>CM038214.1:19807537-20483571 GCA_021442155.1 Cymbidium sinense
GAAAAACCTCTTGATCATATTATTAAAATCAATCCTGATGGTCTCTCATAATGGCTTGGGTTGTGGTGGCATTTTCAGAAACTCTAAGGGTATAGTCCTATGTGCTTTTGCTTATCCCCTTATTTCCTGTACTGTCCCTTTTTCTGAACTTATGGCAGTCTTCAAAGCTCTTGAGATTTGTCTCCAAAATGGCTGGATCAATATTTGGATCGAGGTAGATGCTGCTCTTCTGATTGATCTTTTGACTTCCACTAAGATGAGCAGCACTAAATTGTACTACCTCCTCAAGCAAGCTAGATCTCTTCTTTCCCAACTGAATTTTAACATCACTCATGTTTGGCGTGAAGGGAATGCTTGTGTTGACTACCTTGCCAACCTGGGTGCTAGATCCAATGGTATCATCTTCTTTGATCAACACACCAAACACTTGTGGCTGGTTAACTTGGACAATTCTGGGTTACCTTATATCAAAACTTAATCTAAATCTTTTGATGTTTTCTGTCCTTTCATCCTTTTTCTATTTGCTTCTTTATTTTTTGGTTCTCTGTTCCTTTTTGTACCTTTTGTGGATGTTTCACATAGAGGATATTAGTGTCATGCTTTGGTGTTTTAATAGCTCCTCCTTCATTAGGAGGCTCACTATTTTTGGCATTTACATTGATAATAGGCTGTTGTTGAGCTATGTGCATATGGATATTCAGCATAGGAATTATGTTAAGCTTGTGTCAGCTGCTATTGGTTTTATATCCCCAATCTTACTTGGGTTTCTTACTCCAATGCAGTGCATAATCCTAGAGAGACTTATTCTTTTCTTTGGATGGAGATTTATTTTTATGGGTTTAGCTACTCCAATGTGGGGTTTCCTTCTTTTCTCCCACAATGGCTATTTTTGGCTATTTTTTGGAGTTACTCAAGAGATCATCATCTTGCATTTCTTTGAGGTTGTGGGTAATTTTGTTTACTCTGGAATTCCTTGAACTCATATATTATCTATTTTATATCCTTTTTATTAATAACTGCTTTCCCTAATGGGTGTATTAACTATAACAATGTCCCCATTTTTGATTTACATTTCTATTTTCCTTGTCCAAATGTTAACATCCGGATTGTTTATCTTCCTTGCTGTTGTTTTCTCTCCCTATGCTATGATGGGAACATGCAATACTTAAAGATCTTTTTTTTGCTATGCTGGAAGTTAATCAATGGTTTATCTTATAGGAATAATTGGGTTATTGGCCAACCTACTGGTTATTATTAGCATTATCCTTGGCAGAGTTGGATTAAGGTGACTAAGCACCATTCGATCGACTTCTCGAATGTCATCACCAGGTCGATTGGATTGTCTGGGTAGCTATTCATTATCTATCCCTCACTTTTTTTATATATGTTTTTGGGTGGCCTCTTGGCCTGCTTGTTGGTTTTAGCTGCCTTGTTAGTTGGCTGAACTGGATAAACCCTCTTCATGTTGTCTCTGGGTTTTTGGATTATTTTGTTCAAGATTCTTGATTGCTTGGTGGACTTTTCCTTGAACCCCCTTATTGATTTATTTTATGCTTACCATCGAATTTCATTGGGCTACCTTATTTGCTGCTATTTTTTCTCATCCTTTTTCTGATAAACTTGCATCTGTTGCACTGTTTATATTGGTTGGGTGGCATTATGGCACGCTAGTTGGTTTTTGTTATTTTGATTATTTCTTGTCTTGGAGATTTCCTGCCTTGGTTTATCAGGACACCTATGTTGGCTCCATCTTTGTTGGTTGTAGGATTTCAGGGTCCTATGTTGTTAAGCTTTAACTTTCTTTGTCGATGGTGATGGTTTTGGAGATTTCATGCGAGTTCTTTCCTTCAAGATAACTCTTTTACTCTGTCTATTAGGTTATTACTACCATACTCTACTTGAGAGGTTTTATGGTCAACTTACGCTTCTTTCTCTTGAATATTGTCTTCTTTTCTTCTTGTTATTGTTATTGGTTGTCTATTTTTTCCGGATGATACTCATTTTAATCCTCTTGTTCATTTTTCTTGTGTGTTTTATTGTTGCATTAGCTTTTCTTTTGGGGTTGGCTTTTCTGAATGCCCGTGTCGTTTATGCAGGCTTTATTTATCTCCTCACTATTATGATCTGCATTACCTGCTATTGTCTCTATTCCTATCTCGGTTCAGTTAGGTTTGTGCAGTTTATATGCTCTTCGAAGAGTGGTATTATGGAATGATTCTTTGCCTTTTGCTATCTTGTTCTCTTGGTTATTTGTTGAGCTGGATTATCCAAATTTTGTCCCTGAATCTTTGGTATGGGAGTGTAACTCCTTGTCTTTACTTGGTGCTATTTTTGGTTGGTTGCTCCATTTCCTGTGTTGTGCTATCTTTCATTTACAATTGTTTCTCCCAATTACCTCTGGATATTAAAAAGGGAGTTGTTTCCTTTCCTGAAAGTTTCATTTATATATCATATGATTGGGAAGGTGTTAATTATAAGCTCATTCACTTGATTAGCAGGATTTTTGCAAGCTGTCTCATATGCTATTTTCTTGTGGAGGGATTATATGTTGGTTTGCTTTATTATTTGGATATCCCTTTTCATGAGGCTCTGGTTAAGATGACTAACTCTCTTATGTTTATATATTCTCATGTCAGGATGACTATATTGATGGTATTTTTCTTGAATGGGACACCTTATCATCCAGCTCTTTGCAATTTCCTCTCTATTTTAGATATGATTTTGTTTAGGATTATAGGTAATAAAGCTCACAAGACTATCAACAACTGGGTGTTACCTCCTCACAGGTTTGTTGGCTATGATGGCTGTGAGGATCTCACTCCCTTATGTCTTCTTTTGCTTTTGGATGTACTTAGATGGGATTTACTCCTTAGGTGATTGTAGCTCTTTGAGCGAGTTTTTTTAGTTTACCCCCCTTTAAGGACCTTGTAACCCCTTTTTGTGGAAATAAAATACCCCCTCATGGGGTTTCCAAAAAAAAAGGAAAGAAGAATAAAGAAGAAAAGAAGAATGAAGAAATGAAGCTTGAAGACCCCATAAATATGATTTCATTGCTTATTGTATGTAATTCATTGTAATCTAGGTTGTATAAGGGTGGTGGGTACCCAATTTATCTTTGAGTTTGTGTGGTATCCATAATGGCCTTTTATTCTTTTGCAATTAGCTTTATAAATTGATTGATGATTTGTTTAGCTTATGCATTAAGTGGCATCCTTTTCTTAGTTTCTTCCTTGCTTTGTATGGCTGGTTGTGGATTACACTCTTAGGAAAAATAAATCTTCTACCAAATCTAATAACTCAAAACTAAAATAAAGAACTCATAACCTCACCTAAAGGTTAGTAAAATCAAGATAAAAGAATTAGCAACCCCTAGCTGGATGAGTACTTATTTTATAACATCATGAACAAATGCATATTATTTTCACTCTTGATTAGAGGGCTTCCATCTTTACTAGAGAAACTTGGCTTGATCTTTGATAGCCATGGTGGAAACACACCTCCTCCCCTTTCATTTTGGCCAATAATCTCATTTCTCATGCATCAGGCATATGAATCCTATTAGCCTGAGTCAAAATATTTGTCAAAAAATGAAAATAAAATGAATTATAAATTGCATTAGATTTAGATCATTTGGAGCATACCCTTACATGATCTAGTCTCTTTAGGGAGTGATTTTAAGGACTTAGTCTCTTTCTAAATAAACAATAACATAGCTATCTTGTATAAAGCATATGTAATTCCTACATGAATTTAAAACCATAGGAGGAGTTAGTTGGCACCCGGCGGTTTAGTCCAAATAGTAGGGTGGTTTGTCCTCTCTTATAGAGCAAACCAAAATATCCATTTTGTTTTTATTTAGGTTGTGCTTTCCTAAAACTCCCTAGATTTAGGTTCAGGTTGCTTTTCCCCTTTGTGGGCCATAAGCTTAAATCCTCACCTCTTATTTCCATAATCTTGTGTTTGTGGAAGCCCTAAATTTCTAATGAAAAATTCAATTCAAACAAATTAAATCAATTTCAAAAGTGTAAAGCCCAACTATAGGATAATTTGAGATGCTTGTTAGGTTTCCTAACGTCATGGGAATCTCCTACTTATCTTTCTTTGGCTTCAATAATAACTTTCTCTATTTGACCAATCCCACTTGATCTTCCAAAATAAACTAATCGATTGATAGACCTACCTATTGAAATCTTTGGAGACAAAAATCATTTATCTTAATTGAGAGTATTCATGGGATCACGTCCCTTAGGATGTAATTGACTATAGGTCTTTTCTTTGTAGGAAACTTATCAAACCGGTTTAAAATTGACCCTACTTTGCTTTTCCATATAAAATAGGGAAGAATCTTTGGTACATATGCAAACTCATTGTCCTTAGGACTCTTTATTCTAGTGATTAGGTCTATCATAGGGTGGTGACTTCTATCTCTTGAGATAGTACACCTCTTCTCAATGTCATACCTGATCACTTTAATAAGAACATCTACAGATCTATGTGGTGTCTCAACATGGCATAATATATATATTTATATATTTTTCTTTTCATTTATCCTTCCATTCTGAAAGGAAAGGGGATAAATGAAGGCAGAAATGTATAAAGATGAATAATTTTCACCATAATTATCATAAAAGAATAAAAGGCGGGTGTAGTCGGGTACCACCGTATAACCTAAAGAAAGAAAAGATGGGTAGCCAAGCTCTACCCTTATATAACCTAGAATATGAAAGAATAACTATAATTGTATTAAATGGTATGGGGGCCTTCTTTTTTCACATCTCTATTTTTGATTTAGTTCTTTCTCTAATTTGGATGGTGCTTGCTTCAAAGGCATCATAGACCAGTAGGACAAAGCCTTCGCTACTAGTCATCCTAAATCCCTATAAGACTAATCCTAATTCATATTGCAAAATTACATTTATGTGGAAAAGAAAATCTAACTACACCTACAAAATAGAGGTTAGCTAAATAGACATATTATCCTAAGTAGTTGTATTTATAGTTTTGACTTAGCACCCACATGGGTAACTAAGCCCACGTCTAACTTGGATTATGCTTAAAGATTTAAGCAACCTATAAAATAGCTTTCATATTTATTATTAAGCATTTATTAAGCATAATCCCCTATAGAAAACATGATTAGGCTAATATTGGACTATCATCCAGTCTGAGCATACACCCTAACATCTAATCTAAAATAAAACATCATAAAATAAAATATACATCACATCATACACCATCCTAACTTAGAGTTAGAAGTGGTGACTTAATTCTAATGTGTGTATTAAGACTTGTGTGGTAAGTCTTGTTAGACGAATGCTATATTTTCTAAGTGTAGAAGGTTTCAATTTAACATGAAAGGTTAATTTCACTTGAAGTAGTTTAATTTATTTGAGAATTTTAATTTGTGTTTTCTTTTATTTCATTTGATTACACTTAGGAACTAAGTGTTATAAAGAGGAGAAGAGGATTGCCCTCTTTCATCCCTACCTTAAGTAACTTTCTAAAGTATATTATATTGATTTAGTTCTCTTTAGTGAATGGCTTATTAAATGATTTAAATAATCCTAAGTTTAGGTTCACTTTAAATAATCCTATTAAAATGAAAGGCATCTTAAGATTAATTTAATTTTTTTACCACATGACAAATATTAAATCATTCATTTCCATCACATGTAACATGCTTATGATTTAATCTAAAGTGTATCTATACATGCAACATATTTTGGCACATTTAAATGATGATTGTATGTGTATGCTTAGAATTTATATTTTATTTGATTGAATTATTTAAAAATATTAATTTAAAACTTAATACAAATTCTTATACAAAAGGACATAAGAATGAAATTAAATAGGCATGTGTCATTGTTAAACCAGGAAAGTTAGGTAATCAGATGACCTCCTTGGAGCTAGCTAAAATCTTGTATTCCTGGGATGTCTAGATTATATACCCATTTACATTCAAACATATGTAAATTTGTATACATGAACATAGCTTGTAAGCTCTAAATCAGATGGCTAATTAATTCATCCACTTAGTCAATTATGAATGCATTCAATTTTAATATAAAATGGGATTTTCATTCACTAATCACATATACATATACATGTACAAAGATATAAGTAAAATTGTCATTGTTAAACCAGGAAGTGAGATAATCAATTGACCTCCTTGGGGCTAACTAAAGCCTTGTATTCGAGATGTCTAGAATATACTTTCTTTTCTTTGACTTAATCTATAGATGCAAAATCTTTTCAAATTTTATTTCATTTTAGATGCATCATTTTCATAGAGGCTTTAGGATTTCTTATGCCTAAATGCATAATGAAATAGATTATGGCTTATATCAGCTAGAAGAAGGTGTTCTCCATCATAAGGGATGGCCTCATAGGTCAAGCATTCCTTTATCATTCAAGGATGGAGATCCTTCATGTTCAAGGGAGAAAGATTATGCATGCATGATGTGAAACATAAAACCATATAGCTAAGGGTTAAATCTTTTATTATCTTATTTATGTCTTAAGTTTTATGATGACATGATGAGTTGTTTAAAATTTAATTAGGAGTGAATAGTTGGGTAAAAAGTTATTTTTTATCTTAAGAGCCTATTAGTATCCAAGCCACACATTAAAGCATCAATTATTTAAGAAATTATGAAAATCTCGTTGTCCTAATGCAGAATGTATAACATCAAACAAATATATAAACTATCATAAGAGAATAAAAGGCTAGTCGATTGGCTTCTGTACAACCAAGAGAGAAAAGATATGGAGCTCTTCCTTTATACAACCTAGAATATAAAAGAAGAATTATAATTGTATTAAATGCTATGGGGTATTCTTTCTTCATATCTCCATTTTTGATTTGGTTCCTTCTTTGATTTGGATGTTGCTTGCTTTAAAGGCATCACAGGGTACCCCATAACAAAGCCTTCTAGCCACTGCTCATCCTAATCCCCCATGGCACTAATCCTAATTACTATTACAAAAATTACATTTTTATGGGAAAAGTAAATCTAACTACACATACAAAATAGAGGTTAGCTAAATATACATTTAATACAAAGCAATTATATTTATAATTTGGACTAGCACCACACATGGGTAACTAAGTCTACCTCTAACTTGGATTATGCTTAAGGATTTAACAAACCTATAAAAAGCATTCATATTTATTTTAAGCATCCCTTAAGCATAATCCCTAGAAAACATGATTGGCCTATCATCCAGTCTATATAAACATACACACAATCTAAAATAATATATCATAAAATAAAACATACATCACATTATACACCATCCTAACTTAGAGCTAGAAGTGGTGACTTAATTCGATGATGTGTATTAAGGCTTGTGTGATAAGCCTTGTTAGGCATTAGTGTTGTGTTTTCTAGGTGTATACGAATTCAATTTAACTTGAAAGGATGATTTTACTTGAAGTAGTTTAATTGATTTGAGAATTTTAATTTATGTTTTCTTTTCTTTCATTTGATTACACTTAGCAACAAAGTGTTATAAAGAGAGGAAAAAAGGATTTCCCTCTTTCATCCCTACCTTAAGTCACTTTCTAAAGTATATAAATTTGATTTAGTTCATGAATGGCTTATAAAATGATTTAATTAATCCTAAGTTTAGGTTCACTTTAAATAATCCTATTCAAAATGAAAGGCATCTTAAGATTAATTTGATTGAATTACTTCCACATGACAAATATTAAAGCATTCCTTTACAATAGATATAACATGCAGATGATTTAATCCTATACATGCAACATATTTTAGAACACTTAAATGATGAATGTATGTGTATGTTTAGAATTTATATTTTATTTGATTAAATTATATAAACATATTAATTTAAAACTTTATCCAAATTCTTACAGAAAAAGGACATAAAAATGAAATTAAATAGGCATGTGCCATTGTTAAATCAGGGAAGTGAGGTAATCAAATGACCTCCTTAGAGCTAGCTAAAGCCTCATATTCTCAGGATGTCTAGACTATATACCCATTTGCATTCAAACAAATGTAAATTCGTATACATGAACATAGGAAGTAAGCCCCAAATCATATGGCTAATTAATTCAACCACTTAGTCAATTATGAATTAATGAAATTTTAATGTAAAATGGGATTTTAATTCACTAATCACATATACATATACATGTACAAAGATATAGGCAAGTACATGTCATTGTTAAACCAGGAAAGTGAGCTAATCAAATGACCTCCTTGTGGCTAACTATAGCCTTGCTTTCCCAAGATTTCAGACTATATACTTGCTTTTCTTGGGCACACATGAATGTATACATAAATGATGGAAAGAAAATCATGCAAAGATTGTATATTTTGTTTGATTAAATCAATTATATAATCATTCATATATATGAATTAAAGCTCTATCCAAATTCTATTATTGAAATACATAAGAATGAAATCAAATGGATACATGTTTTTATTAAACCAGTGAGGTAATCAAATGACCTCCTTTTAACGTCTCATATTGTTGAGATGTACATACTATATACCCATTACGATTCAATCTTATATAAACCAACACATGAATAGAGAAAAGAGAAGTTAACATTCATACACTTAAGCTATAAGCACATGCATTTCTTATGTATTTATAACTAGCATCATAACACATATTATTATTCATTTATAAGCTTTTGAAAAATACATTTGAATTTAATAGTGATAATAGCCATGCATATATTAAAATAAATCAACACAGGCAAGTTTACATAAAGGAAATCCATTATATTTTACTTGATTTTGAAAGATGGATGCATGAATTCAAATGATATACCAAATTTAACATGATTGGAAAGAGGGCAACCAAATATAAGCATGTGATTCATTCAACCAAACTAGTTCTTAAGGATAATCAAATCAAATAAGATTATTTAAAAAACCAAAAGCTTCTTTATTAATTAATTTTTGGATTTGATTTGATTTAAGAGGAGAAGAAAATCATCACTTGGTTGTTTTAAACCTATTCCCACATTAGTGATTTGATTTAATTTAAGAAAATATAATTAAGTTGATTTTATGGGTTAATTAAGTTTAACCCTTAATTAGATGAATTAATTACCCTTACCTATGTCACCTTAAAGTAATTAACTAAATAATTATATTCCAACACAATATGCATGGAAAATAAACTTGCAATGATCCAAATAAAAAAAGGCATAATGCAATTGTCTAATGATTAAGTTAATTATTAAGGGACTTAAATAACTACCCTGATGGTTTTCCCACACATGTGGACTAACCATAATTTTATTAAAGTTCTTTAGGTTATTAAACACCTAGAGATCTACCCCATGATTTAATTAATTAAGATTATGATTTCAATTTGATTAAGTGATTTAATTAATTAGTTAGTTAAATCATAATTAATTTCATTTTAAAAAAGAGTGAAATGAACTTAGGGAAAGGGGTCCCAACCCTATTACTTAGTTCACTTATTATTGAACATTGATTAATAAACTTAATTAACCAATTTCTTACAATTCATGGTATTAATTAATCATTAATTAACTTAAAAGGGTTTAATTAGTCAATTTTCCTAATTAAGTGAGCAATAAATCCCACAAAAATCATGGGAGGTAGAGGTCATCCCATTAAACTTACCCACAAAATTTGGGATTAATTGCTCAAGTAATTAAGGAGTAATAAAGCTAATTAATTTTGCAAATAAACCTTCGCTTGGGTTCAAATGGGTTTTGGTTCATTTGAACATTTCAAGTCAAAAGGGTTAAGTTGGGTTTGACTTTGGTTGATTTTGGTTTGGCTTAATGATTGTATATTTCATATATATTTGTGAATATGATTGAAGGTATGATTGATTCATGAGAACATCAATTGAATTTGGGTTTTGGAATGAATGAATTTTAGTCCATGGAGTTGGGTCATGTGGCTTAGGTTTGGATTTTGATATGGTTTGATTTAGTTTTGATGATTTAAATGTATATATCATTTAAATTTGTGAAGATGGTTGAAAATATGATTGATTTGTGAGTAAATCAATTGAGTTTGACTTGATTTGGATTAAGATTTGGTTAAGTCTATGGGTAGGTCATATGGCTTAAGAAGGATTTTGATTTAATTTAATTTAGTAAGATTTAGTTTTGATCATTTGAATGTAGATTTGATTTATATTTAGGAAGATGATTGAAGATATAAATTTATTATGAGAAAATCAATTTATTTTGGATTGATTTGGATTAAGATTTGGCTAACTCCATGGGATAGGTCATATGGCTTAAGAAAGGTTTCAAGTTTGGATTTGATCATGGGATTCAATCATTTGGTTTAGGAATTTGGGTTGGGATTTAGATTTGAATTTGTTGTTTGAGTTGAACTTGAGGTTTGGTTTGAGAAGGTGAACATGGATTGGATTTGGGTTATAGTGTAAGTTTATTATCTTAATCTCTAAGGCATAACCTAATCCTATGGTTAACCCTTCTAAGTCTTTAGGTAAGTAAGTGTTTAATTGTTAGAAGTGTCTTATAACTAGGGAACTCTTAGTATCTAGAATACTCCTAAGTCTAAGATGGGAAGATTGAATCCACACTCCAAAAAGGCAGGTTAACAGGCCTTAGGCTCTATAGTGTTTCCCTTGGAGATAGATGATTGGAAGACCGAAGCCAAGTTTCACATTATATACTTGAATACATCTTTCAATGCTTTGCTTGGGAGACCATGGATGCATAGCAACAATATAGTTCCATCCTCTCTACATCAGTGTATGAAGTTTGTTAGAGGTGGGATCATCTACTATGTCAAAGCAGATCTCAAGCCATTTAGAGTTCATGAGGTCTGCATATATGAGGATGCGGCTTACTACCTCCCTCAAAATCAACAAGTCCATTCTCACAAACTTGGCCATAGTTTAAAAATAAAAGAAAAAGAAAAAAGAGAAAGAAAAAAAAAGTGAAAAAGTAAAAGAAAAGAAAAGAGAAATTTAAAAAGAAAATAAAAGGGAGCGAAAATAGACTTGGAGGAGGAAGTGGAGCATGACATTAGATTCCAGGTTCATTACTCCATTCAAACATATGGGCAGGATAACCTGACCTCCACCAGGTAGATAAAGAGGCTAGTTTAGAGGCTATTCTAGGGGCAAAAAATCTCCTTATTGACCACCCAATAGAAGATATGTCCCATCTACTAGGAGTACACTGACTATCCATATAGACTTAGAATCTAGTTCATAGGATGAGTCTTATATGGTTAACACATGAGTCACCTCTTCTCAGTAGTAGATTCCCTTGGAGGTGGCATTGAGCCTGATAGTGATGAAGATTGGGCTCCAAAGAAAATTATATGTGTATCTAAGTCTATATGAAATAGTTAGGCATAGTTTGGAACCTTAGCTCACACCACTTTACTCTTAGAAAGCTAAGGGTTTGGTAGTTATGGAAGCCCTAAGTCATCCACAGTGTGAAGACTCGAGGTTCTTTTGGGAGCATCATCCTTAAGTCAAGAAGTTAATGTAGAATTTGATGATGATTCATATAAAGATTTAATTGAATTACCTTTTGATTGGTACTTGCCTTGTATTCATAATTTTGCAAAGAAAGGGTTAATCCCACATACTTGGTCAAAGCGTAGGTCATACTACTTTAAAAGAATTTGGAAGAGCAAATGAAAAAGCTCTCAAGCAAGACTGGGACTAGGATTCAGTACAGTGGGTCCAGTCAAGGATGACAATTAGTGCTTAGTCATCACCAATCATTTGGAATCTGATAGGTTCTTTTCAAATCACATTAACTTATATGAGGAGCTATGCTTAGAAACTTCAGATGATCTAGATAATTTTGAAGTTAAAGATGCACCACCAGAGTTCAAAGAAGTGATCAAGTCAACCATTGACAAGCTCAAGAAAATCAACTTATGAACTGAAGAAGATCCACATCTAACATACATCAGTTCTTTGTTGAATGAAATTGAAACCAATAACTTAGTTAGGCTTATGATTGAGTTTAAGGACTACTTTACATTGAGTTATGAAGAGATGTCTGGATTGGCTCTAGATGTTGCAGTAGCCTAGTAGAGCCTCGCTAACCCTATCAAGCAAGCTCCTAGACACATGCGATTAGACATAGAACAACATGTCATTTTTGAAGTCAAGAAACTAATTGATGCTTGCTTCCTATAGGAAAAAAAATACCCTACCTGATTAGGTAGCGTCATCCTAGTTAAGAAAAGAAATGGTCAAATTCACATATGCATTGATTTTATGGATTTAAATAAGGCTTGTTCAAAAGATGAATTTCCACTACCAATCTCATTGCTGATGGTGGACATTGCCTCATTTCATGTAGTCTTCTCTCCCATGGATGTCTCATCTTGATATATCCAAATAAAGATGGCCCCTAAATATGAAAGAAACACTACTTTTAGAACCCTGATCAGAATCTATTACTATAAGTCCATGCCTTTTAACCTTAAAATGTGTCTACATTCTATGACTTCGAATCTTTGATGAACTCATTCATCATCAAGTTGAGTTGTGTTGATGATCTCTGGTTAGTAGAGAAAAGGGATACCATCCCTTTGACTTGAGAGTTTTTTTGAATAAGTAAGATAATTTAACCATAAAATGAACCCCCTAAAGTGTGCATTCGGAGTAGCTTCAGGGAAATTCCTTGGGTTTGTTGTCTGACACCAGGGAATCAAAATTGATTCAGAGAAGATCTAGGCGATATTAGAAATTCCACCCCCTAAAAGTTTAACTCAATTCAGATCATTCTAAGAGCTGTTGGCATATCAAAGATGCTTTATAACCAACCTATTGGGAAGATGTCACCATTCGGCACTTATCAAAAGGATGGAAAATTGTGGGATGATAAGTGTGAGCATGCTTTGAAGATCAAGCATTACATGAGGATGTCTAGTTTTGCCCCCCCAGCAAGCCATTCATACTTTATACTACTATGTTATATGACTCCTTTGGTGTTTTGTTGGTCCAAGCCAACGAAGGAAGGAAAATGCACTCTACTACCTCAGCCATCATCTAATCCCTATTGAGGCTAATTATTCACCCATTAAAAAGCATTTCCTAGCTTTAATCTTTGCATCCCAAAAGCTATAGCACTACATGCTTTGTCATAAAGTGATTTTAATCTCTAGGATCAATCCTAGTATATCATGACACGTGACACTATCTCTGAGGGTTGGCATGGCGGTCCATGATCCTCTCACACTTTGCATTACCTTGCCATTTGTGTGATGAAAGGATAGAGCTAGGAGATTTTTAGTGACACACCCACTTCTGTTGACTCGCTTAGTGATAAACTCCTTAATGAACAAATCATGAACTTTGGAATACTAGCATTCATCACTGGGAGATATACTTTGATGGTGCGGCTTCCTCTCAAAGAGGAGTAGAACCACAATCTTCTATTCGAGGAAAGACCAACATAGTGGGTCTGAGTGATCATCCTTTTTCCAAGGGCCATTAGTTCATCTTAGCTGCAACTAACTACTTTTCTAAATGGGTGAAGATGATTTCACACAGAGAGGTCATAGCTCAGCATGTTCTCTAGTTTTTTATGAACCATATTATATATAGTTTTGGAGTTCTTGACAAATTATATGGGATAATGGTAATGCATTCAAGAGCAGAGATCAACTTTACTCTGAGACATAACATAGATTGGAGATATTCTACCATCATCTACCCGAGAGAAATTGGCTTAGCAAAAGCCTTCAATAAAACTCTCATCCAAATACTAAAGAAGACACTCGACAATAATGGCGATAGTGGCTTGAGTAGTTAGTGGAAGCCTTATGGGCCAACCACACCACATATAGAACTCCAACTTAGTCTACTCTTTTCTCTTTAGTGTATGGGTCCAAATCCATTCTACCATTAACTCCCATCACTAAGGATAGCTATGGGTAGCAAGATCTCAATAGAGCAGAATGCTAAGTTACGGTTAGAAGAGCTTGAAGGTTTGGAGGAGAAATGCCTGCGGGCATGCCAAAACCTCGTGTTATACAAAGTTAAAATGATTTAAGCTCACAACAATTTGGTTCATCTTAGAACTTTTTAAGTAAGAGAGCTTATTTTAGTTCTAAGGAGACCAATTTTTATCGATCGTAAGATGGGAGGCAAGTTTGAACCCATTTGGAAAGGCCCTTTTGCAATAGAGAAGGCTTACCGTGGAGGATCTTATCAGCTTATTAATTATAAGGGAGATCACCCAATGCTTCCAATCAATAAGCTCTACTTAAAGAAATATTATAAATCATGTTTAAAAATAATTATCATCACTAAAAATTCCATTTTGAATTTAATCTCTTCCATGTTGAAAGTATTCTTGTTTGTGTCCTATGATGTGTTTAGGGTAGGTGTAAGAAAGAGTAATGTCCTATCCTTCATTGAAAATACACACAAACATATAAAATAAGTACATATCTTTTATCTCGGGCTACCCTGAGTTGAGATAACACCCCTGGTGGCACTCACACAGTAGTTGATTTAGGTCGGGTTTATGTGCTACCCTTCTAGTGTGCTGTACTAGTGGTCTTCTTGCTTTGGTGGATGTAAGTTTGCTATACTTTCCTTCCTTACTTCCTTGCCATGATGAGCACCTTGTTAGTTTGGTAGGCCCATGGCCAGTAAGCTACCTCATGTTGGCTTCTTTTAAGAGGATGCGAGTCTACTACACTTTCTTCTTAGATTAGCCTTTGTGTGGATATGGTATATTTGAGATTTAGTATAAGTCCCCTAATGGCTCCTTTCCTGCTAACGCTTCAACTCTGGGTCTAGTCCTTCCTCAAAAATCCTCGCTTAGTAGTCACTCTAAGATAGAATATGTCCCACTGATAACAGATTATCCTGATGATCAGTTCTTCTTGGAAAGTTGCAAGCCTCCATGATTTCTTTCTAGATTGATCGTTACACACTCCTCACCACCTTAGGATGGTTGGTTCTCACTATCTTTGTTGGATACACCTTAGGTTGGTTGGTTCTCACTTTAGGATACACCACTAATGGAAGATGTAAGTCTACTTTTCTCTTTGAGTTGGCCACCATACACCTATAGGCTTTCTTTTTGGAGATAATGCCTTGCAGCACCTCCCCTGTGAGCACTATATTTGAATCATGTTCTTTACGACCCTGGTTACTATCAGATTAGACAGTTCCCTTTTCCTAGTAACCACCCATATGGTTGGAGAATTCTTCTTATGGATGTGTAAATTCTCCCTTGGTCTAGTAAATCTGAGATAGGTCAAGGACAATAGCCCCTTTAGTGTGGTCCCTCTCACAGTCCATGCAAACAAGTAAATAAAAAAATATTCACTTGTGGATTAGGAGGACACCCCTAAATACCTTTTTTACCAAGTATCTTATCTTTAAGGCATTATCAACAAAACTCCCTATACGAATCACCTGACTACTCTTGAGTTTATATAAGTCCCTAGAGGCATTCACTCAGTAGTCGCCCCTAAGTCAGGTTTGATTAGTAGTGATACCAACAGGTCACCCCAGATGTTGTTTCTTGCTTTAGAAGATGTAAGTCTGCTCCTTCTTCTCTTACGCCATTGCAAAGGCAACCCCTCAGTTATAGCTCTACCCCATGGCTAGTAGACTATCACTTTGGATTTGTAAATCTGAGGTAGGACAAGTCTGATATAGCCCCTTCTTAGTTGCTCCATCACACACTGACATGTCCCAAAAATTAAACCTACCAAATTTGATCGAGCTCACATCCCTAATGGATATGCCCTTAATTCACAATCAAACTAAACTAAACAAACCATATTAAATCACATAAAATTAAGATAAAATTAATCCTGACTACTTTTGAGTTGACATAAGTCCCCAATGACATTCACTCAATAGTCATCCTAAGTCAAGTTCAATTTGTTGTGCATCCAACAGGTCACCCTAATGGTTGTTCCTCATTTTAGAAGATGTAAGTCTGTTACACCTTCTTTCTAGGAAAGTCGTTCCAAATTGAATGCCAATATCTTAGGTTGGCTAGCTCTACCCTGCAACTGGTAGACTATCCCTTTAGATTGGTAAACTTAAAGTAGGTCAAGGCTGATGTAGTTCCTTCTTAGTGGGTCCATCACTCACTGATAGGATCCATAAATTAAATCATATTAAATTAAACCAAATCTAATTTTCCTTAGTGGAGTTAAATCACACTCTTCTCCCTAGTGGAGCCCCAAATCTTATATTTAAAAGTCAAGAAAATAAATCAAATTCAAAACTAACCTCCCCAACGAAACCAAATTAAACCAACTCCCCAAGTAAAGTCTAAATCATAAAAATCCAACCAAACTCTTATACCAAGTGGATACATCCCTAAACAAATCTATGAAATCAAACTCAAATTCCAATCCTTGGAGGATAGCCCAAACCTGCTTCCCTAGTGGAAGGTTTAGATACTCGATCCCTAGTAGACTCGAGCCCATATCTCTAATAGATATGCTTCCACATCAATTAAAATAAAATAAATTAAAGTCGATTCAATCTTAATCCATGGTGGATTATAAATTCTTATCCCTAATGAATCTTCTTTACACAAATCATATAGTCAAATCAAATTCAAGCCTTATCCCCAGATTTTCTTCTTCCCCTCGAAATAGACCCCACATGTCATGTCCAATGCATGTGTGATCCCTAGCGAACCTCCCTCCATGTGATGGAATGCTCATTAAATCTTATTTCTTCTCTTATGCTCACCTTTAATACTTCAACCAAAGCCTAACAATGTATTCCTTCAAACTACATCATCTTAACATTGCAATCAATGATTTGTGTTGGTGCAAGCTCACACTAACTATACAATATCATGCTAAACATATTATAGTGTTAATTAACATAGTATATTATATTATAATATATGATGTTATATTATAATTTGTTATAATATAATATATTGTCTAACATTACACCTCATTAGAATCACTTAAAAGGAACAAATAACCAAATTTTCTCAAAATATGATTAATGTTCATTTTGGATGTAAAATTGTAATTTTTTATTAGAAATGGTATAAAATTGCATTATTTTGGTGTTGCTTCTTCTGTGTACCTTGAATTTGTCCAATTTCTTCCATCTCAACCTTCAAATTAACATTTTTGTGAGTTTTGACCCAATGCATTATAATAAAAGTAAAAAAATGCTAAAATCTACAATAACATTTTAGTAACACGATTCATATATATGTGAAGTTATATTGTTATGTACATTATAATTTAATATGCTTTCATATAGTATATTATCTTACATTACACCTTAAAATGAATCATTTTAAGAAAAAAATTTATAAAATTTGGTTGAAAAATGAACATTTATTTTGATGTAAAATTCCATTCTTTTGATTAAATGACACACCATAGCACACCCCCAATGATGTTCCCTAAAGCTTACCTTAAATTTGGCCAAATCCCATCATCTCGGCCTATAAATTAGTATTTTTATGAGTTATACCAAACACAACTAAAGCATACTATAAAAAACTAAAATATGCTAAACAACAGGTAGTAATACATAATAGTATGTTATAATCCAAGATACTACACTATGTTATGGCATCCTATATAATACACTATAATATTTTATATTATATTATATTACATATCACATCGAGGGATTTCTTAATATTAAAATCATAAAATTAGTCTAAATAATAGATATTTTAGTTGCATCCCTTACATATTTTAAATTGAAATAATATATTATAATGCCATGCTCTACCTATGCATTTGGCCAAATTCCACCATTTTAAAGTCTAAATCAACATTTTTATAAATAATGCTAGTGTAGGCATTATGATTGTAAAATACTAAAAAAAAAATAGAATGCACCAAACAATATATTATGATATATGATGTTATACTATGTTACAACATATAACATTTTTAACATAAAATCTTACTTTTTATACTACAAGTGGCGTAGCATACCTTTGGTACTACAACTAATTCCCACATCAAATTGTACAAATTTCATCTTCTAATTTATTAAATCAATATTTTTTATTTATATTATAGGGCATAATACCATAATATACTAAAATATTTTAAAACATCTTATAACATCCAAAAGAAATTACAAGCTCAAATATATGATGCTACATTATACTATAATATATGATATTATAATAAGATTTTTAAGGTTTAGGTATCCAAATCTCTAATTATCAAGGAAAGTCTTGATGACATTTTCTTCCAAAATGTTTAGGATTGTTCTTTTGATATTAATGACATCTTTATTTGTTTATTTAGGTTTAGGTTTTAGGTTTTAGGGTTAGGTTAGGGTTTAGGTTTATAGTTTAGGTTTTAGGTTTAGTTTAGGGTTTAGGGTTTTTTAGGTTTTTTAGTTTTAGGTTTATGTTTTAGTTTAGTTTATAGGGTTTTGGTTAGGGTTTTTTTAGGGTTTAGGTTTTAGTTTTTATGGCTTGGGTTTGTTTAGGTTTATAAGTTTTAGTTTAGGATTAGTTATTATTTAATTAATAAGAACAAATTTAGATTCAACATTTCTTCTTTGTGATTTCATCAACCAAGTAGCAAGTTTTCTAAGACATACGACATTGATAAAAATAGGCACCCATAGCAAATCAAAACCCTTGATATAGGCTGTCTCCACTATAAAGACATAGTTCCATAAGTAGTAGATCTGATATGTCATTCTTCAATTCTTGTTCCCATTAGAGCCACCCCGGCCTCTTAAGCAATGGGATCTGCCATTATATCCCCAATCTCTCCCTCTACCACCACCATGGCTACAGTCTTCCCACCTCCATAACCACCACTTTCCTGCACTTCCACCACACCACCTCCAGATCCCCCAGCCACTATGATAACTGCCTTCACCTTCACCTCTGCATCTAAGCGGGCCTAGTTGATGGTGATGTTCACCTCATCAAGGTTCTTCTTAGGGTTTATGGTTAGTTTAGTTTTGGGTTTAGGTTTAGGTTTGAGGTTTAAGGTTTAGGGTTGTAGGTTTTAGGGTTTAAGGTTTAGGGTTTAAAGTCTAGGGTTTTGGATTTAGGATTTAGGATTTAAGGTCCAGCGTTTAGGATTTAGGGTTTAGGATTTACGGTTTCGGGTTTAAAGTTTTAGGTCTTAGGGTTTAGGGTTGTAGATTTAGGGTTTGGGATTTTGGGTTAGTTTTAGGGATTAGGGTTTAGGGTTTAGTATTTAGGGTTCAATGTTTTTTTTAAAAAATCAAATAAATGGGTATGTTTAGGTTTTATTAAATGACACACCATAATGATGTTCCCCAAGCTTACCTTAAATTTGGCCAAAATCATCCTATATAAATTAGTATTTTATACCATTACAAACACAACTAAAGCATACTATAAAAAACTAAAATATGCTAAACAATAGGTAGTAATACATAATAGTATGTTACAATCCAAGATACTACACTATGTTATGGCATCCTATATTATAATACACTATAACATTTTATATTATATTATATCATATCTGCATAAATTTCTTAATATTAAAAATCATAAAATTAGTCCAAATAATAAAAACCTAGAAATTTTAGTTGTATCCCTTACATATTTTAAATTGAAATAATATATTATAATGCCATGCTCTACCTACTATGCATTTGGCCAAATTCCACCATTTTAAAGTCTAAATCAACATTTTTATAAATAATGCTAGTGTAGGCTCGACCGCATGATTGTAAAATACTAAAAAAAATAGAATGCACCGAACAATATATTATGATATATGATGCTATACTATGTTACAACATATAACATTTTTTAACATAAAATCTTACTTTTATACTACAAAGTGGCATACCTTTGGTACTACAACCTAATTCCACATCAAATTGTACAAATTTCATCTTATAATTTATTAAATCAATATTTTTATGATTTATATTAATATGGACTATAGGGCATAATACCATAATATACTAAAATATTTCAAAACATCTTATAACATCCAAAACACATCACTGCTCAAATATATGATGCTACATTATACTATAATATATGATATTATAATAAGATTTAAAGTTAAGGTTTAGGGTATCCAAATCTCTAATTGTCAAGGAAAGTCTCTTGATGACATTTTCTTACAGTAACTATGTTAGGATTAGGTCATTCTTTTGATATACTTGACATCTCTATTCATTTTTAGGGTTTAGGTTTTAGGTTAGGTTTAGGGTTAGCTTAGGTTTAGGGTTTATAGTTAGTTTAGGTTTTAGGGCTAGTTTAGAGTTTAGGTTTTAAGGTTTATGGTTTGGGGTTTAGGGTTTAGAGTTTAGGGTTATAGGTTTTACAATCTCAGTTTTATGGTTTTAAGGTTTATTTAAGGTTTAGGGTTTAGTGTTTTTGGGTTTAGGGTTTAGGGTTTAGGTTTAGGGTTTATGGTGTAGGGTTTAGGGTTTAGGGTTTATTGTTTACTGATTAGGGTTTAGTGTTTCGAGTTTAGGGTTTTTAGGGTTTATGGCTTGGTTTAGGGTTTAGGTTTATGGTTTAAGTTTTAGTTTAGGGATTAGGGTTTAGAATTTAAGATTATTTTTAATAAAGAACAAATTCAGATTCAACATTTCTTCCTTGTGATTTCATCAACCAAGTAGTACAAGTTTTCTAAGACATAAGCTACAACATTGATAAAAATAGGCACAGAGCAAATCAAAAACCCTTGATATGTAGAACTGTCTCCACTATAAAGATATAGTTCCATAAGTAGTAGATCTGATATGTCGTTCTTCAGTTCTAGTTCCCATCGAGCCACGGCCTCCGGCGGTGGGATCGCCATTATATCCCTCTCTCCCTCCGCCACCATATGGTCTTCCTCCATAACCACCTCGATCACTGCGTCTCCATATTCCTCTGGATCCCCAACACCACTATGATAACGCCTCTGCCTTCACCTCTAGATCTAAAGCGGCCTAGTTGATGGTGATGTTCCTGCCATCAAGGTTCTGCCCATTCTTAGGGTTTATGGTTAGTTTAGGGTTTAAGGTTCAGGGTAAGTTTAGGGTTTAGGGTTTAGGGTTTGAGGTTTAAGGTTTAGGGTTATAGGTTTTAGGGTTTAAAGTTTAGGGTTTAAGGTTTAGGGTTTAAGGTCTAGGGTTTAGGATTTAGGATTTAGGATTTAAGGTCGAGCATTTCGGATTTAGGCTTTAGGGTTTAGGGTTTAGGGTTTAAAGTTTTAGGTCTTAAAGTTTAGGGTTGTAGATTTAGGGTTTGGGGTTTAGGGTTAGTTTTAGGGATTAGGGTTTAGGGTTTAGTATTTAGGGTTCAATGTTTTTTAAAAAAAATCAAATAAACGAGTATGTTTAGGTTTTATTAGTTTATTTAGTTTTTTTTTTTTGCTTATTTGAGTTTATTATTATTTTTATTTAGGATTATTTTTTTTATTTAGTTGAGTTTATTTATTTTAGGTTTATTTGTTGTAGTTTATGTTTTTTATTTTAGTTTATTTTTTATGTTTAGGTTTATTTTTTAGTTGAGTTTTGTTTTTATTTTGTTTTATTGGTTTAAGTTTTATTTTTTACTTTCAGGTTTAGGTTATGGTTTTTATTTTATTTTTCTAGGTTTATGTTTGAGTTTTTTATTTTAGGTTTATTTTTAGTTTTTAGTTTAGGTTTAGATTTATTTTTTATTTATTTTATTTTATTTAGTTAAGGTTTAGGTTGAAGTTTATTTTATTTTAGGTTTAGGTTAAGGTTTTATTTATTTTAGTTTAGGTTTAGGTTTAGGTTTATTTTTATTTTAGGTTTAGGTTTCTATTTGGTTTAAGGTTTAGGTTTTATTTTTTATTTATTTTTAGGATTTATTTTTAGGTTTATTTTTTAGGTTTATGTTTTTATTTAGTCTTTATTTTATTTTATTTTAGGTTTATTTTATTTTTATTTTAGGTCTAGTTTTTATTTTTTTTAGTTTTTTTAGTTTTTAGTTTAGTTTAGGTTTTATTTATTTCATTTTAGTTTAGTTTTTATTTTTTATTTTATTTTCTTTTTAGGTTTAGGTTTAGGTTTTAATTTATGTTTTTATTTTATTTTATTTTATTATTTTAATTTGGTTTATGTTCATTTCTTTATTTTATTTGTTAGGTTTTATTTTGTTTAGGTTTAGGTTTTTGCTTTTTAGGGTTTAGGGTTTAGGGTTTAGGATTAGGGTTTAACTTTTTTTTAGGGTTTAAGGTTTTTTTTAATAGAGAATAAATTCAGATTCAACATTTCTTCTTTTTGATTTCATCAACCAAGTAACATACCAAGTTTTCTAACACACAAGCGATAACAAATATAAAAAAATGAGCACATATAGAGAAAATAAAAAACCCTAGATAACTAAAACCATCTCTACAGTAAGGATAGTTCCAAAAGCAATTGATCAAATCAATCATTCTTTAATTTCTCTAGTTCTCATCACAACCACCTCGGCCTCTAGAGTTGTAGAATCCAACATGATTTTTCCAATCTCGCCCTCCGCCACCACCTCGGTTGTAACCTCCATCACTCCTCTTGCCTCCATAACCATCACTGCCCTGACCACCACCTCCATATCTTCCTCCATATCTACCACCTCCCCTCCACCATTGTGATAATAATAGCCTTTGCCACTTGCACTCTACCGACTAGTAGTTGATAGTGATGTTCCGACCATCAAAGATATGCCCATTCTTAGAGTGTAAGTTAAGGTTTAGGTTTATTAGGTTATGGGGTTTATGTTTATGTTTTAATTTATTTAGTTACTTTAGGATTAGGTTTTGGGTTTTGGGTTTAGGGTTTAAGGTTTAAGGTTTAGGGTTTAGGGTTTAGGGTTAGGGTTGAGGGTTTAGGTTTAGGGTTTAATATTTAGGGTTTAGGGTTTTAGGGTTTATGCTTTTAGGGTTTGAGTTTAGGGTTAGGTTTAGGGTATAGGGTTTAGCGTTTAGGGTTTAGGGTTTAGGGTTGTAGGTTTAGGGTTGTAGGTTTAGTATTTAGAGTTTAGGGTTAGTTTCAGGGTTTAGGCTTTAGGGTTTAGGGCTTATGATTTACGGTTTAGGATTTTTTTTAAATTATGTAATCAGGTAGGTTTAGGTTTATTTAGTTTATTTTTTTATTTTTATTTTTATTTAGGTTAATTTTTTATTTTTCTTTAGTTTAGTTTATTTATTTTATTTTAGTTTTTTATTTTAGTTTATTTTTTAAGTTTAAATTTATTTTTTAGTTGAGAGTTATTTTTATTTTATTTTTTAGGTTTAGGTTTTTATCTTTTTAGGGTTTAGGTTTTAGGGTTTAGGGTTTGAGGGTTTAGGGTTTAGGGTTTAGTGTTTAGGCTTTAGGGTTTAGGGTTTTTTGTGTTTACAGTTTAGGGTTTTGGGTTTAGGGTTTTAGGGTTTAGAGTTTATGGTATAAGGTTGTCGATTTATCCTTTAGGGTTAGGGTTTAGGGTTTAGGTTTAGGGTTTAAGTTTTAGGTTTATGGTTCAAGTTTTAGTTTAGGGTTTAGGGTTTTTTAAGGTTTAGGGTTATAAGTTTAGGGTTAGTTTTAGTGTTTAGGGTTTAGGGTTTATGGTTAGGGTTTAGGGTTTAGGGTTTAGGATTTAGGGTTTGGTTTTTAAGGGTTTAGGGTTTTTAAGCATTTACGATTATGGTTTTGGGTTTAGGGTTTTTTACGGTTTAGGGTTTAAGTTTTAGGTTTGGGATTGCAGGTTTATGGTTTTAGGGGTTAGGGTTTAGGGTTTAGGGTTTAGAGTTTATAGTTTAGGGGTAGTTTTAGGGTTTAGGGTGCAGGGTTAGGGTTTTTAAAAATTTTTTCTTAATTTTTATTTTCTTTTAAAATTAAGTAAATTGGTAGCTTTAAGTTTATTTTGTCTTTTTTAAGTTCAATTTATTTTATTTTTTATTTTGATTTAAAATTAATTTTTTTATTTAGTTAAGTTTATTTATTTTATGTTTATTTATTTTAGTTTATTTTTCAGGTTTAAGTTTAGGTTTAGGTTTATTTTTTAGTTTATTTTTATTTTTATTTTATTTTTTTAGGTTTCATTTTTATTTTTTATTTTCAGGTTTAGGTTTAGGTTTTTTTTTTAGGTTTAGGTTTTAGGTTTTTACTTTAGGTTTATTTTTATGTTTTATTTTTTTAGTTTAGGTCTAGGTTTATTTTTAGTTTATTTTTTTATTTGGTTAGGTTTAGGTTTAAGTTTAGGTTTAGGTTTTATTTATTTTACTTTAGTTCATTTTAGTTTAGGTTTATGTTTATTTTATTTTTATTTTAGGTTTTATTTTTAGTTTATTTTCTTTTTAAGTTTAGGCTTAGTTTTATGTTTAGGTTTAGGTTTTAGTTTACGTTTTGATTTTATTTTATTTTTTTATTTTATTTTGGTTTAGATTTTTTATTTATTATAGTTTTAGTTTATATTTAGTTTAGGTTTAGGTTTTTAGCTTTTTAGGGTTTAAGGTTTAGTTTGTTTTTTTTGGATTAGGGTTTAGATTGTTTTAGGGATTAGGGTTTAGGGTTTAGGTTTTAGGGTATAGGGTTTAGGGTTTAGGGCTTTAGGGTTTAGGGTTTAGAGTTTAGGTTTTAGGTTTAGGGTTTTTTGTTTTTTTTATAACAGAGAAAGAAATTCAGGTTCAACATTTCTTCTTTTCTTTATTTAGTTTATTTATTATTTATTTTAGTTTATTTTATTTTTATCTTTATTTATGTTAATTTTTCTATTTTTAGTTAGTTTACTTTATTTATTTTAGGTTTATTTATTTTAGTTTAGGTATTTTATTTTAGTTTATTTTTTAGGTCTAGGTTAATTTTTAGTTGAGTTTTATTTATATTTTATTTTTTTGGTTTAGGTTTTATTTTTTATTTTTAGGTTTAAATTTAGGTTTTTATTTTATTTTTTGAGGTTAAGGTTTTAGGTTTTTATTTTAGGATTTATTTTTTAGTTTAGGTTTAGGTTTATTTTTAGTTTAGGGTTTAGGTTTAGTTTATTTTAGGTTTAGCTTTAGGTTTTAATTATTTTAGTTTAGTTTATTTTATTTTAGGTCTAGGTTTTCTTTTTAGTTTAGGGTTTAATTTTTATTTTTTATTTATTTCTAGGTTTTATTTTTTGGCTTATTATTTAGATTTAGGTTTTCATTTAGTTTTTATTTTATTTTATTTTTACTTTAGGTTTAGTTTTTTTAAGTTTTTTACTTTTTAGTTTAGTTTAGGTTTTATTTATTTTATTTTGGTTTTTGTTTTTTATTTTATTTTCCTTTTTGGTTTAGGTTTAGGTTTAGGTTTAAGTTTAAGTTTTAATTTATGTTTTTTTTTAATTTTATTTTTTAATTTTATTTTGGTTTAGGGTACATCTTTTAGGGTTTAGGGTTTAGGGTTTTAGGGTTTAGAGTTTAGGGTTTAGGGTTTAGGGTTTTTATTGTTTAGGGTTTAGGGTGCCTTAGGATTAGGGTTCAGATTTTAGTTTAGGGTTTAGGGTTTTTGGTTTTTTTTCTTAATAGAGAAAAAATACAGATTCAACATTTCTTCTTTTGTTTATTTAGTTTATTTTTTTATTTTATTTTATTTTATATTTTATTTTTATTTATGTTTATTTTATATTTTTAATTAGTTTAGTTTAATTATTTTAGATTCATTTATTTTAGTTTAGGTTTTTATTTTATTTTTTGAGGTTAAGGTTTTAGGTTTTTATTTTAGGTTTTATTTTTTAGTTTAGGTTTAGGTTTATTTTAAGTTTATATTATTTTATTTAGTTTAGGGTTTAGGTTTAGTTTATTTTAGGTTTAGGTTTAGGTTTTATTTATTTTTGTTTAGTTTAATTTATTTTAGGTTTAGGTTTTTTTCTTAGTTTAAATTTTTAATTTTTTATTTATTTATGGGTTTTATTTTTTGGCTTATTGTTTAGGTTTACGTTTTTATTTAGTTTTTATTTTATTTTATTTTAGATTTATTTTATTTTTATTTTAGGTTTAGTTTTTTTAAGTTTTTATTTTTTTATTGTTTAGTTTAGGTTTTATTTTATTTTATCTTAGTTTGGTTTTTATTTTTTATTTTATTTTCCTTTTAGGTTTAAGTTTATGTTTAGGTTTTAATTTATGTTTTTTTTAAATTTTACTTTTTTATTTTATTTTGGTTTAGGGTGTAGGGCTTAGGGTTTTAGGGTTTTTATGGTTTAGGGTTTAGGGTTTAGGCCTGGATAGTTTACAGATTTTAGTATAGGATTTAGGGTTTTTGGTTTTTTTTAACATAGAACAAATACAGATTAAACATTTCTTCTTTTATTTATTTGTTTATTTTATATTTATTTTAGTTTATTTTAGATTTTATTTTTATTTATGCTTTTTTTATATTTTTAATTAGTTTAGTTTATTTATTTATTTTAGATTCATTTATTTTAGTTTAGGTTTTTTATTTTAGTTCATTTTTGAAGTTTTGGTTTATTTTTTAGATGACTTTTATTTTTATTTTATTTTTTAGGTTTAGGTTTTATATTTTATTTTTAGGTTTGGGTTTTGGTTTTATTTTATTTTTTTTAAAGTTTAGGTTTTAGGTTTTTATTTTAGGTTTATTTTTAGATTTTATTTGTTTAGTTTAAGTTTAGGTTCATGTTTAGTTTATTTTATTTTATTTAGTTTAGGGTTTAGGTTTAGTTTATTTTAGGTTCAGGTTTAGGTTTTATTTATTTTAGTTTAGTTTATTTTAGTTTAGTTTTAGGTTTTTTTTTATTTTAGGTTTAGGATGTTTTGGGTTTAGGTTTTATTTTTTATTTATTTTTAGGTTTATTTTTTAGGTTTAAGTTTTATTTTTTTATTTAAGGTTTGTGTTAGGTTTATTTTATTTTTATTTTACATTTAGTTTTAATTTTATTTAGGTTTTTTATTCTTAGGTTTATTTTATTTTTTTTGTTTCATTTAGGTTTTTATTTATTTTATTTTAGTTTATTTTATTTAGTTTTTAGGTTTAGGTTTGGATTTTAATTTAAGTTTTTATTGTATTTTATTTATTTTAATTAGATTTTTGGTTTATTTATTCATTTTATTTTTAGGGTTTAAGGTTTTACCTTTTAGGGTTTGGAGTTTAGGGTTTATGGTTTAGGCTTTTTAGTTTTTATGATTTAGGGTTTAGGTTTTAGGTTTAGGGTTCAGGTTTTAGTTTAGGGTTTATGGCTTTTGGTTTCTTTTTAGTAGGGAACAAATTCAATTTAAACATTTTTTTTCGATTTCATTAACCAAGTAACACACTAAGTTTTCTAAGACACAAGCGATGACATAGATCAAAAATGAGCACGCATAGAGCAAATCAAAAACCCGAGATAACTAGAACTGTCTCTACTATAAAGACACAATTCCATAAGCACTAAATCGAATCGATCGTTCTTTAGTTTCTCCAGTTCCCATCAAAACCACCGTGGTCTCTCGAATAGCGGGATCCACCATCATATCCCGATCACACTTTGCCACCACTATGGATTTTTAACTCCTCCCACCTCCATAACCACCACTACTTGACCGGCCTCAGATCACCCACTACCATTGCAATAAGCTGTCCTCCTTGGATCTAGGCGAGCACAGTCGATGGTGGCGTTCTACCGTCAAGGTTTTCTTGGTCTTAGGTTTTGGTTTAGGGTTAGGTTTATTAGGTACTAGGGTTTAAGTTTATTTTAAAATTTATTTAGTTACCTTAGGTTTAGTTATAGGGTTTGGGTTTTAGTTTTTTAGGTTTAAGGTTACGATTTAGGGTTTAGGGTTTAGGGTTTAGGGTTCTAGGGTTTATAATTTTAGGGTTTAGGGTTTAGGGCTTATACTTTTAGAGTTTATGGTTTAGGGTTTTTTAGGGTTTAGAGTTTATGGTTTAGGATTTAGGATTTATTGTTTTATTAATTAAGTAAACTAATAGGTTTAGGTTTATTTTGTTTATTTTTTATATATTTTAGTTTATTTTATTTTTTATTTTTATTTAGGTTTATTTTTTATTTTAATTTTATTTAGTTTATTTATTTTAGGTTTATTTACTTTAGTTTAGGTTTTTTTATTTTAGTTTATTTTTTAGGTTTAAGTTTAGGTTTATGTTTATTTTTTTAGTTTAGTTTTATTTTTATTTAATTTTTTAGTTTTAGAATTTTTTTTAGGCTTATGCTTAGGTTTTTATTTTATTTTTTTAGGTTTAGGTTTTAGGTTGTTATTTTAGGTTTTTTTAGGTTTTTTTTAGTTTAGGTTTAGGTTTATTTTTAGTTTATTTTATTTTATTTAGTTTAGGGTTTAGGTTTAGTTTATTTTAGGTTCTGGTTTAGGTTTTGTTTATTTTAGTTTAGGTTTATGTTTATTTTATTTTGTTTATATTAGGTTTATGTTTTTTTTCTAAATTTAGGGTTTATATTTTATTTTTATTTGTTTTTGGGTTTATTTTTTAGGTTTAAGTTTTTATTTAGTTTTTATTTTATTTAGGGTTTTGTGCCACCATCCTTCAAGATCTTTGATAGCAGTGGGAACCCATGATAACTCATTGCACACTTTAGAGCTAGTTGTTGCATTACTGGTCGGAGCAACGCACTCCTCTTCCGCCTCTTCGTTAGCAGTCTGTCAAGTGTTGCATTTGATTGGTATGCTGAACTGTCCAACGGTTTGGTGAGGACTTTTGCTGAGTTGGAGCACCACTTCATCAAGCATTTTGCAGTAGACGATGACTCAATGTGACCTCATTTTAGAGAAATAAAAATTGAGCGAGTCCCCTGTAGATTACATTTTAGGTGGTGGCGGTATGAAATGTGAACCACGACTATCGAATAGCATGCCATTGAGATTCTTCTCAAGAATATCCATGGCCCGATCACCTTCATGCTTAAGGGCTTTACCATTAAAATATTCTAGAAATTAATAAACAAGGTTAATACAAGAAAAGCCAAAAGTTGCCCTTTCCACCAATCATCTAAGTCCAAGGAAGGGTTTGTGAAAGCGAGGGATAATTATGTGGGTAGATGGGAAGTAGCCGAGTTTACTATGAGAGACTATGAGCTTAGCGCCTCCTTTGCCACCTTCTAATCCACCACCTCAGCCATCATACTAGCCACTGTAGCCACCACAACAACCATTTCCACCACCTAAGTAGCCAACCTAATAGCAGTTTTTATATCCATCGCCAGGTAGCTACTTTCCACCTACTCTTGCTGATAGATTGAGTAAGCCATATTCATTCAAGAGGTAGGTAATTAGGAAAACCTTTAAGAATCTCTTAAAGCGACTTTCAATTGAGCCTGATGCAGGAAGTGAGCAAGAGTGATGATCCTAGATATCCCCCTACCACTGCATGTTGGACCATGTCTTAGAGGATTGTATCACTTTTAAGGATTAGCTTGAGCTCAGCTACAAGTTGAGAGCCATAGTTATCCCTAAGGAATACTTATTAGAACAACCATCTAGTTATGTTAGAGTAATCCTTGGGGATACTTGTGATCCTCTTAAGACCAAAAAAGGTTAGGATATCTCCCTATCTCGAACCTCTACGAAGATCATTTCTAAGATAAAGAAGCTTTACTTTTAGGTGGCTAAAGTAGCTCAAACTTCCAAAACCAAGGAAGGTTTGCTAGTTGCAAAAGATAACTCGGGGAGGGTGACAGCCCAACAGTAGTAGTATCTCACCATACATTCCTAGGATAGTCCACTAGTGTAGCCACCATCCGAGTCGAGTACTTTCTCCATTTTTGCAGCTACCACTCTTCTACTAGCTCCTCTTCTACCGACAAGAGCATTGTATATGCGGATAAGGGCACTAAATCCCCCTACTTTACTTGATTTTATCATGTACACACCCAAAAGAAATTAATGAAGAAATTCTAATTATATATTGTCTACTTCTGCTCTTGATTTTATTCACATTGAAAGCTCTTTAAGTCTAAATAAAATAATAGCTTTAGTAGTTCCAATCCTTTCCTTTCTAATTCAGAGTCAAACAATCCTTCTCTAAATCAATCAATTTTACCTCTTGAAATTGACTTGGAGTTAAATGACTCTGAGGATCCCATAGGAGAAGATCTAGGTATGCCCGATGAGAAGGTAGAACAATCCATCATTCCAAGAAGTCATTGAAGTCAACCTACGCGTGGAAAAGTTCTACCTCTAAGGAAGTAACTCGATAAGTGTAAGCAAGTCATTAGTACTAGTGAGCGGATAGCCCCTCTGGGATGATCCACCCATATATGCTTGTAGAGGACCAAGCGAGTTGATTACAATGTCTTACCTCACCTTAGAATGTTTCTAGCTATGTTAAGCATAAACGATGCCCTTTTCTTATCCAAAGAGAGGAGGGAATTTCTAATCAAAGCCATACTTGATTTAAAGATATATTTAGCTCAGCTGACCACTACTAAATAGGAGGCATGCCACTCAAAGGACATCTTAGGAGTTACATTCAGTGATGAAGACTTACTCCTAGGGATGACCGTGCATCACCTCTTTACATTACAGGTGATGTTGGTAGATATAGGCTATCCAGAGTTCTAGTTGACCCAGGCGTATCAGTCAATATTATGAGTCTAAGAACCCTTGCTTACCTGAGGATCGACATCTCCAAACTCCAAAAAGAATGGATGATGTTGAGATTCAATGAACAAGATTATAGGGCCTTGTGGTGTTTATTTCTTGATGTATAGGGGGGACACCACACAGATCATTGAGGGGTACTTTTTGGAGTGATGGGGTACAACATTAAAGTATGATATACTATATAAAAAGATAGAGGAATCACCCTACAATGGACCTAATCACATAATAAGGACTCCAAGGGCATGAGTCTTGAATGTACTAGAGATTTTTCCCAAACTTTACATGGATGAAAAAAACAAGGATTATACTAAACTTGGTTCTTAAGTTCCCTATGGAGGCAAGCCTCCATTGTTAATTACATCTTAAGAAATGAAATTTTCTAAGAATATTCTCAATTAAAGTAGACAATTATCATCTCCAAACATTTCAAGGTTAGAATATCAAAGGATTGATTGTATTTGAAAATCAATTGGGAAAGTTCAAGAGAATACTTATTTTTGGAATCCAAATGAAATAAGTAAGAAATTCTCTACTAGGATTCTAGTAAGCATTCCAATATATTATATAGTTGGGCTTTATAATTTTGAAGTTGAGAAGATTTAAATGTTTTGAGTTGAAATTTAATTAGAATACTAGGGCTTATAATCCACCAACACAGGATTATGTGAATACCTAATAGGTGAGGATTTATGCTCGTAGACTGAAGGAAATAGCTACCTTAGATCCTAAATCTAGGGAGCTTTTGTATGAGCTAAATCATAACCTAAATCTAAGCGACAGGTGGACATAAGGGTTTACCTCCACAAGAGAGAATAAATTATCCAACTTAGACTTATGCTTTATAGGCATTGCTAACTCCTATGATTTTAAAACCATGTATGGTGTTATGAATTGGAAGATAGATAGGTAGTTATTTAATTAGAAAGAGAATAAATTCCTAAACACACTCCCTATATGACTAGATCATAAGTGGTATGAGCATAGGACTTAATCTATAGATGTAAAATCATTTTAAATTTTATTTTATTTTAGACACATTATTTTGACAGAGGCTTATTGATTTATTATGCCTAAATGCATGATGAAATAGGTTATGGGTCAAATCAACTAAAAGAAGGTGTTCTCCATCACATGGAATGCCCTCACGAGTCAAGCATTCCTTTATCATGCAATTATGGAGATCATTTATATTCAAGAGAGAAAGAATATGTATGAGTGAGGTGAAACATACAATCATATAGCTAAGGGGTTGCTAAATCTTTTAATTATCTTATTTATATCTTAGGCTTTAGGATGAGCTTATGAGTTATTTAAAATTTAGTTATGAGTGATTAGTTGGGTAGAAAAGTTATTTTTATCCTAAGAGCCTAATCATGTCCAAGCCACATATTAAAGCATTAATCATTTAAGAAATTATGAAAAGCATGTCATCTTGATGCACAATGTAAACATAACATCAAACAATTATATAACCTATCATAAAAGAATAAAGGGCTGGTGCGATTGGGTACCGCCGTACAACCCGAAGAGAGAAAAGATGGGTAGCTAAGCTATACAACCTTTAATATGAAAGAATAATTATAATTGTATTAAATGTTATGTGGCTCTTCTTTCTTCATATCTCCATTTTTTATTTGGTTTTTTCTTTTATTTGGATGGTGCTTGCTTCAAAGGAATCACAGGGTACCCCAGGACAAAGCCTTATGGCCAATGCTCATCCTAATCCCCCATAGCACTAATCCTAATTCTTATTGCAACAATTACATTTATGTCGGAAAAGTAAATTTAACTACACTTGTAAAATAGAGGTTAGCTAACTATACATATAATCCTAAGTAGTTGTATTTATAATTTGGACTTAGCACCCTATACATGGGTAACTAAGCCCACATGTCCTAACTTGGATTATGATTAAGGATTTAAGCAACCTGCAAAAAGAGCATTCAAATTTATTTGTAAGCATCCCTTAAGCATAATCCCTACAAGAAACATGATTAGGCTAATATTGGCCTATCATCCAGTCTACAAAACATACACCCTAACATCCAATCTATACTTAAAAAACAAAACATACATCACATTATACATCATCTTAACTTAGATCTAGAAGTGGTTGCTTAATTCTAATGTGTGTATTAAGGCTTGTGTGGTAAGTCTTGTTAGGCATTAGTGTTGTATTTTCTAAGTGTAGAAGGATTTAATTTAACATAGAAGGTTGATTTCACTTGAAGTAGTTTAATTGATTTGAGAATTTTTATTTTTGTTTTCTTTTGTTTCATTTCATTACACTTAAAGAAATTAACACATTAATAGAGAAAAGAGAACTCAACATTCATACACTTATGCTATAAGCTCATGCATTTCTTATGTATTTATAACTAGCATCATAACACATTCTTATTCATTTATAAGCTTTTGAAAAATACATTTTGATTTAGTAGTGATTATAACCATGCATATATTAAATTAAATCAACACATGCAAGCTTACATAAAGGAAATCCATTTTATTTTACTTGATTTTGAAAAGATGGATGCATGAATTCAAATGACATACCAAATTTAACATGATTGGAAAGAGGAAAATCAAATATAAGCATGTGATTCATTCAACCAAACTAGTTCTTAAAGACAATAAAATCAAATAAGATTATTTAAAGCAAACCAAAGCATTTTTATTAAATTAGTTTTGAATTTGATTTGATTTAAAGAGGTGAAGAGAAATCATCACTTGTTATTTTAAACCCATTTACATTAGTGATTTGATTTAATTTAAGGAAATGTAATTAAGTTAATTTTATGGGTTAAATAAGTTGAACCCTTAATTAGATGAATTAATTATCCATACCTATTTCATCTTGAAGTGATTAATTAAATAATTATGAGCCAACATGATATTTATGGAAAATAAACTTACAATGATCCTAGGAAATAAAAGGGGCTAATGCAAATGGCTCATGATTAAAAGTTAATTTGATTAAAATACTTAATTAATTACTCTTACAGTTTTCCCACACATGTGGACTAACCATAATTTTATTAAACTCTATTAGGTTATTAAACACCTAAAGATCTACGATTACGCCCACAGCTTAATAGGATTAAATTAGATTGATCTAGCTGATCTAATCATGATCATCCATTTTGATCATGCAGAATTGATAGTGCGTGATCTAACGTGATGTGAGTGAGGGAGAATGGAGTCCATCTTCCATTGTTCACATGATCCAAGCTTACCCGAGCTTGGATCAATTCAAAAAATCCACACCTTCACAACATCATTCGGAGGGGATCTAATAATAAATATCACATGAGATGCAAGTTTTCTACAAAAATCTCCAACCCATTTTTTCTTAAGGATTGGTTTTGGAAACATACCTCACCAGTGCTCAACACTGGCAGCTTGAATGATTAAGGAAGCTTCATCTAGTGGAGAGAAAGGACTATTGAGCAGCAATTGGATCAATTTATCGACATTTGCTCGGAAGGCCACAAACTGATGATTTAAAGCTTGGCTTTGATCGAAGTCCCACCTTCGGTTCTTGGGAAGCTTGGGAGATGATTTGTTCTTGCTCTATGAGGCATAGGGAAGGTGCGTGCTAAGTCAATTTGAGTTTGATGGAGATATTGGGAGTGTCCTATTTCAGGATGGATGAGAATGAGATCTTTTGATCGAGGAATAAGCTTAAGAGCTTAGAGAATGGCTCTGGTAGATTGTCTTAGGTATCTAGGGCTCTGAAGAATGATTCTTGTGTGTGTTTGAGTGGAAATGATGGGGTGTATACCCCCTTTCATCTTGATCAGATGGTTGGATCTGGTTTGGCTTCTAGTGGCTGCTTGGCCATCTCAGGGTGTCGTGCGTGGTAGGGAGGAGGTGAGTTGGCTCAGCTTGGTTGGTTAAAGGTGTGGAGGTGGCTGCTAAGGAGGAATCATAGGTGTCCTATGAGTTTTTAATGCTCCAATGGGGAGAGTGAGGAGATTTCACCTCCCATGGGTCATGACTGACCCAACCACCCCTTGGGTCAGGTTGGGAAATGTCCTAGGTGCTTAGGTGGACCATTAGGAGAGTACCAAGTGGCCAAGGAATGGAAATGACCACTTACATGGCTAATTTGTCTCATGTGATTCCCTTAACCCAAGGGTAGAATAATCATTTGAGATTGGATTTGATTCAGGAAAATTTAAAATGAGCCAAAAGGGGGTTACCCCAAATTTCAAGTCAATTGGAGTTGATTTGGTTAGGTTTGGCTCAATTTAACTCATTTAGGTCAATTTGGGTTAGGTTGGGTCAAGTCGACTAATTGGCCAAATTAGGTCAAACTAAGGGTTGGGTCAAGTTCAATTAGTTTGGTTTAGTTTGGCTTAGATTTGAATTTGGCTCATTATATTTCATTTGGGTCAAATGGGTTATGTTGACCAATTTGACCAAATTGGCCAAATTGGTTTAGGTTGGGTGTTGGTTTGGGTTTAGTTGACCAATTAAAGATAATTGTAGGCTTTGGTTTCAATTAATTTTGATTTGGTTTTGATTTAGGCAAACTTGAACCTTTAGGTCAGTTTGTGCTAAGTAGGCCAATTGGGTTCAATTGGGTCCAATCATGGCTTTGGCCAAGTTCAACAATCAATTTGGAATGAACTTGGGCCATTGATTGCAATCAATTTGGTTTATAATTTGATTCAACCCAATTTGGTCTTTTAAGGTCCATTTTGGTCAACTTGGGTCAAGTGGGATAATTGGGTTTGGTTAGACTCAATTAATGGTCAAGTCATATTCAAATATTGATTTTGATTTGCTATGAATCATTGGTTTCAAGGATTTAGCTTTGGTTGTAATTTGGCAAGTTTGGGTTCATATGGGTTAAGGGGTTGACTTGGTCAAATGACCATGTTGAGTTGGTTTGACCATATTTATGATAATTGATCAACCTAGGGTGATCAATAATCATGATGGAAGGTTTTGATGGGCTTGGTTCAATCTAATTTGGGTAGGATTAAAACTTGGCTCAAATGGGTTAAATTGGGTAGTTTGGGTCAAGTAGACCAATTGGGTTTAGTTGGCTTGATTTTGGGTTGAGTTTGATGTAGTTGAGTTTATTTATGGATTTTGTTTTGATATATAAATTCAATTGCAATTGGCTTAGTTCAAATGGGTTTTGGTACATTTAAACATTTCAAGTCAAAAGGTTAAGTTGGGTTTGACTTGGGTTAATTTTGGTTTGGCATGATGATTGTTGATTTCATTTTTATTTGTGAATATCATTGAAGGTATGATTGATTCATAAGAAAATCAATTTAATTTGGGTTTTTTGAATGATGGAATTTGGCTAAGTTTGTGGAGTTGGGTCAAGTGGCTTAAGTTTGGATTTTGATTTGGTTTGATTTAGTTTTGATGATTTAAATGTATATTTCATTTAAATTTGTGAAGATAATTGAAAATATGATTTATTTGTGAAAAAATCAATTGAGTTTGACTTGATTTGGATTAATATTTGGCTAAGTCCATGGGATATGTCATATGGCTTAGGAAGAGTTTTGATTTAATTTGATTTAGTTTGATTTAGTTTTGATCATTTGAATGTAGATTTGATTTATATTTAGGAAGATGATTGAAGATATAAATTTATGAGAAAATCAGTTGAATTTAGATTGATTTGGATTAGGATTTGGCTAAATCCATGGGATAGGTCATATGGCTTAGGAAGGGTTTCAAGTTTGGATTTGATCATAGAATTCAATCATTTGGTTTTGGAATTTTGATTTAGATTTGGATTTGAATTTGAATTTGATGTTTGAATTGAACTTGAGGTTTGGTTTGAGAAGGTGAACATGAATTGGATTTGGGTTGAATGGTAGGTGGATTATCCTAATCCCACAAGGCATTAATCATATGGTTAGCCTTCTAAGTCTTTAGGCTTAGGTTAAGTGTTTACCTAATTATTAGAAGTGTCTTATGATTAAGGAAGTCTTAGTCTCTAGAAGCCCTAAGATTGGAAGATTGAATCCACACTCCAAAAGTGAGGTCAACAGGCCTTTAGGCTTAATAGTGTTGCCCTTGGAGATAAATGATTAGAAGACTGAAGCCAAGTTTCAAATTATAGACTTGGATACATCTTTCAATGCTTTGCTTGGTAGACCATGGATACATAAGAACAACATAATTCCATCCTCTCTACATCAGTGTATGAAGTTCGTGAGAGGTGGGATCATCTACTTGTGAGATCTCAAGCCATTTACAGTTCAGGTTAGCATATATGATGATGCTTACCTCCTTCAAAATCAAAAGTCTCTCACAAACTTGGCCAAAGTTTAAAATAAAAGAAAAAATAAAGAAAAAAGAAAGGAAAGAAAAGAAAAGAAATGAAAATGAAAAAGAAAATAAAAGGGAGAGAAAATAGATTTGAGGAGGAAGTGGGCGACATTAGATTCCCACGTTTGTTACTCCATTCAAACATATGGGTACGATGACCTAACCTCCACAAGACAGATGAAGAGGTCAGTTCAGAGGTAGTCTTAGGGTTGGAAATCCTCCTTATTGGCCACCTAATAGAAGATATGTCCTAGCTACTAAAAGTACACCTACTATCCATATAGACTTAGATTCTAGTTCAGAGGATGAGTCTTATATGGTTAGCATGCCGACTAGCTCTTCTCAGTGGATTCCCTTGGAGGTGACACTTAAGAAATATAATAATGACCACGGCTCCAAAGAAAAGCATAAGTGTATCCAAGTCTATATGTGAAATAGTTAGGCATCAGTTGGGAACCTTAGCTCTAACCCCACTTTCCTCTCAAAAAGCTGAGGGTTTGGTAGTTAAGGAAGTCCCTAAGTCATCCACAGGTGTGAAGGCTCAGAGGTTCTTTCTAGGAGCAACATCTTCAAGTCAAGAAGTTAATGTAGAACTGAACTTGATTCATATAAAGATTTAATAGAATTACCTTTTGATTGGTACTTGCCTTGTGTTCATAATTTAGCAATGAAAGGGTGAATCCCACATACTTGGTCAAAGTGTAGGTCAAACTACTTTGAAAGAAATTGGAAGAACAAATGTAAAAGTTCTCAATCAAGATTGGGACTAGGAATCGTTATAGTGGGTCTAGTCGATGATGATGATTACTACTTAGTCATCACCAATCATTTAAAATCTTATAGGTGCTTTTCAAATCACATTAACTCATATGATGAGTTGTGCTTAAAAACTTCATATGATCCAGATGATTTTAAAGTCAAAGATGCACTGCCAAAGTTTGAAGAAGAGATCAAGTCAACCATCAATGAGCTCAAGGAAATCAACTTAGGCGAAGATCCAAGCACGACATACATCGCTCTTTGTTGAATGAAATTGAAACCAATTACTTAGTTAGGCTATTGAGTTTAAGGGCGCTTTGCATGACTATGAAGAGATGCTTGGATTGGCTCTTACATTCAATCCTTAAACTAAGTAGACTACTACTAACCCTATCAAGAAAGCTCCTAAATGCATGTGATTAGACATAGAATAACGGTCATTTATGAAGTTAAGAAATTGATTGTGGGCTTCATTTGGTAAAATAAATATACCAGGTTAGACATTATCCTAGTTAAGAAAAAGAATGGCTAAATTCACATATGCATCAATTTTAGGAATTTAAATAAGGCTTGTCAAAAATATGAATTTCCACTACCAATCCTGGAGCTGATGTTGGCCATTGCCTCATCTCATGTAGTCTTCTCTTTCATGAATCCATCATGTAGATATAACCAAATAAAGATGGCCCTTGAAGATGAAAGAAACATTGCTTTTAGAACACCCGATCAAAATTTATAGCTATAAGGTCATGCCTTTTAGCCTTAACATGCATTTACACACGGGATGACTTGAATCTTTGATGAACTCATTCATCATCAAGTCGAGTGCCATGTCGATGATCTCATGGTTAAAAGTTGAGAAAAGGAAGACCATCTCTTTAACTTGAGAGTTGTTTTCTAATAGTTAAGATAATTTAACCTCAAAATGAACCTCACAGTTTGCATTCAAAGTAGCTTGGGAATTTGGGTTTGTTGTCCACCACGAATCAAAATCAATTCGAGAAGATCAAGGCAATATTAGAAATGTCTCCCCAAAGTTTAACTCAACTCGATCATTCCAAGGGTAGTTGTGTATCTAAGATGCTTTATATCCAATTTATCAGGAAGATGTCAGCCATTCTCGACACTTGTCAAAAAGGATGACAAGTTCAAGTGGGATGACAAGTGTGAGCATGCCTAAGAAAACATCAAGCATTACGATGATGCCACCGGTTGTAGCAACCCCTATCCTAGGCAAGCCCTCATACTTTACTGTTGTGTTAGATGACTCTGTTGGTGCTTTGTTGCAAGCTAGTGGCGAAGGGAAGAAAAATGCACTCTATTACCTAGACATCATCTAATCCCTAAAGGCTAATTATCCACCCATTGAGAATCATTGCCTAGCTTTAATCTTTGCATCACAAAGCTACAACAATACATCCTTCCTTATAAGGTGAACTTAATCTCTAGGATCAATCCACTATAGTATCTCATGACACAGTCAATGCTATCCGGATGGTTGGTACGATGGTCCATGATCCTCTCATAGTTTTACATTACCTTCATACCCCTCTGTACAGTGAAAAGACAAGCACTAGCAAATTTCTTAACAACACACCCACTTTCTGTTGACTCTTTGCTTAGTGATGATCTCCCTGATGAACAAATCATGAACTTAGAGGATACTAACATTCACCACTAGGAGATGTACCTTGATGGCGTGGCTTCCTCTCAAAGAGGGAAAGAACCATAATCTACTATTCTAGAAAAAGCCAAGGAAGGAGTAGTTCTCTTAACTCTAGACCATGATGTGATGAGATTCTTATATCATTTGTCCAAACCTTAGACCAATAATGAAGCCAAATATGAGGCTCTGATTGCTGGTTTGGAGTTACCTATTACTCTAAGCATCCAAAACATCAACATCTTCGAGGATTCTTTGCTAGTTATCAACCAAAATGTTGGGTCCTATGAGGTTATAAAGCCCAAGCTCCAACACTACCACAAGTACACCATGGAGTTGTTAGCCCAAATCCTAGATGTTACCATTTATAATATTCCTCAAGATGACATGCCATATATGCTTTAGCAGCTAAGCTTAGGAGTTGACATGTTGGGATGAGGACATATTAATAAAGGTCCAAAATAGACAAGTCTTATCCCTTATTGATATTGAACACATCAAAAAGTACTCTCTTGAAGGGGAGGTTGCAATTTCCAAGAAGGACAAGGAGTTAGATTAGAGGCAACCATTCATGGATTAAATAAAGGTAAACTACCTCAAGAGAAGTCTCAAGCTCATCAAATGAGAGAACTTTCCTATGCTCTTGTGGATGGTGTCTTGTACCGGCGATCTTTTGATCATATGTGGTTATGTTGTATAGACAAGCACGAAGGCGTAAGATTGGGGTATACTCAAGATTATGTGGAGCCAACCAATCCATGCTAAAGATGCAAGCCAAGATCAAGAGATTAGGATACTACTGGCCATCGATGATCAAAGATTGCATGGATAGGCTATTTAATCTCACCAATGTGAAATACGGTGTGGTCCACCACCCAACATTCTACATCTTACATTGGCCATGGCCTGTTGGGGTGCGACAAAGTGGGACCAATTGATCCTCCTTCTTCCAAGGGTCATCGGTTCATCATCTTAACTACTACTTCTTTTCCAAATGGGTGAAGGCATATCTACTTAGAGGTCACAACTTAGCATGTGCTCCAATGTTTTAGGAACCATATCGTATATAGGTTCAGAGTGCCTAGATGAATGATATCTGATAATGATACTGCATTCAAGAGCACCAAGGTCAACAACTTTGCCCAGAGACATAACATAGATTAGAGATATTCTACCATCAACTACCCGAGGGAAAATGGCTTAGTAGAAGCTTTCAACAAAACTCTAATCCAAATACTGAAGAAGACACTTGATAACAACAAGAGACAGTGGTATGAGTAGTTGTTGAAGCCATGTGGGCTTATCGCACCACATATAGAACTCCAACTCAGTCTACTCTTTTCTCCTTTGTGTATGGGTCCTAAGCCATTCTTCCATTAGAGGTCCAACTCCCAGCATTAAGGATAATTGTGGGTAGAAAGATCACAATCAAGCAGAACACCAAGTTATAGTTAAAAGAGCTCGAAGGTGGAGGAGAGACCCACTGAGCATGCAAAACCTCGAGTTGTATAAAGCTAAAATGATCAGGATGATGTGCTACTCTACTAGTGTGTCACCCCAATGGTCTTCTTGCTTTTGGGGATGTAAGTATGCTACACTTTTCTTCCTCACTTGGCCACTACACACTAATGAGCACCTTGTTAGTTTGCTAGGCCTTACTGCATGGTCGATAAGCTACCTCATGTTGGATTCATTTAAGAGGATGTGAGTCAGGTACACTTTCTTCTTGGATTAACCTTTGTGCACTAACTAGATCGAGTATATTTGAGGTTTAGGATAAGTCCCCTAGTAGCTCCTTCCCTCTTGCTTGTTTGTAGTCCTTCCTTGGGGCTCTCTGCTTAGTAGTTGCTTTAGGTCAGATAGAATCTATCCTGCTGATGATAGACTATCCTGATGATCTATTTCTCTTGGAAAGTTGTAAGCCTACACGCTTTCTTTCCAGATTGATCATTGCACACCAACGGGCACCTTAGGTTGGTTGGTTATCACTATAATGATGGATACACCACTCATACTGACGGATGCACCTTAGGTCAGTTGGTTCTTGTACCTTAGGATACACCACTCATGGTAGATGTAAGTCTTCTATGCTTTCTCTTTGAGTTAATGCATAATAGGTTTTCTTTTCCAAGGCTTAGGATAGTGCCCCTAGATGCACCTCCCACTATATTTGTATCACATCTTTTGTGACCTTATTTAGACACTACCCGGTTTCTCAGTTGGAGTTCCCCTTTTATAGTAACTACCCTTGTAGTTGGAGAATGTCTGTGGATGTGCGATTCTTCCTTAGTCTAGTAAATTTGAGATAGGATATAGCCTTATCGGTGTGGTCCCTCACAATACACCACATATAAACAAAATATATATTCACTTGTGGTTTAGGAGGACACCCATACTTGTATCTTGTCCCAAGCAGGTATCCTCTCTTCAGGGTAGGGTCAGCAAAACTCCCTATAAGAATCGCTAACTACTCTTTAGTTGATATAAGCCCTTAGTGGTGTATGTATGTACATATTTAGGGTTTAGGGTTTAGGATTTTAGTATTTTGAGTTTTGGGTTTAGGGTTGTAGGTTTATGGTTTAGGGTTAGTTTTAGGGATTAGGGTTTAGAATTTAGTGTTTAGGGTATTTTTAAAGTAAGTAAACCGATATGTTTAGGTTTATTTAGTTTATTTATAATTTATTTTGGTTTATTTATTTTTTTACTTTTATTCAAGTTTATTTTTAATTTTTATTCAGTTTAGTTTATTTATTTTAGTTTAAGTTTTTTATTTTAGTTTATTTTTTAGGTTTAGGTTTATTTTTAGTAGAGTTTTTTTTTAAAATTTTTTAGGTTTAGGTTTTAATTTTTATTTTTAGCTTTAGGTTTAGGTTTAGTTTATTTTACTTTAGTTTATTTTAGTTTAGGTTTGGGTTTATTTTATTTTGTTTTTTATAATTTTAATTTTAGGTTTAATTTTTTTTATTTAGGGTGTAGTTTTATTTTTTCTTTTTTTGGGTTTATTTTTTAGGTTTAGGTTGTTATTTTATTATATTTTAGGTTTATTTTAATTTTTATTTTAGGTTTAGTTTTTATTTTATTTATGTTTTTTATTTTTTTTATTTACTAAGTTTTTATTTATTCTATTTTAGTTTATTTTTATTTTATTTTCTTTTTTAGGTTTAAGTTTTAGTTTATACTTTTATTTTATTTTAGTTTATTACTTTATTTTGGTTTAGGTTTTTTATTTATTTTGTTTTAGGTTTTTTTTTTTTTAGTTTAGGTTTAGGTTTTAGGTTTTAGGGTTTAGGCTTTAGTGTTTAGGGTTTAGGGCTTAGGTTTAAGGTTTGGGGTTTAGGGTTTAGGGTTTAGGGTTTATGGTTTAAGGTGTTTTTTTAAAGAGAACAAATTCATACAACATTTCTTCTTTTGATTATATCAAAGTAGCACCCAAGTTTTCTAAGACATAAGTGACAACATAGATAAAAAATGAGCACCCATAAAGAAAATCAAAAACCTTAGATATGCAAAACCTTGTCTACTATAAAGACATAGTTTCATAAGCAGTAGATCGGATAAGCTGTTCTTCAATTTCTGTAGTTCCAATCAGAGCCACCCCCGCCTTTTGAGTAGCAGGATATTCCATCATATCCCTGATCTCTCCTTCCGCCACCACCATAGTTGTAACCTTCATCGCTCCTCCGGCCTCCATAACCACCACTACTCCAACCACCACCTCCATATCCCCCAGATCCCACCCTTCTTGTGATAATGCATCTCCTTCTCCTCAACCACATCTGAGCCTAGTTGAATGTGATGTTCTTACCATCAAGGTTCTGCCCATTCTTAGGATTTATGGTTTAGGGTTAGTTTCATGTTTAAGTTTTAGGGTTAGTTTAGAGTTTAGGATTTAGGGTTTGGGGTTTTAGATTTATGGTTGTAGGTTTTTTTAGGGTTTAGGTTTAGGGTTTAGGTTTTTGGTTTTAGGTTTAAGTTTTATGGTTGTAGGTTTAGGGTTTATGGTTTAGGGTTAGTTTTAGAGTTTAGGATTTAGGGTTTACTGTTTTTTTAAAAATAAAATAAATTAGTAGGTTTAAGATTATTTAGTATATTTAGTTTATTTTTTATTTATTTGAGTTATTTTTTTATTTTTATTTAGGTTTATTTTTTATTGTTATATACTTTAGTTTATTTATTTTAGGTTTATTTATTTTAGTTTATTTTTAAGGTTTAGGTTTATTTCTTAGCTAAGTTTTATTTTCATTTTATTTTTTTAGTTTTAGATTTTATTTTTATTTTAGGTTTAGGTTTAGGTTTTATTTTGTTTTTTTTTTTGGTTTAGGTTTTAGATTTTTTATTTTAGGTTTCTTTTAGGTTTTATTTTTTTAGTTTAGGTTTAGGTTTACTTTTAGTTTATTTTATTTTATTTAGTTTATGTTTAGGTTTAGGTTTAGTTTTTTATTTTAGTTTTATTTTATTTTATATTTATGTTTATTTATTTTATTTGTTTGGTTTAGGTTTTTATTAGTTTAGGGTTTAGATTTTACTTTTAATTTTTTTAGGTTTATTTTTTAATTTTAGGTTTTTATTTATTGTTTATTTTATGTCATTTTAGATTTATTTTATTTTAATTTTACATTTAGTTTTTATTTTATTTAAGTTTTTTATTCTTAGATTTATTTAATTTTTTAGTTTAGTAAAGGTTTTTATTTATTTTATTTTAATTTATTTTAATTTTAATTTTATTTTATTTTTTGGTTTAGGTTTAGGTTTTAGTTTTGGTTTTTATTTTAATTTATTTAATTTAGGTTTAGGTCATTTATTTATCTATTTATTAGGTTTTATTTAGTTTAGGTTTCAGTTTTAAGGTTTTTAGGGTTTAGTGTTTAGGGTTTAGGGTTTAGGTGTAGGTTTTAGGGTTTTAAGGTTTAGGGTTTTAGAGTTTATGGTTTAGGGTTATGGTTTAGGGTTTAGGGTTTAGGGCTTTGAGGGCTTAGGGTTTAGGGTTTAGAGTTAGCTTACAGTTTAGGCTTTAGGCTTTAATGTTTGGGGTTTTTAGGGTTTACGGTTTAAAGTTTAGGGTTAGTTCAGGATTTATGGTTTAGGGTTAGGGTTTTGGGTTTAGGGTTTTAGGGTTTTGGGTTTAGGGTTTAGAGTTGTAGGTTTATGGTTTAGGGTTTAGGGTTAGTTTTAGGGTTCAGGGTAAATTTTAGGGTTTAGGGTTTAAGGTTTATTTTAAAAAAAATTTAAGTAAATTGATAGTTTTAGGGTTTAGGGTTTAATGTTTTTTTAATAGAGAACAAATTCATATTCAACATTTCTTATTTTTGATTTCATCAATGAAGTTGTACCCCAAGTTTTCTAAGACCCAAGTGATGACATAGATAAAAAATGAACACCCATAGAGTAAATCAAAAACCCTAGATAAGTTGAACCGTCTCTATTGTAAAGTCATAGTTCCTTAAGCAATAGATTGGATCAGGTGTTCTTTAGTTTCTCTAGTTCCCATCAGAAGCACCGCCTCTCGAGTAACAGGATTCTCCATCAACTCTCTGATCAATCCCTCTACCACCACCATGGTAACCTCCGTCGCTCCTCTCCTCCACCACCATTGCTTGACCACCACCTCCATATCCATTCAGATTCCCCACCACCATTATGATAATCATCGCATGAGCTTCTCCTCCCGGATATACATTGAGCCTACTTGAAGGTGATTTCTTTCCATCAAGGTTTTCCCATTATTTAGTGTTAGTTTAGGGTTTATGGTTTAAGGTTTAGGGCTTAGGGTTTTGGGTTTGGGGATTATGATTTAGTGTTTTGGGTTTTAAGAATTATGGTTTAGGGTTTAGTGTTTAGGAATTAAGGTTAGGTGTTTTAGGGTTTAGGATTTAGAGTTTAGGGTTTATGGTTAGCTTAGGATTTAGGGATTGTTTAGGGTTTAAGGTTTAGGCTTTAGGGTTTAGGGTTTTAAGGATTAAGGTTTAGGGTTTAGGGTTAGTTTAGGGTTTAGGTTTCAGTTTTAGGGTCAGGGTTTAGGTTTAGAGTTCATGGTTTTGGGTTTAGGGTTTTATGATTTAGGGTTTAGGGTTTAAGGTTTAGGGTTGTAAGCTTAGGGTTGAAGATTTATGGTTTAGGGTAGTTTTAGGCTTTAGGTTTAGGGTTTAGGATTTAGGATTATATTTTAATTATAAAAAACTAAGTAAAATGGTATGTTTAGGTTTATTTAGTTTATTTTATTTATTTATTTTAGTTTATTTTATATTTTATTTTTATTTAGGTTTATTTTTTATTTTTATTTAGGTTTATTTTTTATTTTTTATAGTTTGTTTCATTTATTTTAGGTTTATTTATTTTAGTTTATGTTTTTATTTATGTTTATTTTTTAAGTCTAATTTAGGTTTATTTTTATTTTTTAGTTTAGTTTTATTTTTATTTTATTTTTAAGGTTTATATATTATTTTATATTTTTAGGTTTAGGTTTAGGTCTATATTTTCTTTTTTTTAGATTTAAGTTTGAGGTTTTTGTTTTAGGATTATATTTAGGTTTTAATTTTTTTAGTTTAGGTTTAGGTTTATTTTTAGTTTATTCTATTTTATTTATTTAAGTTCTGGTTTAGGTTTAGGTTTAGGTTTATTTTATTTTTATTTTAGGTATAGGTTTTATTTAGTTTAGGGTTTAGATTTTATTTTTAGGTTTATTTTTTAGGTTTAAATTTTTGTTTAGTTTTTATTTCATTGTATTTTAGGTTTATTTTATTTATATTTTAGGTTTAGTTTTTTATTTTATTTAGGTTTTATTTTTAGTTTGGTTTAGGTTTTTTATTTAGTTTAGTTTAATTTTATTTTATTTTTTAGTTTAGGTTTAGGTTTTACTATTAGGTTTATGGTTTATTTATGGTTAATTTAGTTTAGTTTAGGTTTGGGGGTTTAAGTTTAGGTTTAGGGTTTTATTTTAGGGTTTAGGTTTAGGTTTAGTTAGGTTTGAGTTTAACATTTAGGGTTTTAGTTTAGGGTTTAGTGTTGAGTTTAGGGTTTAGGGTTTTAGTTATAGGTTTAGTTTAGGTTTAGGTTTAGGTTTAGGAGCTTAGGGTTTTAGTGTTTAGTTAGGATTATAGTTTTAGGTTTTAGTTTAGGTTTAGGTTTAGTTTTTTAGGTTTAGGTTTAGGGTTTAGGTTTTATGATTCTGGTTTAGGGTATAGTTTTAGGGTTTAAGGTTTAGGTTTAAGTTTAAAGTTTAGTTTAGAGTTCATTTAGGGTTTAGGGTTTAGGTTTACTTTTAAAATTAAAAGGTTTAAGGTTTTATTTAGTTTATTTACTTTATTTTAAAGTTAGTAAGGTTTAGGGTTTAGGGTTTAGGGTTTAGGTTTTTTTGGGGTTTAGGTTTAGGTTTTGGGTTAGTTTAGGGTTTTAGTTTATTTAGGATTTAGGGTTTATTTATTTTATTCTTTATTTTTAGTGTAGTTGATTTATTTTAGGTTTATCTATTTTAGTTTAGGCTTTTATTTTAGTTTATTTTTTAGGTTTTGGTTTAGCTTTGGTTTATTTTCTAGTTGAGTTTTATATTTATTTTATTTTTTAGGTTTAAGTTTATTTTTTAGTTGAGTTTTTTTTATTTTTTTATTTTTTAGGTTTAGGTCTTTAGGTTTTTAGTGTTTAGGTTTTAGGGTTTAGGGTTTAGGGTTTACGGGTTTAGGGTTTAGGTTTATAATTTAGGGTTTTAGGGTTTAGGTTTCGTTTAGGCTTTAGTCTTTCTTTTTAAGTTTTAGGTTTAGGTTTAGTTTAGGGTTTAGGTTTAGGGTTTGTTAGGGTTTAGGGTTTAGGGTTTAGGGTTTTGTGTTTAAGTTTAGGGTTTGGGTTTAGGGTTTTTGGTTTTTGGTTTAGGATTTTAGGGTTTAGGGTTTAGGGTTATAGGTTTAGGGTTTAGAGTTTAGGGTTTAGGGTTAGTTTAAGGTTTAGTGTTTAGGGTTATGTTTTATTTTGTTTATTATTATTTTTATTATTATTTTATCTTTTTTTAAATTAAGTAAACTTAGTAAATTAGTAAGTTTATGTTAATTTAGTTTATTATTTTTTTATTTTAGTTTATTTTATTTTTTATTTTTATTTCAGTTTATTTTTATTTTTATTTAGTTTAGTATATTTAATTTAGGTTTATTTAGTTTAGTTTTTTTTATTTTAATTTATTTTTTAGGTTTAGGTTTAGGTTTATTTTTTAGTTTAGTTTGATTTTTATTTTATTTTTTAAGTTTTAGTTTTATTTTTTTTTTTTTGGTTTAGATTTAAGTTTTTATTTTATTTTTTTAGGTTTAGGTTTTGGGCTTTTATTTTAGGTTTTTTAGGTTTATTTTTGAGTTTAGGTTTAGGTTTATTTTTTGTTTATTTTATTTTATTTAGGGTTTAGGTTTAGGTTATTTTAGGTTTAGGTTTAGGTTTCATTTATTTTGGTTTAGTTTATTTTAGTTTAGTTTAGGTTTATTTTATTTTTATTTTAGGTTTAGTTTTTTTTATTTTATGGTTTAGGTTTTATTTTATATATATTTTTAGGTTTTATTTTAGGTTTATTATTTAGGTTTAGGTTTATATTTAGTTTTTATTTTATTTTATTTTAGGTTTATTTTATTTTTATTTTATGTTTAGTTTTTATTTGATTTAAGTTTTTAATTTTGTAGTCTAGTTTAGTTAATATTTATTATGTTTTAGTTAAGTTTTAAATTTTTATTTTATTTTCTTTTTAAGGTTTAGGTTTAGGTTTAGGTTTTAGTTTATGTTTTTTTTAGTTTTTTAATTTTATTTTGTTTTAGGTTTTTTATTTATTTTATTTTTAAGTTTTATTTAGTTTAGGTTTAGGTTTTTAAGTTTTTGGGGTTTATGGTTTGGGATTAGGGTTTGGAGTTTATGGTATAGGGTTTAGGGTTGTAGATTTTAGGGTTTAGGTTTTAGGGTTTAGGGTTTAGGGTTTAGGGTTTAAGGTTGTAAGTTTAAGGATCATGGTTTTTTTGTTTTATTTTATTTTTTTATTTTTTATTTTTTTTAAATTAAGTAAACTAGTAGGTTTATGTTTATTTAGCCTATTTAGTTTATTTTTTAATTATCTTAGTTTATTTTATATTTTATATTTTATTTTTATCTAGTTTAGTTTTTTTATTTCAGGTTTATTTATTTTAGTTTATTTTTAGCTTTAGGTTTAGGTTAAGGTTTATTTTCTAGATTAGTTTTATTTTTATTTTAGTTTTTAGGTTTAGGTTTAGGTTCGGATTTTTATTATATTTTATTTTAGGTTTAGGTTTTAGGTTTTTATTTTTGGTTTTTTTTTCTTATTTTTAGTTTACTTTATTTTGTTTATTTTTTTTTTTTATTTTTTTTTTTTTTATTATTATTTTTTATTATTTTATTTTATTTTATTTTTTGTTTAGGTTAGGTTTATTTTATTTTTTTATTTTTTTTATTTTAAGTTTAGTTTTTATTATTTTATTTGTTTAATTTATTTTAGGTTTATTTTTTTTTTAGTTTAGGTTTATTTTTTTTTATTTTAATTTTATTTATTTAGGTTTATTTTTTAGGTTTAGGTTTATTTATTTGTTATTTTATTTTGGGTTTAATTTAGGTTTTTTTTTTTTTTTATTTATTTATATTATTATTATTTTTATTATTATTATTTTAATTAGAATTTTAGGTTAGGTTTATTTATTTATTTTTTTATTTTAATTATTAATTTTATTTTTAAATTTGATTTAGGTTTATTTTATTTTTTATTTTAATTTTATTTATTTTAAGTTTATTTATTTTAGTTTAGGATTTTTATTTTAGTTTAGTTTTAGGTTTAGTTTAGGTTCATTTTTTAAAAGTTATATTTTTATTTAATTTTTTGGTTTGATTTTATTTTAATTTTAGGTTTATTAGTTTAGGTTTTATTTATTATTTGGGTTGGTTTTAGGTTTTTATTTTAGGTTTATTTTTAGATTTAGGTTAATTTTTTTAGTTAATTTTATTTTATTTTAGTTTAGGTTTTTTTTTAGTTTATTTAGGTTTGTTTTTTTAGTTTAGTTTATTTATTTTAGGATTATTTTTAGGTTTAGGTTTTTTATTTATTTTATTATTTTAGGTTTATTTTATTTTTATTTTAGGTTTAGTTTATTTTATTTGGGTTTTATTTTTAGTTTACTTTAGGTTTTTTATTTATTTTATTTTATTTTAGTTTTTATTTTTTTTTTTTAGGTTTAGGTTTTTTTAGATTTAGGTTAGGTTTTGTTTGGGTATTTTATTATTTATTATTTTATTTTATTTTAGGTTTTTTATTTATTTTTTTTTAGGTTTTATTTAGTTTAGATTTTTTAGATTTTTAGGTTTATTTATGGTTTATTATAGATTTTATGGTATAGTTTAAGATTTAAGGTTTGGGGTTTAGGTTTAGGTTTTTAAAGTTTAGTGCTTTTTATTTGTCTTTATTTTTTAAATTTTTATTTTTTTAAATTAAACTTTAGGTTTAGGTTTATTTAGTTTATTTTTATTTATTTTTTTGTTTTATTTTTTATTTTTTTATTTAGTTAATTTTTTTATTTTATTTAATTTAGTTATTTATTTATTTTATTTTTTTAAGGTTTGGTTTAGGTTTAGGTATTTTTAGTTTAGTTTAATTTTTTTTATTTTTTTAGGTTTAGGTTTATTTTTATTTTTTAGGTTTAGGTTTTTTTTTTATTTTTTTTTAGGTTTAGGTTTTAGGTTTTTTGGTTTTTTATTTTAGGTATTATTTTTTACTTTAGGTTTAGGTTTATTTTTTAGTTCATTTATTTTATTTAGTTTAGGATTTGGTTTAGTTTATTTTAGGTTTAGGTTTAGGTTTTATTTATTTTAGTTTAGTTAGTTTAGTTTAGGTTTATGTTTATTTATTTTATTTGTTTATTTTAGGTTTAGGTTTAGGTTTTCTTTTTTTTTTGTAGTTTAGGGTTTAGGTTTTATTTATTTATTTATAGGTTTTATTTTTTTATTTTTTTAGGTTTAGGTTTTTTATTTTTATTTAGAGTTCTATACCATCCTTATCTTTTGGTAGTAGGAACCCAGATAACACATTGAACACTTTAGAGTCGATTTATTTACCGATGTGCAACACACTCCTTTCACATTTTGTTTCAGTCTCGGTGTTGCATTTGATTGGTATGTTGAAGTACCCAATGGTTGGTGAAGACTTTTTTATTGAGTTGAAGCACCTCTTCATCAAGAGGTTTCTTTGGAGCTCAATAGAGGGAGATGCTTATAGGTGACCTCATTATAGAGAAACAAAACTCAATGAGTCCCTTGTTGATTACATTCTCCTGGTGGCATTGAGCACAATCTGAATATCGAACAACATGCCATTAAAATTCTACTCAAGAATATCCATCCCATCGCCTTCATGCTTAAGTGCTCTACCATCAAAACATTCAGAAATTGATCAGAAGCTATAAGAGGAAGCCAAATAGTTGCACCTAACCAATCATCTAGGCCCAAGCATGAAGGTGTTTGTGGTGAAATATTTTTAAATTTCTAAGAGTAATACTTCCATCTTCAATCTATGTGGATAAAATGAAGATAGAAATATACTCTTTTATGCATTTGGACACCGGATAGATCCTGGATGTTCTTATTAGGTGATGGTATGACATTGAGGAGAGGTGTACTATCTCAAAAGATAGAAGTCACCACCCTATAATGGACCTAATCACCTCAATAAGGACTCCTAAAGACAATTGGTCAACATGTGCACTAGAGATTCTTCCCCTACTTTACAAGAAAAAGTAAAGCATGATTTATTTTAAACTGGGTTCATTAAGTTCCCTACAGGGGCAAGCTCCCATAGTTAATTACATCGTGAGAAGGGGATTCTTTAGGAATACTGTCGATTAAGGTAAATGATCATTGTCTCCAAAGATTTCAAATATGTAGGACTATCAAATGTTTATTTTAGAAGATCAAATGAGATTGATTAAAGAGAGGGAGTTATTATCAAAGCCAAAAGAAGATAAGTAGGAAATTCTCATGATGATAGGAAACCTAACGAGCATTTGAAACTATCCTATGGTTGGGCTTTACATTTTTGAAATTGAATTAATTTGTTTGAGTTGAATTTTTCATTAGAAATTTAGGGCTTATGATTCTATAACACAAGATTGTGGAAATGCCTAAGAGGTGAGGATTTATACTTCAAAGGGGAGAAGCAACCTTATAACTTAAATATAGGGAGATTTGGCGAGGGCCAAAAGCATGACCTAAATCAAAGGTGAAAATGGGCATTTGCTTTGCCTCCATAAGAGAGGACAAACCACCCGAATATTTGGACTTACAATCACCTGGGGGTGGCCACCAACTAACTCCTCCTATGATTTTAAATTCATGTAGGCAAGGCATATGCTTTATGCAAGATAGCTAGGCTGTTATTTATTTTAGAAAGAGACTAAGTCCTTAAACTCACTCCCACAAGACTAGATCATCTATGGGTATGAAAAATGACCTAGATCTAATGCAAATCATATTACATTTTTTTTCACTTTTGGACAATCATTTTACTCAGGCTTATAGGATTCATATGCCTAATGCATGAGAAATAAGATTATGGGCCAAAATTAGCAATAAGGGGAGGTGTGTTTCCATGGCTCTTAGTTAAGCCAAGTTCTCAGCAAGGTGGAAGCTCTCCATTCAAGAGTGAAACAATATACTTTTGTGCATGATGTTATGAAAGAAATACTCATCCACCTAAGGGGTTGCTAATTCTTTTATCTAGATTATAACTAAGACTTTAAATGAGGTTATTTGTTATTTATTTTCAATTTTGAGTTGATTAATTTGATAGAAGATTTATTTTCCCTAAGATCCTAATCGTCATCCAGCCATACATCAAGTAAGGAAAAACTATGAAAAGGACACCATCTTAATGCACAAGATAAACAAAACATCAAACATTTTATAAAGCTAATTGTAAAGAATAAAAGTCCATTTGTGGTCGGGAACCACAACACAAACTCGAAAACAAATTGGGTAGCCGAGCTCTTACTTATACAACAATTACAAACAAATTAATTTACAATCAAGTAAGAAATTCATGTTATGGGGGTCTTCATTTTTCATTTCTTCTTTCTTGTTTTCTTCATTCTTCTTTGGTTCCTTCTTTTGGATAGTTGGAATGTGGATGCTCCAAAGGCTTCACATGGTACATAAGATGAGATCTTATAATGCTCATCCTAATCCCCATAACAATCATTCCAAAATCTAATTGCAAAATAACATGAAAAGGAAAAGTAAATCTAACCAACACCTAGAAAATAGAGATTCTAAACAAACCATAAAAATTCTAAGAATATATATTGGACTTAGCACCTCACACATGGGTAACCAAGTCCACTTGGCCTATTGGATTATGCTTGGGGTATAAGCACACACGCTTATATTTTTATTACAACACCCCTTAAGCATAATCCCCTAGAAAATAATGATTAGACTAAATCGTCTACCATTCATTCTACACACATTTATCCTAACATCAGACTAAAACAAAATATCACAAAACAAAAGAAAACATCAAACCATGCACCCTAACCAAAAGCTAGAAGTGGTGACTTAGTCTAATGTGTGCTATAAAGGTTTGTGTGGTATGCTTAGCTATGGCTTTAAGGTTTGGATTCTCTAAGTGTGAAGATATTCAACTTACATGGGTGGTTTCATTTAAGTGTTTAGTTGATTTGGGTTAATTTTATTTGATGCTTTGTTTAGGTTTGATTGAACCTACAATTAATTACTAAGTTATAAAGAGAGGGAAAAGAGAAGAGAACTTCTCTTTCCTTTCCCTAAGTAAGCTTCTAAAGTAGATTCATGTTTGATTTTGTTTAGTGAATGTTTTATTATGTGTTTTAATTAATCCTAAGTTTAGATCAACTCTAAACAAACCTATTCAAAAATAAAGGCATTTTAAGATTAAGTAAAGTGAATTAATATTACAAAACACACATCACTTCATTTCTTTCCCAACTTGTATAACATGCATATGAATGAATCCTAAGCATATCTATACAAACAAATGGAAGCACACTTTATGATGAATGCTAAGTGAGTTACTTAAGAAAATTTGAATTCTTTATGATGCATGATTTTCATTAAGTAGAAAGAGGTTTTCTTATCCATTTTTCACATGCACACATGTATGTATAAAGGCATAAGTGTGTATGGTGCCATTGTTAGCACAGGATGTAAAGTACAAGACTTAGGAAACTTAAAGCCTGAACCTAGGGTTGTCAGGACTAATATACCGGTTCCTTAAATACAAACAAATGAACAAAAGAAATGAATGGAAAAAGAAAGATGCAAAAAGTGTGTATTTGTTTATTTATTTTGTTTATGCAATTTATATGTACAAGTGTGGATATCCTTCTTAAGTAATAGCATAGGAATGAATATGAATGGGATTAGGCAAGTGTTGTGTTCTTCTCAAATGAACTATACACTTTTCCAAATCCTATTCAACACTATGCTAAAAGAAAAGAGAAGGAATGCCACACTATGCACAACTTCATATTTATATCCACATGCAAGCTCATAAATAATTATATGTAGCACACTTTCAATTTTAGGTGTTTGATTTATAGATTTTGAAAATAGTTTTGGATTTAGTAGTGATAATAGCCATTCATATTTTACTTTACTTTGCAATTTGACATGAAGAAAACATTTCATTTTTAATTCTTAAGGAAGGGGGTTTAAGGAATATCTTAAGGAAAGTACTAAAGTGAAAGCATGTAAACACATTCACCTAATTAATTCCTAAAGACAATCTTATGAAATAAGAAAGTTTAAAGCAAATCAAGTTATTTTAAGGAAGGTTTGATTTTGTTTTGAGTTTGATTTAATTTGAAATCAGGTGAGTTTATTGTTCCTAACCCACATATGTTAGTTGTTTCAATTTAATTTTTAGGTGACTAGATCAATTTTATGCTTTGGTTTAGGTTAAGGTATGAATTAAGTGTGTTAATTACACCTTACACACCACCTTAGCATAGTTAATCAAATAATTATGAGCCAATGATATGACATAAAACCACACAAGGAATTTAAATCAGTAATTCACCTAAGAAGAAAAGGGCCAAATGTATTTGGCTCATGATTAATGATTAATTAAGCTAAGGGGTTTAAGTTAAGAAATTTCATAACCTCTCACATATATGAATTGGATTTTGATTTCCTTAATTGTACTTGCTCTTGAACACCTAAGCATCTACCCAAGATAGAATAGTTATTCTCTAGAAATTTTTTAATTTTATGAAATTAATTAAGGGGGTAATTAGTGAATTAACACTTAGTTAAGGTTGAATTAAGGAAGGAAGGGGGGTTTAAGGAATATCTTAAGGAAAGTATCCCAAAATTATTCCCTAAACCTCATATTCACTTAATAAAAACTTAATTGACTCAATCAGAGGGTTAAACCACTAATTATAACCTTAATTAAGCTTAATTACCTTAAGGTAGTATTAAGGAATGAATTATCAATTCCTCTAATTAAGAAACTAATAAATCAGGAGAAAATTAGGGGAAGCAGGAGTCATCCCACTAATTATGCACAAGAAGTTTGGGATTAACTTGTAGAGTAATTAAAGGGTAATTAGCAAAATAACATTCCTAATAAAACTTAAATCTAGAGAAAAACACTATTCAAAATCCATTGTAATTATTTTTAGAATATTCTATGTTCAATTATCTATCAAATGCAATTTATTTCATACTTTTTTGATTTTTCTAGGCTTGGGATATGAATTTAGGAAGTTTTCATGATTAATTAGGTCATTTAACCTAATTAAATGTTGGTTTGATATGGGTTTAGGTTTATCTTTAGTATATTTTATTTTATGTAGTTTAGGTTTAGGTTTAGGCATAGTTTATTTTAGGTTTAGGTTTAAGTTAATTTTATTTTAGCTCAGTTTATTTTAGTTTAGGTTTAGATTTATTTTATTTATATTTTAGGTTTAGTTTTTTTTTTTAGTTTAGGGTTTAGGTTTTTTTATTTATTTTTAAGTTTATTTTTTAAGTTTAGGTTTTTATTTAGTTTTTATTTTATTATATTTTAGCTTAATTTTATTTTTATTTTATGTTTAGTTTTTATTTTAATAAAATTTTTTATTCTTAGGTTTATTTTATTTTTTTAGTTTAGTTTAGCTATTTATTTATTTTATTTTAGTTTATTTTTATTTTTCTCTTTTATTTTATTTTTAGAGTTAGGTTTAGGTTATAGTTTATGTTTTTATTTTATTTAGGATTAGGATTTTTCATTTATTTTGTTTTTATGTTTTATTTAGTTTACGTTTAGGTTTTAGGTTTCTAGAGTTTAGAGTTTAAGGTTTAGGGTTTAGGGTTTATGATTTATGGTTTTAGGATTTAAGGTTTAGGGTTGATGGTTTAGGCTTTAGGATTTAGGCTTTAGGGTTAACTTAGAGTTTAAGATTTTGAGTTTATGACTTATGATTTAGAGTTTAGGATTTAGGTTTTGGGTTATGGTTTAGGGTTTAGGATTTAGGTTTTAGGGTTTAGGGTTTAGGACTTAGGGTTTTGGTTTAGTGGTTAGTTAGTTTAGGGTTTATAGTTAGTTTTAGGGTTTAGGGTTTAGGATTTAGTAGGGTTTAGGGTTTATGTTTATTTAGTTTTTTTATATTTTCTTTTGGTTTATTTATTATTCTTATTTAGTTTAGTTTATTTATTTTAGTCAAGGTTTATTATGTTAGTTTATTATTTAGGTTTAGGTTTAAGTTTAAGTTTAATTTTTATTGTTTATTTTTTTATTTTTATTTTTATTTTTTAGGTTTAGGTTTTACCTTTTATTTTTAAGTTTAGGTTTAGGTTTTTATTTTATTTTTTTAGGTTTAGGTTTTAGGTTTTTATTTTAGGTTTATTTTTTAGTTTGTTTTTAGGTTTCTATTTTTAGGTTTATTTATTTTATTTTAGTTTAGTTTAGTTTAGGTTTAGGTTTAGGTTTACTTTATTTTATATTTTTGGTTTAGATTTTTTTTTAAATTTAGGGTTTAGGTTTTATATTTAATTTATTTTAGGTTTATTTTTAGGTTTAGGTTTTATTTATTTTATTTTAGTTTAGTTTTATTTTTATTTTATTTTATTTTAGGTTTAAGTTTGGGTTTAGGTTTTAGTTTAGGTTCTTATTTTATTTTATTTTTTTATTTTATTTAGGTTTATGTTTTTAATTTATTTTATTTTTTAGGTTTTATTTAGATTAAGTTTTGGTTTTTAAGTTTTTAGGGATTAGGGGTTAGGGTTTAGGGGTTAGGGTTTAGGGTTTACATTTAGTTTAAGGGTTTATAGTTAGGGTTTTATTTATGTATTTTATTTGTTATTTTTTTTAAAATTAAAAGGTAGGTTTAGCATTATGTAGTGTATTTTTTATTTATTTGAGTTTAATTTCTTTTTTATTTTTAGGTTTATGTTTAGCTTTTTATTCTATTTTTTTAGGTTTAGGTTTTAAGTTTTTATTTTAGGTTTATTTTTAGGTTTTATTTTTTATTTTAGGTTTATGTTTATATTTAGTTTATTTTGTTTTATGTAGTTTAGGTTTAGGTTTAGTTTATTTTAGGTTTATGTTTAATTTAGTTTATTTTAGTAAAGTTTATTTTAGTTTAGGTTTAGATTTATTTTATTTTTATTTTATTTATATCGTTTAGGTTTTTTTTAGTTTAGGGTTTAGGTTTTACTTATTTATTTTTAGATTTATTTTTTAAGTTTAGGTTTTTATTTAGTTTTTATTTTATTATATTTTAGCTTAAATTTATTTTTATTTTATGCTTAGTTTTTATTTTATTTAGGTTTTTTATTCTTAGGTTTATTTTATTTTTTAGTTTAGTTTAGGTTTTTATTTATTTTATTTTAGTTTATTTTTATTTTTCTAATTTATTTTATTTTTAGGGTTAGGTTTAGGTTGTAATTTAGGTTTTTATTTTATTTTATTATTTTATTTTATTTAGGCTTTTTTTTATTTTATTTTAGGTTTTATTTAGTTTAGGATTTTAGGTTTTAGTTTAGAATATAGAGTTTAGAGTTTTGGGGGTTTATGGTTTAGGGTTTTAGGGTTAGAGTTTAGCATTTAAGGTTTAGGGTTGTGTTTAGGCTATAGGATTTAGGGTTTAGGGTTAGTTTGTTTAGAGTTTTACGATTTATGGTTTGGAGTATAGGGTTTAGGGTTAGGATTATGGTTTAGGTTTTAGGGTTTGGTTTTAAGATTTAGGGTTTTGGTTTTAGGATTTAAGGTTTAGGACTTAAGGTTTAGGGTTTAGGGGTTAGGGTTAGTTTAAGGGTTTATGGTTTAGGATTTAATGTTTAGGGTTAAGGGATTAGGGTTTAGGGTTTTCTTTTTTTAAAAAAATTAGTAACCGGAGCTTAGGTTTATTTAGTTTTTATATTTTTCTTTGGTTTATTTATTATTTTATTTAGTTTAGTTTTTTAGGTTTAGGTTTGGGCTTATGTTTACTTTTTAGTTTAGTTTTGTTTTTATTTTTATTTTTTAGGTTTAGGTTTTATCTTATATTTTTAGGTTTATGTTTAGGTTTTTATTTTATTTTTTTAGGTTTAGGTTTTTATTTAGGTTAATTTTTTGGTTTATTCTTAGGTTTCTATTTTCAGGTTTATTTATTTTAGTTTAGTTTAGTTTAGGTTTAAGTTTTGGTTTGCCTTATTTTGTTTATTTTTAGTTTAGGTTTTCTTTTTTTAAATTTAGTGTTTTGGTTTTATTTTTTTATTTATTTTTAGATTTTATATTTAGGTTTTTTTTAAGATTAGGTTTTTATTTATTCTATTTTAGTTTAGTTTTTATTTTTTATTTTATTTTATTTTTAGGTTTTAGTTTGGGTTTAGGTTCTTATTTTATTTTATTTTATTATTTTAATTAGGTTTAGGTTTTTTATTTATTTTGTTTTATGTTTTATTTAGCTTTGGTTTAGGTTTTAAGTTTTTTTGGAATTAGGGGTTATGGTTTAGTGTTCTGTTTTAGGGTTTAGAGTTATGGTTATTTATTTATTTATTTTATATATTATTTTTAATATTAAGTAAACTAGGTTTAGGTTTATGTAGTTTAATTTTATTTATTTGAGTTTAATTTATTTTATATTTTGATGTTTTTTGGTTTTCCTTTATTTTATTTTTTTTTTAGGTTTAGGTTTTTATATGTTTTATTTTAGGTTTATTTTTTAGGTTTTATTTTTTATTTTAGCTTTAGGTTTATCTTTAGTTTATTTTTTGTTTTATGTAGTTTAGGTTTGGTTTATGTTTTATTTATTTTAGGTTTAGGTTTAAGTTTAGTTTAGTTTATTTTAGTTTAGGTTTAGATTTATTTTATTTTTTTTTTATTATATTTTAAGTTTAGTTTTATTTAGTTTAGGGTTTAGGTTTTTTTTATTTATTTATTTTTAGGTTTATTTTTTAACTTTAGGTTTTATTTAATTTGTATTTTATTATATTTTAAATTTGAATTTTATTTTTTATTTTATGTTTAGTTTTATTTTACTTAGGTTTTTTTATTCTTAGTTTTATATTATTTTTTTAGTTTAGTTTAAGTCTTTTATTTTCTTGTAGTTTATTTTATTTTTTCTCCTTTATTTTATTTTAAAGGTTTAAGTTATAGTTTAGGTTTTTTTGTTTTTTATTTATTATTTTATTTTATTTAGGTTAAGTTTTTTATTTATTTTATTTTTTTTAGGTTTTTTTAGTTTAGGTTTAGGTTTTAGGTTTTTTAGAGTTTAGTGTTACGGTTTAGGGTTTATTTTTTTTTAGGGTTTTAGGGTTTAGGGTTATGGTTTAGGGTTTAAGATTTAGGGTTCAGTGTTTAGGTAAAGGGTTTAGAGTTTTTAGGGTTTAAGGTTTAGGTTTAGCTTAGGATTTAAAGTTTAGAGTTTAATGGTTTATGGTTTAGAGTTTAGGGTTTAGGGTTAGGGTTATGGTTTAGGGTTTAGGGTTTAGGTTTTATGATTTAGGGTTTAGGACTTAGGGTTTAGGGTTTAGGGGTTTGGGTTAGTTTGAGGGTTTGGGGTTTAGGATTTAGTGTTTAGGGTTGAGGGATTAGTGTTTAGGGTTTTCTTTTTTAAAAAAAATTAGTAAATCGGTTGGCTTATGTCTATTTAATTTTTTTTATATTTTTCTTTTAGTTTATTTATTATTTTTATTTAGTTTAGTTTATTTATTTTATATTTATTTTATTTTAGTTAAGGTTTTATATTTTAGTTTATTTTTTAGGTTTAGGTTTAGGTTTATGTTTACTTTTTTTGGCATAGTTTTATTTTATTTTTTATTTTTTTAGGTTTAGGTTTATCTTTTATTTTTAGGTTTAGGTTTAGGTTTTTATTTTATTTTTTTAGGTTTAGGTTGTAGGTTTTATTTTAGGTTTATTTTTTAGTTTATTTTTAGGTTTCTATTTTTAGGTTTATTTATTTAAGTTTAGTTTAGTTTAGTTTAGGTTTAGGTTTACTTTATTTTGTTAATTTGTGGTTTAGTTTTTTTTTAAATTTAGGGTTTAGGTTTTAATTTTTATTTATTTTTAGGTTTATTTTTTAGGTATATGTTTTTATTTATTTTATTTTAGTTTTGTTTTTACATTTTATTTTATTTTATTTTTAGGTATCGGTTTGGGTTTAGGTTTTTATTTAGGTTCTTATTTTATTTTATTTTTTTATTTTATTTAGGTTCAGGTTTAGTTGTTTATTTTATTTTTAGGTTTTATTTAGCTTAGGTTTAGGTTTTTAGGTTTTATGGATTAGGGGTTAGGGTTTAGGGGTTAGGGTTTTAGGTTTATAGTTAGTTTTAGGATTTAGAGTTGGGGTTTTTTTATTTATGTATTTTATTTTTTATTTTTTAAAATTAAGTAAACTGGTAGGTTTAGGTTTATGTAGTTTATTTTTTATTTATTTGAGTTTAATTTATTTTTTATTTTTATTATGGTTTATTTTTATTTTTATTTAGTTTAGTTTATTTATTTTAGGTTTATTTATTATAAATTTGGTTTTTTATTTTAGTTTATTTTTTTGGTTAAGGTTTATTTTTAATTTAGTTTCTTTTTATTTTATTTTTTAAGTTTAGGTTTTATTTTATATTTTTAGGTTTAAGTTTAGGTTTTTAATTTTTTTTAGGTTTTGGTTTTAGGTTTACTTTTAAGTTTTATTTTTTGTTCAGGTTTTGGTTTATTTTAGTTTATTTTATTTTATTTAGTTTAGACATAGGTTTAGGTTTAGTTTATTTTAGGTTTAGTTTTTTTGTTTAATTTAGTTGGTGAGGTTTTTTTTAGTTTAGGGTTGGTTTTATTTTTATTTATTTTAGGTTTATTTTTTTAGTTTAGGTTTTATTTAGTTTTTATTTTATTTTATTATAGCTTTATTTCAATTTTATTTGAGGTTTAGCTTTTATATTTTTAGGTTTTTTATTTTTTAGTTTAATTTAAGATTTTATTTGTTAAATTTTAGTTTAGTTATTAATTTTTTAATTTTCCTTTTAGGTCTTAGTTTATGTTCTTATTTTTTTTATTTAATTTTGGTTTAAGTTTTTTTATTTATTTTATTTTTAGATTTTATTTAGTTTAGGTTTAGGTTTTTATCTTTTTAGGGTTTAAAGTTTAGGGTATAGGGTTATTTATGGGTTTAGTGTTTCAGGTTAGTTGTGGGTTTAGGGTTTAAGGTTTGCAGTTTAGGGTTTTTTTTCGGTTAAGGGTTTAGGGTTTAGGATTTAGGGTTTAGGTTTTAGGGTGGGTTTAGATTTTAGGGTTTAGGGTTTAGGGTTTATGGTTTTAGGCTTTAGGGTTTAAGGTTTAGGGTTTAGGGTTTAGGGTTTAACTAGTTTTAGGGTTTAGTGTTAGGTTAGGGTTTTATTTTATTTTAATTTATTTTATTTTAAAGTTAAGTAAATTGGTAGGTTTATGTTTATTTAGTTTATTTTTTGATTTATTTTAGTTTATTTTATTTTATTTTTTTATTTAGGTTAATTTTAATTTTAAATTATTTATTTTATGTTTATATTTTAGTTAAGGTTTTCTATTTTAGTTTATTTTTTAGGCTTAGCTTTAGGTTTATGTTTACTTTTTAGTTTAGTTTTATTTTACTTTTTAGTTTTATTTTTTTAGTTTAAGGTATTATTTTTTACTTTTAGGTTTAGGTTTAGGTTTTTATTTTATTTTTTTAGGTTTAGATTTTAGGTTTATTTTTTTGGTTTATTTTTAGGTTTTTAATTTTATGTTTATATATTTTAGTTTAGTTTAGTTTAGTTTATGTTTAGGTTTAGTTTTTTTTTAATTTAGGGTTTAAGTTTAATTTTTTATTTATTTTTAGGTTTATTTTTTGTGTTTAGGATTTTATTTATTATATTTTATTTTATTATTTATTATTATTTTTATTTTATTTTTAGGTTTAGGTTTAGGTTAAGGATTGGGTTTTAGTTTAGGTTCTTTTATTTTATTTAGGTTTGGGTTTATTTATTTATTTTATTTTTAGGTTTTATTTTATTTAGGTTTAGGCTTTTATGTTTTTAGGGTTTAGTGTTTACACTTTAGGGTTTTGGGTTTTGGTTTTGGATTTATGGTTTAGGGTTTAGGGTTCAAGGTTAATTTTAGCGTTTAGGGTTAGAGTTTCTTATTTATGTATTTTATTTATTTTATTTTTTAATTTTCTTTAAAATTAAGTAAAGTAGGTTTAGGTTTATTTAGTGTATTTTTTATTTATTTGAGTTTATTTTATTTTTTATTTTTATTTTTATTTAGTTTAGTTTTAAATTTTTAGCTTTATTTATTTTAATTTTTGTTTTTTATTTAGTTTATTTCTTTGGTTTAGGTTTATTTTTAGTTTTGTTTAATTTTTATTATATCTTTTAGGTTTAGATTTTATTTTATATTTTTTGGTTTTAGCTTAGGTTTTTCTTTTATTTTTTTAGATATTGGTTTTAGGTTTTATTTTTTTTTTATTTTTACGTTTTATTTCTTAGTTTAGGTTTAGGTTTATTTTTAGTATATTTTATTTTATTTAGTTTAGGTTTAGGTTTAGGTTTAGGTTTTGTTTATTTTAGTTTAGGTGTAGGTTTATTTTAATTTTATTTTAGGTTTAGATTTTTTTTAGTTTAGGGTTTAGGTTTTATTTTTTATTTATATTTTATTTATTTTTAGGTTTAGGTTTTTATTTAGTTTTTATATTATTTTATTATAAGTTTATTTCATTTTTAGTTTAGGTTTAGCTTTCATTTTACTTAGGTTATTTATTTTGTACTTTAGTTTAGGATTTTATTTATTTAATTTTGGTTTAGTTTTAATTTTTTATTTTATTTTCTTTTTAGGTTTAGGTTTAGGTTTTGGTTTAAGTTTTTATTTTATTTTATTATTTTATTTAATTTTGGTTTTGATTTTTTATTTGTTTTATTTTTAGGTTTTATTTAGTTTAGGTTTAGGTTTTTATCTTTTTAGGGTTTAGCGTTTAGGGATTCGGGTTAGTTTAGGGTTAGTTGTGGGTTTAGGGTTTAGGGTTTTTTTTGGGTTTAGGCTTTAGGGTTTAGGGTTTTTTTTGGGTTTAGGCTTTAAGGTTTAGGGTTTTTGGTTTAGGTTTTAGGGTTTAGGGTTTAGGGTTTATGGTTTTAGGGTTTAGGGTTTAGGGTTTAGAGTTTAGGGTTTAGGGTTTTTAGGGTTTGGGTTTAGGTTTTAGGTTTAGGGTTCAGGTTTTAATTTAGGTTTAGGGTTTTTGGTTTTTTTAAACAAAGAACAAATTCAGGTTCAACATTCTTCTTTTCAATTTCATCAACCAAGTAACACACCAAGTTTTCTAAGACATAAGCGACAACATAGACAAAAAAATGAGCACGCATAGAGCAAATCAAAAATCCTTGATAACTAGAACCGTCTCTACTATAACGACACTGTTCCATAAGCAATAGATTAGATCTGTTATTCTTCAGTTTCTCCAGTTCCCATCAAAACCACCATGGCCTCTCGAGTAGTGGGTTCCTCCATCATATCCCCGATCTCTCCCTCCGCCACCACCACGGCTGCAACCTCCGTTGCTCCTCCCGCCTTTATAACCACCACTGCGATAACTGCGGCCTTCGCCTTCGCCTCCACCACCAGATCTAGACTGAGCCTGGTTGATGGTTGTGTTCCTGCCATCAAGGTTCTGCTCATTCTTAGGGTTTAGGGTTTAGCATTTTTAGGTTTTAGGGTTTATGGTTTAGGGTTTAGGTTTAGTGTTCAAGTTTTTGTTTAGGGTTTAGAGTTTTTGGTTTTTTTTAACAATGAACAAATTCAAATTTAACATTTCTTCTTTTTAATTTCATCAACCAAGTAACAAACCACAGAAGTGAGGTAATCAAATGACCTCCTTGGGGCTAGCTAAAGGCTTGTGTTCCCTGGATGTCCAGACTATATACCCATTACCATTCAATCTTATATAAATCAATACATGATTAGAGGAAAGAGAACTTAACATTCATACACTTAAGCTATAAGCACATGCATTTCTTATGTATTTATAGCTAGCATCATAAAACATATTATTATTCATTTATAAGCTTTTGAAAAATACTTTTAGATTTAATATTGATAATAGCCACGCATATATTAAATTAAATCAACACATGCAAGCTTACATAAAGGTAATCCATTTTATTTTACTTGATTTTGAAAAGATGGATGCATGAATTCAAATGACATACCAAATTTAACATGATTGGAAAGAGGACAATCAAAATAGAAGCATGTGATCATTTAAGTAAACTAGTTATTAATGGAAATAAATGAAATAAGATTATTTAATGCAAACTAAAGATTCTTAATTAATAAAGTTTTGAATTTGATTTGATTTAAAGAGGAGAAGAGAAATCATCACTTACTCTTTTAAACCCATTCCACATTAGTCATTTGATTTTATTTAAGGAAATGTAATTAAGTTGATTTTATGGGTTAATGAAGTTGAACCCTTAATTAGATGAATTAAGTACTCTTACTAATGTCACCTTAAAGTAATTAACTAAATAATTATGAGCCAACATGATATGCATGGAAAATAAACTGGCAATGATCCTAGCAAATAAAAGGGTTAATGCAATTGGCTGATGATTAATAATTAATTAGATTAAGTGACTTAATTAATTACTCTTATTATTTTTTGACACCTGTGGAGTAACCATAATTTCATTAAACTCCTTTAGGTTATTAAACATCTATGGATCTACCTCAAGATTTAATTAATTAAGGTCTGATGTGATTATGATTTCAATTTGATTAAGTGATTTAAATAATTAGTTAAATCTTAATTAATTTCATTTTAAAAGAAGGGTGAAATGAATTGAGGGAAAGGGGTCCCAACCATATTCCTTAGTTCACTTACTGTTGAATAATGATTAATAAAATTAATTAACCAATTTGTTACTATGCATGATATTAGTTAATCATTAATTAACTTAAAAGAGTAGTTAAGGTTTAATTAGTAAATTTTTTTTAATTAAGTGAGCAATAAATCCCAAGAAAATCTTGGGAGGTCATCTTATTTAATTAACCCACAAAATTTAAGATTAATTACTTAAGTAATTAAAAAGTAATTAAGCTAATTAATTTTGTAATTAAACCTTAATTACTTTTTAAAATTAGTTATGATCATTTATAATTAATTCTCCTCTAAAATACCTTTAAAATAAGTATTTATTTGCATTTTTTTATTTCTTTATGATTTTTCATGATTTTTAGAAGTTTTAACCATTAAAAATAATTAATTAAGCCTAATCTAGCACGTGGTAATTTCCATGTGGCGCCGCAAGATTGGCTGCTTAAAACTTATTTAACTCAGTGCCTATGTGGTGGTGATAGATGCGCTTTCTCTTCCACCATTTAATCTAAGATGAGATGGCTACGATTAATCCCACAGCTTAATAGGATTAAATCAGATCGATCTAGTGGATCATCCGACCATCATTAGATCATATCATGTGGAACGGATGGTGCCTGATCTAACGTCATGCAAGTAAGGGAGAATGAAGTCCGTCCGCCATTGTTCACTTGATCCGAGCTTACTCGAGCTAAGATCAATTCCAAAAGGATCCCACACTTTCATGACATCAATCGGAGGGGATCCAATGGTCAAGATCACATGAGATGCAAGCTTTCTTCAAAAATCTCCAACCCATTTTGGCTAAGGATCAGTTTTGGAAGCATACCTCGCCGGAGCTTAAGACCGGTGGCTCAAAAGATTGAGGAAGCTTCATCTACTGGAGATGAAGCCCTATTGAGCAGCTATTGGATCAATTCCTTGATGTTCTCTCAAAAGTCCATGAATAGCTATTTGGGGCTCATCTTTCATCGATGTCCCACCTCCAGTTCTCGAGAAGCTTGGGAGATGATTTATTCTTGCTCAACGAAGCCTAGGGAAGGTTTGTGCAAAGTTAATTTGGGTTTGATAGAGAAATAGGGAAGTTAGGTAAAAAAATGGGAGTGTCTTATTTCAGGATGGACAAGAATGACATTTTTTGATCAAGGAACAAGCTTGAGAGCATATGGAATGGCTCTAGCGGCTCATCTTGGGTAGCTAGGACTCTAAGGAATGATTTTTATGTGTGTTTGAGTGGAAACTAGGGGGTGTATACCCCCCTTCATATTGATCAGATGGTGGGATCAAGTTTGGCTTCTAGTGGCCATCTGACCATCTTAGCGAGTCATGGGCGGTAGGGTGGAGATGAGTTTCCTCGACTTGGTTAGTTGAAGGTGTGGAGGTGGCTACCAATGAAGAATCATGGGAGTCCTATGGATTTCAAATGTTCCAATGGGGAGGGTGAGGAGATTTCACCTCCCATGGATCATAAACCCAACCACCCCTGGCAGGTTGGCGTGTCTAGGACCTAGGTGGACCAGAGATTACCAAGTGGACAAAGAATGGAAATGGCCACTTACATTGGTGATTTGTCTAATGTGATGCCTTGACCCAAGGGTAGAATGATTATTTGGCATTGGATTTGATTTGGGCATATTTGAAATGAGCCAAAAGTGGGTTAGCCAAAATTTCAAGTCATTTGAAGTTGATTTCGTTAGGTTTGGCTCAATTTGACTCATTTAGGTCACATTGGGTTAGGTTGGGTCAAGTTGACCAATTGGTCAAATTGGGTCAAACCAAGGGCTAGGTCAAGTTCATATGATCATTTGGGTTAGGTTTGAGAAGGTGAACATGGATTAGATTTGGGTTGTAGGGTAGGTGGATTATCCTAATCTCTAAGGCATAACCTAATCCTATGGTTAACCCTTCTAAGTCTTTAGGCTTAGGTTACATGTTTACCTAATTATTAAAAGTGTCTTATGACTAGGGAAGTCTTAGTGTCTAGAAGACTTCTAAGTCTAAGATGGAAAGATTGAATTCACACTCCAAAAGTGAGGTCAACGAGCCTTAGGCTCCATAGTATTACCCTTGGTGATAGATGATTGGAAGACTAAAACCAAGTTTCACATTATAGACTCAGATACATCTTTCAACGCTTTGCTTGGGAGAACATGGATACATGAGAACAACATAGTTCCATCCTCTCTACATCAATGTATGAAGTTTATGAGATGTGGGATCATCTACTTTGTTGGGAGATCTCAAGCAATTTATAATTCATGAGGTCGACATATATGAGGATGCAGCTTACTACCTCCCTCAAAATCAACAAGTTTATTCTGACGAACGTGGCCAAAGTTTGAAATATAAGAAAAAGAAAAAGAAAAAAAAAGAAAAGAAAGAAAATAAAAAGAAAAGAAAAGAAAAAATGAAAAAGAAAAAAAGGAGTGGAAATAAACTTGGAGGAGGAAGTAGAGCTTAACATTAGATTCCACCCATAATTGTTACTCTATTCAACATATGGGTTGGATGTCGACCTCCACCAGTGAGGAAGAGGCCAATTGGAGGCATCCTGGGGTGGAAAAGCTCTTTATTGGCCACACAATAAAAGGTATGTCCCATCTATTAGGAGTACACCTATTATCCATAAAGACTTAGAATCTAGTTCATATGATGAGTCTTATATTGTTAGCATACTAACCAACTCTTCTCAACAATAGATTCCCTTAGAGGTGACACTTGAGCCAAATAGAGATGACCAGGCTCCAATGCAAAGCATAAGTGTATCCAAGTATATATGTGAAACAGTTAGGCATCAGTTGGGAACCTTAGCTATAACCCACTTTCCTCTCAAAATATTGAGGGTTTGGTAGTTAAGGAAGCTCCTAAGTCATCCACAGGTGTGAAGACTTAGAGGTTCTTTCTGGCAGTATCATCCTCAAGTCAAGAAGTTGATGTAGAACTTAAGGATGATTCATATAAAAATGTAATAGAATTACCTTTGATTGGTACTTGCCTTGTGTTCATAATTTAGCAAATACAATATTAATCCAACCTACTTGGTCAAAGCATTATACTTTGAAAGAATATGTACAAACAAATGCAACAGCCCTCAATCCAGACTGGGTTTAGGACTCAGTATAGTGGGTCCAATCGATGATGACAATTATTGCTTAGTCATCACCAATCATTTAGAATTGATAGGTTCTTCTCAAATCACATTAACTCATATGAGGAGCTGTACTTAGAAACTTCAGATGATCTAGATGATTTTAAAGTCCAAGATGATCGCTAGAGTTCAAAGAAGAGATCAAGTCAACCATCAATGAGCTCAAGGAAATCAACTTAGAAACTGAAGAAGATCCACACCCAACATACATCTGTTGTTTATTGAATAAAATCAAAAACAATGACTTAGTTAAGCTATTGACTGAGTTTAAGGACTGCTTTCCATGGAGTTATGAAGAGATACCTAGATTAGCTCCTGACATAGCCATCCATAAACTAGCAATAGAGCCTACTGCTAACCCTATTTAGCAAGCTCCTGGATGCATGCGATTAGATATAGAATAATAAGTCATTTCTAAATTCAAGAAACTAATCGATGCTGGCTTTATCTGAGAAGAAAAATACCCTACCAGGTTAGCTAGTGTCATCCTAGTTAAGAAAAAGAATGTACAAATTCACATATGCATCGATTTATGGATTTAAAAAAGGCATGTCGAAAAGATGAATTTCCACTACCAATCCTAGAGTTGATGGTGGACATTGCCTCATCTCATGCGTCTTCTCTTTCATGGATGGCTCATAATAACCAAATAAAGATGGTTTCTAAAGATGAAAGAAACACTACTTTTAGAACCCTGATCAGAATCCATTATTATAAGGTCATGCCTTTCACCCTTAAAAATTATGATACTACATACCAAATGACTTGAATCTTTGATGAACACATTCATTAATCATCACGTTGATCATCAAAAGTAAAGAAAAGGAAGACCATCTCTTTGACTTGAGAGTAGTTTTCAAATAATTAAGACAATTCAACCTCAAAATTAACCCCCTGAAGTGTGCATTCAGAGTAGCATCAGGGAAATTCCTTAGGTTTATTGTCTGACACTTGGGAATCAAAATTGATCTAGAGAAGATCAATTTGTTATAAGAAATGACACCCCCTAAAACTTTAACTCAACTTAGGTCAATCCAAGGGCGGTTGGCATATCTAAGAGGGTTTATACCCAACCTATCGAAAAGATGTCAGCCATTCTCAGCACTTGTCAAAAAGGATGTCAAGTTCATGTGGGATGACAAGTGTGAGCATGCCTTTGAAGACACAAGCATTTCCTGATGATGCTGCCGGTTCTAGCGGCCCTTATTCCGGGCAAGCTGCTCATACTTTACATTGTGTTAGAAGACTCTCTTGGTGCTTTATTGGCCCAAGATAATGATGAAGGGATGGAAAACACACTCTAGTACCTTAGCGATCATCTAATCCCTGCTAAGGCTAATTATCCACCAATTAAGAAGCATTATCTAGCTTTAATCTTTGCATCCCAAAAGATACAACACTACATGCTTCCTCATAAGGTGAACTTAATCACTAAGATCAATCCACTATAGTATTTCATGACACGACCGATGCTATCCGGATGATTGGCATGATGATCCATGATCCTCTCGTAGTTTGACTTTACCTTCGTACCCCTCCGTGTGGTGAAAGGACAAGCGCTGAGTTATTAGAAGCACACCCACTTCTTGCTAGTGATGATCTCCCTGATGAACAAATCATGAACTTAGGGGATACTAACATTCACCATTGGGAGATGTAATTTCATGGTTTGGCTTCCTCTCAAAGAGGAGAAGAACCATAATCTACTATTTCAAGAAAGGCAGGGATAGGAATAGTTCTCTTAACACCAGACCGTGATGTGATGAGATTCTTATATCATCTATATATTCCTTGCACCAACAATGAAGCTAAATATGAGGCTCTGATTTCCAGTCTAGAGTTAGCCATTACTCTAAGCATCTAAAACATCAACATCTTCACGGATTCTCAGGTAGTTATCAACCAAATCATTGGGTACTATAAGTTTATAAAGCCAAAGCTTCATCACTACCAGTACAACTTGTAGTTGTTGGCCCAAATCTAGAGGTTACCATTTATAAGATTCCATGAGGATAGATTTTTCGTAGTGTATGCTTTAGCCAAGCTCATCTAGCAGTTAGCATGTCCGAAGGATGAGTCCATATCAATAAAGGTCCAAAATAGGCAAGTCTTATCCCTTATTAATATTGAACTCATCAAAAGGTACTCTATTGAATGGGAAGTTGCCATTATTAAGAAGGACGAGGAGTTATATTGGAGGCAACCATTCATGGATTACCTAAATAAAAGCAAACTACCTCAACAGAAGTCTCAAGCCCATCATATGAAGTAGAGAACACTTTCATATGCTCTTGTGTATGGTGTCTTATATCGGTCTTTCGATCATATGTGGTTACATTATTTATACAAGAATGAAGCCCATAAGATCATAACCCAGGTACACTCAATATTATGTGAAGCCAACCAATTTGGTCCAAAGATGAAAGCCACGATCAAGAGACTAGGATACTACTGGCCATCGATGATCAAAGATTGCATAGATACAGCTTGGTGATGCCACCAATGTCAAATACACATTATGGTCCTACACTAGCCACCCAACATTCTACATCCAACATTGGCCTCATGGCCATTTGAGTGTTGGGGTACCAACATAGTGGGTCTGATTGATCCTCCTTCTTCCAAGTGTCATCAGTTCATCTTAGCTTCTATTGTTTACTTTTCCAAATGGGTGAAGATGATTCAACTAAGAGAGATCATAGTTCATCATGTGCTTCAATTTTTCAGGAACCATATCATATATAGGTTTGGAGTATTTCAATGAATTATATCTAATAATGGTACTACATTCAAGAGCACTGAGATTAACACCTTTACTCAGAGACACAACATAGATTGAAGATATTCTACCAATAACTACCCGAGGGAAAATAGATTAGCAAAAGTCTTCATCAAAACTCTTATCCAAATACTAAAGAAGACACTTGACAATAACAAGCGATAGCAGCATGAGTAGTTAGTTGAAGCCTTGTAGGCCTACCGTACCACATATTAAACTCCAACTCAATCTACTCCTTTCTCCTTAGTCTATGGGTCTGAAGCCATTCTACCATTAGCAGTCCAACTACCATCACTAAGGTTAGTTGTGGGTAGAAAGATCATAATAAATTAGAATGCCAAGTTGTGGTTAGAAGAGATCAAAGGTTTTGATGAGAGATGCCTACAGGCATGCCAAAACTTTGAGTTGTACAAAGCTAAAATGATTCAAGCTCACAACAAGTTTGTCCATCCTAGAGGTTTTCAAGTAGGAGAGCTTATTTTAGTTCTAAAGGAGATTATTACCCATCGTAAGATGCAAGGCAAGTTTGAACCCACTTAGGAAGACCCATTTTTCGTAGAAAAGGCCTATCAAAGAAGTTCTTATCAACTTATTAATTATAAGGGAGAGCATCGAATGCTTCCAATCAATGGGATATACTTAAGAAAATATTATAAATCATGTTTGAAAATAATTATCATCAATGTAAATTCCATTTTGAATTCAATCTCTTCCATGTTGAAAGTATTCTTGTTTGTGAACCTGCCAGGATGTCTTTATAGTAGGTGTAATGAACTCGAGTGATGTCTCCTTCATCGACATAAAATAAATACAAACTACACACAAACATATAAAATAAACACATATCTTTATCTCGGGCTACTCTAAGTCGAGATAATGCAAATACTCACTCAATTTTGCTCTAGATCAGGCTGACGTGCTACCCTACTAGTTTGTCACCCTAGTGGTATTCTTATTTTAGAGGATGTAAGTCTGCTACACTTTCCTTCCTTACTTGGCCATATCACATCGATAAGCACCTTGCTAGTTTGGTAGGCCTTACTGCATGGCCGATAAGCTACCTCATATTGGATTTATTTAAGAGGATATGAGTCTGCTATGCTTTCTTCTTAGATTAGCCTTCGTGCACTAACTAAGTTGAGTATATTTGAGTTTTAGGATAATTCCCCTAGCAGCTCCTTCACTCCTTACTGCTTCAAGTTTGGGTTAAATCCTTCTTCGGGGATCCCTACTTAGTAGTCACTCTAGGTCAGATAGCATCTGTCTCACCGATGATAGACTATCCTAATGATTAGTTTTTCTTGGAAAGTTGTAAGCCTACAACTTTCTTTCCAAATTGATCATTGCACACGAGGTACCTTAGGTTGGTTGGTTCTCACTATGCTGATGAATACCCCACTCATGCTGATAGGTACACCTTAAGTTGGTTGGTTCTCGCATCTTAGGATACACCACTCATGGCACTTCTAAGTCTGCTACGCTTTCCCCTTGAGTTAGCCATCATACACTTATAGGCATTTTTTAGGGCTCAGGATAACGCCCCTAGTAACACCTCCCTTATCGACACTATATTTGGATCACATCTTTTGCGACCCCATTTAGACACTACCCAGGTTACTATTAGATTGGATAGTTCCCCTTTCCTAGTAACCACCCCTTTAGTTGTAGAATTCATCTTGAGGATGTTCAGATTCTCCCTTGGTCTAGTAAATCTGAGATAGGTCAAGGCTAACATAGCCCCTTCTTAGTGTGGTCCATCACACACCAATAGGGACCATGCAAACATATAAACAAAGTATATATTCTCCTATGGATTAGGAGGACACCCCTAGTTGTACCTTTTCCCAAGTAGACATCCTATCTTTAGGGTAGTGTCAGCAAAACTTCCTATAGGAATTGCATGATTACTCTTGAGTTCATAAAAGTCCCCAACAACATTCGCTCAGTAGTCTCCCCTTAGTTGGGTTCTATTTGTTATGCTACCAATAAGTCACCCCAACGGTTGTTCCTTGCTTAAGAAGATGTAAGTCTACTACACCTTCTTCCTAGCACAGCCATTGCACACTGAAAGTAAACCCCTTATGTTGGTTAGCCCTACCCCATAGCATGTAAACTATCCCTTTGGATTTATAAATTTGAGATATGACAAGTCCGATATAGCCTCTTCTCAGTGGGTCCAATACACACCGACATGATCCATAAATTAAATCTATCAAATTTGATCAAGCTCACATCCCCAGTAGATATGCCTTCAATTAAAAATCAAATTAAACCAAACAAACCATATCAAATCATGTGAAATTAAGATAAAATTAATCATGACTAGTTTGAGTTGACATAAATCCCCAATGACATTCACTCAGTAGTCGCCCTAGGTTAGGTTTGATTTGTTGTGCATCCAACAGGTCACCCCAGTGGTTGTTCCTCACTTTGGATGATGTAAGTATGCTACGCCTTCTTCCTAGCACAACTGTTGCACACCAAAAGGAATCCCCTTAGGTTGGCTAGCTCTACCTCACAATAGGTAGACTATCCCTTTTGATTTGTAAACCTGAGGTAGGTCAAGGATGATATAGTCCCTTCTTAGTGGTTCCATCACACACTGATAGGGTCCATACATCAACTCAGATTAAATTAAACCGATCTAATTTTCCTTAGTGGAGTTAAATCACACCCTTCTCCCTAATGGAACCCCAAATCATATATAAACAAGTCAAGAAAATAAATCAAATTCAAAACAAACCTCCCTAGTGGAGCCAAATTAAACCAACTCCCCTAGTAGAGTCTAAATCAAAGAAATCCAACCAAACTCTTATTCCTAGTGGATACAACCCCAAACAAATCTATGAAATCAAACTCAAATCTCAATCCCTAGCAGATAGCCTGAACCTGCTTCCCTAGTGGAAGGTTCATATACCCGATCCTCAGTGGACTCAAGCCCATATCTCTAACATATATGACTCCACATTAATTAAATCAAAACTAATTAAAGTTGATTTGATCTTAACTCATGGTTAATTATAAATTCTTATCCCCAATAGATATTCTTTCTATAAATCATATAATCAAATCAAATTCAAACCTTATCTCGAGCAGATTTTCTTCATCTATGCCCTTGACATAGAGCCCTCATATGTAATGTCCAATGCATGTGTGATCCCCTAACGGATCTCCCTCCATGTCCTTGACATGGAATTCTCATCAAATCATATTTCTTCTCTTATGCACACCTTTAATACTTCAACCAAATGACTAACAATGTATTCATTCATATTACATCATCTTAACATTGTAATCAACATTTAATGATTTGTGATGGTGCAAGCGCAAACATATTATAGTGTGAATTAACACACTATATTTTATTATAATATATGATGTTATATTATACTTTGTTATAATATAATATATTCTCTAACATTACATCTCATTAAAATCACTTAAAAGGAACAAATAACAAAATTTTATCAAAATATGAATAATGTTTATTTTGGATGTAAAATTTTTTATTTTCATTTAGAAATGGTACAAAATAGCACAATTTTGGTGTTTCTTCTTGGTGTGTGCTGTGAATTTGGCCAAATTCTTCCATCTGAACCTTCAAATTATCATTTTATGAGTTTTGACCCAATGTATTATAACCAAAAGTAAAACATACTAAAATGTACAATAACATTTAGTAACACACCACCATATATATGTGAAGTTATATTGTTATGTACATTATATTTTAATATGCTTTCATATAATATATTATCTTACATTACACCTTAAAATGAATAACTTTAAGCAAAAAATTATAAAATTTGGTTGAAAAATGAACATTTATTTTGAATGCAAAATTCCATTCTTTTGATTTAATAACACACCATAGCACACCCCCAATGATATTCCCTAAAGCTTACCTTAAATTTGGCCAAATCCCATCATCTCAGCCTATAAATTAGTATTTTTATGAATTATACCAATACAAACTCTACGACATCATACTATAACAAACTAAAATTTGCTATAGAACTAGTAGTAATAGACAATTGTATGCTATAATGCATGATGCTACACTATGTTTTGGCATCCTATATTATAATACACTATAACATATTATATTATATTATATTGCATATCACATCACAAGGGAATTCTTAGGATTAAAAATCATAAAATTAGTCTAAATAATAAAAAACTATATGTTTTAGTTGTATCAGTTACATATTTTAAATTAAAATAATATATTATGATGCCATGCTCTACCTATTATTAATTTGGCCAAATTCCACCATTTTAAAGTATAAATCAACATTTTTTATAAATGCTAGTTTAGGCTCGATTGCATGATTATAAAATACTAAAAGAATTTAAATTATGTAGAATGATATATTATGATATATGATGTTATACTATGCTACAACATATAATATTTATTTTGATCATAAAATCTTACTTTTTAGACTACAAGTGGCATAGCACACCTTTGGTACTGCAACCTAATTCCCACTTCAAATTTAACAAATTTCATCATCTAATTTATTAAATAAAAATTTTTATAATTTAAATTAATATAGACTATAAGGCATAATACCATAATATACTAGAACATTTCAAAACATCTTATAACATCCAAAAACACATTAGTACATGCTCAAATATATGATGCAACATTACTATAATATATGGTATTATAATATGATTTAGGGTTAGGGTTTATGGTATTCAAATCTCTAATAGTCAAGGAAAGTCTCTTGAAGACATTTTAGCTACCATAACTATGCTAATCATTCTTCTAATCTACTCTAATGACATCTTTATTCAAGGTTTAGGGTTTAGGGTTTTTGGGTTAGGGTTTAGGGTTAGTTTAGGGTTTAGAGTTTTGCATTTAGGGTTAGTTTAGTGTTTATGGTTTAGGGCTTCGGGTTTGGGGTTTAGGGTTTACATTTTGGATTGTAGGTTTTAGGGTTTAGGGTTTAGGGTTTTAGGGTTTAAGGTTTAGGGTTTAGGGTTTATGGTTTAGGGTTTAGGGTTTAGGGTTTAAGGTTTAGGGTTTAGGGTTTAGGGTTTAGATTTTAGGGTTTAGGGTTTAAGATTTAAGTTGTAGGTTTAGGGTTTAAGTTTTAGTTTAGAATTTTGGGTTTAGGGTTAATGTTTTTTTTGAGAATAAATTAAAATTCAACATTTCTTCTTTTGATTTGATCAATCAAGTAGCATCCCATGTTTTCTAAGACACAACAAGCATAGATCAAAAATGATCACCCATAGAGCAAATCAAAAACCCTAGATAAGTTGAACTATCTCTACTATAAAGACACAGTTCCATAAGCAACATATTAGATCGACCATTCCTTAGTTTCTCTAGTTCCCATTAGAATGACCCCTGCCTCTCAATTAAGAGGATCCACTATCATTTCCTCAATATCTCCCTCCACCATGACCACGGTTGTAACCTTCATCATCCACCCACCTCCATAACCACCACTTCTATGACAACCACCTCCATATCCACCAACTCCTCCAGATCTCCCACTACCACTATGATAATCATTGCTTCCGCATTCGCCTCCATTGTTAGATCTAGACTGAGCCTAGTTGATGGTGATGTTCATGTCATCAAGGTTTTGGGCATTCTCAGGGTTTAGGTTTACTTTAGGGTTTAGGGTTAGCTTAGGGTTTAGGGTCTGGTGTTTAGGGTTTAGGATTATAGGTTTTAGGTTTTAGGGTTTAGGGTTTAGAGTTTAGGGTTTTAGGGTTTAGGGTTTAGGGTTTAGGGTTTAGGTTTATGGTTTAAGGTTTTAGGGATTAGGTTTTAAGATTTAGGGTTTAGGATTTAGGGTTTAGGGTTTATGGTTTAGGTTTTGGGTTTAGGGTTTAGGGTTTAGGGTTTAGGGTTGTAGGTTTAGGGTTTAGGGTTTTAAAAAACAAATTAAGTAAACTAGTAGGTTTAGGTTTATTTAGTTTATTTTTTATTTAATTGAATTTATTTTACTTTTTATTTTTATTTAAGTTTATTTTTTATTTTTATTTAGTTTAGTTTATTTATTTTAGTCTAGGTTTTTTTATTTTAGTTTAGTTTTTAGGTTTAGGTTTATTTTTTAGTTGAGTTTTATTATTATTTTATTTTTTAGTTTTAGGTTTTATTATTTATTTTTATGTTTATGTTTACATTTTTATTTTATTTTTTTAGGTTTAGGATATAGGGTGAAAGATGTACGTATAAGTTAGCCAACCAAAGAGATAGGAGAAGTAAAGACATAGTTCAAGTGAGGGGTATTAAGGATGAAAATAATAAAGTGCTTTTCTTAGAAAAAGATATTGAAAATAGGTGGATGAGGTATTTTGATAAACTTTTCAATGAAGGATCTAAAAGTACGATTGATTTTAGCAACATTAATACCTAAACAAAATACTATTTCATTTTATCATCGTGTAAATCAGTTAGTGAAGCTTTAAAGAAAATGAAATGCGTAGGACCGGATAATATTCCAATAGATGTGTGGAAATGTTTAGGAGATCAAGGAATTTCTTGGCTTACAAATCTTTTTAATGTTATTTTAAAAACTAAAAACATGCTAGATGAGTGGAGAAAGAGTTTGTTGGTTTCTATATTTAAGAATAAAGGTGATGCACAAGAGTGTGCAAATTATAGAGGAATTAAGTTAATGTGCCATACTTTAAAATTATTGGTGAGAGTAATTGAGCATAGGTTACAATGTGATACGAAGTTTCTCTGTCTTTGGTTTTATGCGTAGATCTACTATGGATGCTATACATTTGTTAAGATGTTTGATGGAGAAGCATAGAGAAAGTAAGAAGGATCTACATATGATATTTATTGATTTAGAGAAAGCTTATGATAAAGTCTCAAGAGATGTTCTTTGGAGAGTTCTAGAACACAAAAGAGTTAATATTAGTTATATTCAAGTCATTAAGGATATGTATACTAGAGTTGTTACTTGTGTCCAAACACAAGGTGGATTGACAAAATATTTTCCTATTTCAGTTGGATTACATCAAGGATCAACATTAAGCCCTTATCTTTTTACTTTAGTTATGGATGTTCTTACGAGGCATTTATAAGAAGATGTACCTTGGTGTATGCTTTTTGCTGATGACATTCTTCTTGTTGATAAGATTAGAGAGGGAGTCCAACATAAACTTGAATTATGGAGGTCAACTTTAGAGTCTAAAGGTTTTCATTTAAGTAGATCTAAAACTGAATATATGGAGTGTAATTTTAGTTGTAGAAGTTTTAGTGATAGTGTTGTGACTTTAGGTGATCAAGTCATTAATAAGAGTGAGTGATTGATATTTAGGCTCTATTGTTCAAAATGATGGTGAAATTGATGGAGATGTTATTAGTAGAATTCAAGTTGGATGGTTGAAGTGGAGGAATGCATCTGGCCTATTATGTGATAGAAAAGTTCCACTTAAACTTAAGGGAAAATTTTATGAGATGGTGGTAAGACCTGCAATGACTTATGGTGCAGAATGTTGGCCAATAAAAGAGAAGCATAAGACTAAGTTAAGTGTTACAGAGATGAGGATGCTCAGGTGGATGAGTGGCTTTACTCTTAGAGATAGAATGCAAAATGAGTATGTTCTAGGAAAAAGTTTGAGTAGCTCCAGTGGTAGATAAGATTAGGGAGAGTCGCCTTAGATGGTTTGGCCACATAAAGCGTTCTCGATGACCCAATTAGGAGAGTAGATGCATTAGATTTTCTTATGTTAAGAAAGGTAGAGGTAGACCTAAAAAGACTTGGTTAAGATGCATAAAAAATGATCTTAGTATACTTGAATTAAATGAGAATTTGACACATAATAGGACACAATGGAGACGAAGGATTCATGTAGCCAACCCCACCTAGTGGGATTAAGGCTTGTTGTTGTTGTAGGATTTAGGGTTTATTTATTAGTTAAGGTTTAGTATTATTTTTAATTTAATTTATTTTATTTGGTTTAGGTTTAGGTATAGGTTTAGGTTTTCTTTATTTCAGTTTAGTTTATTTTAGTTTAGGTTTAAGTTTATTTTATTTTGTTTATTTTATTATTATTTGAAGTTTTTGTTTTTTAGTTAAGGGTTTAGTTTTTATTATATATTTATTTTAAGTTTATTTTTTTATTTAGTTTTTATTTTATTATATTTAGGTTTATTTTATTTTTAGTTTTTATTATATTTAGGTTTTTTATTCTTAGGTTTATTATATTTTTTAATTTAGTTTAGGTTTTTATTTATTTTATTTTTATTTAAATTTATTTTGTATTTTATTTTATTCTGAGGTTTAGGTTTAGGTTTAGGTTTTAGTTTAGGTTTTTATTTTATTTTATTTCATTTAGGTTTAGGTTTTTTTATTTATTTTATTTTTAGGTTTTATTTAGTTTGGTTTAAGTTTTTAGGTTTTTAGGATTTAGGGTTTAGGGTTTAGGGTTTATGGTTTATGGTTTTTTTGTTTTAGAGTTTATGGTTTTAGGGTTTAGGGTTTTAGGGTTTAGGGTTTCTGGTTAGGGTTTAGAGCTTAGGAATTAGGGTTTAGTGTTTAGGATTTAGGGTTTAGGGTTTAGGGTTAGTTTAGGGTTAAGGGTTTAGGTTTTAGGTTTTAGGGGTTTAGGGTTTATAGTATATGGTTAGGGTTAGGGTTTAAGGTTTAGGGTTTAGGGTTTAGGGTTTAGGGTTTAGGGTTTAACATATTTTAGGGTTTAAGGTCTAAGGTTTAGTGTTTAACATTTAGGGTTAGTTTTAGGGTTTAAGGTTTCTGGTTTAGGGTTTAGGATTTAAGGTTTAGGGTTTAAGGTTTAGCGTTTAGGGTTTAGGGTTTTATTTCAAAAAGAAATTAAATAAACTGACAAGTTTAAGTTTATTTAGTTTATTTTTTATTTATTTTAGTTTATTTTATTTTTTCTTTTATTTAAGTTTATTTTTATTTTTATTTAGTTTAATTTATTTATTTTAGGTTTATTTATTTTAGTATAGGTTTTTCATTTTAGTTTGTTTTTAGGTTTAGGTTTAGGTTTATGTTTATTTTAAGTTTAGTTTTAGTTTTATTTTATTTTAGTTTAATTTTAATTATTTTGGTTTAGGTTTAGGTTTTAGTTTAACTGTTTATTTCATTTTATTTTGTTTATTTTGGTTTAGTTTTTTTTTAATTTTTTAGGTTTCATTTAGTTTAGGTTTATATTTATAGCTTTTTAGTGTTTAGGATTTATGATTTAGTGTTAGTTGAGGGTTTAGGGTTTAGGGTTTAGGGTTTGGGATTTAAGGTTTAGGGTTTAGGTTTGTAGGTTTTAGGGTTTAGGGTTTAGGGTTTATGGCCTAAGTTTTAAGGTTGAGGGTTTTGGGTTTAGGGTTTTAGTATTTAAGGTTTAGGGTTTAGGATTTAGGTTTTTTAGGGTGTTAGGGTTTAAGTTTTAGGCCTAGGGTTCAGGTTTTAGTTTAGGGTTTAGGGTTTTAGTTTTTTTTATTTTAATAGAGAATAAATTTAGATTCAACATTTCTTCATTTTGATTTCATCAACCAAGTAACACATCAAGTTTTGTAAGACACAAGCGATGACATAAATTAAAAATAAGCACACATAGAGAAAAACTAAAGACATTTCCATAAGCAGCTGATCAGGTCAGCCGTTCTTCAGTATCTCTAGTTCCCATCAGAACCAACTCGACCTCTCGAGTAGTAGGATCCACCATCATTTCCCTGATCTATAACTTTGAAGCCACCATGCTTGTAACCTTTGCCTCTCTTCCTGCCTCCATAACCACCACTACTTTGACCACCACCACCTCCATATCCACCTGCACCTCTAGATACCCCACCTCTGCTTCCGCCACCTTCACCTTAGTGTCCACTGCTAGATCTAGGCTGAGCTTTATTGCGAGCGATGTTCCTGCTATCAACGTTCTGCCCATTCTTAGGGTTTAGGTTTATTAGGTAGGGTTTAGGTTAATTTTTTTAATTTATTTAGTCACTTTAGGGTTAAGTTTAGGGTTTGGGGTTTAGGGTTTAGAGTTTAGGGTTAGGGTTTAGTGTTTAAGGTTTAGGGTTTTGGGTTTAGGGTTTAGGGTTTAGGGTTTAGGGTTTTAGGGTTTATGCTTTTAGGGTTTAGGGTTTAGGGTTAGGGTTTAAGGTTTAGGGTTTAGGGCTTAGAGTTTAGGGTATAGTGTTTAGGGATTAGGGTTGTAGGTTTAGTGTTGTAGGTTTAAGGTTTAGGGTTTTTTTTAAAGAAAAAAAATTAATTAAACATCTAGGTTCATTTTATTTAGTTTATTTTTTTATTTTAGTTTATTTTACCTTTTATTTTTATTTGGGATTATTTTTTATTTTTATTTAGATTAATTTATTTACTTTAGGATTATTTTATTTTATTTTATTTTTTTTACTCTTTTTATTTTTTAGGTTCAGTTTTAGGTTTATTTTTTAGTTGAGTTTTTCTTTTAAATTATTTTTTAGGTTCAGGTTTAGGTTCTTATTTTATTTTATTAGGTTTAGGTTTTAGGTTTTTATTTTAGGTTTATTTCTAGGTTTTATATTTTAATTTAGGTTTAGTTGTATTTTTTTAGTTTATTTTAGTTTATGTAGTTTAGATTTAGGTTTAGGTTTAGTTTATTTTAAATTTAGGTTTAGGTTTTATTTATTTTAGTTTAGTTTATTTTAGTTTAGGTTCAAGTTTATTTTAGGTTTAGGTTTTTTTATTATTTATTTTCAAGTTTTATTTTTAAGTTTATTTTTTAGCTTTAGGTTTTATTTAGTTTTATTTTATTTATTATTTTATTTTTTTTACGTTTAGTTTTTATTTTATTATGTTTTTATATTCTTAGGTTTATTTTATTTTGTAGTTTAGTATAGGTTTTTCTTTATTTTATTTTAGTTTTTCTTTAAGTTTAGGTTTAGGTTATAGTTTAGGTTCTTATTTTTTTTTATTCTATTTTGTTTAGGTTTAGGTTTTTTTATTGATTTTATTTTAAGGTTTTATTTAATTTACGTTCAAGTTTTTAGCTTTATAGGGTTTAGGATTTATGGTTTAGGGTTTAGGGTTTTAGGGTTTAGGGTTAGGGTTTAGGGTTTAGTGTTTAGGGTTTTATGTTTAGGCTTTTGGGTTTAGGGTTTTGGGTTTAGGGTTTAGGGCTCAGGGTTTATGGTTAGCTTAGGGTTTAGGGTTTAAGGTTTAAGGTTTAGGGTTTAGGGTTTAGTGTTTAGGGTTTTAGGTTTGTGAGTTTTGCGTCGAGGGTTTAGGGTTAAGGGTTTTTTATTTTAGGGTTTTATTTATTTTAATTAAGTAAACTGGTGGGTTTAGGTTTATTTAATTTATTTTTTATTTATTTTAGTTTACTATTTTATTTTTATTTTTATTTAGTTCAGTCTATTTATTTTAGTTTATTTTTTAGGTTTTGGTGTAGTTTTATTATTTAGACTAGTTTTATTTTAATTTTAGTTTTTATTTTTTTTATTTTAGGTTTATATTATTTTTATTTTAGGTTAACTTTTTATTTTATATAGGTTTTTTTATTTTAGTTTAGGTTTTTATTTAATTTATTTTATTTATTTTTATTTTTTATTTTATTTTCTTTCTTAGTTTAGGATTAGGTTTAGTTTTTTATTTCATTTTATTTTTTTAATTATTTTTAGGTCTTTTTATTTATTTTACTTTTAAGTTTTATTTAGTTAAGGTTTAAGCTTTTAGCTTTTCAAAGTTTAGGGTTAGTTGAGGGTTTAGAGTTTAGGGTTTAGGGTTTGGGGTTTAGGGTTAGGGTTTAGGGTTTAGGGTTTAGGTTTTAGGGTTTAGGGTTAGGGTTTAGGGTTTTAGGGTTTAGGTTTTAGGGTTTAGTGTTTAGGGTTTAAGGTTTAAGGTTTAGGGGTTTCATGGTTTAGGGTTTAGGGTTTAGGTTTTAGGTCTAGGGTTCAAGTTTTAGTTTAAGGTTTAGGGTGTTTGGTTTTTTTTTAACAGAACAAATTTATATTCAACATTTCTTCTTTTTCTATTTTAGCAACCAAGTAACACACCAAGTTTTCTAAGACACAAGAGAAGACATGGATAAAAAATGAGCAAGCATAGAGCAAATCAAAAATCCTAGATAACTAGAACCGTCTCTATTATAAAGACAGTTCCATTAGCACTAGATCAGATCGACCGTTCTTCAATTTTTTTAGTTCCAATCAGAACCACCTTGACCTCTCGAGTAGCGGGATCCACCATCATATCCCCGATCTCTCCCATCGCCACCACCATGTTTGTAACCACGGTCGATCCTCCCACCTCCATAACCACCACCTCCATATCCACCAGCACCTCCAGATCCCCCACCCCCCACTGTGATAACCACCATCTCCGCCTTTACCTCCACCGCCACATCTAGATTGAGCCTAGTTGACAGTGATGTTCTTGATGCCAAGGTTCGGCCCATTCTTTGGATATAGGTTTAGGTTTATGTTTATTAGGTTTTATTATTTTGGTTTATTTTTTAATTCATTTAGTTACTTAAAGTTTAGGTTTAGGGTTTATGGTTTTGGTTAGGGTTTAGGGTTTAGGGTTAGGGTTTAGAGTTTAGGGTTTAGGGTTTAAGGTTTAGGGATTTAGGGTTTATGGTTTAAGGTTTAGGTTTAGTTTAGGGTTTAGTGTTAGGGTTTAGGGTTGAGGTTTATGGTATAGGATTTTTTAAAGTATAGGGTTTAGGGTTTAGGGTTGTAAGTTTAGTGTTGTAGGTTTACGCTTTAAAATTTAGGATCAGTTTTAGGGTTTTGGATTTAGGGTTTAGAGTTTAGAGTTTTTTTTAAAATAAAGTAAACTAGTAAGTTTAGGTTTATTTAGTTTATTTTATTTATCTATTTCAGTTTATTTTATTTTACTTATTTAGGTTTATTTTTTTATTTAGTTTAGTTTATTTATTTCAGGTTTATTCATTTTAGTTTATGTTTTTTATTTTTGTTTATTTTTCAGGTTTAGGTTAAGGTTTAGATTTATTTGTTAGTTTAGTTTTAAGTTTATTTTATTTTTTAGGTTTAGGTTTTATTTTATATTTTTAGGTTTAGGATTAGGAAATTATTTTAGGTTTGTTTTTAGGTATTATTTTTTAGTTTGGGTGTAGGTTTATTTTTAGTTTATTTTATTTTATTTAGTTTAGGTTTAGGTTTAGGTTTAGTTTATTTTAGGTTTAGGATTAGGTTTTATTTATTTTAATTTATGTTATTTTAATTTAGGTTTAGGTTTATTTTATTTTTATTTTAGGTTTAGTTTTTTTTTTTGTTTAGGGTTTAGGTTTTATTTTTTATTTATTTTTATGTTTATTTTGTAAGTTTAGGATTTTATCTAGTTTTTTTATTTTATTTTATGTTTATTTTTTTTATTTTAGGTTTAGTTTTTATTTTATTTAATTTTATTATTATTTTTAGTTTAGTTTAGTTTTTTATTTATTTTATTTTATTTATTTTTGTTTTTATTTTTTATTTATTTTTAGGTTTAGGTTTAGGTTTTGGTTTTCTTTAAGCATTTATTTTATTTTGGTTTAAGTTTCTATTAATTTATTTTATTTTTAGGTCTCATTTAGTTTTGGTTTAGGTTTTTAGATTTTAGGGTTTTGAGTTTAGGGTTTAGGTTTTAGGTTTTTTTTTGGGTTTATTTTTAGGTTTTATTTTATAGTTTTGGTTTAGATTTATTTTTAGTTTATTTTATTTTATTTAGTTTATAGTTTATGTTTAGTTTATTTTAAGTTTTGGTTTAGGTTTTATTTATTTTAGTTTAGGTTTAGGTTTATTTTATTTCATGTATTTTAGGTTTAAGTTTTTTTAGTTTATGATTTAAGTTTTATTTTTTATTTATTTTTAGGTTTATTTTTATGTTTAGCCTTTTATTTAGTTTTTAATTTAATTTACTTTATTTTGGGTTTATTTTATTTTTAATTTATGTTTAATTTTTATTTTATTTAGGTGTTTTATTTTTAGGTTTATTTTATTTTAGTTTAGTTTAGGTTTTTATTTATTTTATTTTAATTTAGTTTTTAGCTTTTATTTTATTTATTTAAGGTATAGGATTAGGTTTAGGTTTAGGTTTTTTGTTTTTACGTTTTGGTTTTTTAATTTATTATATTTTTAGGTTTTGTTTAGTTTAGGTTAAGGTTTTTTGGTTTTTAGGGTTTATTGTTTAGGGTTTAGGGTTTAGCAATGTAGGTTTCAGGGTTTAAGGTTTGGGGTTTAGTGTTTTAGTGTTTAGGGTTCATTTTATTTGTTTTTATTTTTTTATTTTTTAATTAAATAAACTGGTAGGTTTAGGTTTATTTAGTTTATTTTATTTCTATTTTTTATTTAAGTTTATTTTTTATTTAGTTTAGTTTATTTATTTTAGGTTTATTTATTTCAATTATATTTTGAGCTTTAGGTTTAAGTATAGGTTTATTTTTTAGTTTAGTTTTATTTTTATTTTATTTTTTAGGTTTTGATTTTATTTATTTTAGGATTGGGTTTTAGGTTTTATTTTAGGTATTATTTTTTAGTTTAGGTTTAGGTTTATTTTTAGTTTATTATATTTTATTTAGCTTAGGTTTAGGTTTAGGTCTGGTTTATTTTAGGTTTAGGTTTAGGTATAATTTATTTTAGTTCTATTTTTTTTAGTTTAGGTTTAGGTTTATTTTATTTTTATTTTAGGTTTAGGTTTTATTTTTAGTTTAGGGTTTAGGTTTTATTTATTTTTTTTTTAATTTTAGGTTTATTTTTTAGGGTTAAGTTCTATTTAATTTTATTTTCTTTATTTTAAGTTTATTTTATTTTATTTTAGTTTTAGTTTTTATTTTATATAGGTTTTCATTTTGTAGGTTTTTTATTTTATTTTAGTTTAGTTTTTATTTTTTTATTTTATTTTCTTTTTTAGGTTTCAGTTTAGGTTTAAGTTCTAATTTTGTTTTAATTTTATTATTTTATTTTGGTTTAGGTTTATTTATTTATTTTAATTTTAGGTTTTATTTAGTTTAGATTTAGGTTTTTAGCTTTTAAGGGTTTAGGTTAATGGTTAAGGTTTTAGGTTTTTATTTTAGGTTTGTTTTTAGGTTTTATTTTTTAGTTTAGGTTTAGGATTATTTTTAATTTAATTTATTTTATTTAGTTTAGGGTTTAGGTTTAGTTTATTTTAGGTTTAGGTTTACTTTATTTTGTTCATTTTATTTTATTTTTTAAGGTTAAGTTTTTATTTTTATTGTACGATTTGGGTTTTATTTTATTTTATTTTTTAGGTTTTATTTTTAGGTTTTTGTTTTAGGTTTAGGTTTTTATTTATTTTTTATTTTATTTTATTTTAGGTTTATTTTAGTTTTATTTTACGTTTAGTTTTTATTTTATTTAGGTTTTTAATTCTTAGGTTTATTTTATTTTTTAATTCTGTTTAGGTTTTTATTTATTTTATTTTAGTGTATTTTTATTTTTATTTTATTTTATTTTTAGGTTTAGGTTTAGGTTTTAATTTAATTTAATTTAATTTATTTTATTTAGGTTAATGTTTTTTTATATATTTTCTTTAGGTTTTATCACATTTGGTTTAGGTTTTGAGGTTTATTAAGCTTTATGGTTAGGGCTTAGTGTTTAGGGTTTAGGGTTAAGTTTTTAAGCTTTAGGGTTTAGTGTTTTGGGTTTGGGGTTTAGGTTTTGGGGTTTATGGTTAGGGTTTAGGGTTTATTGTTTAAGCTTAAGGGTTTAGGGTTTAGGGTTTGTTCTTAGGGTTTAGGGTTTGTTTAGGGTTTAAGATTTATGGTTTAGGGTATAGGGTTTAGGCTTTAGGGTTTTTAAGGTTTAGGGTTTATAGTTTATGGTTTAGGGTTTTAGGGTTTTAGGGTTTAAGATTGATGATTTAGTGTTTAGGGTTAGGATTAGGTTTTAGGGTTTAGGATTTGGGGATTAGGGTTTAGGGTTTAGAGTTTTGGGTTGTAGGTTAAGGGTTGCAAGTTAGGGTTTAAGGTTAATTTTAGGGTTTGGGTTTAGGGTTTAGGGTTTAGGTTTTAGGGTTTAGGATTTAGGTTTTATGGTTTAGGATTTTTAGGGTTTAGCGATTAGGGTTTAGGGTTCATGTTTTAGTTTTATTTTAGGTTTAGGGTTTAGGGTTTATTTTTAACAGAGAATAAATTCAAAATTCAACATTTTTTTTTTGAATTCATCAACCAAGTAGCACACCAAGTTTTCTAAGACACAAGTGACAATAGAGATAAAAAATTAGCACACATAGAGCAAATTGAAAACCTAGATAACTAGAACGGTCTCTAGTGTAAAGAAATTGTTCCATATGCATCAGATCGGATTGGTAATTCTTTAGTTTCTCCAGTTCCCATCAGAACTACCCCGACCTCTTGAGTTGTTGGATAAACCATCATATCCCCGATCTCTCCCTCCGCCACCACCACAGTTGTAACCTGTATCACTCCTCCCACCTCCATAACCACCACTACTCTAGCCATCACCTCCATATCCACTAGCACCTCCAGATCCCCCACCACCACTGAGATAACTGCCGCCTCTACATTTGTCTCGACTACAAGATCTAAACTGAGCCTAGTTGACAGTGATGTTCCTATCGTCAAGGTTTTGCCCATTCTTAGGGTTTAGATTTATGTTTAGGTCTATTAGGTTTTAAGGTTTAAGTTTATTTTTTAATTTATTTATTTACTATTGGTTTAGGTTTAGGGTTTGAGTTTAGGGTTAAGGGTTTAAAGTTAGGGTTTAGGGTTTATAGTTTAGGGTTTAGGGTATAAGGGTTTATGCTTTTAGGTTTTAGGGTTTAAGGTTTAGGGTTTTTTATGGTTTAGGGTTTAGGGTTTAGGGGTTTAGGGTTTTATGGTTTAGGGTTTAAGGTTTAGGGTTTTGGGTTTTGGGTTTTGGGTTTATTGTTCAGGGTTAGTTTAGGGTTTAAGGTTAGTTTAGCATTTAGGGTTTAGGGTTAGTTTAGGATTTTTTAGGTTTAGGGTTTAGGGTTTAGGGTTGTAGGTTTAGGGTTTAGGATTTAGGGTTTAGGGTTTAGGGTTTTAAGGTTTATGCTTTTATGGTTTAGGGTTTAGGATTTAGTGTTTATGGTTTTTTTTAAAATTAAGTAAACCATTAGGTTTAGGTTTATTTAGTTTATTTTTTATTTATTTTAGTTTATTTAATTTTTTTAATTTAGATTACTTTATTTATTTTAGGACAATTTGTTTTAGTTTAGTTTTTTATTTTAGTTTATTTGTTAGGTTTAGATTTAGGTTTAGGTTTATTTTTTTAATTGAGTTTTTTTTTAGGTTAAGGTTTTATTTTTTATTTTTAAGTTTTGGTTTAGGTCTTTATTTTTTTTTTTAGGTTTTGGTTTTAGGTTTTTATTTTAGATTTATTTTTAGGTGTTTTTTAGTTGAGGTTTAGGTTTATTTTTAGTTTATTGTATTTTATTTATTTAGGTTTAGTTTTTATTTATTTTAGTATAGTTCAATTTTTTTAGGTTTAGGTTTATTTTATTTTGTATATTATTTTTCTTTTATGTTTAGATTTTTTTTAGTTTAAAATTTAGGTTTTATTTTATATTTATTTTTAAGTTTTATTTTAAGATTTATTTCTTAGGTTTAGGTTTTTATTTAGTTTTTATTTTATTTTAGGTTTATTTTATTTTTTATTTTATTTATTTCTTTTATTCATCGATTTTTCATATTTTTTTAGTTTAGTTTAAGTTTTTATTTATTTTATTTTAGTTTATTTTTATTAGTTTATTTTATTTATTTTTAGGTATAGGTTTAGGTTTTAGTTTAGTTTTTATTTATTTATTTATTTTATGTTTAGGTTTATTTATTTGATTCTTAGGTTTTAATTAGTTTAGGTTTAGGTTTTTTGGTTTTTGTGTTTAGGGTTTAGGGTTTAGAGTTTTAGGATTTAGGGTTTTCATGTTTAGGGTTTAGGGTTACGGTTTAGGGTTTAAGTTTTAGGGTTTAGTGTTTAGGCTTTAGAGTTCAAGGTTTTTAGGGTTTAGGTTTAGGGTTAGCTTAGGGTTTATGGTTAGTTTAGGATTTAGGGTTTGAACTATAGGTTTTAGGGTTTTCAGGGTTTAGGGTTTAGGGTTAGTTTAGGGTTTAGGGTTTAGGGTTAGTTTAGGGTTTAGGGTTTTTTTGGGTTTAGGGATTTGGGTTGTAGGTTTAGGGTTCAGGATTTACAGTTTAGGGTTTAGTGTTTAGGGTTTAGGATTTTCAGGTTTATGCTTTTATGGTTTAGGGTTTACAATCAGGGTTTAGGGTTTTTTAAGGCTTAAGGTTTAGGGTTTAGGATTTAGGGTTTATGATTTTTTTCAAATTAAGTAAACCATTAGGTTTAGGTTTATTTAATTTTTATTTATTTATTTTAGTTTATATTTTTATTTAGTTTGGTTTATTTATTTTAGGTTTATTTTTAGTTTTTTTTATTTTAGTTTATTTTTTTGTTAGTTTAGCTTTAGGTTTATTTTAGTTGACTTTATTTTTATTTTTTATTTTTTTTAGGATTAGGTTTTATTTTTTATTTTAGGTTTAGGTTTATTTTATTTTTAGGTTTAATTTTAGGTTTAGGTTATTTTAGTTTAGGTTTAGGTTTTATTTTAGTTTATTTTTATTTAGTTTATTTTAGTTTTATATTTAGTTTATTTTATTTAGGTTTAGGTTTTATATTTTAGTTTAGTTTATTTAATTTAGGTTTAGGTTTATTTTATTTTATTTATTATATTTTTATTTTAGGTTTTAGGTTTTATGTTTTATTTTTATTTATTTTAGGTTTATTTTTTAGGTTTAGGTTTTACTTTATTTTTATTATATTTTAGGTTTATTTTATTCTTATTTTATGTTTAATTTTATTTTATGTAGGTTTTTATTCTTAGGTTTATTTTATTTTCTAGTTTAATTTAGGTTTTTTTATTTTATTTTAATTTAATTTTATTATATTTTAGGTTTAGGTATAGGTTTTAGTTTAGGTTTTATTTTATTTTATTTTTTATTTTATTTAGGTTTATATTTTTATATTTATTTTATTATTAGGATTAATTTAGTTTAGGTTTAGGTTTTTAGGTTATTAGGGCTAAGGGTTTAGGATTTAGGGTTTTGGCTTCATGGTTTAGGGTTTCAGGGTTTAAGGTCTAGGTTAGGGTTTAGAGTTTAGGATTTAAGGTTTAGTGTTTAGACTTTAGGGTTTAGGGTTTTGAGAATTTAGGGTTTGGGTTTAAGATTTTGGGTTTGGGCCTTTTTTTAAATTAAGTAAATCGATAGGTTTAGGTTATTTAGTTTATTTTTTATTTATTTTAGTTTATTTTTTTATTTAGGTTTACTTTTTATTTTATTTTTTTAATTTATTTATTATAGGTTTATTTATTTTGGTTTAGCCTTTTTATTTTAGTTTATTTTTTAGGTTTAAGTTTACTTTTTTAGTTGAGTTTTTTATTTTATTTTATTTTTAGCTTTAGGTTTTACTTTTTTATTTTAGGTCAAGTTTAGGTTTTATTTTATTTTTTTTAGGTTTAGGTTTTAGGTTTTATTTTGGGTTTATTTTTTTGGTTTTATTTTTCAGTTTAGGTTTAAGTTTATTTTAGTTTATTTTTTTTAGTTTAGGTTTAAGTTTAGGTTTAGTTTATTTTAGGATTAGGTTTAGGTTTCATTTCTCTTAGTTTAGGTTTAGGTTTATTTTATTTTGTTAATTTTATTTTGGTTTTAGGTTAAGGTTTTTTTAATTTAGGGTTTAGGTTTTAATTTTTATTTATTTTTAGGTTATATTTTAAGGATTATTTTTTAGGTCTAGGTTTTTATTTAGTTTATATTTTATTTTATTTTAGGTTATTTTATTTTTATTTTATGCTTAGTTTTTATTTTATTTAGATTTTTTATACTTAGGTTTATTTTATTTTTTTAGTTTAGTTTTAGTTTTTATTTATTTTATTTTAGTTTATATTATTTTATTTTTTTGTTTAGGTTTAGGTTTTAGATTAGTTTTTTATTTTTTATTTAGGTTTAGGCTTTTTTATTTATTTTATTTTTAGGTTTTATTTAGTTTAGGTTTAGGTTTTTAGGATTTTAATGTTTAAGTTTTAGGGTTTAGGGCTTAGGGTTTAAATTTTAGTTTAGGGTTTTAGGGTTTAGGGTTTAAGGTTAGGGTTTAGGGTTTAGGTTTAAGGTTTAGTGTTTAAACTTTAGGGTTTAAGTTTTAGGTTTAGGGTTTAGGGTTTAGGTTTAAACTTTAATAGTTTAGTTTAGTTTTAAACTTTAGGGTTTAGGTTTAAGTTTATAGTTTAGAGTTTAAGTTTAGGGTTTAGTTTAGGATTTAGTTTAGTTAAGTTTAGAGTTTAGTTTAGTCTTATAGTTTAGTTTAGTGTTTGTTTAGGTTTAGGTTTAAGTTTAGGTTTAGGTTTATAGTTGGGTCTGGTTGCTTTAAGGTTTAGGTTTAGATTTAGTTTAAGTTTTAGGGTTTAAGGTTTATGGTTTAGGGCTTAGGGTTTTGGGGTTTAGGGTTTAGGGTTTAGGGTTTAGGGTTTAGTGTTTAGGGTTTGTTAAGTGTTTAGGGTTTAAGGTTTAAGGTTTTTAAGGGTTTATGGTTTAGGTTTAGGGTTTAAGGTTGTAAGTTTAGGGTTGTAGGTTTAGATTTTAAGGTTTAGGGTTTAGGGTTTAGGGTTTAGGATTTAGGGTTTAGCATTTAGGGTCTAGGTTTTAGGCTTTTTGTTTTAAAATTAAGTAAACCAATAGGTTTAGGTTGATTTAGTTTATTTAGTTTATTTTATTATTTATTTGAGTTTATTTTATTTTTTTGGTATTTATTTAGGTTTATTTTTAATTTGTATTTAGTTTAGATTATTTATTTTAGGTTTATTTATTTTAGTTTAGGTTTTTTTATTTTAGTTTATTTTTTAGGTTTAGGTTTATTTTTTAGTTAAGTTTTATTTTATATTTTTAGGTTTAGATTTAGGTTTTATTTTATATTTTTAGGTTTAGGTTTGGGTTTTTATTTTATTTTTTTAGGTTTAGGTTTCAGTTTTTTATTTTTGAATTATTTTTTGGTTTTATTTTTTAGTTTATGTTTAGGTTTATTTTTTGTTTATTATATTTTTACATAGTTTAGGTTTATGGTTTGGTTTAGTTATTTTTTTGGTTTAGGTTTAGGTTTATTTTATTAAGTTTATTTTTTATTATAGGTTTAGGCTTTTTTTTAGTTTAGGGTTTAGGATTTATTTTTTATTTATTTTAGTTGTTATTTTTAGGTTTATTTTTTAGGTTAAGGTTTCTATGTAGTTTTTATTTTAATTTATTTTAAGTTTATTTTATTCTTATTTTACATTTAGTTTTTATTTTCTTTAGGTTGTTTATTCTTAGGTTTATTTTACTTTTTAGTTTAGTTTAGGTTTATATTTATTTTATTTTAGTCTAGTTTATTTTATTTTATTTATTTTATTTTATTTTTAGGTTTAGGTTTAGGTTTTAGTTTATGTTTTATTTTTATTTTATTTTTTGTTTTATTTAGGTTGAGGTTTTTTTATTTATTTCATATTAGGTTTTATTTAGTTTAGATTTTTAGGGTTTATGGTTTAGGGTTTAGGGTACAGGGTTTTGGGTTTTGGGTTTTTGGTTTTGGGTTTTATGGCTTTCAATTTTAGGGTTTATGGTTAGGGTTTAGGGTTTAGGGTTTAAGGTTTAGTGTTTTGGATTCAGGGTTTAGGGTTTTCACGGTTTAGGGTTTAGCATTTATGGTTGTAGGTTTATGGTTAGTTTTACGGTTTACAGTTTTTTTTAAAAAATTAAGTAAACTGGTAGGTTTAGGTTTATTTAGTTTTTTTATTTATGTTAGTATATTTTATATTTTATATTTATGTAGGATCATTTTTTATTTTTTATTTATATTTATATTTATATTTATATTTTATTTTATTTTAATTAGGTTTAACTTTTTTTATATATTTTATTGTTAGGATTTATTTTGTTTAGGTTAAGGTTTTTATGTTTTTAGGGATTAGGGTTTGGGGTTTAGGGTTTAGGGTTTAGGATTCTAGGTTTTAGGGTTTAGGGTTTAGGGTTTAGTGTTTAGTGTTTAAGGTTTTGGGTTTAGTGTTTTAGGTTTAGGGTTTAGGATCTAGGGTTTAGGGTTTAGGGTTTAGGGTTTAGGGTTTATGGTTTAGGGTTTAGGGTTTTTAGGGTTTAGGGTTTAGGGTTTAGCATTTATGGTTTTGGTTTTAGGTCTAGGGTTCAGGTTTTAGTTTAAGGTTTAGAGTTTTTAATTTTTTTTTAACAGAGAACAAATTCAGATTCAACATTTCTTCATTTTGATTTCATCAACCATGTAACACACCAAGTTTTCTAAGACAGAAGAGACGACATAGATAAGAAAATGTGCTCGCATAGAGCAAATCAAAAACCTTGGATAACAAGAACCATCTCTACTGTAAAGACACAGTTCCATATGCAGTAGATTGGATAGGCCATTCTTTAGTTTCTCTAATTTCCATCAAAACCACCCAGGCTTCTTGAGCAGCATGATCCACCATCATATCCCTGATCTCTCCCCACCACCACAACTGTAACCTCTGTTGCTCCTCCTGCCTCCATAACCACCACTGCTCCGACCACCACCAACAACTCTAGATCCCCCACCACTACTGCGATGACCACCACTTCTTCATTCGCTTCCACCGTAAGATCTAGTTGTGGTGATGTTTCTGCTGTCAAGGTTCTGCCCATTCTTAGGGTTTAGTTTTATTAGGTTTTAGCATTTAGGTTTATTTTTAATTTATTCAATTCCTTTAGGTTTAAGTTTAGGGTTTGGGGTTTAGGGTTAGGGTTTAGGGTTTAGGTTTTAGGGTTGAGGGTTTAGTGTTTATGGTTTAGGGTTTAGGGTTTTAGGCTTTATGCTTTTAGGGTTCAAGGTTTAGGGTTATGGTTTATGGTTTTAGGGTTTAGGTCTTTAGGTTTTAGGGCTTAAGATTAGGTTTTAGGGCTTAGGGTTTAGCATTTAGGGTTTAGTGTTTAGCCTTTAGGGTTTAGAGTTTTAATGGTTTAGGGTTTAGGGTTTAGTGTTTAGAGTTAGCTTAGGATTTAGGCATTAGGCTTTAGGGTTTAGGGTTTTTAGGGTTTAGGGTTAGTTTAGGGTTTAGGGTTTAGGGTTAAGGTTAGGGTTTAAGGTATGTGGTTTAGGGTTTAGGGTTAGTTTATGGTTTAGGGTTTAGGGTTTAGAGTTTTTTAAGGTTTAGGTTTAGGGTTGTAGGTTTAGGGTTTTTGATTAGTTTTAGGATTAAGGGTTTAGGGTTTAGGATTTTGGTTGAGGGTTTTTTTATAAAAAAAATTAAGTAAACCGGTAAGTTTAGGTTTATTTAGTTTATTTAGTTTTTTTATTTTAGTTTAATTTATTTTTTTTTTTTAGTTAGGTTTATTTTTTTTTATTTTGTTTAGTTTTTTAATTTTAGGTCCTTTATATTTTGTTTATTTTTTAGGTTTAGGTTTAGGTTTAAGTTTATTTCTTAGTTTAGTTTTATTTTAATTTTATTTTTTATGTTTGGGTTTTATTTTTTATTTTTAGGTTTAGGTTTAGGTTTCTATTTTATTTTTTTAGGTTTTTATTTTAGGTTTATTTTTAGGTTTTATATTTTAGTTTAGGTTTAAATTTATTTTAAGGTTTTTTGGTTTAGGGTTTAGGTTTAGGTTTAGGTTTTATTTATTTTAGTTTAGTTTATTTTAGTTTAGGTTTAGGTTTATTTTATTTTGTTTATTATATTTATATCTTAGGCTTAGGTTTTTTTTTAGTTTAGGGTTTAGGTTTTTTCTATTTTTAGATATATTCTTTAGGTTTAGGTTTTTTTTGTAGTTTTATTTTATTTTATTTTAGGTTTAATTTATTTTTTATTTCGTTTTGTTTTATTTTATTTAGGTTTTATATTCTTAGGTTTATTTTATTTTTAGTTTAGTTTAGGTTTTTATTTATTTTATTTTATTTTATTTTTATGTTTAGGTTAAGTTTTAGTTTAGGTTTAGGTTTAGGTTTTCATTTTAGTTTTGGTTTTTACTTTATTTTATTTTCTTATTTTATTTAAGTTTAGGTTTTTATTTTTTTTTATTTTTAGGTTTTATTTAGTTTAGGCTTAGGTTTTTAGCTTTTTAGGGTTTATGATTTAGGGATTCGGTAGGGTTTAGTTTAGATTATTTATTTTAGGTTTATTTATTTTAGTTTAGGTTTTTTTATTTTAGTTTATTTTTTAGGTTTAGGTTTATTTTTAGTTAAGTTTTATTTTTATTTTATTATTTAGGTTTAGGTTTTATTTTATATTTTTAAGTTTAGGTTTGGGTTTTTATTTTATTTTTGTAGGTTTAGGTTTCAGTTTTTTATTTTTGAATTATTTTTTGGTTTTATTTTTTAGTTTATGTTTAGGTTTATTTTTTGTTTATTATATTTTTACATAGTTTAGGTTTATGGTTTGGTTTAGTTATTTTTTGGTTTAGTTTAGGTTTATTTTATTTTGTTTATTTTATTTTGTTTATTTTATTTTTATTATAGGTTTAGGTTTTATTTTTTATTTATTTTAGTTATTATTTTTAGGTTTATTTTTTAGGTTAAGGTTTCTATGTAGTTTTTATTTTATTTTATTTTAAGTTTATTTTATTCTTATTTCACATTTAGTTTTTATTTTCTTTAGGTTGTTTATTCTTAGGTTTATTTTACTTTTTAGTTTAGTTTAGGTTTATATTTATTTTGTTTTAGTTTAGTTTATTTTATTTTATTTATTTTATTTTATTTTTAGGTTTAGGTTCAGGTTTTGGTTTATGTTTTTATTTTTTATTTTTATTTTTTTGTTTTATTTAGGTTGACGTATTTTTATTTATTTCATATTAGGTTTTATTTAGTTTAGATTTTTAGGGTTTATGGTTTAGGGTTTAGGGTTCAGGGTTTTGGGTTTTGGGTTTTTGGTTTTGGGTTTTATGGCTTTCGATTTTATGGTTTATGGTTAGGGTTAAGGGTTTAGGGTTTAAGGTTTAGTGTTTTGGATTCAGGGTTTAGGGTTTTCACGGTTTAGGGTTTAGCGTTTAGGGTTATAGGTTTATGGTTAGTTTTACGGTTTACAGTTTTTTTAAAAAAATTAAGTAAATTGGTAGGTTTAGGTTTATTTAGTTTTTTTATTTATGTTAGTATATTTTATATTTTATATTTATGTGGGATCATTTTTATTTTTATTTATATTTATATTTATATTTATATTTTATTTTATTTTAATTAGGTTTAACTTTTTTTATATATTTTATTGTTAGGATTTATTTTGTTTAGGTTAAGGTTTTTACATTTTTAGGGATTAGGGTTTGGGGTTTAGGGTTTAGGGTTTAGGATTCTAGGTTTTAGGGTTTAGGGTTTAGTGTTTAGTGTTTAAGGTTTAGGGTTTAGGGTTTTAGGGTTTAGGGTTTAGGGTCTAGGGTTTAGGGTTTAGGTTTAGGGTTTAGGGTTTAGGGTTTAGGGTTTAGGGTTTTTAGGGTTTAGGGTTTAGGGTTTAGCATTTATGGTTTTGGTTTTAGGTCTAGGTTTTAGGTTTTAGTTTAAGGTTTAGGGTTTTTAGTTTTTTTTTAACAGAGAACAAATTGATTCAACATTTCTTCATTTTGATTTCATCAACCATGTAACACACCAAGTTTTCTAAGACAGAAGCGATGACATAGATAAGAAAATGTGCTCGCATAGAGCAAATCAAAAACCTTGGATAACAAGAACCATCTCTACTGTAAAGACACAGTTCCATATGCAGTAGATTGGATCGGCCATTCTTTAGTTTCTCTAATTTCCATCAAAACCACCCAGGCTTCTCGAGCAGCATTATCCACCATCATATCCCTGATCTCTCCCTCTGCCACCACCACAGCTGTAACCTCTGTTGCTCCCCTCCATGCCCATCTTGCTCGACCACCACCAACAACTCTAGATCCCCACCACTCTTTGATGACCACCACTTCTTCATTCGCTTCCATAGATCTGATTGTGATGTTTCTGTTGTCAAGGTTCTGCCCATTCTTAGGGTTTAGTTTTATTAGGTTTTAGCAATTAGGTTTATTTTTTAATTTATTCAGTTCCTTTAGGTTTAAGTTTAGGGTTTGGGGTTTAGGGTTTAGGGTTTAGGTTTTAGGGTTTAGAGTTTTGTGTTTATGGTTTAGGGTTTAGGGTTTTAGGCTTTATGCTTTTAGGATTCAAGGTTTAGGGTTATGGTTTATGGTTTTAGGGTTTAGGTTTTTAGGTTTTAGGGCTTAAGATCAGGTTTTAGGGCTTAGGGTTTAGCGTTTAGGGTTTAGTGTTTAGCCTTTAGGGTTTAGAGTTTTAATGGTTTAGGGTTTAGTGTTTAGAGTTAGCTTAGGATTTAGGCATTAGGCTTTAGGTTTAGGGTTTTAGGTTTAGGTTAGTTTAGGTTTAGGTTTAGGGTTAGGTTAGGGTTTTGGTATGGTTTAGGGTTTAGTTGGTTTATAGTTTAGGGTTTAGAGTTTAGAGTTTTTTAAGGTTTGGTTTAGGTTGTAGGTTTAGGGTTTTGGATTAGTTTTAGGATTAAGTGTTTAGGGTTTAGGATTTCGGTTGAGGAGTTGTTTTTAATAAAAAAAAATTAAGTAAATTGGTAGGTTTAGGTTTATTTAGTTTATTTAGTTTTTTATTTTAGTTTAATTTATTTTTTATTTTTAGTTAGGTTTATTTTTTATTTTTATTTTGTTTAGTTTATTTATTTTAGGTCCTTTTTATTTTAGTTTATTTTTTAGGTTTAGGTTTAGGTTTAGGTTTATTTCTTAGTTTAGTTTTATTTTATTTTATTTTTTTTATGTTTGGGTTTTATTTTTTATTTTTAGGTTTAGGTTTAGGTTTCTATTTTATTGTTTTAGGTTTTATATTTTAGTTTAGGTTTAGATTTATTTTAAGGTATTTTTTTAGTTTAGGGTTTAGGTTTAGGTTTAGGTTTTATTTATTTTAGTTTAGTTTATTTTAGTTTAGATTTAGGTTTATTTTATTTTATTTATTATATTTATATTAGGCTTAGGTTTTTTTTTTAGTTTAGGGTTTAGGTTTTTTTTCTATTTATTTTTAGGTATATTCTTTAGGTTAAGGTTTTTTTCTAGTTTTTATTTTATTTTATTTTAGGTTTATTTTATTTTTATTTTACGTTTTGTTTTTATTTTATTTAGGTTTTACATTCTTAGGTTTATTATATTTTTAGTTTAGTTTAGGTTTTTATTTATTTTATTTTATTTTATTTTTATGTTTAGGTTAAGTTTTAGTTTAGGTTTAGGTTTTGGTTTTGGTTTTAGTTTTGGTTTTTACTTTATTTTATTTTCTTAATTTATTTAAGTTTAGGTTTTTTTATTTTTTATTTTTAGGTTTTATTTAGTTTAGGCTTAGGTTTTTAGCTTTTTAGGGTTTATGATTTAGGGATTCCGGTAGGGTTTAGTGTTTAGGGTTGTAGGTTTTATAGTTTAGGGTTTAGGGTTTAGGGCTTAGGGTTTTAAGGTTTAGGGTTTTGGGTTTAGGGTTTTAAGGTTTAGGGTTTAGTATTTAGAGTTGTTGATTTAGGGTTCAAGGTTTAAGGTTAGGGTTTTTTTATGTTTTTTTATTTTTTATTTATTTTCATATTATTTAAAAATTAAGTTAAGTGGCAGGTTTAGGTTTATTTAGTATGTTTTTTTATTATAGTTTATTTTATTTTTTATTTTTATTTAATTTAGTTAATTTATTTTAGGTTTACTTATTTTAGTTTAGGTTTTTTATTTTAGTTTATTTCTTAGGTTTAGGTTTAGGTTTAAGTTTATTTTTTAGTTAGTTTAATTTTTATTTTATTTTTTTGGTTTAGATTTTTTTTTGGTTGAGTTTTAGGTTTTTATTTTATTTTATTTTTGGTTTAGGTTTTAGGGCTTTTTTTAAGTTTATTTTTAGGTTTTATTTTTTATTTTAGGTTTAGGTTAATTTTTAGTTTATTTTATTTTATTTAGGGTTTAGGTTTACACTAGTTTATTTTAGGTTTAGGTTTAGGTTTTATTTATTTTAGTTTTGTTTATTTTAGCTTAGGTTTAGGTTTATTATTTTTATTTTAGGTTTAGGTTTTTTTTTAGTTTAGGGTTTAGGTTTTATTTTTTATTTATTTTTATGTTTTATTTTTAGGTTTATTTTTTAGATTTAGGTTTTTATTTACTATTTATTTTATTTTATTGTAGGTGTATTTTATTTTTATTTTAGGTTTAGTTTTTATTTTATTTAGGTTTTTTATTTTTTTATTTTAGTTTAGGTTTTATTTTTTTATTTTAGTTTAATTTTTATTATTTATTATTTTTTTTTTAAGTTTAGGTTTAAGTTTAGGTTTAGGTTTATGTTTTAGGTTACGTTTTGATTTTATTTTATTTTTTTATTTTATTTTGGTTTAGGTTTTTTATTTATTTTATTTTTAGGTTTTATTTAGTTTAGGTTTAGGTTTTTAGCTTTTTAAGGGTTATGGTTAGTTGAGGGTCTAGGGTTTAGGGTTTAGGGTTTACGTTTAAGGTCTATTGTTCAGGTTTTAGTTTAGGGTTTGGGATTTTTGCCTTTTTAATAGGGAAAAAATTCAGATTCAAAATTTCTTCTTTTCGATTTCATCAACCAAGTAACACACCAAGTTTTCTAAGACACAAGCGATGACATAGATCAAAAATGAGCATGCATAGAGCAAATCAAAAATCATAGATAACTAGAATCATCTCTACTATAAAGACATAGTTCCATAAGCAGCAGATCAGATCAGTCGTTGTTAAGTTTCTCCAATTTCCATCAGAACCACGCCAGCCTCTCGAGTAGCGAGATCCACCATCATATCCCTGATCTCTCCCTCCATCACCACCATGGCTGTAACCTCTGTCGCTCTTCCTGCCTCGATAACCACCCCTGATCTAACCACCACCTCCATATCCACCAGCACATCCAGATTCCCCACCACCACTACGATAACCGATGCCTTCACCTTTGCCTCCACTGCTAGATCTAGATTGAGCCTAGTTGATGGTGATGTTCATGCTGTCAAGGTTCTACCCATTCATAGGGTTTAGGTTTTTTATGGAAATTAAGGGAATTTTATTGCCACAAAAAAAAAAAATGTCCTTAGATGGGCTAAACCTCTAAACTAATGCTCAAAGAGCTACAATAAGTCCTAAAGAGATAAACCCCTAACTATTACAATAATATAAAACAAAAGCAAAAGTAAAACCAAACAACAAATAAATCTATGCATGATCCACTAGGTCCTTTTGATACCGAAGATCAACCTACGATTCTCTCAACATATAAAAAAATGCAACATACTAATGAAAGGATGAGTACAATTAAGCAAGCATAAAGAGTATGAGCAAAGAAAGGAGAAAAGTAAAGAAAAGGCTCGGGCTCGATACAATCATCTCAAGGAACAACACTGTAAGCATCCAAACTTTGAAGAATGTTTACAATTACATATAGTGCTACCAAAATAAGATAGAGGGAAACATCAAGGCCATCATTGCCAGCATACCTCTTGTAGCCCATCATCCTGCAAAGCTACAAACTCCTCCAAGCAATAGACATAATAGCCAACCACAAAGTCACCAAAACATATAAGCCCAATAAGGCAGAAAATCAACCAACCATCAAGGACAGTAGCAGTACATTAGGAACACCCCCAAAGCCACCACCAAAGAGGAATAACAACATCAAAGGGAGTAAGCATCATGACCTTAACAACACAGACCAAAAAAAAAACCAAGATGAAAAGGAAAAAACACAAGATCTCGTGTCTTCCACAAGCAAACATGAAAGGTAGCAAGGCGTCACCCAAACCCAAAGAGGGAAGCAATAACCAAGAGAGGAGAACCATAGCAGAGCAAGCCAACCAACATGTCACCAATAGAGAGAATGATAGGCCAAAATAGCCACCCATCCAACCAACCAACCAAAATAACCAATACCAAATAACAAACCTCCCAACCAACCAGCGAAAAAATCCAAATCAGTGATAAGACCAACAACATCCATCATGACAAAACTACCCAAGACAACTAGGAAATGGGTAGACAACAACATCCACCAAACCCAACCAAAGCAGTAGAAATTCTAATCCAGGTGAGGTGAATAGCCAACCAAAAATAAAATGGAGCAAAGACAAGACAAACTAAAGCCATCCATCGAGAAGCGACAATACAACAGAACACCACCAAAGCCAATATCAAAAAGTTGGAGAAATATCAATGAGTTCAAGCATCATAACCATAGCCAAGTTAAACACCAATACACCAAACCAAGTCACTAGATCCCGAGGAAAAATAACATCCACTAAATAGCTATCAACTAGCCAACCCAAAATAACAATAAAAATAAAGCAGCTACAGCGAAGAGAGGAAGACTAATACAAAAGAGGCAGAAACCATGACCAAGAGAAATAAACCCAAACCAGGAAAACCAACCAAAACACAATCCATAAAAATGAAGAAATAGCAATCAACAAATAACCTCCACCTTGCCAAATCCAATTCAAAATTAGACCACCAATAGCCCCTGCCACCAATAGAAGTAGATAAACTAGCTAACACTGCTAGCTAGCCAACCAACCACCACCAAAAATCCAACTCAGTTAAAGAAGCAACCACCCTAGACATATTAAAAATGCAATGTAGAAAATGCAGGCAAAGCTACCACCCAAATGAAGGTCGCAAAAAACAACCAAGCAATAATAATTACCCAACCAAGTAAATAGCATCCACCAGGAAGAAATAACCAAAATAACCCAGGCAGAAAAAATAAGAACCACCAGGCTAACCCAAAAGGAAAAGCTCAAAAAGAAAACCTAGCATAGGCCTAAGAGAGAAAATAAGCAAATGACCATAACCTAAAGAGGGTTTAACAAAAGGGAACCAAAATCAATGGCTCATCAAAAACCAACAAAAAAAAACCAAGATGAAAAAAATTATAATCTGAGATAAGGTAATCTAGTGTTATTAAGATTGACAAAACCCCTTAAAAGTTTAGGCAAATTTTGATTGTCAAATAATGTGAAATTAGTTCAGTTGGCACCTAAAGTAGCCAAGAAATTAGCATAAGCATTACCCTCATAAAGGATATGGGAAATTTTATAATGAACTTGAGAAATAATATTTTTAGTATGATTGAGAACATAAAATAAATTAGCATTTCTCGTTCTATTAGAGTTTAGCATGCTAAGAAGCAAGAGCACATCAACTTCAATCCAGATGTTGAGTAAACCTTTATTCAAAAAAATTTTAATTACTTTATTGGCAGCTATAAGCTCAGCGTAGATAATAGAATAGGCTTTGAGAGGATATGAAAAAACACAAATGACAGTACCTTTAGAATCCCTAAGAATACCACCACAACCATATTTATTAGAAGCAACATAACCATCAGTATTCACTTTAATCAAATTTTCTTTGGGTTTGATCCAATGGATAATCCTAACTCTTTTATAAGAGTCAACATCAGCAGAATGATGCCCAATTTTTTAGCCACAAATTGTAGCCTCTAAAATGAATGTTACTAATAAGATTGGCATTAAATAGATCTTAAAATTTTTATTTGGGTCTAGATCCTTTTTTTGGCTCATAGGAATACCATGATATTTAGCATCATTTATGTACATCCAGATGAACCAGATAAGGGTAATAACAACTAGAACTTTGATAGGACCTTTCACAATTTTTTGGAAACAAACTTCAAGAAGTTGATATATGGAAAGAGAGCCATGAAAGTAGTTTGTATTAAATAAATCATCATACCATAAAATAATTTATAGCACCATTGACAAAACATGATTAACATTTTCAATATGAAAGCAACAATAGCACTTTGAAGGAAAATGTAACCCTTTATTCGAGAGCAAAGAGTCCACAAGAATAAAGATATTCAAAATCCTCCAAGCTAAAATTGAATAAGAAATGGGAATGATATTGTTTGAAAGTTTAATGAAAACATTAGAGGAGTTTTGCTTATCTATACAAAAATTCAAAACCGCTTTAAGAATAAAATCACCATTGTAAGAAAGCTTAAAGAGAGTTTGGTTAGGTTTGTCAGAGAAAATTGGGATATTTCTAAAGTTATCAAAAAGAGAAATAGGGATATAATTCTCATGTTTGTTTTCGTTCCAAGTGTTATTATGCTAGAAAGAGTTAACTTTGATAGCTGTAGTTGAGTGGGTAGATAAAAGGGAGACAATAGAGCCATTTCAAATCATATTGCTTGTCAAAAGAAAGAAGAACCCGAATGAATACCCCAATATATTAAGGGTTCAACAACCCATTTAATGGAGTAAAGCCTTTTCCAAACTAGAGAGTCACCAACTTTATAAGCACAGATAAGAGGGTGTTTACCTTGGCAATATTTTTTTATCATAAAATAAGCCCAAAGGCTATCATTCTTTCTAAAATTCCACTAGAGCTTATGATAGAAGGTAGTAATAGCTTCACGAATTGGTTTGCAACTTAGACAACTTCACCCAAAGGACCACAACATTTAATCCAGGAAGTCTAACGTATTCTTTTAGTAAAATTATTTGATCGCCAAAAATTTATTAAGCAAATGATCAATTTTGATATGAGTAGCATTAGTGGGGATAATAGTTTGAATCAAATAAAGAAGCATAGAATTGAGAGTGCTTTTAAGAATAGTGAGCGCCACCAAAGGAAAGTAAATAAAATTTCCAAACATAAATTTTATTTAAAATTTATTTAATTAACTCATCAAAAGATGGGATCATTTTATTTAAAAGAGGAGCACAAGTACTTAAGAGGAAGGTGTTGATGTTTAAAGTTAGTGATATGAAGGATTTGATTAATTTTATTATTGGAGATTCTTGAAGAAGTAATAAAATAGATTTTGTTATTATTGATAGATAGACCACTTTCTCTAAGTTTATTTAAAAAAATATTAAGATTCTTGATATGATGAATAGAAGCATTACAAAAAATAATGAAATCATATGCAAATCTTAAATGAGAAATAGGAAGACCACCAAGAGTTTTGTTATACAAACTAGGATTTTTTAAGATCATTGATGCTCCATGATAAGTACTCAATAGTAATAATAAATAAGGCGAGATAGAGAATCCCTTATCTTAGGCCATGGGAAGAAGGAAAGAAGCCCAAGGCTTGCACATTAAGCAAAATAGAAAACCAAAATTATTAATAAAAATTTAATAAGAAAGATAAATTTATCAAAAAAAACCCAAATAAATTTAAAATATGGGTAAGGGAATCCCAAGAGGTATTGTTAAAAGCTTTGGTAATATCTAATTTGAGTAGAATGTTGCCACCTTTAGTCTTAGCATCTAAATCATGAATTAATTCTTAAGAAAGCATAATATTATCAAAAATAGATGTACCTCTAACAAAACTAGTTTGATTTAGTGAGATAATCCTATGAAGTAAATGAGCCTATTGGTTAGAATTTTAGAAATGCTTATTGAAGAAGGTGCAAAGACTAATAGGTTTAAAATCACTCCAATAGTGATTATCTTTCTTAGGTATGAGAACAATATAGTGTTCTAGAAAATATTTAGGAAAAGATTACCATTAAAAAATCAATCATAGCCTAACCAAATCATTTTTAATAATAAAAATTTTGAAAATTTTGGGTAGTGAAACCCTACGGACCAGCAACATAATCTATGTTCATGCTATTAAGAACTTTAAAAATTTCCTCTTCATTATGTACAATAGTAAGCAAATCATTGCCATTATTGTTTATAATAGAATTAATCAAGTGTGATTTAGAAATAGCTTCATAAGAGTAACTTGTATTAAGCATATTTCTAAAGTAATTAATGGCCGAATCCTTAATATCATTATTCTCCCTAATCCATTCTTCATTGTCATCTTTAATTTTTTAAATATTATTTAAAGCTCTCTTTTTATTAACCAAAGCAGGGAAATATTTAGTATTTCTGTCATCATCCACAATATGTTTGCTAGCAGTTTTTGGCAATAATCTCTTCTGTATTTTTAAAATTAACAAGTTTATCTTTCACCTCAGTCAAGTATCTAATCTTAGTAGGATCAAACATAACTGAGACTTCAAGATCACAAACCAATTTTTCCATTTCTTTGATATTAACAAAAAGGTATTTATAATAATGCTTGTTCCACCAACCCAGATTTTGTTTAAGTCTTTTAAGCTTTAAAAAAAATCTATTCATCCCCATAATGTAAGGTAGCTTTCCAATTGTTAACCACAACATTAAAGAAATCAATATGTTGAATCCACATGTTAAAATCTAAAATGAGAGAAATTTTTTTAATCTATTAGAGTTATCTTTAATAGAAACTAAAAGAGGATCATGATCCGATAAGTTTTACTTAAATGATTGACAAAAGTAATAGACCATTGAGTAATCCAATGAGAATTAAAAAGAATCTGGTCCAACCTTTGCCAAAGTCTAGAGTTTTGCCAAGTAAAATTTGAACCCTTAAAGCCAATATCAATCAAATTACAATCAAGGATCATATTGGAAAATTCTTCCATAGAATGAATATTAGTAGGGAAACCACTGCTTTATTCAGAAGAGAATAAAATTGTGTTGAAATCCCCACTAACAAACCAAGGTTTATTGACTAATGTAGCAAAATTCCTCAAATTTTTCCAAAAATGATTTCTACCAAATCTATTACAAGATGCATAGGTAAAAGAGCCCAAAATGCAATAGTCACCATAAGATATTTGAGCATTGAAAGCTTGTTGAAATTCATTAAGAATAGAAACCTCCACAAAATTATTCCAAAATACCAAATTTTATTACTAAAATTAGAGAAAATTTATTAAAACTAATCATTCTAGCAACATGGTTTATTTTGTTTGCATGAATAAGAGCCTCCAAAATAATAAGTAAAGAAATATTATGAATACGAAAAAGGTCTCTAATACGGTTACAAATATAGAGGGTACCAATCCCTCTAACATTCCAAACATGAAAATTAAACATAAGGAAATAAAAAAGGGGTTAAGAAAAGGTTAGTTAAGAGAGGAGAGGGAGGCCGCAACAGATCTAGTATTTTTGGACAATTTGGGAGGAAATTTTTTAACATTTTTTTCTTTTTAGCATGATAAGTTTTGAAACAATTTCCTTTTCTCATAGAATCATCATCTGAGAAGGATTCAACAACATTAGTCACTAGATTTAGGGAATTCTCTCCTATATAAAATTGAGTTCTCCTTCTTCCAAGCCATTAGAATTTATTAAAGGAAAATGAGCATCAGGTATCGAAAGTGAGGGAACTGAAATAGATTTATTAAGAAGGCAAGTGTGAACATCTAGCTGTTCTTCTTCAATACCCAAATTATTAGACAAAACCAAATAAAGTCAGGGTTTTCAAACTAAATATCACGAAACCAAAGCCATATTTTCCATTGAATTTGAATGATGCATAACATTGATATCCTCATTAATATTTTAAATTAAAGCTTCATTTTTGTCAATCAAAATCTATAAGGATGTGGGGATTGACTAAGAGGAAGAAGACTCATCATCCAAAAGTTTAGACTAATTATTATTTTCCACATTAGAAACCTTCAATTGCACAAAAGAAATAAGAGGTAAAATAACCTTATTAGGAACATTCAATGAATCCTTTTTTTCTGAATTAACTTTTTGATATATAATGGTGGTTGGCCTAGGGTTAGGAACTATAGTTTCCTTAATAGGAATTTTTTTAGGTGAGGATACAAGATGAAACATTCAAAATTATCATGCCCTTGGATTTTATAATGAGAACAAAAGAAAGGGAAATTTCCTAAATCAACTTTCTACATATAACCATAATTTTTAGATCCTAACCAGATTTCTTTAGGGTGTTTCTTAGTAATGTCCAATTCAACAAGGGTTCTAGCCATAGAAGGTCGAGATTTCATAGTTGTTGACTGATCAATTTGCAATGGCTAACCAAATAAAGCACCCACAATAAAAATGAATTGATGATTAACCAAATGAATTCACATATTGGGGAGAGAAATCCAAACCAGAATGATTGGGGATTCTTCCTTAATATCAAATAGTGGAGTCCATTTTGACAACCTCATTTGGCAATTGAAAATAAAATAAGAATGATTAGAAAAACACTTCATCCAAATCATTCATTAACTGAATCAAAATGTCATGGGTATGAAATAAACCAATCATAAAGCACCCAAAAATTTCAAACTATGAAATAAAGAGCAAATATTTTCTAGATTTAGCCTACAAAGAGTAAACTTTCCAACCAAAGTGAAATCAAATGGCTTAGCAAGCTTTTCCACAATCAGATCAGAGCACATAATCGTTGGCATGCCTCAAAAAGAAGTCAAAACAAGTTTTAGGGACTCACTTGAATAACTATCCTTACCAGTGAGGACGTCTTTGAATGATTTCAAAGCAGCCAAAGCATGGTAGTTGATGCCCTAGTAGTTTCCCCCATGAAATCATCAGGGAAGATGCCAAACCATGGCATCACTCCAAGTAAAACATGAAAGCAACCAACAACCATTGATTCTAGAAGGAATCCAATGAGAATCATGCCAACATACCATCGTGACCAAAAAGTCAAAATGAAAGGGAAAAGGGGAATTCCAGCATGAGGTCAAGGCCTCAAGCGATGGGTGGGTTTAGGTTTAGGTTTTATTTTTTAGTTTAGTTTATTTTTTATTTTTTATTTATTTTAGGTTTATTTTATTTTACTTTTTTTAGGGTTTAGGGTTTAGGATTTAGAGTTTGGGGTTTAGGGTTTAGGGTTTAGGGTTTAGGTTTTTAGGGTTTTTTTTTTTTAGTGTTTAGGGTTTAGGTTTTAGGGTTTTAGGGTTTAAGGTTTATGGTTTTTAGGGTTTAGGGTTTATGGTTTAGGGTTTAGGTTTTAGGTTTAGGGTTCAGGTTTTAGTTTAGGGTTTAGGTTTTTTTTTAACATAGAACAAGTTTAGATTCAACATTTCTTCTTTTCAATTTCATCAACCAAGTAACTGTTGACCTCACCTTTAGTGAGTTCTCAACCTCTTGTTTTTAGACCTAGGTACCTTATGGACACTAAGGTTTCCTTAATCATAAGACACTTCTAGGGATTAGGCAAACACTTGACCTAAATTAGAGAGACTTAGAATCATGGACAACTTTGAAAAATCACCAACCCTATAACCAATCTATGTACACCTTAAATTCAATCCAAATTTCTTACAAAACCTCAAACTCAATTTCATATCCCAATCAAGTCCAAACTCAATTCCAAAAGATTGAAACCCAAGATCAAATCCAAACTTGAAATCCTGAACTTAATTTCATCCAATTCAATTCAAACTCAACTTTTTTTTACAAATTATATACCTTCAATTATCTTCTCAAATATGAAATATAATTTTTACCCAAAATCCAAAATCAAATCAAAACCTAATTTAAACCCTTTAAGCCATTTCCTTGAACTTGGCCCACTAAATCAAGCCAAAATCAATGGATTTTCTCTTGAATCAATCATTCTTCAATCATCTATCTAAATATAAATGAAACCTATAATCATTTAGTCTAATCAACCCAAGTCAAAACCCTAGCCCATTTTACTTAAAATATTCAAATGAACCAAAACTCATTTAAATACAAACCAATTGCAATTGAAATTATATATCAATCTCAAATCTATATATAAACTCAACTAAATCAAACTTTACCCAAAATCAAGCTAAATCTAAATTGACCCAAAGTGGCCAATTTGACCTACATGAACCAAAATCCAATTCAATCCAAATTAATGTTAATTAAGCCAATCCAAACTTGATATCATGAATGTTGATCACCTAGGATGATCAATTGATATAAATTGCCTCAAAGAATTCAACTAGCCCATTGACCAAATTAACCCATTAGCCTATATGAACCCAAACTAGCTAAATTACAACCTAAGACAAATCCATTGAAACAAATGATTCAAATCAAACCAAAATCAATATTTAAACATGACTTGACCTTCAATTGAGCCAAAACTATTAAGCCATCTTGACCCAAGTTGACCCAAATTAAAATAAAGGGTTAAATTAAACTAAACATAAATTAAATCCAAATTTAATAAAAAAAGCATGAAATCCTATCCAAATTGTCATATTAACTTGACCTAAACCTTGGTTTGACTTAATTTGACCAATTGGTCAACCTATTTTGATCCAATCACCCAAATGGGTTAAATTGAGCCAAACATAACCAAATGAAATCCAAATGACATGAAATTTGGTCCAACTCACTTTTGGCTCATTTCAAATTTGTCTAAATCAAATTCAATGCTAAATGACCACTCAACCCTTGGGCTAAGGGTATCATATAAGATAAAAAACTTATGTAAATGGTCATTTTTCTTCCTTGTCCACATGGTACTCATCCATTGGTCCACCTAGGCTCCAAGGAAACTGTCCAACCTAACCCAGGAAGTGGTTGGGTCAGTCATGACTCATAGAGAGTTGAAATCACCTCCCTCCCCATTAGAACACTTGGCATGAAGGGTCTCCACTTCCCTTTGCTAGGACACCCACTTGGACTTCATAGCACCACCTATGCCTTGGCCAACCAAATTAAGTCACTTAAGGAGAATCCCAACCACCCTTAGCCAGGACACCCACTTGGAACCAATAATCACCATGAATGAGGTGATTTTTTGGCCATTGCAAGGAGACAAAAAAAATAGAGGACACTCATTTCACTATCCTAGAGCTCCCAAAACCAACAACCATTCCCACTTTCTTTTGAGCAAATCCATAAAAAATAAGTGGATTTCTATGAGGAAGGTGACCATTGGTGGATATATTATTCTAAAGTGAAGCAAGAGCCTGAACCCATTCCAAAGCTTCTTCTTGCCCCTAGGAGCGCACTCGGATCATCACCACCATCACAAATCATCCTTGATGAGGTAATTTTCAAGAATTGTAGTTAGCCTTAGGTTCTTATATTTGTGTAGTTTTTGCTTAATTTTAGGAATTTCTTGGTGTCACTATCGACAAAGAGTTAGAATCATCAGATCTAATAAAAGAGTTGGTAGACATCAACTACCTCTCTTTTAGAATATATCATTTATTGTAGTGGCAGGTCCTACCACTTTGATCAACACCATAGGAAGAACCGGTCATTGGAAATAATCTAATTCTAAATCCTTCTTAAGATACACCTCACAATCTAAAATAAGGGCATTAAACTGTTAGAATGTTAATCTTAAGGTCTTAAACTAACTTATATTGGCTTAATGAGCCTTATGTTCAATTCAATAAATTTTGATGATAACAAACGAATGCTTGGATGTTCTAATGAATGTTTTATGTATTTTAGATATATTAATTACTAATTACATATCCAATATACATCATAATATGTTTGAGAAATTGCAAGAATAAAAGAATGAAAGATAGATCAAAATGGATAATGTGAAGCTCAAGATACAATATTTTAGGTTATATGCATTTATAACTATCTTAGAAACTCATATGAGTTCATTGGCATGAATCAATTTTCTCATAATTTAACATATTATTTTTATTTATTTTAAATAATGATAATGTGGTTAATTTATATAAATCTCTATCTAATTAACATTCACTTATATGTTTCATACATAGCATTTGAATTGTCAAAATAATAAATGATAATAAATTATGACTATTAAGTGTAATTAGTTTATATATTATATTTAATTTTAAGGTTATATGATAACTAACTTATGTATGATTATATATAAACTATATCATAAAATTTAAATGTCATATTTCAAAATGAACAAAAATATGTAGAAATTTGTATTTTATCCAAAGTCATTTTATATTCAAGGAATTTATATCTGATTTCATCCCCAACGGATACCTTGGATTTTTTTCCTTTAATTTGATAGGTTACATGGCCAACGTTTGATTAAAATTGAATTTATTATGACTTTTCAAACATTATCTGATTTTAATAATGAATGCATGATGCATGCTTTGAATATATTAAGAGCCATATTTGATTATTTTTTTTTGCACGTGAATAGTTGAATTTTGGCTATTTGAATTTAATATTTATTTAATATAAATTATATTTTTTGAATATTAAATTATTATATGATAAAATGATGTTAGAATAATATATTTTTTGAAATAATTCAAAATAACCTTCTTCCTTATAGCCCTCATTCTCTTCATGAAAGCATTCCTCATTCAAATTCAAAATCCTCCAAAAAATCTAAGAGAAAATTTCCTAGATTTTCCTTTCTGCTTCTCCAAATATTGCAAGATGGAATCCTTGGTTCGGAAGCATCAACATCTTCAACTAAGCATGCTTTCTCAAATTACTTGAGTTTGTTTTCTTGATCTTAATCCCTTTTTAGTTGTTCATACTATTTTCACCATCTATTTATTCTTTCCAATTTATATTTTTTGGTGCATTAGTCTTTGGACATCAAATTCTACATTTTTCACATCAAAGTTTCTTCAATCATTATTTTTTTTATGAAAAACTCTTGTGATAGTTTGCAGGATTTATTTCAACTTGTTGAAATTTTTATCTTCCCACAAATTTCTTTTGGTTTCTTGAAATATTTTATCATTACTCTTATTTGAAAGATCATTTATTCTTAGATCTATTTCAGAAGTATATTTTAAGCATTTCAAATTAATTTATTGTGCTGAAATTATTTTCATAATTCCTAGATCTCTTTTTTTAATTAAAAGCTTACTAGTTTACTTAAATCTATCATATACTAATTTAATTTAACTATTTTATGATTAGTTGCATTAATTAAAACCTTCATTTTGGTTAAAATAAAATAAATTATTGGTGGAATTTTAGAGTATATGCTAGATCTATTATAAATATAGTTTCTTTACCAAAAAAAATTTATAAAATTTAAATTATTTTATTTGTCACTTAACATTTTATTTCAACAAATTCCGTTTATTTTAAAAAATGTATCTTGCTGAAATTTAATAAAGCTTGTTTTTTTCATTTTTAATAATTAAGAAAAAGGAAGTTTAGTAAAAAGTTAATCTTTCTTACACTATTATATACATACTAGTTATAGTTTCTCTTAAGCTTAAAATTATTCCTTGCTGAAATTTAATTTATTGTGCAATAGACTATTATGGATTTATTTTGAAATAATTTTTATATTAATCTACAAATTGTAATAACATAAACATCTTAGTAAGATCACTTTAAGATATTTATTTAATATTTTATGATAATTAATTAATGATCTATCTTGCCAAATTAGTAAGTTATAAAATGATCATTTATAAGTTGTGAGATCACTTTTTGAATTGGATAGCTTGGTATATTTGTGAGAGATATATTTTATCAAAGTTTATTATTTGTATTTTTTTCGTGCTGTAAAATTTATACTAGGGTTGTACTCGCCCCTTTGTAGGAGAGTACTATTTACTGTAAGGGTTGTACTTGCCTGTTATAGGAGAGTACTATTTGTATGCTATTTTGAATTTAGTAGATTCCTAGCCAGGGGTGGCTAGGTGTGGACGTAGGCTAGTTTTGGGCTTTGGTTGAACCATGTAAAAATTGTGTGCCTTTTGTCTCTCTTTACTTTAATGCACTTTTATTTTTGTTGCATTAAGAATTGTATCTTGTCATAAAAATCAAAAATTAATTTTCTACTAAAACATAAAATTTAAGATTTAACTTTTAAAATTTTTAATATCCAATTCACCCCTCCCTCTTAAGTGCTATAGTGACTCACAATTGGTCGAGCCTAGGCTCTTTTATTGGCTTAACATCCAAGAGTAGATCTTTCCACTATGGCACAAGGTTTCTCAAGGGTTCACTACCGGAGGGACAATCCTCATAGACCTCCACATTTAGATAGTGCACCATTTGATTATTAGAAAAATAGAATTAGTATATTTTTAAGTGGTCAAGATGCATGCATGTGGTATATGTTGACACATCAATATCATACACCCATAGCATAAATAAATGGCATTAAAGTAGAAAAACCTTTTGAGGAATGGACTGTAGCTAAAATAAAACTTGATAAATTAAATGCTAGGGCTTGTAATACTTTACATTGTGCTTTATTACTTGATGATTACATAAAAATTTCTATGTTAAGTACAACAGAAGAAATATGGGATAAACTCATTATAACTTATGAAGGAACTAGTGAAGTTAGAGATGCTCACATAAATAGACTTGTTCATTAATATGAGTTATTTCATATGTCTCTATCTGAATCTATTTCTAATATATATACTAGATTCAGGGTAAGTATTCTAGAAGCTCATTTAAAAGTAAAAATATTATTTCTACTTCTAGACTTATTACAGATTTATTTGGTCTAATTAGCACTTAGCAGGTGGAAAAATTATGGTTTTGTAATTGTTGATGATTTCTCTAGATAGACTTGGGTTTTATTTGTAATTTACAAGGATGATATTTTGGTGAGTTCAAAAGTTTTCTAAATATATTCAAGGAGAACAAAAGATTAATAGGGTTTAAATTGATCATGGTGGAAAAATTGAAAATAAATTATTTGAGGATTATTATGATGAACATGGGATTAGACATAATTTTTCTACACCTAGAACTCCCCAAAAAAATGGAGTAGTAGAGAGAAAAAATAGAATATTAATTGAATTAAGTAGATCTATGCTTGATGAGTATAAATTGTCCACTAAGCTAAAATAATGAGTGCACTATCACCTTCTATATGGAGATAGAGGAGTGTTTGATTGGAACTTAAACTGATTCTTCCTTGCTCAATTAGTGGCAACCTCCTCAAGTCATACTCGACATAGAATATCCTATGAAAAGGAAAGACAAGCAATCCCCTCTAAAGAACACAATATAAACAAAGACTCAAAAAAGGAGAGAAAGAAAAATGAAACAAAAAGAGAAAAGAAAGAAAGAAAGAAAAATGAAAAAAATGAATGAAGAAAAGAAAAGAGAGAAAAGTAAAGCACCAATAAAACACATTTATTTGGAATCAAAGGATAAATCATGTGTGTATGGTGTAAATTCAAAAAAAGGACATAAAAAAGAATATCAAATAAATTTTGAGTCTACCAATAAAACACATTTATTTGGAATAAAGGATAAATCATGTGTATGGTGTAAATTAAAAAAGGACATAAAAAAGAATATCTGAAATAAATTTTGAGTCTAGACAAGTCTTTGGAGTAGATAATAGTAAAATAAAAAGTTCTAAAAGGATAATTCATGAATGATATGACTAGAAACTTAGTAGGTATAAACACTTTGACTTCAATTCTACTATCTCGTGATATTATTATAGGATTGGAAGTTAAGAGTTGCTCTAACCATCTAACAATATATATATATATATATATATATATATATATAACAAGATATCAAATTTCCACTTCGTCTCTTTCTTCAAGCTCGAAAGAGGATTCAACAATTGTAGATAAACCTTCAAATGAAGTAACAAAATCATCTTTTTTTCTACCACCTCTTTTTTAAATAATTTTGAAGACTTTTAAGTAGAGGATAGACTCGAAGTTGAGAAGAAAATTACATCATCAACCAATGAGTTTTAGGAGATTAACCTCGGAACATAAAGGTAGTCCACCCACCCTCCCAACATCCATATATGATAAGTCAAAAAGAAAATGTCAACGACTTGGTTATGTTACTTTTGTAGTTTAAAGACTGCTTTACCTAAGACCATAATGAAGTGCCCAATACATCCCTAAAGGTAGTAGTCTACAAACTCAAAATTGAACATATTCTATTCCTACTTTGCAAACTTTTGATGCGAACATTTGCACCAAGAAGAAGATCAAAGTTTGAAGTCAACCTTATTGAAGAACAAAGATGCTATCATGATTACCCAACATTATGCCCAGTCAAAAGGAAGGATGTCTTGAAGATGAATCCACATTACCTATTTCAAATTTGATAGCAGACATAGCCTCTTTACATGCAGTCTTCTCATTAAAGGATGGGTCGAATGATGCTAGAGGATGAGATGTCATTTTCACTTATAATGTCCATTAGAATTTATCATTATAAGGTCATTCCTTTCACTGGTCACTGGTGTTAAAGAAAAAGGAAGGCCATCTTTATGGTCTGAGTAGTTATCTTTGATTGGTTATGACACTATAGCCTAAAGTTGAATCCCCTAAAGTATATAATTAGGATGACTTAGGGGAGTTTCTAAGGCTTGTAGTAAAGCATCATGGGATAACAAGGATTGATCTAAAAGAGATTAATGTGATATTAGAGATGTAACCTCCAAGATTCTACTTAACCAGAGAGAGACTTCAATTAACATTGAATATAGATGGTTTAAACTCTTTCAAAGTTAGTCTATCTCAAAACTTTTCAAATTAAGATTCTACTTCAGATCATTGAAAGGCCTACCTTGGTGCTTCGAAAGATGAAAAGTAGTTTAAACCACTATGATAGGGGGGTGCCCAATGCTTCCAATCAATTGGCTCTATTTAAAGAAATACTATCTTTAAAATAATGTTTGAAAATAATTATCTTCAATAAAAATCCTATCTTTCCATTCATCAAATTCCTTCTTCATTGCAAGCATTATTTGCTTATTTACAAATCAACCATGATGTGTTTTGGATAGGTGTAAGAGAACTCAAGTAGCATCTTATCCTTCATCAACACAAACACAAACTACATGCGATTCCTTGGTGCTATTAGGATAAATGTAAGAGAACCCAAGAGGCATCCTATTTTGAATAGTACAACTAAGTTAGGTGTAAGAGAACTTGAGTTGCATCCTATCTTGGAGTCACATTGCCCTTGTGGCACCATTTCATCCACTCTTTGATGTGTTTAGGGTAGGTGTAAGGAACCCAAGCATCCTATCCTTCATCAAGACATCACAAATACAAACTACACACAAACACATGAACAAATATACATCTTTTATCTTGGGCTACTTTGATGTGGGATAATGGCCCCCGTGGCCCTCACTCATTAGCTGCTCTAAGTCAGGCTCACGTGTTACCCTGCTAGTGTGTCACCCCTGTGGTCCCTTGTTTGGGAGGATGTAGTCTAGTATACTTTCCTTCTTGACTTGACCGCTGCACACCAACGAGGGCCTTGTTAGCATGGTAGGCCTTACTGTGCGGTCGATAAGCTACCCTCATGTTGGCTTTGTTTAAGAGGATGTAAGTCTGCTACACCTTCTTAAACTAGCCATCATTTATTGACTTGGTTGAGTATATCTGACAAACATATATACACAACTTTTGTCTCGAGTTACTTTGATGTGGGATAACACCCCCTGCGGCACTCACCCATTAGCTATTCTAGGCTGGGCTGATGTGCTAGCCCTCTAATGTGTTACCCTAGTGGCCCCTTATTTAGGAGGATGTAAGTCTTCTATGCTTTCCTTCCTCACTTGACCATTGCACAGCTATGAGCACCTTGTTAGCATGGTAGGCCTTATGATATAGTTGGTTACCTTCATGTTGGCTTTGTTCAAGAGGAAACAAGTCAACTATACGCTTTCTTCTTGGACTAGCCATCATGAACTAACTTGGCCGAGTAGAGGATTAGGATATATGTCCCCAAGCAACACCTTTCCTTCTAACTACTTCAAGTCTTGGTTTAGTCCTTCTTTATGACTCCCTACTTAGTAGTCACCCTTTGGTCGGGTTCAACTTATTATGCCAATAATAGGCCACCCCAACATTGTTCCTCACTTCAAAAGATGTAAGTCTGCTATGCTTTCTTTGTAAGTACAGTCGTTGCACACCGACAGACAGCCCTAGGTTGGATTGCACCTATCGAGCCAATGATAGACTATCCTGACTATTAGTTCCACTTTAGGGAGATATAAGTCTACACGCCTTCTTCTTAGGTTGATTATCGCACACTAATGGGCACCTTAGGTTGGTTGGTTATCACTATGCTGACAGCGACCCACCTGATGGATACACCACTCATGGTAGATGTAAGTCTACTATGCTTTCTCTTTGAGTTGGCCTTGCCTCTGCTTTCTTATTTACAAGGTCCAAGATAACGCCCCTAGTGGCACCTCCCCTGTAGGCACTCTATTTGGATCACATCCTTTGTGACCCCATTTAGACACTACTTGGGTTACTACTAGATTGGATAACCCCCTTTCCCAGTACCAACCCCAGTGGCTAGAGATTCTGTTCTACAGATGTGTAGATTCTCCCTTGGTCTAATAATTTTGAGATATGTCTATGCTGACATAGCCCTTTCTTAGTATGGTCCCTCGCACACCATCAAGGTCCACAATAAGAAACAAACAATATATATTTTCTTGTGGATTATGAATTAATGCCCCCACCAGCACCTTTCCAAAGAAGGCATCATATCTTCATGGCAGTGTCAGCAATACTCCCTATAGGAATCACCTTACTACTCTTGAGTTGAGATAAGTCCCCCGCAGCATTCTCTCAATAGTCTCCCTTAGGTCAGGTTCAATCTACTCTGCCACTAACAGGTTACCCCGACGGTCATCCTTGCTTTAGAAGATGTAAGTCACTCATTCTTTCACAATCGTTGCACCGCGAGCCCCTAGGGGTTTGATTTGTGCATCCAATGGGTCACCCCAACAGTTGTTCCTTGCTTTGGAGATGTAATTCTGCTACACTTTCTCCAGCATAGCCATTGTACATCGAAAGGCACTCCTTATGTTGGATAGTCCTACCCTTCGACTGGTAGACTACTCCTTTTGATCTGTAATCTAAGATTGGCCAAAGCTGACATAGCTCCTTCTCAGTATGGTCCATAGCACCGGAGTAATCCATAAAATTAAAATGAATGAAAATAAACTGAATCAAATTAAAATAAATCGATAAAATTAATCTTAACTACTTTTGAGTTGACTTATGTCCGCATACATAGTAGTAGCCCCTAGTCGAGTTTGATTTATTATGATGATCACCCTAGCGGTTGATCCCTTCTTTAGAAGATGTAAGTCTACTATGCTTTCTTCCTAAGTACAGTCATTGTACACCAAAAGGCAACCCCTTAGGTCGGATAGTCCTACCTTGTCGTTGGTAGACTATCCCTTTGGATTTGTAAATCTGGGATAGGTCAAGGAGAACATAGCCCCTTCTCAGTGGTTCCATCACACACCAATAGGGTCCATAACAAACTAAATTCAAAACCAATCTTCTAGGAGTCAAATTAAACTATATCGAATAAAAACTTTTGCCTTGAAATCAAATTAATCTCGAGTGGAGCCATAGAAATACCATCAAACTCTTATCCCCAAGGATAGCTCGAACCTTCCCCAGTGGAAGGTTCACATTCCCAATCCATAGTAGATTATAAATTCTTATCCCTAATGAATATGTAACCAAAAAAATCATATTCATAATCAAACTCAAATCCATATCCCTAGATAGCTTGAACCTACTTCCTTAGTGGAAGGTTCACATACTCAATCCCCCGTGGATTCCTTTTGGCTCTCTTATGCCCTTGGAATAAAGAGAGCTACTTTGCACTAAGATCAAGATTTTATGTACCTTTAGAGTTTTGGAAGAGATCATTTTCATTAGTGTTTGCAGTCTTTTGGACGTTGTTGATCATCTCGATCAACGCCAATATGTGCAGTGTGCCTTGTTAGTTACACCACACTTATTGGGGGTCCTTTTGCTAACCAAACTTTTGGATTGAGTTCTTGACCTCCTTTTTTTAGAACTAGGAACCTTTTAGACACTAAGGTTTCCTTAGTCATAAGACACTTCTAGAGATTAGGTGAACACTTAACCTAAGCCTAGAAACTTAAAAGGGTTAATCATACGATTAGGCCATGCCTTAGAGACTTAGGAAAATCACACGCCTTAGCTAAACCCAATCCATGTACAATTCTTTAAATTCAATTCAAATTCAAATTTTCAACAAAATCTCAAACTTAATTTCAAATCCAAATCCAAATCCAAATCCAAACTCAATTCCAAATGATTGAAACCGATGAAATCAAAACTTGAAATCCTTCCCAAGCCCTTTAATCAACCTTCATGAACTTAGCCAAATTTTATCCAATTTAATCCAAAGTCAATTCTTTTCTTATAAATTAATTGTACCTTCAATTATCTTCTCAAATATAAAAAAATATAAATTCAAATAGCAAAACCAAATCCAAAATCAAATCAAAACATAATTTAAATAATTTAAGCCATTTCTTTGAACTTGGGGAAAACCCATTTAAATCAAGCCAAAATCAATGGATTTTTCTTGAATCAATCATTCTTTCAATCATCTATCCAAATATAAATGAGACATATAATTATCTAGTCAAACCAAAATTAACCCAAGTTAAACCCAACCTAGACCATTTGACTTGAAATATTCAAATGAACCGAAACTCATTTGAATCGAAACCAATTGCAATTGAATTTATATTTTAATATTAAATCTATATATAAATTCAACTAAATCAAACTTAAACCAAATCAAGACAACTAATTCCAATTGGTTCACTTGACCCAAAGTGGCCAATTTGACCTACATGAACCAAAATCTAATTCAATCCAAATCAATGTGAATTATACCAATCCAAAATTCATGCCATGATTGTTGATCACCCAAGAATGATTAATTGATATAAATTAGGTCAAACCAAGTCAACCTAGCCTATTGACCAAGTCAATCCTTTAGCCTATATGAACCAAAACTAGCCAAATTGCAATCTAAGCCAAATCCATTGAAACCAATGATTCAATTCAACCCAAAATCAAGATTTAAACATGACTTGATTGAGCCAAACTTAGCCCAATTGGCACTCTTGACCAAGTTGACCTAAATTGACATGAAGGGTCAAATTAGAATTAAACCAAATTAAATCCAAATTAAATCAAACCAAAGCAAACAACCCTCTCCAAATAGTCATATGAACTTGACCTAATCCTTGGTTTGACCCAATTTGACCAATTAATCAACCTAACCTATTTTCAACTAATTTGACCCAAATGGGTCAAATTGAGCCAAACCTAACCAATTAAACTCCAAATGACATGAAATTTGATCCAACTCACTTTTGATTCATTTCACCTAATCTTCCCAAGTCAAATTCAATGCCAAATGACCACTCTTCCCTTGGCTATGGGTATTTCATAAGATTAAACACCTATGTAAATGGTCATTTCTCTTCCTTGGCAACTTGACACTCATCCATTGGTCCCAGCTTCAAGAACACTGTCCAACTTGACCCAAGAGGTGGTTGGGCCAGCCATGACTTATGGGAAAGTGAAATCACCTCCCCTCACCCATTGAAACACATGGCATGAAGGACCTCCACTTGCCTTTCCTAGGACACCCACTTGTCCTTCATAGCAGCCACCTCCCATGCTTTGGCCAACCAAATTAAGCCACCTAAGGAGAATCTCAACCACCCCAAGCCAAGGACATACTTGGAGCCAAAATCACCATGAATGAAGTGATTTTTTGGCCATTAAGGGAGAAAGTAGTGAGACAAAAACTCTTTCTCACACACTCATTTGACTCTCCTAGAGCTCCCAAACCAACCAGCAACCATTCCCTCTCTATATTTGAGCAAAATCCATCAAAATCAAGTGGATTCTGGTGAGGAAGCAGCGACCATTAGTGGATGCATTATTCTGAAGCAAAGCAAAAGCCCAAACCCATTCCAAAGCTTCTTCTTCCAGTGGCTTGGATCATCACACTAGAAATCATCCATGGTGAGGTAATTTTAAGAACGTAGAAAGCTTTAGGTTCCTTTATTTATGATAGTTTTGCTCAATTTTAGGAAATTTTTTTGAACCCTTACATTTTTTTGACATCATCCCCATGCATTTGGAGTGATTTTTGAAGAAGATTGCTAGAAATTTAAGCTTAAATTGAATTTTTTTCATTCAATTTTTTCACAAGAATCATAAATAATGCCCAAAATAATATTTTGTCTGCCTCTTCTATCGAATCACCCTCTAGCCATCCGTTCTCCCATTCAGAAAGGTTGATGGCTCAGATCGTGTAGATCATGTGGCTTTGATCGGATCACACGATCTCCATCACATGAATCATATCAATCTGGGCTATCCAATATGCAATCAGATGGTTGATTTGATGCATCCTTGTCTACATTCGCTCATCTCGATGCGACCACGCCAGGTTATGCGATTACGTGGTGCAGCGTAGATGTTGGGGTTAAATTAGTAGATTTTCTTCTTTTTTAAAATTTAAAAAAACATACTTTAAAATTTATTGAAACTATAAACTAAAAACAAATAAAGGCTCGTTGGATTTTTCATTCCAGGGGAATCCAATGAATCCAAAAGCGCTAAATTTCACTGAATATTTTGAGCTTAATTTAAGTTTTAGGTAAAATCAAATTTCATTAATTAAACTAAAAAGACACATTAGATTGATTTGACATATTCAAAGAATAAGAATCAGCTTAAAATCTACCGACCATAAAAAATTTCAAGTCAAAGGATTTCTAGATTGAGATATTTCTAAAAGTCTAAATAGCTAAAATAATTTAATGGACTTTATAAAATTCATGGAAAATCATTTAAATCAGCTGATACTTTGGAAAATTATAACAAATCATAGAAAAATCATGAAAATGCAATTAAATATTTGATTTGAAGGTATTTTAGAGGAGATTCAATTAAAATTGATCCTAATTAATTTTCAATAGTAATTAAGGCTTAATTTGGATTTAATTGAAAATTCAATCAGCTTAATTACTCTCTAATTACCTAAATAATTTATCCCAAACTTTTTGAGGTTGATTAATGGGATGACCTCGGCCTCCCATAATTTTCTTTGAATTTATTACTTGGTTAAATATATAAATTGGTTGTCTTAACCTTAACTACTTTCTTAATAAATTAGCAAATTAATTAATATTCTAAATAGTAAGAAAATCATTAATTAAGATTGCTAATCATTGTGAAAGAGTAAATGGGCATGAGGAAATGAGATTCAGACCTCTTTCCTAATCTTTTCCCTAAGTACATTTCACTTGAATGGAAATTAATTAATTTGGGATTAACTGATGGTTTAATTCATTAATTAAATTAGTTCATTAATCAATTTGAAACTATAATCACATGGAATCTTAATTAATCAATTCATGGGTCGATCTTTAGGTGTTCAATATCTTAAAGATATTTAATGAAATTATGGTTAACCCACATGTGTGGGAAAACTATGAAAGTACTTAATTAAGTTTCTTAACTTTATTAATCACTAAGTGTGAGCCAATTGCATTAGGCCTCTTTCATTTCTTAGGTTCATTATTGATTTAACTTCCAATGTATGTATATATCCTCTTGGCTCAGAATTACTTGGTTGATTAAATTAAGGCAACATAGGTAAGGGTCAATTAATGGATTTAATGAATAGTATAACCTAATTAACCCATAAAATCAACTTATTTATTTTTCATTAAACCAAATTAATTCAAAAACATGGGAATAAGTTAGGATCAACAAACTTTACCTTATTTCTTCAAACAAAATTAAATATAAAATTGAAAATAATAATTAAAAAGCATTGGTTTTCTTTGAATGCTTTTATTGGATTTGATTGTCCTTAAAAATTAATTTAATTGAATGAAATCACATGTTTATGCCTATTCATTCATTTTTTAATCATGTTAAATGTTGTATGTCATTTGAAATCATACATTCATCTTTTAAAATTAATTAAATCAAATGGTTTTACTTTATGTCAAGCTTGCATGTGTTGATTTAATTTATAATAAGTGTGGCAATTATCATTATTAAATCCAAACATATTTTCCAAATCTTATAAATGAATGGTTACATATATATGAATGCTAGTTATAAATACATAGGAGATGTATGTGATTATAGCTTAAATGTGTGAAGTCCTTTCCTTTTATTCATGTATTGATTTATCTAAGTTAGAATGTTAATGATTATATAGTCTAGACATCCTAAGAATATGAGGCTTTAGTTAGCCCCAAGGTGGTCATTTGATTACCTCACTTCTCAGTTTAATAATGGCACATACTCCATTTGATTTCATTCTTATGTATTTCAATACTAGAATTTGGGTGAGGCTTTAATTCATATACATAAATAATTCAATCAAATTAAATATCATTTTTTGCATGATTTTCATTCTCCAAATTACAAATACATGTGTATGTATCTATGAAAAGTGGTATATAGTCTAGACATCCTAGGAATATGAGGCTTTAGCTAGCTATAAGTAGGTCATTTGATTACCTCACTTTCTTAGTTTAACAAAGGCACATACTTTCTTATGACTTTTATACATACATGTGCATATTTAATTAGAGAATGGTAATCCTTTTTTTATTAAAAATACATGCATTTGCAATTGTTCAAGTGATTCAATTAATTAATCATTTGATTTGGAGCTCTCTTTCTTATGTTCATGCATATAAATTTACATATGGTTTGAATGTAATGGTATATAGTCTGCATATCAAGGAACATGAGGCTTTAGCCTAAGGAAGTCATTTTATTACCTCACTTCCTTGGTTAACAATGACATGTACCTATTTTATTTCATCACTATGTATTTTTGCAAAAGAATTTAGATAGAGCCTTAATATGATAAAATAAATGAATTAGAGGGGAAATATAAAGCTTTAAATGTACATACTCACATCCATCATTCAAGTGTGCTAAAATATATTGTATGTGTAGGTATACTTATGACTTAATCATATGCATGTTACATGTGATGGAAAGGAATGATTTAGCATGTGGCATGTGATAGTATTTCAATTAGATTAATCTTAAGAAGCTTTTCACATTGAATATAATTATTTAAAGAGAACCTAAACTTAGGATTAATGTAAAATGTGTAATAAGCCATTCATTAAAGAGAACTAAATCAAATTAACATGCTTTAGAAAGTGGTTTAAGGTAGTGATGAAATAGGGAAACCTCTTTTCTTCTCTTTAAAATACTTAGTTGCTAAGTGTGGGTCATATGAAATAAAAGAAAACATAAATTAAAACTTGCAAATCAATTATTGAATCTTTATACACTTAGAAAATCTTAACTCTAAAGCCTAGTTAGGGCATACCACACAAGCCTTAATACACATACATTAGAATAAGTCACCACTTCTAGCCTTATATTAGATGTGCATGGTGTGATGTATGTTTTTTGTGATGTATTATTTTAGAGGATGTTAGGGTGTTTGTTTTAGACTAGATGGTAGGTCATGATTAGCCTAATCATATTTTCTACTAGGGATTATGTTTAAGGGGATGCTTAAAATAAATATAAATGCTCTCTTGTAGGTTGCTTAAGCCCCTAAGCATAATCCAAGTTAGGAGTGGGCTTGTTAAATGTGCAAGGTGCTAAGTCCAAATTATAAATATAACTAGGTTGTATGTGTTTTAGCTAACACTTGTCTTGCAGTGTAGTTAGATTTACTTTTCTATTTTTAATCTAATTTTCTTTAGGAATTAAGATTAGTGCTATGGGGATAAGGATGAGCATTGGCTAGAAGGCTTTGTCTTGGGAGGCCATGTGATGCCTTTGAAGTGGAGCAAATCAAATCAAGAAGGAGGAAGATACATGTGTATTTAGCTAACACTTGTCTTGCAAGTGTAGTTAGATTCACTTTTTCTATTTTTAATCTAATTTTTCTTTAGGAATTAAGATTAGTGCTATGGGGGCATAAGGATGAGCATTGGCTAGAAGGCTTTGTCTTGGGAGGCTATGTGATGCCTTTGAAGTGGAGCAAATCAAATCAATGAAGGAGGAAGATACATGATGATATGAAGACTCTCATAGCATTTATCATTTATAAATTGCAAATTATTCTTTTATGTACTTGGTTGTATAAGGGTAGAGCTCGGTAACACATTTTTCTTTTTGTGTTATATGACGGCACCCGACTGCAATAGCCTGTTATTCTTTTGTGTTAGTTATAAAATTTTTTTGATGTTGTGTTTAAAGTGCACAATTAGGATGACATGCTTTTCTTAGTTTCTTTATATGTTTGATGTTTGAATGTGTGGCAGGAATGCAGGCTCTTAGAAAAATTTAACCTTTCTTCCCAACTAGAACTCATAACTAAAGTTTTGAACAATTCATAACCTCACATAAAGCCTAGGACATAAATCAAATAATTAAAAGATTTAGCAACCCCTTAGCTGAATGTTGAATGGTCAACAACATGCATATCAAATTATTATGCTCTTAAAAATAGGGATTTCCATCCTTACATGATAGGGGAATGCTTGAGTTATCAGGGCATCCCTTATGTTTGAAAACATCCCTTTCTTGTTGATTTAGCCAACAACCTTATTTCATCATTCATGTAGGCATCAAAAACACAAAGCCTTTGTCAAAATGAATTGTCAAAATAAATAAAATTTGAAAAGATTTTACACTAGACTAAGTCATATGCTCATACCACTCATGCTCTAGTCTCTTTAGGAGTGGGTTTAAGGACTTCAGTATCTTTCTAATTAAATAATAAAATAATTAATATTGCAAATCATATGATTGGACTTCATGGATTTAAAGCATAGAAGGTGTTAGCAGGTTACGACTCCAGTCGATTGAAAGTCTAGCAGTTGGGCAGTTTGTCCTATCTTATGGAGTTAAACCATATGCCCATTTTCACTTAGATTTAGGTCACGCTTTAGCTTTTGCTAAAGCTCTAGATTTAGGATCGAGGTGGATGATTCTTTTTTTACAAGCATAATCCTCACCTCTTAGGCATCTCCACAATCTTGTATTATTAGATTACAATTCTTAGCTTTATAATGAAATGTCAAATTTAACAAAATTGATCTTCTCTTCAATTTCAAAATTACAATGCCCATTTATAGGATAGCTTAAATTCTCACTAGGTTTCCTAGTATCAAGAGCATTCCTACTTTAGGCTACAATAAGTCTTCTCCTTGAGTTTTCCCAATTGATTTTCAAATACAACTAATCTTTTGATAGTCTAGACTTGAAATCTTTGGAGACTTTAATTGTTACTTTAATCAAGAGTATTCTTAATGGATTCACATCCTTTAGAATGTAATTAACTAGGCTTGCCTCCATAAGGAACAACAAATCTTGACTTAAAATAAACCCTACTTGGCTTTTCCATGTAAAGTAGGGAAAGATCTTTACATTCAAGACCCATGTCTTATGAGTCCTTATTAATTTAGTTCATTATAGGGTGATGATTTCTATTTTTTTAAGATAGTGCATCTTTTCTTAATATGTACGATCATTTCAATAAGTACCCCTTAACACACGTGGTATCATCTCAAAATAAACACCACACACCAAGTTCTTTAAGACATAGCGATGACATAGATAAAAAATGCAGCATACATAAATAAAAAACTGATAACTAGAACTCCTATTATAAACCACAGTTCCATAAGCGTAGATCGGATCATTCTTGATTCTCCGTTCTCATCGAACCACCGGCCTCTCGAGTAGTATAATCCAACATCATATCCTTAATCTCTCCTCCACCACCACCACATCTATAACTTGGGTCACTCCTCCCTCTTCCAAAACCACCACTCACAACCACCTCCATATCCACCAACACCCCTACCATAATTAGAACCACGCCTCTTAGCCTCCATTGCGGACCATGCTTGAACCTAGTTGATGGCGATGTTCTACTGTCAAGGTTCTACACCTTCTTAAGGTTTACTTTTAGGTTTAGGTTTATTAGGTTTTAGGGTTTAGGTTTATTTTTTAATTTATTTAGTTACTTTAGGTTTTAGTTAAGATTTTGGGGTTTAGTGTTTATGGTTTAGCATTTAGAGTTTTAGGTTTTATGCTTTTAAGGTTTAAGGTTTAGGGTTTAGGGTTTAGTGTTTAGGTTTTAGGGTTTAGGGTTTAGGTTTTTGGTTTAAATTTAGGGTTTTGGGTTTTGGGTTTAGGGTTTATGTTTAGTTTATGGTTTAGGGTTTTTTAGGGTTTAAGTTTTAGGGTTTAGGTTTAGGGGTTAGGGTTTTGGGTTTAGTTTGATTAGGGTTTAAGTTTAGTGTTTAGCTTTTGTTTAGTATTGAGGTTTTATGATTTAGGGTTTAAGGTTTTAGGTTGTAGGGTGGTTAGGGTTTATGGTTTAGGGTTAGTTTAATGTTTAGGGGTTTTTTAGGGTTTAAAGTTTAGGGTTTTGGGTTTAGGTTAATTTAGGGTTTAGTATTAAGGTATAAGGTTTAGGGTTTATGGCTTTTTAGTGTTAGGTGTTTAGGGTTTAGGGTTTAGAGTTTAAGGTTTTAGGATTTAGGGTTAAAGGTTTTAGGTTTTTTAGGGGTTTAGGGTTTTTTTTTAAAAATTAAGTAAACTAACAGGTTTAGGTTTAGTTAGTTTATTTTTTATTTATTTTAGTTTATTTTATATTTAATTTTTATTTAGGTTTATTTTTTATTTTTATTTAGTTTAGTTTATTTATTTTAGGTTTATTTATTTTAGTTTAGGTTTTTCATTTTAGTTTATTTTATAGGTTTAGGTTTATGTTTATTTTTTAGTTTAGTTTTATATTTATTTTATTTTTTAAGTTTAGGTTTTATTTTTTATTTTTAGGTTTAGGGTTTGGTTTTTATTTTAGTTTTTTAGGTTTAGGATTATTTTTAGCTTTTATAGTTTAGTTTAGGTTTATTTTCACTTTATTTTATTTTTAGTTTATTTAGTGTAGTTTTTTGTTTATATTTTATTTATTTTAGTTTAGTTTATTTTTTAATTAGGTTTAAATTTTTTTTTATTTTGTTTATTTTAGGTTTAGGTTTTTATTTTTGGTTTAGTTTTATTTTAGGTTTATTTAGTAAGTTTTTTTTTAGTTTTATTCTATTTTATTTAGGCTTATTTTTATTTTACATTTAATTTTATTATATTTAGTTTTTTTTATTTTTGGTTTATTTTATTTTTTTTATTTTAGTTAAGGTTTTTATTTATTTTAGTTTAGTTTTTATTTATTTTATTTTTATTTTATTTTCTTTTTTTTTTATTTTTATGTTTAGGTTTAGGTTTTAGTTTAGTTTTTTATTTTATTTTATTTTTTAATTTTAGGTTTAGGTTTTTTTATTTATTTTATTTTTTGGGTTTTATTTAGTTTAGGTGTAGGTTTTAAGTTTTAGGGTTTTTGGTTTTGGGTTTTGGGTTTTGGGTAGAGGGTTTAGGGTTTGGGGTTTAGGGTTTAGGGTTTAGGGTTTTGAGTTTAGGGTTTAGGGTTTAGCTTTTAGGTTTAGGGTTCATGTTTTAGTTTAGGGTTTATGGATTTTGATTTTTTTTATAGAGAACAAATTTAGATTCAACTTTTCTTCTTTTCGATATCATCAAGTAACACCAAGTTTTCTAAGACACAAAACGACTTAGATAAAAAGGGCATGCATAGAGCAAATCAAAACCCTAGATAACTAGAATCATTTATCTTATAAAGACATGGTTTCATAAGCGATCAGATCGACCATTCTTCAATTTCTCAGTTCCGAACCACGGCTCTCGAGTGTGGATCCACCATCATATCCCTGATCTCTCTCTCTTTTCCACCATGACTACTCTAACTTCTCTCGCCTCCATAGCCACCACTACTAGGACCACCACCTCCATATCCGCACCTCCAAATCCCCATCACCACATGATAACTATTTCTGCCTTTTACCATTAGATCTAGGAGCACGGTTGGTGATGTTCCCCATCAAGGTTCTTCCCAATCTTAGGTTTAGGTTTAGGTTTAGAACTTTTAGGTTTTAGGGTTTAGGTTTATTTTTAAATTTATTTAGTTACTTTAGGTTTAGGTTTAGGGATTTGGGTTTAGGGTTTAGGGTTTAGAGATTTTAGGTTTAGGATTTAGGTTATTATTTTAAGTTTCTTTCTATGTTTAATTTTTTAGTTTATGTTTAGGTTTATTTTATTTTATTTAGTTTAGGTTTAGGTTTAGGTTTAGTTTATTTTAGGTTTAAGTTTAGGTTTTATTTATTTTAGTTTAGTTTATTTTAGTTTAGGTTTAGGTTTATGTTATTTTGTTTATTTTATTTCTATTTTAGGTTTAGGATTTGTTTTTTAATTTAGGGTTTATATTTTTTTTTATTTTTTATATTTAGGTTTTATTTTAATTTTTATTTTTTAGGTTTAGGTTTTTATTTAGTTTCTATTTTCTTTTATTTTAGATTTATTTAATTTTTATTTTATATTTAATTTTTATTTTATTTAGGTTTTTTATTCATAGTTTTATTTTATTTTTTAATTTAGTTTAAGTTTTTATTTATTTTACTTTTAGTTTAGTTTTATTAATTATTTTAATTTTATTTTTAGGTTTAGTTTTAGGTTTTATTTGGGTTTTTAATTTTATTTTATTTTATTATATTTATGTTTAGGTTTAATTATTTATTTTATTTTAGGTTTTATTTTGTTTAGATTTAGGTTTTTAGGCTTTTAAGGTTTAGGGTTTAGGGTTTTATGGTTTAGGGTTTAGGGTTAGCTTAGGGTTTAGGGTTAGTTTAGGGTTTAAGGTTTAGTGTTTAGGGTTTAGGCTTTAGGATTTAGGGTTTTTATGGTTTACGATTTAGGTGTTCGGGTTAATTTAGGGTTTAAGTTTTAGTATTTTAGGGTTTAAGGTTTAGCGTTTAAGTTTTAGGGTTTAGATTTAAGGTTAGGTTTTAGGGTTTAGGGATTAGGGTTTTGGGTTTTGGGTATAGTTTAGGGTTTAGGGTTTAGGATTTAGGGTTTTTTAGGGTTCAGTGTTTATAGTTTAGGATTTAGGGTTTATGGTTTAGGGTTGTTGGTTTAGGGTTGTGGATTTAGGGTTTAAAGTTTAGGGTTTAGGGTTTAGGGGTTAGGGTTTAGGTTTTTTTTTTTTAAATTTAGTAAACTAGTAGGTTTAGGTTTGTTTTGTTTATTTTTCTTTATTTTAGTTTATTTTATTTCTCATTTTTATTTAGGTTTATTTTTTTTATTTACTTTAGTTTATTTATTTTAGGTTTATTTATTTAGTTTAGGTTTTTTATCTTAATTTATTTTTATCTTTAGGTTTAGGTTTATGCTTATTTTTAGGTTAGTTTTATTTTTATTTTATTTTTTGGGTTTAAGTTTTATTTTTTTATTTTTGGGTTTAAGTTTAAGTTTTTATTTTATCTTTTTAGGTTTATTTTAGGTTTTTTTTTAAATTTTGGTTTGGAATTATTTTAGTTTATTTATTTTATTTAGTTTAGGGTGTAAGTTTAGTTTATTTTAAGTTTAGTTTTAGGTTTTATTTATTTTACTTTAGTTTATTTTAGTTTAGGTTTAGGTTTATTTTATTTTGTTTATTTTAGGTTTAGGTTTTATTTTTTAATTTAGGGATTAGGTTTTTTTATTTCTAGGTTTTTTATTTTAAGGTTTATTTTTTAGGTTTAGGTTTTATTTAGTTTTTTATTTAATTTTATTTAGGTATTTTATTTTTTATTTTATGTTTACTTTTATTTTATTGGGTTTTTTTATTTTTAGGTTTATTTTATTTTTAGTTTAGTTTAGGTTTTATTTATTTTATTTTAGTTTAGGTTTTATTTATTTTATTTAGTTTAGTTTTATTTTTTTTTTATTTTAGTTTAGGTTTAGGTTTAGGTTTATTTTTTGGTTTATGTTTTTTTTTTTTTTTTTTTTTTTATATAGTTTAGGTTTTAAGTTTTATTTATTATTTATTAGGGTTTAAAGGTTTAGTTTACAATTTAGGGATAGGTTTAGTGTTTTTAAACTTTTTTGGTTTATTATTTTTATTTTATTTATTTTATTTAAATTATTTAATAATTTTATTTTTATTTTATTTTTATTTTATTTATATTTTTAATATTTAAATTTTATATTTATAAAAGTATATATCTTTAAAATATCTAACTCTATTTTTAAAACCATAGTAGATCTTATGAATTGCAAGATAGCTATGGTAGTTTTTTAATTAGAAGAGACTAAAGTCTAAACACACTCCCTAAAGACTAGAGCATGAGGGCATGAGCATATAACTTAATCTATAGATGAAAAATCTTTTCAAATTTTATTTCATTTTAGGCATTTTGTGAGGCTTTGGGATTTATATGCCAAAATGCATGATGAAATAAGTTATGGGTCAAATCAGTTAGAAGGTGTTCTCCACCACAAGAGATGCCCTCAGAGGTCAAGCATTCCTTTATCGTGCAAGGATGGAGATCCTTCATGTTCAAGAGAGAAAGAATATTCATGCATGATGTGAAACATGTAACCATATTCAGATATGAGTTGTTTAAAATTTAGTTATGAGTGATTAGTTGGGTATAAAAGTTATTTTTATCCTAAGAGCTTAATGGTATCAATGCCACACCATCAATCATTTAAGAAATAATGAGAAACATGTCTAATGCACAATTTAAACATAACATCAAATAATTATATAAACTATTAAAAGAATAAAAGGTCGATCTTGTCGGTGTTATTAAACTAAAGAGAAAAGATGGGTAGCTCTACCCTTATACAACTGGAATATGAAAGAATAATTATAATTATATTAAATTTTATGGGGTCTTCTTTCTTTATCTCCATTTTGATTTGGTTCCCTCTTTGATTTGGATGGTGCTTGCTTCAAAGGCATCAAAGGGCACCCAGGACAAAGCCTTTAGCCCTTGCTCATTCTAGTCCCCCATAACACTAATCCTAATTTCTATTGCAAAAATTACATTTATGTGGAAAAAGTAAATCTAACTACACCTACAAAATAGAGGTTAGCTAAATATACATATAATCCCATGCAGTTGTATTTATAATTTAAACTTAACACTCTACACATGGTAACTAAGCCCACCTATCTAACTTGACTATGCTTTTGGATTTAAGCAACCTAAAGAGCATTTATATTTATTTTAAGCATCCCTTAAGCATAATCCCTTGTAGAAAACATAATTAGCTAATATTATCCTTTAATCCATTCTCTGAAGCATACACTCTATATCTAATCTAAAATAATACATCATAAAATAAAACATACATCACATCAAACACCATCTAACTTAAAGCTAGAAGTGGTGACTTATTTCTAATGTGTGATTAAGGCTTGTGTGGTAAGTCTTGTTAGGCATTAGTGTTGTATTTTCTGAGTGTAGAAAGGTTCAATTTAACATGAAATGCTGATTTCACTTGAAGTAGTTTAATTGATTTGAGAATTTTAATTTGTATTTTCTTTTATTCCATTTGATTACACTTAGCTAAGTATAAAGAGAGGAAAAAATATTTCCCTCCATCCCTACTTAAGTCACTTTCTAAAGTATATTAATTTGATTTAGTTCTCTTCATTGAATGGCTTATTAAATGATTTAATTAATCCTAAGTTTAGGTTCACTTTAAATAATCCTATTCAAAATGAAAGACATCTTAAGATTAGTTTAATTAAATTACTACCACATAAAATATATTAAATCATTCCTTTCCATCACATAACATGCATATGATTTAATCTAAGTGTATCTATACATGCAACATATTTTTCACACTTAAATGATGAATGTATGAGTATGTTTTGAATTTATATTTTATTTGATTGAATTAATTTAACATATTAATTTAAAACTTTATCCAAATTTTATACAAATAACATAATGAAATTAAATAGGCATGTGTTGTTGTTAAACTAGGAAGTGAGGTTATCAAATGACCTCTTTGAGCTAGCTAAAGCCTCATATTCCCAGGATATCTAGACTATATACCCATTTGCATTCAAACATATGTAAATTTTTATACATGAACATAGGAAGTAAGCTCCAAATCATATGGCTAATTAATTCAACCACTTAGTCAATTATAAATGAATGGAATTTTATGTAAAATGGGATTTTCATTCACTAATCACATATACATACACATGTGCAAAGACATAGGCAAGTATGTGTCATTGTTAAACCAGGGAAGTGAGGTAATCAAATGACCTCCTTGGGGCTAATTAAAGCCTTGTATTCCCAGGATGTCCAGACTATATACTTGATGTTCTTGGACACACATTCCTGTATACATAAATGAGGGAAAGAAAACCATGGAAAGATTGTATATATTTTCTTTTGATTGAACCATTAATATATATGAATTAAAGCTCTATCCAAATTCTAATGTTCAAATACATAAGAATTCAAATCAAATGGGTATGTGTCGATGTTAAACCAAGGAAGTGAGGTAATCAAATGACCTCCTTGGGGATAGCTAAAGTGTGTTCTGAGATGTCCACTATACCCATTTCTTATATAAATCAACACATGAATATTGAAAGAGAACTCAACATTCATACACTTAAGCTATAAGCACATGATTTTTTTTATATATTTATAACTAGCATCATAACACATATTATTATTCATTTATAAGCTTTTGTAAAATACATTTGGATTTAATAGTGATAATATCATTCATATATTAAATTAAATCAACACATGCAAGCTTACATAAAGGAAATCCATTTTTTATTTTTGATTTTGAAAAGATGGATGCATGAATTCAAATGACATACCAAATTTAACATGATTTGAAAGAGGACAATCAAATATAAGCATGTGATTTATTCAACCAAACTAGTTCTTAAGGACAATTAAATCAAATAAGATTATTTAAAGAAAACCAAAGATTTTTTATTAATTAAGTTTTGGATTTGATTTCATTTAAAGAGGAGAAGAGAAATCATCACTTTCTATTTTAAACCCATTCCCACATTTTTGATTTGATTTAATTTAAGGAAATGTAGTTAAGTTGATTTTATGAGTTAATTAGGTTGAAATCTTAATTAGATGAGTTAATTACCGTTACTTATGTCACCTTAAAATAATTAACTAAATAATTATGGCCAACATGATATCCATGGAAAAAAATTTGCAATGATCCCACGAAATAAAAGGAACCTAATGCAATTGGCTCATGATTAATAGTTAATTAGATTAAGGGACTTAATTAATTACTCTTATGGTTTTCCCACACATGTGGACTAACCATAAATTTGTTAAACTCAGCACATTAAACACCAAAAATACCCCATGGTTTTGGTTAATTAAAGTCTAATGTGATTATGACTTTAATTTGATTAATTGATTTAATTAATTAGTTAAATATTAATTTCATTTTAAAAAGGGTGAAATGAATTTGGGAAAGGGGTCCCAACCTATTCCTTAGTTCACTTCTTGTTGAATAATGATTAATAAACTTATTTAACCAATTTATTACTATTCATGGGATTAATTAATCATTAATTAACTTAAAAGAGTAGTTAAGGTATAATTAGTCAATATTTCTAATTAAGTAAGCAATAAATCCCAACCAAATCATGGGAGGAGGAGTCCCATTAAATTAACCCACAAAATTTGGGATTAATTTCTCAAATATTTATGGAGTAATTAAGCTAATTAATTTGTAATTAAACCTTATTAATATTTAAATTAATTATGATTATTTTGATTAATTATCCTCAAATACCTTTAAAATGAGTATTTATTTGCATGTTTTTATTTCTCGATTTTTTTGATTTTAGAAGATTACCATTAAAATGATTAATTAATCATAATTAAAGCTAATCTATGATTGCCATGTGGTGTGAGATGACCTGCTTTCCACATGGCATAATGCAATTGGCTATTTAAAACATATCCGACTCAGCGCCTACATGGCGATGGTGGACGCACTTTCTCGTCCATCATCCAATCTAAGATTGGATGACTATGATTAATCCACACAAGTTAAATCAAATCAATCTAAGTAATCACGACCATTCATCGAAAAACAAATGGTGTGTGGTCTAACATACAGTGAGAGAGAATGGAGTTCGTTCACCATTGCTCACTTGATCTAGGCTTGCAGCTTGGATCAACTCCAAAAGTATCCACACCTTCATGACATCGATCGAAAAGATCCAACGGTCAAGATCACATGAGATGCAAGTTTTCTTCAAAACACTCCAAGCCATTTTTAAGGATCAATTTTGGAAGCATACCTGCGAGCTCAACATGGCTCGACCGATTGAGGAAGTTTCATCTAGTGGAGATGAAACCTTGTTGAACAACAATTGGATCAATTCCTCGATGTTCACTCAGAAGGCCATGAACCTATAATTTTTAGCTCGACTTTGATTGAAGTCCCACCTCTAGTGCTTGAGAATCTTGGGAGATGATTCTTTCTTACTCGATGAGGCCTAGAGAAGGTTCATACAAAGTTAATTTGATTTTAATGGAGAAATGGAGAAGTTAGGGTAGAAATGGGAGTGTCCTATTTCAAGATGAACAATAATATCATTTTTTGATCAAGGAATGAGCTTGGGATCTTAGGGAATGGCATCTTGGGTAGCTAGGCTTTGGCATGATTTTGTGTGTGTTTGAGTGGAAACTGGGGGTGTATACCCCCTTCCTCTTGATCAGATGGTGGGATCAAGTTTGGCTTCTAGTGGCAGTGCGGCCATCTCAGGGTGTCATAGGTGGCAGGGAGGAGGTGAGTTGGCTTAACTTGGTTGGTTGAAGGTGTGGAGGTGGCTGCCAAAGAGGAATCATGGGTATCGTATGGGTTTCAAATGCTATGATGGAGGGTGAGGTGATTTCACCTCCCATGGGTCATTAACCCAACCACCCCTTCAGGTTGTGAGTGTCCAGGTGCCTAGGTGGACCATTACAGAGTACCAAGTGGCGAATGGAAATGACCACTTACATGGGTGATTTGTCTCATGTGATGCCCTTGAACCAAGGGCAGAATGATCATATGGCATTAGATTTTATTTGATGCAGACTTAAAATGAGCCAAAAGTGGGTTAGCTGAAATTTCAAGTCAATTGGAGTTCATTTGGTTTGCTTTGGATCAATTTGACTCATTTAGGTCAAATTGGATTAGGTTAGGTCAAGTTGATCAATTGGTCAAATTAGTCAAACCAAGGATTGGGTCAAGTTCGTATGATCATTTGGAATGTTTTGGTTCAATTGGTTTGGTTTACTTTGGTTAAGATTTTATTTTGGCTCATTTGAATTCATTTTGGTCAAATGGGTAAGTTGACCAATTTGACTAAATTGGCCAAATTGGCTTGGGTTGGGTGTTGGTTTGGGTTTAGCTGACCAATTGAAGATGATTGTAGGCTTTGGTTTTAATTAATTTGGATTTAGACTTGATTTAGGCCAAATTGACCCTTTAGGTCAATTTGGGCTAAATAATTATTCAATTCAACCATGGCTTTGGTCAAGTTCAACAATCAATTTGGAATCAATTTTAGCCATTAGTTGTAATCAATTTGGTTTATATTTTGATTTGGCATAATTTGATATATTAGTTTAATTTTGGTCAACTTGGGTCAAGAGGACCAATTGGGTTTGGTTTGACTCAATTGAAGGTCAAGTCATATTCAAATATTGATTTTGATTTGGTATGAATCATTGGTTTCAAGTGATTTGGCATAGGTTGCAATTTGGCTTGTTTGGGTTCATATGGGTTAAGGGGTTGAATTGGTCAAATGACCAAGTTGACTTGGATTGACCAAATTTGTGCTAATTGATCAACTTAGGGTGATTAATAATCATGATGGGAGGTTTTGATGGTCTTGCTTCAATCCAATTTGGGTAGGATTAGAACTTGGCTCAAATAGGTCAAATTGTCCACTTTGGGTCAAGTGGACCAATTGGGTTTAGTTGGATTGATTTTGGGTTGAGTTTGATTTAGTTAATTTTATGTATGGATTTGGGATTAATTTATAAATTCAATTGCAATTGGCTTGGGTCCAAATGGGTTTTGGTTCATTTGAACATTTCAAATCAGAAGTGTTAAGTTGGGTTTGACTTGGGTTGATTTTGGTTTGGCTTGATGATTGTAGATTTCATTAATATTTATGAATATGATTGAAGGTATGATTGATTCATGAGAAAATCAATTGAATTTGGGTTTTGGAATGAAGGAATTTGGCTAAGTCCATGTAGTTGGGTCTTTTGCCATAGGTTTTGATTTTGATTTGATTTAGTTTTGATGATTAAAATGTATATTTCATTTAAATTTGCGAAGATGATTGAAAATATGATTGATTTATGAGAAAATCAATAGAGTTTGACTTGATTTGGATTAAGATTTGGCTAAGTCCATGGGATAGGTCATATGGCTTAGGAAGGGTTTTGAATTAATTTTATTTTTTTACTTAGTTTTAATCATTTGAATGTATATTTGATTTATATTTATGAAGATAATTGAAGATATAAATTGACTATGAGAAAATGAATTGATTTTGGATTGATTTGGATTACGATTTGGCTAAGTCCATGGGATAGGTCATATGGCTTAGGAAGGGTGAAGTTTGGATTTGATCATGGGCTTCAATCATTTGGTTTTGGAATTTGGGTTTGGATTTGGATTTGAATTTGATGTTTGAATTGAACTTGAGGTTTGGTGTAAGAAGGTGAACATGGAATGGATTTGGGTTGTAGGGTAGTTGGATTATCCTAATCCCTAGGGCATGACCTAATCATATGTTTAACCTTTATAAGTCTTTAGGCTTAGGTTAAGTGTAATTATTAGTGTCTTATGACTAGGGAAGTTTTAGTGTCTAGAAACTTTTAAGGCTAAGATGGTAAGATTGAATCCACACTCCAAAAGAGTGTCAGAGCCTTAGGCTCATGGTGCCATTGGAGATAGATGATTGGAAGAATCCAAGTTTCACATTATAGGCTCAGATACATCTTCCAATGCTTTGTTTGGGAGTCCATGTATACATCAGAACAACATAGTTCCATCATCTTTGCATCAGTGTATGAAGTTCATGAGAGGTGAGATCGTCTACTATGTCAAAGGAGATCTCAAACCATTTATAGTTCATAAGGTCAGCATATATGAGGTTGTAGCTTACTACCTCCATCAAAATCAACAAGTGTATTCTCACAAACTTGGCAAAAAGTTTAAAAATAAAAGAAAAAGAAAAAAAAAAAAAGAAAAGAAAAGAAGAAAATTAAAAAAAATAAAGAGTGAAAATATACTTGGAGGAGGAAGTGGAGCTATTATATTCACAATTTGTTACTCCATTCAAACATATGGGTAGGACTTGACCTCCATCAAGCAGAGGAAGAGGCTAGTTGAGGCGGTCCCAAGGGAAATTGTATCCTTATGGCCCTAATAAAAGATATGTTCCGAGTACACACTATCCATATAGACTGAGAATCTAATTCATAGGATGAATATTATATGGTTAGCGCATCTTCTCTAGATTCCCTTGGAGGTGACAATTAAGCTAGATAGTGATAAAGATCGGGTCCAAGCAAAGCATTAGTGTATCCAAGTCTATATGTGAAATAGTTAGACATCAGTTGGGAACCTTATCTTTAACCCCACTTTCCTCTCAAGAAGCTAAGGTTTTGGTAGTTATGAAAGCCCCAAAGTCATCCAGTTGTGAATACGAGGTTCTTTTAAGAGCACCATCCGTCTAGAAGTTGATGTAGAACTTGAGGATGATTCATAAAGATTTAATAGGATTACCTTTTGATTGGTATTTGCCTTGTGATCATAATTTAGCAAAGAACACATACTTGGTCAAAACATAGGTCAGACTACTCCAAAAGAATAAAAGAAAAAATACAAAAGCTCTCAATCAAGATAGGGACTAGGATTCGATACAGTGGGTCCAGTCGATGATGACGATTACTTCTTAGTCATCACCAATCATTTGGAATCTGATAGGTTCTTTTAAAATTACATTAACTCATATGAGGAGGTTTAGAAATTTCAAATGATCCAAATGATTTTGAAGTCAAAGATGCATCGCCAGAGTTCAAAGAGATCAAGTCAACCATCGATGAGCTCGGAAATTAACTTAGGAATTGAAGAAGATCCACATCATTTCTTTGTTGAATGAAATTGAAACCAATATAGTTAGGCTATTGGAAGTTTAAGGACTACTTTGCATGGAGTTATGAGATGTCTAGATTAGATCTTGGCATAGCGGTCCATAAATTAGTAATAGAGCTTACGTTAACCCTATCAAGCAAGCTTCTAGATGCATGCATTATACATAGAACAACATGTCATTTTGAAGTCAAGAAATTGATTGATCTTCATTCGAGAAGAAAAATACCCTACTTGGTTAGCTAGTGTCATCCCAGTTATTAAAAATATTATTCAAACTCACATATGCGTCAATTTTAGGGATTTAAATAAGGTATGTCAAAAAGGCAAATTTTAACTACCAATCCCAGAGCTAATGGTGAACATTACCTCATCTCATACAGTCTTCTCTTTCATTGATGGCACATCTAGATATAACCAAATAAAGATGGCCCTTGAAGATGAAAGAAACACTGCTTTTAGAACCCTGATCAAAATCTATTGCTATAAAGTCATGCCTTTTAGCCTCAAAAATGCTAGTGTTACATAACAATGGGCTATAACTTGAATCTTTGACAAACTCATTCATCATCAAGTTGAGTGCTCTCGATGATCTCGGGGTCAAAAGTAGAGAAAAGGAAGATGATCTATTTGACTTGAGAGTAGTTTTCAAATAATTAAGATAATTTAATCTCAAAATGAACCCCCTGAAGTGTGCATTCACAGTAGCTGTAGGGATATTCCTTGAGTTTGTTATCCTACACCAGGGAATCAAAATCAATCTAGAGAAGATCAAGGAAATATTACAAATGCCACCCCCTAAATGTTTAACTCAACTCAGATCATTCCAAGGGCAATTGGAATATCTAAGATGCTTTATATCCAACCTTTTAGGAAGATGTCATCCATTCTCATTAGTTGTCAAAAAGGATGTCAAGTTTAAGTAGGATGACAAGTGTGAGCATGCCTTTGAAGACATCAAGCATTACTTGATGACAGTCTATCTCCTCTTCAAGCGCTCATACATTACACTACTACGTTAGATGACTCCCTTAGTGCTTTGTTGGCCCAAGCTAATGATGAAAGAAAGGAAAATGCACTCTACTACCTCTGCCGTTGTCTAATCCCCACTAAGGCTAATTATCCACCCACTGAGAAGCATTGCCTAGTTTTAATCTTTGCATCCTAAAAGCTACAGCACTACATGATTTCTCATAAGGTGAACTTGATCATTAGGATTAATCCACTTCTGATATCTCATGACAATGAAGCTATTTGGATGGTTGGCATGATGGTCCATGATCCTCTCAGTTTGTCATTACTTTCCTCCATGCGTGAAAGGATAAGCATGAATTTCTCTTCTTCTTAACTCTTCTTAGTGATGATCACCCTAATAAATCATGAACTTAGGGGATACTAGAATTCACCATTGGGAGATGTAGTTTGATGGTGTGGCTTCCTAGAGGAGAAGTACAACAATCTACTATTTCAAGAAAGATGGTAGAATAGTTCTCTTAACTATGGACCATGATGTGATGAGATTCTCATATTCTGTCAATCCTTGCACCAACAATGAAGCCAATGAGCCTTTGATTGCTAGTTTGGAGTTAGTCGTTACTCTAAGCATCCAAAACATCAACATCTTCAAAATTCTCACTAGTTATACCAAATCGCTAGGTCCTATATGGTTATAATGCTCCATCACTACCAAAAGTGCATACCCACTGGCCATCATGGCCATTTGAGTGTTGGTACCAAATAGTGGGTCGATTGATCCTTCTTCTTCCAATGGTCATCGATTCATCTTACCTCTTACTTTTCTAAATGTGTGAAGGTGATTATGCTTTAGAGATGTCACAAATCAATTATCAATTTTTTAAGAACCATATCATATATAGGTTCTAAGTGCCTCGATGAATTATATCGATAATTGTATTGCATTCAAGAACCGAGATCAACAACTCGCATAGAGATATAGTATAGATTAAAGATATTTTACCATCAACTACTCGAAAATGACTTGGTAGAAGCCTTCAACAAAGCTCTCATCCAAATATCGAAGAAGGTCTAAAATAAAAGTGATAATGGCATGGTTACTTGAAGCATTGTGGTCCACCAACATATATAACTCCAACTTATTCTCCTTTCTCCTTATTGTATGGGTCCAAAGTTGTTCTACAAGTATAACACCCATCACTAAGGATAGTAGTAGAAAGTTCACAAAGAGCATAATGCCAAGTTACGGTTAGAAGAGCTCAAAGGTTTAGAGAGATATGCCTCTGAGCATGCCAAAACCTCAAATTGTATAAAGCTAAAATGATTCAAGCTCACAATATGGTCCTCTCTAGAGCTTTTCAAGTAGAAAGCTTATTTTAGTTCTAAGGAGACCGATTGCTCATCTGAAGATGGGAGGCAAGTTTGAACCCACTTGGGAAGGCCCTTCCACCATAGGGAATGCCTACCAAGGAGGATCTTATCAACATGAATCATAAGGAGAGCACCCAATGCTTCCAATAAATGGGCTATACTTAAAGAAATATTTTTAAATATGTTTAAAAATAATAATCCTTAATGAAAATTCTATTTCAAATTTAATCTCTTCTATGTTGAAAGTATTCTTGTTTGCAAATCTGCCATGATGTGTTTAGGGTAGGTGTAAGGAACCAGAGCGGTATCATATCCTCCATCGACATAGCACAAATACAAACTACACACAAACATATAAAACAAACACATAAATTTTGTCTCAGGCTACTTTGGGTTGAGATAATGCCCCCAACGACACTCACTCAGTAGCTGCTCTAAGTCAGGCTAACGTGCTACCCTACTAGTGTGTCACCTCAGTGATCTTCTTGCTTTGGAGGTTATAAGTTTGCTATGCTTTCCTTCCTTACTTGGCCACCCAACACCGATGTGCACCTTGTTAGTTTGGTAGGCCTTACAATGTGGCCGATAAGCTACCTTATGTTGGCTTCATTTAAGAGGATATGAGTCTGTTATACTTTCTTCTTGGATTAGCCTTTGTGCACTGAATGGGTCAAGTATATTTGAGATTTAGTATAAGTCCCCTAGCGGCTCCATCCCATTTTACTACTTCAAGTTTGGGTCCAGTCCTTCCTCGGGGCTACCCGCATAGTAGTCGCTCTAGTTCAGATAACATCTGTCTTGAGGATGATAGACTATCCCGATGATCAATTTTGATTAGAAAGTTGTAAGCCTTCATTCTTTCTTTCCAGATTGATTATTGCACACCAACAGGCACCTTAGGTTGGTTAGTTCTCACTATGCTGATGGATACACCACTCATGTCGGATACACCTTAGGTTGGTTGGTTCTCCCACCAGGATACACCACTCATGATAGATGTAAGTCTACTATACTTAGTTGGTCTTGTATACTTATAGGCTTTCTTTTTTAGGGCTCAGAATAACAACCCTATTAGCACCTCCTGAATGGGAACTATATTTGGATCACATCCTTTGCGACCTCATTTAGACACTACTCAGGTTGCTATTAGATTGGACACTTTCCCTTTCCTAGTAACCACCCCTATGGTTGGAGAATCGATCCTGTGGATTTGCATATTATCCATTGGTCTAGTAAATCTGAGATAAGTCAAGGCTGACATAGCCCCTTCTCAGTGTGGTCCCTCGTACACCAACAGGGTCCACGTAAACATATAAACAAAATATATATTCACTTGAGGATTAGGAGGACACCCTTAGCAGTACATTTTCCCGAGCAGACATCTTATCTTTAGGGCAGCGTTAGCAAAACTTCCAATAGGAATCATGTAAATACTCTTGATTTGTTATAAGTCACCCTTGACATCACTGTAGTCACCTAAGTCGTTCAATTTTTGGTGCTACCAATAGGTCATACCAGTGATTGTTCCTTGATTTAGAAGATGTAAGTCTATTATTCCTTTTTCCTAGCACCACTATTGCACACTAAAAGGCAACTCCTTAGGTTAGTTAGCTCAACCCCATGGCCAGTAGACTATCCCTTTGGATTTGTAACTCTGAAATAGGATAACTGCAATATATCCACTTCTCAATGAGTCCATCACACACCGACATGGTCTATAAATTAAATCTATCAAATTGATCGATCTCACATCCCCAGCGAATATGCCCTCAATTCAAAATCAAACTAAACCAAACAAACCATATCAAATCACATAAATTTAAGATAATATTAATTATGATTACTTTTGAGTTGACATAAGTCCCCATCAGCATTCACTCAATAGTCACCAGGTCAGTTTGATTTTATTGTGCATCCAATAGGTCACCAATTTTGCATTAGAAGATGCGTGCTATGCCATCTTCCTAGCATAATCGTTGCATGCCGAAAGGAAACCCTTTAAGTTGGATAGTGCTACCCCACAACCGGTGGACTATCCCTTTGGATTTATAAATTTGAGGTAGGTCAAGGTTGATATAGCCCCTTCTCAGTGGATCCATCACACACCGGCATGGTCCATACATTAACTCAGATAAAATTAAACCCAATCTATTTTTCCCTGGAGTTAATTCACATGCTTCTCCTAGTGGAGCCCCAAATCATATATAAATAAGTCAAACAAAATCAAATTCAAAACCAACCTCCTAATGGAGCCAAATTAAACCAACTCCCCAGTAGAGTCTAAATCAAAGAAATCTAACCAAACTGTTATCCCCAGTGGATACATCCCCAAAGAAATCTATGAAATCAAACTCAAATCGATCCCTAGAGAGAAACCTACTTCTCTAGCGAAGGTTCATATACTGATCCCCGAACTCAAGCCCATATCTCTAGTAGATATGCCACCAAATCAATTAAAAAAATAAATTAAAGTCAATTAGATCTTAATCCTTGGTGGATTATAGAATCTTATCCTTGAATCTTTCTTCTACAAATTATATAATCAAATCAAGTTCAAACCTTATCCCCAGATTTTTCTATGCCCTCGACATAGACCCCTCACATGTCATGTCCAATGCATGTGTGATCCCCTAGCGGATCTCCTTCCATGTCCTGGACATGGAATTCTCATCAAATCTTATTTTTTCTCTTATGCACACCTTTATACTTCAACCAAAAGCCTAATAATGTATTCATTAAAATTACATCATCTTAACATTATAATCAACATTTTATGATTGGTGATGGTGCAAGCTCAAACTAACTATACAATATCATGCTAAACATATTATAGTGTGAATTAACACACTATATTATATTATATTATATGATGTTATATTATAATTTTCTATAATATAATATATTGTCTAACATTACACCTCATTAGAATCACCTAAATGGAACAAATAACAAAATTTTTTCAAAATGTGAATAATGCTGATTTTGGATGTAAAATTGTAATTTTTCTATTAGAAATGGTATAAAATAGCATAATTTTGGTGTTGCTTCTTGGTGTGTGCTATGAATTTGGCCATATTATTCCATCTTAACGTTCAAATTAACATTTTTGTGAGTTTTTTACCCAATGTATTATAAAAGCAAAACATTCTAAAATGTACAATAACATTTAGTAACACACCCCCACATTCATATATATGTGAAGTTATATTGGTATGTACATTATATTTTAATATGCTTTCATATAATATGTTATCTTAAATTACACCTTAAAATGAATCACTTTAAGAAAAAAAATTATAAAATTTGTTTGAACATGAACATTTTTTTAATGCAAAATTCCATTCTTTTGATTAAATGACACACCATAGCACAACCCTAATGATATTTCCTAAAGCATACCTTAAATTTGGCTAAATCCCATCATCTCAGCCTATAAATAAGTATTTTTTTGAATTATGCTAGTACAAACTCTACTATATCATACTATAACAAAGTAAAATATGCTAAACAATAAGTAGTAATACACAATAGTATGCTATAATGCAAAATGATATAGTATGTTATGGAATCCTATATTATAATACATTAAAACATATTATATTATATTATATTGCAAATCACATCACAATGGGTTGCTTAAGATAAAAATCATAAAATTTGTCTAAACTATAAAAAACTATATATTTTATTTGTATCACTTACATATTTTAAATTAAAATAATATATTATGATGTCATGCTCTACCTTATTATGAATTTGGCCAAATTGCACCACTTTAAAGTCTAAATCAAGATTTTTATAAATAATTCTAGTGTAGGCTCGACTGCATGATTGTAAAATACTAAAAAAACTTAAAATGTGTAGAATAATATATTATGATATATGATGCAATATTATGCTACAACATTTAATATTTATTTTGAACATAAAATCTTACTTTTTAGACAACAAGTGGCATAGTACAACTTTGGTACTACAACCTAATTCCCACTTCAAATTTAACAAATTTCATCATCTAATTTATTAAATCAATGTTTTTATGATTTATATTAACATAGATTATAGGACACAATACCAAAATATACTTAAACATTTCAAAACATCTTATAACTTCCAAAAACCCATCACTACATGCTCAAATATATGATGTTACATTATACTATAATAAATGGTATTATAATATGATCTAGGGTTAGGTTTTAAGGCATTCAAATCTCTAATAGTCTAGGGAAAGTATCTTTTTATTATGGCATTCAAATAATATTAATTAAACATAACTTTTTATTTAATTAATATGTAAAACCACCTAAACCAATGGAGGAGCCCCATACTTCTTCACGTGACAGCCTCCAGTGCCCATACCAAGCTAGCCAATGATCCATGCATCAACTTGCCCATATCAATCTACATGAGTAATAAGAAAAATATAATGCTTTTCATTCGGACACAACCCATGGATGCCTCGGTGAAGCCGGTGAAGCACTTCACATAGGGGCTGGTATTCTCTCTCGTGCTATCTACCTCCATTGAAGGCAATTCTCTCTCGTGCTATCTACCTCCATTGAAGGCAAGCTCACGAGACCTCTATCCTCGACCATCTGTAAAACTCATCTCCGACCACGTCCAAAGAGAGCTCTTCTCCAAGTCAAAGATGGTCACGCGATAAGGCGCCTTCTCTCCTTTCACGTAAAATTAGGCCTCTCATTTTCTTGCTTTGAAAGTCGGCAATAGCACCGACTCAAAAGCCAACCCGCTTCCCCTTTTCACATGGAACAAGTCCGTCTTCATTGTAGAAGTCAGCAAACTCCTCTTATTTCTCCTCTGATTTTCTGCAACTACCGTCCTCTTCCAAATTAGCACCTAACAAATTGCAAGAGGAGGAATCCTTGCAGATGCAATGGGATTAAGCAAGACCATAATGATGTTTAATGCTTATGCTTGCGCACCCTGAGAAAGGGAGATCACCTACTTGTCCTTCAATTCACCTACTTGTCCTTCAATTCAATCCTCCAATGAAGATAATAACACTCTTGACATTATTGGTAAGTTGTCCGAGTCAAAAGCATGCAAGCATCTCTAGCTTTAATAACTTGTGGAAATCAAAATCCATATTGGTTGGAGGTGGTAATCTAATTATATGTCCTATGACACTGCTAGACCAGTGGAAGACTGAGATTGAGACATGCGAAACAAGGTTCCCTTTCTCCTTATGTTCATTATGGATAGAGTAGACTAAAAGATGCAAAGATTCTTATACTGAGTGATGTTTTTTTTACTACCTATGGTGTTCTGGCATCAGAATTCTCAACTGAGGATGCTGAAGACAATGGCAATCTTTGTTAAGTTCAATGGTTCAGAATTGTGCTAGATGAAGCGTGAATAATAAAATCGTCAAAGAGCCAAGTTTCTATTCGCTCCACTCGTTTCGACGGAAGATCGTGTCTTATAGGGACTCCCATCGAACAATGGAAGACCTGACCTTCTTGATTCCTATGGGTAGAGCCTTGGGAAAATTGGGCTTTCAGAAATAAGCTCATCAGAAGCCTTATGAGGTAAGTGATGAAAGAAACTTAAAGTTGTTACAAACCATAATGAAACCTATAATGTTAAGAAGAACTAAATTGAGCACTGATAGGGATGGCAGATCAATAATTATTCTTCCACCAGCAAATGTTCAAGTAATTTATTATGAGTTAACTGAAGCTGAAAAGGACTTCTATGAGGCTATGTTTAAAAGATCCAATGTGAAATTTGATCAATTTGTTGAGCAAGGATGAGTACTTCTTAATTATGCTTCAATTTTAGAGTTGATATTACGTCTTCATCAGTGTTGTGATCATCCTTTCCTCGTGATGAGTCATGGTGATACAAAAGAGTTTGCGGATCTTATTGTAAAGCATTTTCTTAAAGGAAATAAGGGTGTTGTTCGAGGAGATTCTAGTGCTGCCCCATTAAAGGCATAGGTTATGGAGGTTGTGGAAGAGTTGCGAAAGGTGAAGAAGGGGAGTGTCCAATCTACCTTGAAGCATTTGAAGATGTTGTGTTGATTCCATCTCATTGTTTATGTCGAATGTCTCCTGGCCGGTGGTGGAGTAGTACAATTGGCCTTTGCCAAGTTTGTCGAACTGTTAGCAAACAAGACCTTATAAGCTCCTCGAGTAGCTTTCAAATTGACAAGAACTAAGTAGAATCATCAGAAGTTTCTACCCTTCTTCAAGAACTAGAGAAACTTCATGGTTGTGGTTCGAAAAGTATTATCTTTAGGCGATTACGCTTTTTTAGACCTCATACAAATCCCACTATCAAGGTGTTTGAAGACCCCGTTATGCCCAATAGAACTAATGTGTAGTTGACCACGACCGAAGTGTCACAAAACACTAACCATTATGCTCAGTAGAGCTGATGGGATGGTTGAATAGACTCTCGATGCAACCCCCTATGTGGAGAAGATGCCCGGAGCCTGCCAAAATTCAAACTAACAAAGGACTTAATTAATTTAATGCAAAATAAACTCTAAGCTCAAAATTAAAATCTGAACTAAAATTGTAGGAATTTGAAGACCCTGTTATGCTCAGTAGAATTAACAGGTAGAAGATCATGGCCGTAGTGTCACAAGACACTGATGGTTATCCTCAGTAGAGCTAATGGGAAGGTCGAATAGCCCCCGATGCAGCCCCTTATGCGGGGACAATGTTGAGAGGCTGCCAAAATTCAAACTGATCTAGGACATAAAGATGATTAATTATATTTGAATTGAACATAAATTAAATTTGAACTAAACATGATGAACTTCTGAAGAATCAGTAGTTCAACAATAAGAATAAATCAAGATTCATCAAAACTTATAAATTCAATGAATTCCAAACCAAATGTGAAAAATATGGATGTTACTTCAAATAATTGAACAAAAGTAAAAGTATCTTTCACCACTGAATTCACAACACATTATATAAGAAAACAAAAGGCAATACTAAATTAATTTTGCATAAATTATGGAGCCAGCTATCACTCAATTTAAGTACTTCAGAATTTGTGTAATCATTTGAAAGAGATGAATTCTTGTACAAACTATAAAGCAATCATCAATTTAATTTGATCTTTTCAAAATTCATACAAATATTCTAAATAACCCGCATGGGTCCCGACACTATGCTCAATATTTAAACTTAGTGTCTGAGGATGTTGCACGGGTTGATTCCCGGTTGGGTCTTAGGTCTGGGACTAGGTTAACAAAACCTAAAAATCTAATAATAATAATATTATAAGAATTTCAAATTATTAAAATATCAAAGAAGCTAATTTTGTCATATAACAGTTGATCTGATCATCTATTATTAAATTAATAGAGTTGATATAATCTAGAATATCAAAATAAAACATATACCCCAATGATGACTGAGCTGATTGAAGAAATCAACTTGAAGGGTCATAATTATCAAAAATGTGTAGGATATTTATATTCAATATTCTCATAATATAAATCTAAATCTCATCCTCTATTATAAAATTAATAGACTCGATAGGATCTAGAATAATAAATTAAATAATCAAGCTACCTCATTCCCTAATGATGGCTGAGTTGATTGAAGATTTCAACTAGAATGGTAAATATTATCAAAATATTTAAGATATTATATTCAATATTCTAAAATTCAAAATCCTCAAAATATAAATCTAGGTTCGATCCTCTATTATTAAATTAATAGAGTAAACAAGATCTAAAATAAGAAATTAAATGATTTAAGCACCCGCATGGTAGGGGTGTAATAAACGGTGAACTTGAAGCCCATTTTTTGTTCATATTATTTCGTTTGTTATTTTGTTTCGTGTTGAAATAGCTGGTTTATAGTCATTGGTGTTCTCAAAAAATATTAGGTCTTCATTTTAGGCTCGTTTGAAATTAATTAGCTTCGATTTTATATTTTAATAATTTTATTTTTTTTATTTTTAAAAAATAATTATTAAAATCTTATGAAAACGAAATACTATTGACAAAAATTAAAGCAAAAAAATATACAATTATACAAAATAATTATATACAATCATAATTATTATTTTTACACTAAAAAAAAACTTTGTTACACAAAAAAATTAGAATTAGAGATTCATTCAAAGATTTAAAATCAAAATTATATACAGTTAAAATTTATTTTATTAAATTAAATGATTTTCAATAAGAGATTCAAAATCATTTTTTTACACATAATTGAACACAACTTCAAATATTAATTTATAACCTAACAAAATTTACAAGATCATATATCATATATGCATATACAAATTTACAAATTCAAACTTATATAATTTACAACTTACAATTTCAAAAAATAAAAGCTAAGAAAATAATGAAATTATAATTTCCAAATATCAATTTCTAATCAAAGCTTTATAGTCTTCTTCAAGCTTTCATATCTTCAAAATCGAACCAATCTTGAATCTTCAAAATTGTAATATGCACTTTTTGTTAACAAAACTAACAAAAAATTATAAAATAAATATTATGAGTGGGCTCAGAAATTAAAATAAAAAATCATTGATATCGTCAATAGCTTAATGACTGTATGAATATTAGACATTCAAAAAGATGATAAAATAAAAGATTAATATTAATAAGACTAGGATCTGTAAAATAAATGAAAATAAATGTAGTATTTGTTCCAAATTGACAAAATAAAATCACAAAAAAATGACAATGAAAGCACAAAAGATGACAAAATGAAAGATTAATATTAATAAGACTAGGATCTGTAAAAAAAATGAAAATAAGTGTAGCATTTGTTCCAAATTGACAAAATGAAATCTCAAAAAAATGACAATGAAATCACAAAAAAAATTAAAAATAAGTGCAGCATGTGTTCCAAAAAAATCCAAACTATTAAGCTAACTATCATTGATTAAATGATAGACATTCAGAAAATTGACAAAATGTAATCACAAAAAATTAAATTAAATATTTGAAAATACATACAGCCAAATATCAAGCTAAGTTGCATCTCATACATCTATTTATAGTTTTTCATCATAGCCCATTAATGTGTAATATCACAAGTGATATTACACATTAATAGTATAGCATCTGTTCCAAATTGACCAAGTGTAGCATCAAAAGATCTTACCATAGCCCAATAAGGATGCAAAGAACAAAACTACAATATATAGCTCCAAAGCGGTGGTTAATAAGAGCATAAAATAATGGCCAATAAAGGCTTCGCATAGCATCGAGGCACAAACAAGGCACAAAAGAAACATCTGATAGTTGAAGGTTGCGGGATCTAAGGAACAAGGAAAAGAGAGTGTGTGAAAGAGGGAGAAAGAAAGAGAGAGAAAGAGCTCCAGTCTCCAGAAGTTACCAACACCGTGGCCAACAAACACCCAACCAACAGTCACAAGCATAGGCCCAAATAGCCATTACAAGGGCCTAGAAGCACCAATCAAAGGCTCAGACAGCAGCCAACACATACAAACTCCAAAAATCCAAACAATTAGGCTAACTATCATTGATTAAATGATAGACATTCAAAAAATTGACAAAATGTAATCACAAAAAATTAAAATAAATGTTAGAAAATACAGACAGCCAAATATCAAGCTAAGTTGCATCTCATACATCTATTTATAGTTTTCATCATAGTATTAATGTGTAATATCACAAGTGATATTACACATTAATAGTGTAGCATCTGTTCTAAATTGACCAAGTGTAGCATCAAAAGATCTTATCATAGCCCAATAAGGATGCAAAGAACAAAACCAGCCAGCAAATGTGTAATGCAGAAAGAGTAAAACCAGCAAGCAAACAAAGAACCAAACCAGCCAGCAAACAAAGAACCAGCCAGCAAACCTCCTTGTTGCAGAAGTTAGAAACTAGCATTGTAAAGGAAGACAACATACCCCGACCTAAATTACAACAGAATTACAGTCTATCGAGAGAAGAGATGGGAATCTGACGATTAGAAGAAAGCAGTAAAGGGTTGAAAAATATATATATGATAAGAAATTTCAACTATGTAAAATTACCAAGAATTGTAATTGAATTTCCATAAAGTCATTTTGAACAAAATCTGAAGCACTTGGATTGCACTCAAAAGAATCACATAAATAACTTGCACAAAAAACTGAAAACTGGCAAGTAAAATTTTATTAAGCAAAACCTAAAATTATAAGGGCACATGCTTAGTTAGGCTAGATAAAATTTACCAAAAAATTCATTCCTGTTTAGCCTGTAAGAAAGCCTGCAAAAAATAACCTTCGTAGGTGGAAGAAAAGAAGAAAGCCTCCCACAATAAGATCCCACCAAAGGGACCCTGCTGAATCAGAAAATGTCAGCAAAAATGCCAAAAAGCCTCTTCATGCTGAAAAATAAAATAAAAGATAACTCCCAGAAATAAAAGGAAAATGTCAGCTCAAAGATAGAGTTAAAGTGAATATCAGCAGCAGCCCAAGAACTAACAGGTGAGACAAGCAGCATGTCAAAAGCCAGCCACCAGTCATTATCAGCTCAAATCCAACAACCAAATAGTAAATCATCAAAATAAGTATTTCAACTAGCATAATGAACACTAATACAATGCATAGAAATAACATAGGTAAGTAAGATGCTCCAAGCAGTAATATCTTTCAGAAACTGCTTGATATGGTTGTATCCTTCTCCAAAACTAAATATTTTCCAGTAGTTTAACATAAAGGTTCTCATCCTCCATTAACTCTTGCTGAAATAAAAGTAGATAATGACATTATAGAATGAAGTTTATCAAATTTATTAAATAGACTAAATTTAGTTGGAAAAGTACCAAAGGATCTTTAATGTTGGGTTGAGTGCCTCTAATCCAACTAGTTGTACATACAAGTGCATTGACTATTTTTGGTGATAAAGAGCTCCTATAATCATCAAGAACTCTACCACCAGCACTAAATGCAGATTCAGATGCAATGGTGGTGATGGGAATTGTTAAAACATCCCTAGCCATCTTGGACAAAATAGGATACTTGAGAGTATTCATCTTCCACCACTCAAGAACATCAAAAGAATCATTATGCTCAAAAATAATCCTTCCTCCAAATATATTTGCAAATCAGATTTTGATGGCTGAATAGAACCTGAAGCAACAACAAATTCAACAAATCCTAACATACAGTCAAAGTTTGATGAAAAGGGCACATTAACTATTGCTTATGATGATCCACTAACTGCTGAAGAGCTTGAAGCACTATTATCTACTGAATATTGATTATATATCTCCCAAATAACATCCTCAACGCTCTTTATCTTGGACTCTACCTCAAAACAAGAGTATATTTTAGGAAATGTAAAAGTAATGAATTTCATTTTGAGGCATGGATCAAGCACTGCAGCCACAACCATGAGTAAATTGCATTCTCCCCAATATTTATCAAATTTAATTTTCATAGCAGTGGCCATTTGCTTGACAAATTGATCCAAGGAATTGCACTGTTCGTTAAGCAATTTCTTAACATGCATGACTGTAGGAAGAAAAAATTGGTAGTTGGATAAGAAGAACCTAAAACCATTTTTATCACATTATGGAAAACAGAAAGAAACCTTCTAATCTACTCATAGCTATGCCATTCAATCTTAGAAGGTAACCACTTGTAGTTAGAATCTCGATCAGCATAATGAATGAACACATGACGGTAAATAAAAGCAGAGTCAAGCATTAAGAAAGTGGAGTTCCACCTTGTAGGAACATCAATACATAATCGCTTTGAAGTAGGGACCCCTAACTGTTTTGCCACTTCAACAAACTTATGTAAACGAGAAGGAGATTTTTTGAGGTATTTTCTTGTCTCCCTTATTTTAAGTTATTTGTTGCACCTCTTTCAAACCATCTTGAACCAGTATATTCAAGATGTGAGCACAATATCTAGCATGAAAGAAATGACCCTGAAAATGTAACTTCCCTCTTGACTGAAAATTATTTTTTAAAGCATTTGCAGCAATATCATTATTACTAACATTATCCAGTGTGATAGTAGATACCTTATCCTGCAAATTCTAATCTAGCAAACAATCACATATAGCATCACAAATAAAAGTACCCGTGTGTAGAGGATCAAGCTCAATAAAGCTGATGATTCTCTTATGCAACTGCCAAGAATCATCAATAAAGTGAATTGTTAAGCACATGTAGCCTTGTTTGATTTGATGTCCAACAATCAGTCAAAGAAACTCTATGAATGCTCTTAAGAAAAGTTTTCAATCTCTCTTTTCCTTTTCATAAACTTTCATGCAATCACTTAATTGTGTTTCTAGATACCTTCTCATAATTGGGATTCAATACCTTCAAAAGAATATTAAACCACATAAGCTCAACCATCCTAAATGGATATTCATGCACAATAATCATCTTTGCAATTATCTCCCTAATCTGAAGATGATCATAATTTTTGGGGTCATGGAATAATGGAATATCAATTTCAGAGTTGACATCAAAAGGCATAAAATTTAATTTTTTTGCCTTTTGCGCCAATTCAACAACGCTTATTCTTGGCCTTGATTTTTTCACATTCCTTCACATGCCAAAAGTTGTGAAGTTATGCCGCTTTTTTTATTTATGAAATTTCTACGATAATATATACCGTAAAGAGGGTATACTCTCCCCCTTAAATACAAAAGTGGTTTCTATAAAATACTCCCACACTGAAGATACTCTCTTCCTACCTCTCTTAGGGTTGACATCAATACTAGTAGTCTCAAGTGTATGCTCCTCTGATTCAACTTGTTGTGAAGTACTTGGTATATCATTACCTACAACTAAATCATCACCACATGATATAGACTGAGAATGATCCACATTAGACATGATTGTACACTAAATAAAAAAGAAAATATGAGTTAGGACCACATACACATACACTCTCCAATCTCCATACTAAACTCCATATTCAATATTCTATTACTCTTCTCATTTAATAATCTCAAAAAAAATTGCAACTCCAAGATATACATAATTAAGCTAATATACTATCAGCACCAAATCAGCTCAATAAATAGTATCCATGCCATTGATGCAAACAGACTAAACAAAATAAAGGCAGAACAGAAATAAATAGTATCCATGCCAACAGAGACAAGAAAGTAATGGCCGAACCAAAATAAATAGTATCCAACTATCCATGCCAATAGAAACTGAAAAATGAAATAGAGCCTGCAACATATATTTTCAAAATAATAGAGATAGAATAATGGCGAGCAAAAACCGAGACAGAGTAATGGCGGACAGACAAATTAGAATGAGAACTGAGAAGAATAAAAGAAAATGAGAAATCAAATAGAGACAGCAATATATAGCTCTCAAATAACGAGCAGAATAATGGCCGGACAGGACAAACCGAGTAAGCACTTTAGGCATTTTAATAACCTACAAAGAATAACCGAATCATCTACAACAAGCATAGCTGCATAAGATGTAGAATATCGTACATGGCATAACTGAATAAGCACTTCAAGCATTTCAATACTAGAGGTCCGAGAGACAACACATATATAGCCGAGATCAAGTGACTCAAGTCTACAAATGAAAAATCGAGTCACAAATTGTAAAGCTTAAGAGCATTTCTCCTTTTAACATGAAACCAAGTAGAAGCTTGATAAAAGAAGAAAATAATGATATGACATGCAAAGTCGACCGAGTCCCAAGTAGAAGCTTCATAAAATAAGAAAATAATGGTGTACCAAACCCTGAAATCCGGAGATCACATCCGAGGTTGCTATTGCTAGATATTACCATTGCAATTTGCTTCATAAAACTCACAACTCGTAAGACTCTTGCTAAGAAGAGTAGAAATTCTTCAAAACAAAACAGAGAGAGAGGGATTCGAGGGACTTACAAGATTAGGGCAGAAAGTCGAGAGTAGAGAGTCGAGAGGTCGATGAAATCGAACAAGTCGAGATAGGGCAATATCGATCTTCAGCACATCTTATTTTAAATCCCAGCCGTTAATGTAAATTCCTACAGCTGGGATTAACTAATACGACCTAAAACCTAAACAGTAAACAGTAAGCATAAATGCATAATTATAAAAAAACCTATAATAATAATTACTAATATATTTTAGCTTATTTTATTTAAAAATTTTTTAACTAATTTTATAATTAAATTAAATATCAATTTTAAAAATATTTAATGACATAAATTATATTTTAAATAAAATTTAATATAAATTATTTATTTATTTGCTAAATCGTCGGCATGATCGAACAAAGGATTGTTCGTGTTTGGCTCATTTATAAATCGAGCACGAAATATTTGTTCGTTCTCATTTACTTAATAGGCAGTCTGAGCTAAATATCGAGCCAAACACACGTTCACAACAACGAGCTTTTTTTGGCTACCGCATGGGACGACCTCTGTTGAATGCTTAAACTTAGTATCTAAGGATGTTGCACGGGTTGATTCCTGGTTGGGTCTTAGGACTCGGTCTAGGTTAACAAAATATAAAAATCTAATAATAATATTATAAGAATTTTAACTTATTAAAATATCAGAGAATAAAATTTTGTCATATGATACCGGATCTGATCCTCTATTATTAAATTAATAGAGTCGGTAAGATCTAGAGTATCAAAATAAAACATATACCATGATGATGGTCGTGTTGATTGAATATTTCAACCAGAGGGATTTCCATAATCATAATAAAATATATATTCAAATTCTAATGTCAAATCATTATATATTTAAATTAAAATCAATTATAAAATGATCAAATATTCAAATTAAAAAATATATATATAAATTAAATGAAATTAATTATTTAAATTTAAAGTAAAATTCATCCAGCCATCTGCAACCATTTCTAAAGGGTAACAAATTAAGAAAAGTTTTGCTCATAAAGAGTCAATGTCAAATCAAATATATAACTATTTTCACACTCAAATAATTTTAAGCCGGTAAGGACGTGGCTTGTGTCCTCTGTCCGCATAATTTTGCCAAAAAATGAAACCACATAAATGGTGGTTACGACTAGAGCCCTCTAACAGGGTGGCTTGTTGCAAAATAACACCACTAAATTACAATCATAGCTGCAGCCCGTATGTTCCCCAATGGCTTCGCTCTTTGAGCTGTGAACTATAGAATATATTTGATTGGGCAAAAAGCCCCTTGTTAGATAAGATATCAACCAATTCAAGTTTTGTATGGTGAGCATCGAGGCGTGACACTTGAACCACATGTCCAAGAATTCGCTGTAGAATTCCTGACAAAATGGTAAGCAAATTTAGAGGACAAAGTCTCAAAGTGAAACTACCTTAAAAAAGATAGTAGTGTGACATATGGACTGTACTCATAGAGATCCACCATAAATGAAACTCGTCAAGAATGGGTACCAAAGAAAAAGATCATATGTGATGAAATTTTTGACAGTCGACACTTTAGAGAGTCATTCGGGGGATCCTGTCACCTACTAGCTTGTTGATTTCAAAGGTGCAAGACCAATGTCGCCAATCAATGGTTGATATTTGAAAAAGTATTACTCATAAAAATGAAATCACAAGAATGCATTTGATTATACGGTGTGTCCTCGAACTTTTCAGAAAGGGGAATCGATCATGGCGTTGAGAAGACCAATTATTCCTCACCATCATTACATGTATAAGTTTTGCTTGAAATTATCTTATAACACGAGAATGCATTTCTAAAATTAAGCAAATATCGCCCTATCAGACATGGGGCATTTTTAAATTTTACAGCAAAATGTCAAGCTCTCCCTATGAAACAGGAGGCCTTTGTATTGTATTTGGGTTGACATTATAATTAAAGCCGAGATCCCCATATACATATTCAAATTATATATTCAAAGTTCACAAGTCTTAAAATCTTACAAACCAAAAAGAAAATTTCCAAGTCTACAAACTGCAAAAAATTAAGTTGAAAACACATCTTCCATCAATAAATCAAATCTAGGGCTTGAGTTGGTGCATAAGGTCGGACTCAACAAGCGCAAATATGATCGTGTTATTGATAGACCTACTTACTCAACAAGTGACAAAGGTCGTAGTAAGAGATCTCCCATTTCATTAGCCCGATGATAAAATCCTCCATCAATTGCTCAAGTCCAAGACTCAAGTGGGTGTAAAAGGTCGGACTCAACACGCCCAAATATGGCCAAGTCGTTGATAGGTCTGTTTACTCTACATGCCACAAAGGTCGTAGTAAGAGATCCTCTAACTTCATTAGTTCAAATACAAGAGCATCTAAAAACTCTCAAATCCTTCCATCTTGGTGAGTTTAAGTGGCCCAAACTGAGAGATCATCTTTAATGGTCACAAGGTCATTTTCAAAATCCAACAAAAAATTTTTTAGAAGGCACTAAGCTAAGTTTAGTATCAAAATATAAAATCTTAACTCCTTCAATAAGTCTGTTAAGCAGAAGCAAAGATCGACAAAAATTCTTCTTCAGTAAGTCTAATCAAACAAAAAGCAAAGGATCAAAGAAATCATCCCAATGTTCGTACAAAGCTAAAGGCTGAACTAAGGGAGTTATATCATCAACATGTCTATTTCATATAAAGCGTAGGACTGATGACTCTTTTCTATTGACCCAAGTTGTCTATTGGCATCCTTTTATAAGCCCACGAAAGCAAAAAGTTAGGGCAAAAGGTAAGTTCGTATCACCTGATAAGTATTCAAGATAATTGAGAAATTTCCTCCATCAAATATATCAAGGCACAAAGCCAGGATAGAAGAAAATATAAGATACAAATCCATGAGATAAAGTCTTTAACAAGTCCATCAAAGCATAAAGCATAAGACCGAAGATGTTCTCATCTCATTAATAAGTCATCAACTCCATCAAGTCTACTAAGGTACAAAGTCAGGATAGAGGATAATACAAATTTCAAATTTCAAGATTGAATCTTCAACAAGTCCGAAAGCATAAAGTATAGGACCAAAGATATTTCAAATTCTCTCAACAGTTACGGCGAAAGCCCCTCTATTAGACATGGGGAATTTTTATACATTTATCTAGTTGATATCATGCTTTAAGCCAAGATCCTTAAATAGATACATATTATGATTGAAAAACATAACATGTCCATTTTACATTAAAAGGGAATCAAGCTTTGTAATATATTTTTGAACTAATTTGCAATCCCCCTATTAGACAAGAGCCTTTTTTTATGATCAAGATTGTTCAACCATCTCTTATGAAGTAAGAGGTATTCTTGAATATATATTTAGGTTGGCATCGAGCTTTTTATCGAGATCCCTGAATATATCTATAATAATTATTATTAAATTTGTAGGCTCTTGCAAGGACAAGAAGAATCCATGTCCATGCGTGAGAAGACCTTAAATATCAAAAGTTTCACTCCAATATCTGTCAAATTTCAAAGATCAAGTTAGAAGAACTACTAACTTCGAAAGCTTTAATCAACTAAGTTGGAAAAGTATCAACCTCTACATATTCAAGTTAAGGACATAGATGGGTTCTAAAGATTGAAATCAACAAACCCATAAATGATCGAGTTGCTAACGCTCTCCTCACTCTACAAGCCGTAAGAAAAGGCTACAATTAAAGAGTCATGTTCGTTAGTTTGATGACCAAATTAATCTCTGTATTACCTACAAGGTGATATCCCAATCTATTTTCAAACAACCTGATCAAGCACCAAGCGCAGATCAATGTCAATTTTCTCATCAAGTCTGTCAAAGAAGAAAACACAGGATCGAGGAAGCAATTTCATAGTTCACACAAAGGTAATGGCCAAACAAAAGTAATTTTGTTATTATTTAGTCTATTAAAGAACATATTGCTAGACTGATAACTCAACATTATAGACCAAATATATGCCGAAAGGGTGGGTCATCTGTATGCACCCTTCAACGAGTCCATCAAAGCACAAGACTGAAGACATACATGCACTTTCTGACAAGTCAATATAGACAAATCAGGTCAATCCTTTATCAAGTCCATCAAGCTTGAAGCTAGGATAGAAGGAATTTCAAATTTTAAAGTAAACTAATTCCTCCATCAAACCTAATCAAGCATGAAGGTGAAAACCAATAATAAAAGAAATCTTCAGCGAACCCATTGAAGTAGAGAGTAGATGGTAGAAGAAGCTCTTATCATTCATGACAAGTCAATATGGACAAATCAGATCAATCCTTCATCAAGTCTGTCAAAGCTAAGACAGAAGGAATTTCAAATCTCAAAGCAAACAAACCAAGTCCTCCATCAAATATGATCAAGCATTAAGCTAGGGGGTTGAAGGAAACCCAAATTTATAATGACACAAAAAAGAGATCATTAATAAACTCATTAAAATAGTGAGTAGATGGTGGATGAAATTTTTATCTATCTAATAAGTCAATCCTGACAAATTGGTTAATCTCATCAATTAGTTTGATCAAAATAAGGCATCAAACTAATGACAAATCCTATCAAAGCTCCATAAGCTATTGAAACTGAAGCTGAAGTGATTCAAGATCCATGGTTAACTCAAAGGGTCAATCAGTTTTCAACAAACATGACTCAGACATTCATAAATCACATTTGTTGAGGGGCATTTGTTGACCTCCACATATGATTCATAAGTTAAATTAGATTTATGGGACAAATTCGACTGGATCCAGATGCAATATCACCCAAATCAAAGCTAAAATACACTGGACATCACCGAAAATAATCAAAATGATCTCCAATCGATGAACGGACTTTTCCATTGCATTCAAATATCGAGATTGACTGAAATACACATATTACACAATTCGACGGTTGACCAATCAAGAAGAAAATTCATCGACATGCCTACATGCATATTGAGGTCAGGAGGCTATGAAGATGCTCAGATGACCTCAATTTTTTAAATTGATTGTCATTTGCGTTAAAATATCAAAACCTATCAAATGAGATTATCAGCGATCGATTCGGATGAGTCTACGCGAGCATCGAAAGCAATAATGCCCTTTTTTGAATTGAAAGTGACTCAATTCATCTCCAAATTGAACCAAATGAGCTCCGATCACAGAGTAAACTACACAGTCATATCCGGAGCATCAAAATTATCAAAAGTGAACACTCATATTACTTCAGTTGTCACTAGGAAAAAAAATAAAAAAAATTTATTTGCATGCGAAGCCCTTAAAAAAATTAAATACAATGAATGATCATAATTTATAAGAATAAAATAAATATTTACAAATTATTCAATTCAAAGCATATAATTAATATAATATTAGTATTTATATTAATGTTAATATTATTATTTTTTTAATAATAATGTTATAAATAAAAGAGGAGTTCCAATGCTCATCTCTCCATTTATTATCATGATTATGTAGCATGCGGGCTATATATATATATATATATATATATATATATTATTAAAATTCTCTTTTTAAGTTGTGTAAAACCACCTAAACTATTGGAGGAGCCCCATACTTCTTCACATGATAGCCTCTAGTGCCCACTTGTGCAGCCTTGATGATCCACAATCACGCCTCCTGCCCATATCAATTCACATGAGTAATCAAAAAAAATATATAATGCTTTCAATTAAAGACTCAACCCGTCGGATGCCTCAGTAGGAAGCCAACTGAAGCACTTCACATAAGGGTCGGTATTCTCTCTAGTGCTATCTACCTCCATTGAAGGTAAGCTTGCAGACCTATCTTGCATGACCAACTTCAAAGCTCATTTCCAGCCACGTCCAAAGAGAGCACTTCTCTAAGTCAAAGCGGTCATGCGATAAGGCGCCTTCTCTCCTTTCACGTAAACTTAGGCTCTCATTTTCTTGCTTTGAAAGTCAAGAAGCTCAAAAGCCAACCCGCTTCCCCTTTTCACATGGAACAAGTCCCATCTTCATGCAAGTAGAAGTCCATCAAACTGCTCTTATTTCTCCTCTGATTTCCTGCACTTGCTATCCTCTTCCAAAATTAGCACCCAACAAATTGCAAGTGGAGGAATCTTGGTAGATGCAATGGGATTAAGCAAGACCATAATGAGGTTAGCTCTTATGCTTGCTCACTCCGAAAGGAGATCACCTACTTGTCCTTCAATTAGGCCTCCAATGAAGATAATAACACTCATGACATTATTGATAAGTTGTACAGTTCTTCAAAAAAATCTCCATGAAAGCATCTCTAGCTTTAACAACTTATGGAAATCAAAATCCATATTGGTTGGAGGTGGTAATCTAATTATATGGAAGACCTATACAGCCTTCTTTGATTCCTATGGGTAGAGCCTTGGGGAAATTGGGCTTTGTGGAATAATCTCATCAAAAGCTTTATAAGGTAAGTGATGAATGCAGCTTAAAGCTATTACAAACCGTACTTAAGCCTATAATGTTAAGAACTAAATTGAGCACGATAGGGATGGCAGGCCAATAATTGTTTTTTGCTAGCAAATGTTGGAATAACTTGTGAGTTAACTAAAAGGACTTCTATAAGGCTTTGTTCAAAAGATCCAAGGTGAAATTTGATCAATTTGTTGAGCAAGGATGAGTACTTCTTAATTATGCTTTAATTTTAGAGTTGATATTACGTCTTCGTGTTGTGATCATCCTTTCCTCGTGATGAGTCATGGTGATACAAAAGAGTTCACAGATCTTATCAAGCTTGCAAAGCATTTCCATTAAGGCAGTAAGAGTGTTGTTGGAGGAGATTCTAGTCTGCCCCCCAGACATAGGTTCTAGAGGTTGTGGAAGAGTTACGAAGGTGTGAAAGTGTCCAATCCTTGAAGCATTTGAAGATCTGTATTGATTCCATGTGCTCATTGTTTATGGGAATGTCTCCGGCTTGGTGGAGTACTAGGCCTTTACTTGTTGTGACTTCTTAACAAAAAGACCTTATAACTGCTCTCACTAACCATCACTTTCAAATTGACATGAGAAGAACTGAGTAGAATCATCAAAAGTTTCCTCCCTTCTTCAAGAACTGGAGAAACTTCATCGTTGTGGTTTGAAAAGTATTATCTTCAACAAGTGGACTGGTTTTTTAAGACCTCCTATAGATCCCACTACTAAGATATTTGAAGACCCTATTATGCTCAATAGAGCTAACGTGTAGAAGACCACAACTGTAGTGTCAAAAGATAGTAATCATTATGCTCCGTAGAGATGACGGGATGGTTGAATAGACTCCTGATGCAGCCCCCTATTTGGGGAAGATGTCGAGGCTGCCAAAATTCAGAATGACAGAGGACTTAATTAATTTAATGCAAAATGAACTCTAAGCTCAAAATTAAAATCTGAACTAAAATTGTAGGTGTTTGAAGACTCTGTTATGCTCAGTAGAGCTAACAGATAGAATATCAATTAGTGCCACAAAAATCTATGCAATGAGTTGGAGAAGATCGAATAGCCCCAACATGTGGGGACGAGAGGCTGCCAAAATTCAAACTGATGTCGAACTTTAAGATGATTAATTAGATTTGAATTGAACAAAAATTAAATTTGAACTAAACATGATGAACTTCTAAAGAATCGAAAGTTCAACAATAAGAATAAATCAAACTTCATTAAAACTTATAAATTCAATGAATTCCAAACTAAATGTGAAAAATATGGATGTTACTTCAAATGATTGAACTAAAATAAAAATATCTTTCACCATCGGACTCGCAACACATCATACAAGTGAACAAAAGGTGATACTAAATTAATTTTGCATAAATTATGGAGCTAGCTTTCACTCAATTTAAGTGCTTTAGAATTTGTGCAATCATTTGAAAGAGATGAATTTTTGTACAAACTATAAAGCAATAGTCAATTTAATTTGATCTTTTCAAAATTCGTACAAGTATTCTAAATTACTCACATAGACCCTGACACTACGTTGAATGCTTAAACTTAGTGTCTAAGGATGCTGCACATGGTGATTCTTTGTTGGGTCTTAGGATTGGGTCTGAGTTAACAAAACTTTAAAATCCAATAATAATATTATAAGAATTTCAACTTATTAAAATATCCTAGAAGCTAATTTTGTCATATGACAATGGATCTGATCCTATTATTAAATTAATAGAGTCGATGGGATCTAGAATAGCAAAATAAAATATATACTAATGATGAATTGATTGAAGATATCAACTTGAGGGGTCATAATTATCAAAAATGTGTAAGATACTTATATTCAATATTTTGATAATATAAATCTAGATATGATCCTCTATTATTAAATTAATAGAGTTGATAGGATCTAGAATAACAAATTAAATGATCAAGTTAACTCATTCCCCAATGATGGTTGAGTTGATCGAAGATATCAACTGGAGGTGTAACTATTATCAAAATATTTAATATATTATATTTAATATTCTCAAATTAAAAATTCTTAAAATATAAATATAGGTATAATACTCTATTATTAAATTAATAGAGTTGACAAGATCTAAAAGAATAAATTAAATGATTTAAGCACCAACATGGGCCCCGACACTATGCTGAATGTTTAAACTTAGTGTATGAGGATGCTGGGCTGGTTGATTCCCAGTTGGGTCTTAGGACTAGGTCCAGGTTAACAAAACCTAAAAATCCAATAATAATATTATAAGAATTTCAACTTGTTAAAATATAAGAGAACCTAATTTTGTCATATGATAGTGGATTTGATCCTCTATTATTAAATTAATAGAGTCGATAAGATCTAGAATAGCAAAATAAAACTTATTTCCCAATGATGGCCGTGTTGATTGAATATTTCAACTATTGGGGTTTTCATAATCATAATAAAAAAATTTATTCAAATTCTAATGTCAAATCATTATATATTCAAATTAAAATTAATTATAAAATGATCAAATATTCAAATTAAAAATATATATATAAATTAAATAAAATTAATTATTTAAATTTAAAATAAAATCCATTCACCCATCACCAACAATTTTTCGAGGGTGTATGCACCACTCAACGAGTTCGACAAAGCAACAAGCATAGGATTTAGGGTATACATACACTTTCTGACAAGTCAATATGGACAAATCAGGTCAATCCTTCATCAAGTTCATCAAACTTAAAGCTAAGACAGAAAAAATTTCAAATCTAAAATAAACAAACCAATTCCTCCAGCAAACCCGAGCAAGCATGAATCTAGAGTGAGAGGAAATTTAAATCTAAAATAGCACAAGAGAAAGAGTTCTTCAACAAACTCATTGGAGCAAAGTGTAGATAGTGAAAGAGTTATTATCCATCTGACAAGTCAATTCTGACAAATCGGTTGATCCTGTCATTTAGCATGTCTGAAACATGGCATCATGCTAATAACAAATCCTATCAAAGCTCCATAATCTATTGCAATTGAAGCTGAAGTGATCCATGTTCTGTGATCAGCCCAAAAGGTCAACTAATTTTTAACAAACATGACTCACTTCATGTATGAATCACATTTGTTGAGGGGCATTTGTTGACCTTAATATATGCTACATGAGTTGAATCGAGCTTATAAGATGAATTATATCAACTTCGGATGCAACATTGCAACCGAAATGCACTCGACGGTGCCAAAAATTAATCAAAATGATCTTTGATCAATGAACGGGCTTCACCATCATGTTTAGAACATCAAAATTTATCAAAATCTAAATATTACATAATTTAATGATCAATCGAGCAAGCGATCGAGTTGTCAATGTGTTGATGCATGAGAATGATGATGCCCAAATGATCTATGATGATGAGCGACTTTGTCATTTAGAACATCAAAATTGATCAATATAAATATTGCATAATTTAAGATCGAGATCAAGCGAGGTCATATCTGACAAATATTAGAATTGTCTCGATGTGTCCAAATGACCTCTGTTCATAAAATTGATTATGTTGTTAGCTTTGAAATATCAAAATCTATCAAATGAGATTATTCATGATTAATTTATATGATTCTATGCGAACATCGAGTAGTTGGAAGAGATAATGCATATTTTTAAACTAAAATTGCTCCAATTCGACGCCAACTCAAACCAAATGGCTTTCGATCGTGAAAGAAATTATGTCATTATATCCGGAACAACAGAATAACCTAAGATTAACATATATATTAATGTGGTGAAATTTTTATAATAGAATTTCTAAAGAATAAGAAATATACTTTCATCTTCACTCTGCTTGGATAAAATGAAGATCAAATATACTCCTTTTTTTATGCATTTTTTGACAGTGTAGATCATATGTTCTTAATGAGGGTGATATTGACATTGAGGAGAGGTGTATCTCTAAATATAAGTCACCACCCTATAATGGACTTAATCACCTCAATAAGGACTAGGACAATAAGTTTACATGTGTACCAAAAGATTCCTACTTTATATGAAAAAATAGTAGGGTTTTTATTTTTTGGTTCATTAAGTTCCCTATAGGGGCAAGCCCTCATAATTAATTATATGCTAAGAAATGAGATCTCTCAGAAATACTCTCGACTAAGGTAAATGATCGTTGTCTCTAAATATTTCAATAAGTAGGACTATCAATCAATTAGTTTATTTTAGAAGATCAAATGAGATTGATCAAAGAGAGGGAGTTATCATCGAAGCTAAAGGGAGATAAGTAGGAGATGTTTTTATGCTTGAAATCTAGCGAGCATCTCAAACTATCTATGGTTGAGCTTTATATTTTTTAAAATTGAATTATTCATTTGAGTTGATTTTTTATTAGAAGTTTAGGACTTATGATTCCATAACACAAGATTATGAAAATGCCTGAGAGGTGAGGATTTATGCTTATGACCCATAGAAGGGAGAAGGAATCTTAGAACCTAAATTTAGGGAGTTTTGGCGAGTGCCGAAAGCACGACCTAAATCTAAGGAAAAAAATGGTTATTTGGTTTGCCTCCATAAGAGAGGATAAACCACCCGACTGCTTGGACTTACAACTGCCTGGGGGTGGCTATCAACTAACTCCTCCAATGATTTTAAATTCATGTAGGCAAGTCATATGATTTATGTAAGATGGTTAGGTTGATGTTTATTTAGAAATAGACTAAGTCCTTAAACTCACTCCCTAAAGAGACTAGATCATGTAAGAGCATGCTTCAAATGACCTAAATCTAATGCAAGTCATATTACATATTATTTTCATTTTTGGACAATAATTTGACTCAGGCTTATAAGATTCATATGCTTGAGAGAAGTAAGATTATTGGCCAAAATTAATAAGAAGGGAGGAGGTGTGTTTCCACCATGGCTCTCAAAGGTCAAGCCAAGTTTCTCTAGCAAAAGTGAAAGCCCTCCAATCAAGAGTGAAAATAATATGCATTTGTGCATGATGTTATAAAAGAAATACTCATCCATCTAAGGGGTTGATAATTCTTTTATCTTGATTTTAGCCTAAACTTTAGGTGAGGCTATGAATTCTTTATTTTTAGTTTTGAATTGATTAATTTGGTAGAAGATTTATTTTTTTCCTAAGAGTTTAATCCACATCCAGGTCATACATTAAGCAAGGAAGAAACTAGAAAAAGGATGTCATCTTAATGCACAAGCTCAATAAATCATCAATCAATTTTTAAAGCTGACGCAAAAGAATAAAAGGTCATTTGTGGTCGGGCACCATCGTACAAACCCAAAACAAATTGGATAGTTGAGCTCTACCCTTATACAACCTGGATTACAAATGAATTAAGTACAATTAAGCAAGAAATTTATTGTTATGGGGGTCTTCAAGCTTCATTTCTTCATTCTTCTTTTTTTTCTTTCTTCTTCTTTTCTTTCTTCTTATTTTCTTCTTTCCTCTTTGGTTCCTTCTTTTAGATGGTTGGAAGGTGGTTTCTCTAAATACTTCACATGGTACATAAGATGAGATCTTATGACCAATGCTCATCCTGATCCCCCCATAACAAATATTCTAAAATCTTAATTACAAAAATACATGAAAAGGGAAGAGTAAATCTAGCAAACACCTATAAAATAGAGATTAGCTAAACAAATAACACAAATCCCAAGCATGCATATTGGACTTATCACCCCACATATGAGTGACTAAGTCCACCTAGCCTATTGGATTATGCTTAGGGGTATAAGCATCTGCACAGCAAAAGTATTTATATTTATATTTATTACAGTGCCCCTTAAGCACAATCCCCTGTAGAAAATAATGATTAGACTAAATCATCCTATCATTCATTCTATGCACATTCACCATAACATCAAACTAAAACATATATCAAAAAATAAAATCAAACATCAAACTATGCACCACCCTAACCTAAAGCTAGAAGTGGTGACTTAGTCTAAATGTGTGTGCTTTAGATGGTTTGTGTGGTATGCTTAACTATGGCTTTAGGGTTTGTATTTTCTAAATGTGAAAGTGTTCAACTTAGATGATGGTTTCATTTAAGTTATTTTACTGATTTGGGTTGATTTTATTTTGTATTTTTATTTGGTTTGAATGAATCCTACAATTAATTACTAAGTTTTAAAGAGAGGGAAGAGAGAAGAGAACTTCTCTTTCCCTCCCTACCTTAAGTAATTTCTAAAGTGGATTTATGTTTGGTTTTATTTAGTGAATGTTTTATTATATGTTTTAATTAATCCTCAGTTTAGATCAATTCTAAACAAACATATTAAAAAAAGGCATTTTAAGATTAAGTGAACTAAATTCATAAAACACACATCACTTCATTTCTTTCCCAACATGTATAACATGCATATGGATGAATCCTAAGCATATCTATACATACAAATGAAAATATTTAGCACACCTTATAATGAATGTTAAGTAGTTTACTTAAGGAAAATTTAAATGCTTATGATGCATGATTTTCATTAAGTGCAAAAAGAGTTTCTTATCCAATTTTCATATGCACACATGAATGTATGAAAGGCATAAGTGAGTACGACACCATTGTTAACTAGGGGTGTAAGGTATAAGACCTACTTAGGGCTACTTAAAGTCTCACAACCCCAGGGTTGTCCACACTAATATACCACTTTCCTTAAATATAAGCATATGTACGAAAGAAATAAATGGAAAAGAAAGAATGCAAAAGTTTGTGTTGATTGACTTATTTTTGTTTATGCAATTTATATGTACAAGTGTAGGTATCCTTCTTAGGTAATAGCATAGGAATGAATAGGAGAAAGAATTAGGCAAGTGTTAGGTTCTTTTTAAATGAACTAAATAATTTACCAAATCATATTCAAAACTATACTAAAAGAGGGGAGAAGGAAAACTATACAAAGCACATCCTTATATTTTACTCACATGCAAGCTCATTAATAAAATATAAGTAACACATTTTTAGTTTTGATAATTGATTCATATATTTTGAAAATAATTTGGATTTAATAGTGCCATGTATTTCTATTTTAGTCAAAACATGCAATTTGACATAAAAGAAATTTTCACTTTATTTTGATTTTTTTGAAAAGAATGAATGCATGAAATTTTACACATTTAGCATGTTGAAGGAACTAAAATGGCAAATGTAACACATTCACTAATTGTAAGGCAATGTATTAAATCAAATCAAATTATTTTTAAAGAATGGTTGGTTTTGTTTTTAGTTTTATTTAATTTGAGAAGTGTGAGGCAAGTTTATTGTTTTTAACACATTCTCACATGTGTATGATATTTAAGTTCAAATTTTATATGATTAGATCCATTTTATATTTTGATTAGGTTAAGGTATGAATTAAGTGTATTAATTTTATACATACCACTAGTATATTTAATCAAATAATTATGAGCTTATGAGATGACATAAAATCTCACAAGGAATTTAAATTTTCAATGCACCTAGGAAGAAAAGGCCTAATGCAATTTTTCTCATGATTAATGATTAATTAAACTAAGGGATTTTAACTTAAGTAATTTCATAACCCCTCTCACACATGTGAGTTGGGTTTTGATTTTCTTAATGTACTTAGGCTCTTGAACACCTAAGCATCTATTCAAGATAGATTAAGTAAAAAGGTTTTAGAATTTTATGAAAAAAAAATAGTGAATTAACCCTTAATTAAGAATGAATTAAGGAAGAAAAAGGGGGGTTCAAGGAATATCTCAAGAAAAGTATCCCAAAATTATTCCCTAAACCTCACATTCACTTAATCAAAACTTAATTGACTCAATCAGAGGGTTAAATTTCTAATTATATCCTTAATTAAGCTTAATTATATTAAGAGAGTTATTAAGGAATGAACTTGCAATTTCCCTAATTAAGCCACCAATAAATCCCAGAAACATAAGGGGATGCAAGAATCATACCACTAATTAAGCACAAAAAGTTTGGGATTAATTAGAGGAATAATTAAAGGGTAATTAGTAAATTACTATTCCTAATAAAACCCAAATTCAAAAAAATACTATTCAAAATCCATTGAAATTAATTTCAGAATATTCTATGTTCAATTATCTTTCATATGCAATTTATTTCATATTTTTTGATTGTCTACACTTAGATATGGATTTTAGAAGGTTTGATGATTAATTAGAAATTATTTAAAACTTAATTATATTATTAATCTCATCGGTGCCACGTATGTCATTGATGCGGCATGCGCTTTACACATGGCAGGATGGGATTGGGTATTTTACAAGTCACATCGTAGCACTGCATGGCGATGGCATTCTTTCTCTCATCCGATCGGATCGGGGCAGGCGTGGTGAGGAAGAAAAATAAAAATATTACATGTTTTAATCTAGGTTGTCCATCCAAAATGCACAGATGGATGGCCAGAGATCCATCCCTATTATCCCCTGTGAGCAATGGAGGTCGTCCATGTTCTCGAGTAAGATCTGAGCTCGATTAAGCTCAGATTGGGCTAAAATTTAGCCCACACCATCTAAACCTAATGGAAAGCACATCTAACGGCTAAAATTCCATGGGATTAAAATTCATTTCACAAAGGACCAACACACATTGAAATTAAGCTCAAAAAAATGGCCAACCTCAGGGAGGTGATCGGCCGATTCCTTTGGGAAGCTCAGTTGAGATGAAGCTTTGTTGAAGGTTTGAGCTCTTGAAATTGAGTGGATGCTTCTATGGACCAAATCTCCTTTGCCTTAAGCTCGGCTTTGGTTTAGGGCACCCTTCCTTTACCTTTGGAGCTTGGGAAAGAATTTTGGTGAGCTCAACTTGGTCCTCGATGGCAAGAAGGGGTTGGTTTGGACTAGCAAGTTGGAATTTCAATGGAGTTCCCCTATTTTTCCTTAAGGAAAATTGAGAAATGGGATTTTGATTTCACTCTAAGATGCTTGGGATCACTTGGCAAAAGCTCCTTTGGCTTCCTAAGCTTCAATCAAATGAGGGAAACTTTTAATGAAATCAAATTAGGGGGAGTATATCTCCCCCTTTGGCAATCAGACAATCGCAAGCCTCATTGCTATTTTTGATCAATTGCCCTAATTTAGTGAGTTTGTTAGGCTCTTAGATGAGTCATTGAGTTCAGTTTGGCCAGAGGAGTAGGAAGGTGAACTCCCCATGTGCTCAAAACAAGTGGAGGCATGATTCCCATGTGGCCATTTCAAGGGTAGTGGTCGGTTTGACCATTGAGCTAGGTTGGGCTGACCCAAACCCATTGGGTTGGGTGCACCACCCTCCCTAGTGTTCACTTGATCCACTAGGAGAGTGCCAACTGGGTATGAAGAGGATTTGACCAAATTCTAAGTGGAATTGCAAAAATTTACCCTATGGCCTAGGGTTAAAATTGTCATTTGATCTTGATTTTAGTTTGGGTATGTTTGATATAATGAAAAAATAGGTTTGGCCAAGTTTCATTGAATTTGGAGTTGGTTTGATGTGATTTGGCTCATATTGACTCATTTAGGTCAAAATGGGTTAACTTGAGTCAAGTTGACCAAGTGGTCAAATTGGGTCAAATCAAGGGTTGGGTCAAGTTCATATGACCATTTGAAATGTTTTGGTGGCTTTGGATTGATTCAATTTGATTTAGATTTGAAATTAGTTCATATGACTTCATTTAGGTCAAATGGGTCAAATTGACCAATTTGACCCATTTGACCTATTTGAGCTAGGTCATGGGTAGGTTAGGTTTGGTTGGTCATATGAAGTGGATTGGTATCTTTTTTTTTCAATCAATTTTGGTTAAGTTTGAATTTAGCTCAATATGACCCTTTAGGTCAAGTTAGGTTCAAGGCCAATTGGGCAAGGTTAGGTCTACTTGGCCAATTGAGACTTTGGTCAAGTTCAACAAGTGATTTAGAATGAACTTGGCCCATTGGTTTCAATCAATTTGGCTTAGATCAAGTTTTGACATATTTTGACTTTTTAGGTCAAGTTGGGTCAACTTGGGTCAAGTGGACAATTGGGCTAGGTTAGGCTCAAATGTTAACTTGGCCAAGTTCAAACATTAATCATGAATGAACTTAGATCATTGGTTTCAATCAATTTAGCCTATGCTAGATTTTGGATATGTTGGGTTTCATTTTGGCTAAGTGTTGACTTGGTCAACCCTTAGGTTTAACTTGGTTTGACCTAACTTGCCTGATTAATCATCTCATGATGATTGTTGATCCTGATGAGAGGCTTAGGTGAGTTTGATTCAATCCAATTTGATTAGGATTAGAATTTGGCACATAAGGGTACTTTAGGTCACTTTGGGTCAAGTGAACTTAAGTGGGTCAAATGACTTAGTCAAAGCTTGATTTGAGTTTGATTGAACTTACATATGGACTTATGATTGAAATATAAATCCATTTGCTAGTGGTTTGAAGTCAAATGGGTTTTGATTCATTTGATAATTTTAAGTTCAAAAGGTGAACATGAAATGGATTTTGGCTTGATTTTTGAATTGAGTTTTGGTTAATTAATTGAACTTTGTATTATGTTTGGATTCATGCTTGAATTATTGATTGAATCATGAAGAAAAATTAAGATTTTGGCTTGATTTAAAGTTGATTTGGCTAAGTTCAAGAATTTGACTTGAAAGGCTTAGGTTAGATTTTGGTTGAATTTGAGTTTGATTTTTGGAGTTGGTTTTGGTTGTTTGAATTTATATTTCATTTATATATATGAATATAAATGAGAATATAAATGGGTCATGAGAAAATTTCATGAGTTTGAAGTGATTTGAACATGATCTAGGCTAAGTCCTTAAGAGAGGATCAATGTGACTTAGGAAAGATTTATGAGTTGATCTTGAATTTTGAATTTAGTTTGATTGATTTGAATTTATATTTCATTAATATATGTGAATATAAATGATAATATAAATGGGTTGTGAGAACATTTTATGAGTTTGATTGATTTGAAGATGATTTTTACCCTAAACCCTAAGAGGGAATTAGGGACTTAAGAAGGATTTTGAATTAGAAATTTGAATTTTGGATTTGAGTTGATTGATTTGAATTTATATTTCATTTATATATGTGAATATAAATGAGAATATAAATGGGTTATGGGAAAAGTTCATGAATTTGAATTAATTTGAAGATGATTTTTAGGCTAAGTCCATAAGAGGGAAATTAAGGACTTAGGAAATATTTGGAATTTGGAATTTCAATCATGAGTTTCAATCATATGGCATTAATTTGAGTTTGGAGAAAATAAATTAGGCTAGAATTGATTTAGGTTCGATGTTGATTTGATTTGGAGTTTGACTTGAAGGAAGGAAGTAAGGAAAGTGGTCAAGCTATAGGGTAGACAAATTTTCCTAACACCCCTTAGGCATGACCTACTCCTATGGCTAACTCTTCTAAGTCTCTAGGGCTAGGTTGAGTGTCCACCTAATGACTAGATGTGTCTTAAGACTAAGGATCTCTTAAAGTCTAAGAGAAGTCCTATGCCTAAGATGGAGGGGTTGAGAACTCATTCTAAAAATGAGGTCAACAATTAACTATATATATATTTTTGTCATAAAATTCATATTAGGGTTGATTAGTATATTAATTAGCATAATTATTATATTAATTAGCTTACATTTTAAAATAAGACCTAAAATCCACTCAATTATCCTCCCACTTGCTCAGCTCCTCACACCTAGGCACGATCTAAAGGCCTCCCTCTCTTGATCTCCCTCATTCTCTCGTCTGAATCCCTTAATTGCAAGAAATTGCACCCCCTCTTCGTCTGAATCCTTAAAATTGCAAGGAAATCACACTCCCTCTTCTCCTCTTCAATCGTCTCCTCCAACCGCACCCCCTCTTCATCTGAATCCTTCAAACCGCAAGGAAAGAGCCCGATTCTCTTCTCTCGCTCTTCATCTAACTCCCTCAACCGCATGGGAATGGTAAGGAATACCATGAATTGCAAATTCCTGTTCTTATCTCCCTTCCCCCTTTCATTCTCCTCCCACTCCCGTTCTCTCTTAGTTGGTCCAAAAAAAGTCGCAAACTATTGGTTCATTTCCTGAAGCTGCAAGCACGCCCCCTCCTCTCTCCTCTTTCACTCTCTCATTCATCTCCACCAAAACTGAAAGCCAAATAGCCTGATTCCTTCTCTTTCAAATTCCCTCGTCTTCCCCATTTTCCCTCAATCTGCTACCCTTATTGATTTCTCCTCTAATCGAGCACATAGTCGCCAATTTACTCTTATGATTATTCATTTTTCCTGATTTACTCTTCCGATTATTGCTTTTATCGTGACTGAGGAGGAACACTGTCATCAGGCAGACTCAACTTTATCTTTCTATAATTTCCATCATTCCTTCCACTTTACCCATGTTTGTTGATCGATGCATTATTCGTTACAAATGTGTTAAAAAATAGTTCGAATATGTAGGAATGTATGAATATGTGAAAATTATATATGTATATATCCTTCTTTCATGTAGGTTTGAAGGCCTCGTCAAACTCATTAGGGCGTGATGAGATGAAAATCTATTGTGGAGTCGCAAGACACCACTTGCTACGCTCAATAGGGAATACCGAGTAAGCCAAAGTTGTTAGATGCAGCCTCTTATGCCGAAATGCTGCAAAAATTTTAAAAAAGGGGAGGAGGTTTGAATGTGTAGAAATTGCATATATATTTACTTTTATGTAGGTGATTGAAGGCCTCATTATGCTCATCAGGGCGTAACGAGATTAAAATTTGGCTGAGGTGTTTCAAAACACCCAACTATCATGCTCATCAGGGCATGATAGATAGGCCAAAATAGTTTCGATATAGCCCCCTACGTAGGGATGATGCTGGAATACTGTCAAAATTTCATCAAATTTTTGGGACTTAAATTTAAAATAAATTAGATATTAAATTAATGATAAAACATAAAATCTTAAAATAAAATAATTTCACAAAGATTGAATCTAAACGAGCTCAATGAAGATTAATATTAAACAAGAATAAGCTAAATGAGAAAAAAATATATATTCTAAATATGAGATTTAAAGATGATAATAATTGAGCAACACAAAATTAAATAACTCACTTACATGCTATAACAATGGTTAGTTGGCTAAGAAGAACTAATTGAACTTTGTAGCTTACATTAGGCATGAAAATGATTGAAAGAAAATAAGCCAAATACAAACATAACTTTGAATTTATGGGGAGGTTACATAAAGCTAGAAGGTCATTTCTTCAAATAAAAAGGTTTATAACACCCATTAATTAAATAAAAAGGTTACATAAATGTCTTTTACCTATTCAAAAGGAGAAAAAAGTTGACTTTCATTTTCTTCTATTTTCACGAGAATTTGATTTCAAAGTTCATGCTGTATGTAGGGTATACTATCATGGTGCAATGATCGCTGTCATGTAACTAGGAAACCCCTAATTTGTAAATTAGATATGCATGATATGTACTTTATAACACCCAAATCTCATGAAATTTTTTTGATGTTGTATTGATGGAAACTAGCTATTGCTAATATATTCAAAATAATAGCCTTGCATATGCACTATTTGGTGAAATCCTCTCCACCATCTTTTAGACCATATTTAAGATTAGAGAATTAGACTTTGTTCAACTACCACTGTGGATCTCCCTTTGTTCTAACCAAGCTAAACTACACAACCGAATGAGAGAGCACTAGCTAGGTGCATAGAGATAGAGAGCTACTCAGCAGAGGAAGTCTATCAATCGCTTGAAAGAAAAGAGAGCACTTTCAACAACTTCTTGCAAAAAGGGTGATAACAAACCCCTATGCATAACAAACTTTCTACGCATAGAAAGGAAAGGAGTAAGTAAGTATATCTACATGAATCTAATCTTGTTTGTTATAGTTATTTGCCTCAACACAGTGAGAAGTTCTTATGAGATACCTTCGAATGTTGCTATGCAAGAATAAAATAAAGTTCAATAGGAGGTGCTCTTGTGCCTTTTCTTTTTTGAAGTGGCCTGGTTGTTGATCCCTAACATGATATCGATTACCTGGTCTCTTTCTCCTGAATCAGATTTCTCAAATGATAACTCAAACTATGAGATGTATGGATAAACAGGGAAAGTATAGTGAACTATTCAATGACATATGAGTTTATCGCATAATGAGCCACTCTTTGGATTTTCCCTATCCACTAAAAGTGAGAAAGTTAAGAAATAATAAAGAGAAATACAAATCTTAATGAGAAGCTAGACTCATTCTCTTGTAAGTTAGTCATTCTCATGTCATGGGGAATAGATACCTGTCTCAGGTAAAGAGGGACTTCTGGGCATTCTTGCTTCACTATTTCAATTTTTCTCACCTCTTTTGGTTAAATCCATTAAAGGAAATTTAAAGGATTTAAGGAAATTTTTAAATTAAAATTTAATTTTTGGATTAGATTTGATTGATTTAAATTTATATTTCATATATATATGAGAATATAAATAAGTTTTGAGAAAATTCAAGAGTTTGAAATGGTTTGATCAAGGTTTAGGTTAAATCCACTAATGGAAAATTAAGGGATTTAAGGGAATTTCAAGGATTTTAAATTTGGAATTTAATTTTTGAATTGGATTTGATTGATTTATATTTATATTTAATTTATATATGAGAATATAAATAAGAATATAAATAAGTTTTGAGAAAATCCCATGAATTTGACTCAATATGATTATGATTTAGGATTGATTTTGGCTATGTCCTTTAATGAAAAATTAAAGGGACTTAAGAAAATTTTCATGAATTGATTTGGAATTTTGAATTTTGAAAAAAACCTCTTGATCATATTATTAAAATTAATACTGATGGCTCATCTCTCATAATGGCTCGGGTTGTGGAGGCATTTTTAGGGATTCTAAGGGTATTGTTCTATGTGCATTTGCTTATCCCCTTATTTCCAGACCTTATATCTTGAGCTTATGGCTATCCACAAAGCTCTAGAAATTTGTCTTCAAAATGACTAGCTCAATATTTGGATAGAGGTGGACGCTCTTCTCGATTGACCTTTTGACTTCTTATAGCAACGCTTGTTTATATTACCTCCTCAAGCAAACTAGGGCTCTTCTCTCTCAACTGAATTTTACCATCACTCATGTTTGGCATGAAGGTAACACATATGCTGATTACCTTGCAAATCTAGGTGTGAGATTAGACAGTATCATTCTCTTTAATCAATTTACATTACCCAAATACCTACGTGGTCTGGTTAACTTGGACAATTCCGGGCTTCCTTACCTCAGAATCTAACTCTCCTCTTCTTCTCTCTTTTTTTTGGTTTTCTGTTCCCTTGTGTTCTAACTCTCCTTGACGTTTTTCTTTTACTTCTAGGAGTTGTATTTTGCTTCATTTTTGTGCATGAAGAGGACATTTGGTTTTTTCTGCTGAGACTTATCATCCTCGATGTTGTTTTTACTGGAACCTGGACCCCATTCATCATGCCATTTCCTATTTCAGCAAGGTTTCTTTAGTGGGATCTTGCTGTGGGGTGCTTTCTTCCTTTCTTTCTCCTACTATCGATGTTCTTTGTAGGCTTTCTCACAGGTTACTGCTGACCTTCTTACCCTTAATGGTTGACTTATGTTGCAATAGTTGCTCTAATGGGAGTGACTCTCGATTGCAGGATTATTTTTGGGTTCGCTCATTTCGTGGTAGAATCATATCTACTGATCTTTGTTTATATTGTAATCATCTATTGTGCTCTTACCTTCTTGGATTGGAGTGCCTTTTACATTGGTGTACTCGATGTTATTCTTTGCTTTAAGATTTTGGATGGTTATGGATTTGGTTTATCCGATTTGCTTTTACAATCTTGTCTTAACCTGCTATAATATCCCTTTAGTCTTAGTATTGTGCGATCACTATGCCTTATCAACTGTTCTCTTGATCATAAACTATGGTTGGTATACTCTCAATGGTATTATTTTGGCAAGCCTATGGGGTATTTCTCCAAAGATTGTGGGCTGAATAGGGATATTGTTGCTGCTGTTATGAATGTTCCTTATGTGGTAGTTTTTCTGAGGCTGATTTGGTTCCTTGAGGCTTTTGTCAATCATGCTGTCTCTGCTTTTGTTTTCCAGGCACAACAAGCTTGGATTTTCTCAATGGATCATTATCCTGCATTTGCTGTGATTGTGGGTAATTTTGTATTCACTAATTTTTGGTTTTCTATTTTCCTTGTCCAGCAAGATGCCAACATCTGGATTGTTGTTTGTGCTTGCTGTGGTCTTCTCTCCATTTGTTATGTTGTGAACATGCCTTTTTTAAATATCCTTTTTTTGTTATCTTTGGAAGGGTATCAATGGTTTATCTTATAAGCATAATGGGATTATTGGTAATCTTATTGGTTATTATTGTCACTATCCTTGGCAGTGTTGGATTATGGTGATTAAGCACCTATTCTTGATCGATTTCTCAATGTAATTTGCTTGGGGTGGGTGCTATTCATTATCTATCCTTCCATTTACTTATGTATAATTTTGGGTGGCCTCTTGGGTTATTCTTAAAGTCCTTTATTGGTCATCTTGGATTGTGTCGGGGTTCTAGTTGTTTAGCATGTTGTTGATTGCTTGGTGGACTTTGCTTTGAACCCCTTTTGGTCTTTAGTTATCATCGACTAATGTGATCTATCATATCTGCTATTTCGTTCATCCTCTCTCGATAAACTGCATCTTTCTGTTTATATTGGATGGGAGGCATTATGACATGCTTGGTTTTTTATTGTTTTGATTATTTCATGTCCTGGAAATTTCCTGGCTTGGTTTATCTGGCCACCCTTGTTGGCTCCTTCTATGTTGGCTGCAAGATTTTTGGGTCCTTCTTTCAGCAAACATTTACTGCTCTTGATGCTCTGATGGTGATAGTTTTTGGAGATTTCTGTCTGTGTTGCGGCCTTCAAGATAACTACTTTTATGGCCTAATATCTACTCTGATTGGGAGGTTTTATGGCCAATCTGTAGTCCTTCCCTGCCATGAATGTTGCCATCTTCATTATTGCTGTCTTGGCTATTTTTTGCTTTGGTTATCCATTGTCCTATCTTTTTTGCATTCTATTTTACATTGTTGCATTACTTTTTCTTGTTGGGGTTGGCTTTTCTGTATGCTATTTTTACAGCTCTTGTTCATCTCCTAATTCTTTGTAATTTACTGCATTGTTGTCTCTATTCCTATCTCGGTCCAATTTGGTTTGTGCAATTTTTTGAGCTGTCTATTCTTAAAGAGTGGTGTTGTGGGAAGTTGCTGCCTTTTGTTGTCTTGTTCTCTCGGTTATCTGTTGAGCTGGATTATCGAATTTTGACCGGTATCTTTGCCATGGGCTAGCTCTAAATGTCCTTACTTGTTAGTTTTGGTTGGTTGCGACCTTTTCCTGTTGAGCTATGCTGCCTTCCTTTAAATTGTCTTTCTCCAATTACTCATATGGACATAAAAAAGGGGGTTGTTTCTTGCCCTGAAAGTTTCAATTATATATCTTATGATGGGAAGGTCTAAACTATAAGATCATTGACTTGATTAGCATGATCGCAACAAGTTATCTCATTTGCTATTTTTTTTTTTGGTGGTGGGTTTATATGCTTGTTTCACTTGGATATGAGGCTCTGGCTAAGATGACTAATTCCCCTATGTTTATATACTCTCATGTCAGGATGACTATATTGATATCTTTCTTGAATGAGACAACTTACCATTTAGCTCTTTGCAATTACCTCTCTATTTTAGATATGATTGTGTTTAGGATTGCGGTAATAAAGTTCATAAGACTATCAACAAAGTGTTACCTCCAGTTTGTTGGCTATGATGGTCATTATGTTTTCACTCCCTTTTGGTATGGTAGTAGCTCATGTGATGTAACCCTTCTAATGAAGTTTGGATGCTCAATTTTGCATCTGCCCCAATTTGGTGTGATTGAGCCTGAGCCTTCTTTATCAACTTTCCTTATTATCACTCTGCTTTTTTTTGTTTTCATTTATCTCTCTATTTGTATTATTTTTACGCTCTAATCTCTCTCTCTTGTCACTTTGCGGTGATTCTCCCTTGTTCTCTTGAGGTTTGCTTCATATTACCAAGCTCTCTTACAACCATCAGAGCATTGGCCTTAATCTTCTTTTCGATTATGATGTTAGCCATATTGTATCTTTTGATTGCTTTAATGTTTTCTCTTTCTTTTGGATGTACTTAGATGGAGATTTACTCCTTAGGCTGATTGTAGCTCTTTGAGCAGTAGATTCGGAGTTTATCCTCTTTAAGGATCTTGTAACCTTTTTTTTGTATAATAAAATACCCCCGTATAATGGGGTTTCTTTAAAAGAAAAAAAATAAAAAAAAATAAACTAAACTAACTAGAACTAATAATAACTAAAACTAATAAAGCTAAACTAATAACTAACCTAAACCTAATAAACTAATAACTAAATTAACTCACTAACTAAAATTAATTAATAACTAAACCTAATAATAACTAAACTAACAACTAAACTAAACTGACTAAATTTATTAAACTAATTAACTAATAAATTAATTAAGAAAACTAAATAATAATAAAACTAATAAATAAAAACTAAATTAATAACTAATAAAACCTAAACTAATAAACCTAATAAACTAAGAATTAACTAATAACTAAAAAACCTAAAACCTAAACCTAAACTAATAAATAACTAAATTAATAAATTAATGGAACTAATAAAACTAACTAAACCTAAACCTAAACCTAAACCCTAATAATAAAAACTAAAACCTAAACCTAACTAATAACTAAACTAAACCTGAACCATAAACCTTAAGCCCTAAACCCTAAATTAAACTAATAACTAAACTAACAAATAATAACTAATAAAACTAAACTAAATTAAACTAATAAATTAATAAAATTAAAACTAATAACTAAACTAAAAACAAAAAGTAAACTAAGTAAACCTAAACCTAATAAACTAAACTAACTAAAACTAACAAAACTAAAACTAAACTACCAACTAACTACCTAAAACTAAACTAAAACTAAACTAAACCTAAAACTAAATAAAACTAATAAAATTAAACTAACTAACTAATAACTAATAAACTAGAATTAACTACCAAATCCAAAATCTATAACTAATAACTAATAAATAAATAACTAATACTAATAACTAAAACCTAAACTAATAACTAAAGCTAAATAACCTAAACCTTAAACCCTAAACCTAAACCCTAAACCCTAAAGTAAAACCTAAACTAGAATAATAAACAAATAATTAATAACTAATTAAAACTAATAACTAAAACTAAAACTAACTAATTAAACAAATCTAACTAACTAGTTACCAACTATAATAACTAATAAACTAAACTTAAAACTAAAACCTAATCCTTGAATGAAAACCTAATCCCCAAACCTAAATTAAAACTAAAGAAAAACCTAATCCTTAAAAAACTAACTAAAAACTTAAACCCTAAACCCTAAATTAATTAACATAACTAACTAAACTAACAAACTAAACCTAATCTAAACAAAATAACTAAATTAATAAATTAACTAAAACTAATAAAACTAATACTACTAATACTAAATAATAATTAAAACTAACCAACTAAACTAACCTAACTAACTCCTAAAATAACTAATGACAAACCTAAACCCTAAACCCTAAACCCCAACTAAACTCCCACTAAACACTACTAAACTACTAACTAAACTAAACCTAAACCCTAAACCTAAATTAATAACTAATAAATTAACTAAAATTGATAACTAAACTAATAACTAAAACTAATAAATAAAACCTAAACCTAAACCTAAAATAAACTAAGCCTAAGCCTAAACGTAAACTCAATAAAATAAAATAAACTAAAAATAAATATAAACCATAAAAAATAAAAATAAAATACAATAAACCATAACCCTAAACCCTAAAACTCTAAACCCTAAACCCTAAACCCTAAACGATAAACCCTAAACACTAAACCCTAAAAACTTAAAAACTTAAACCTAAAAATAAAATAAATAGAAAAACCTAAACCAAAATAAAATAAAATAATAAAATAAAATAAAAACCTAAACTAAAACCTAAGCTCAAACCTAAACCTAAAGTTAAACATAAAAGTAAAATAATAACTAAAATAAAATTAAATAAATAAAAACCTAAACTAAACTAAAAAATAAAATAAACCCAGAAATTAAAAAACCTAAATAAAATAAAAACTAAATGTAAAATAACAATAAAATAAACCTATAAAATAAAATATAAATGAAATAAAACCTTAAACCTTAAAAATAAACCTAAAAAATATAAAGAGTAAAACCTAAACCATTAACTAAAAAAAAAATCCTAAACTTAAAATAAACAAAATAAGATAAACATAAACCTAAACTAAAATAAACTAAACTAAAATAAAGAAAACCTAAACCCTAACCAATAAACCATAAACCCTAAACCCAAAAACCCTAAACCCTAAACCCTTAACCCTAGCCCCTCACCCCAAACCCTAAATCCTAGACCCTAAAAACATAAAAAACCTTAACCTAAGCTAAATAAAACCTAAAAATAAAACAAATAAAAAAATGTAAACCTAAATAAAATAAAATAAAAAGAAAACTAAAACATAGACCTAAACCTAATCCTAAACCTAAAAATAAAATTAAATAAAAAAACTAACTAAACTAAAATAAAATAAATAAAAACCCAAACTAAACTAATACATTAAATAAACCTAAAAATAAAAAATTGAAATAAAATAAATATGAAATAAACCTAAAATAAAAAAAATAAAAACTAAATGAAATCCTAAACCTAAACAATTAACATAAAAATAAAACGTAAAACCATATAAAAAATAAAACATAAACCCTAAATTAAAAAAAAAAACTTAAAATAAAAATAAAATAAATAAAACCTAAACCTAAACTTGAAATAAACTAAACCTAAACCTAAACCTAGACCTAAATTAAATAAAATAAAATAAACTAAAAATCAACCAAAACCTAAACTAAAATATAAAACTTAAAAATAAACATAAAAAAAACTTAAAATCTCAACCTAAGAAAATAAAATAAAAACATAAACCTAAACCTAAATATAAAAAATAAAACCTAAACCTAAAAAATAAAATAAAATAAAACTAAACTAAAAAATAAATATAAACCTAAACATAAACATAAAAAATAAACTAAAATATAAAACATAAATAAAAATAAAATTATAAAATAAACTTAATAAACCTAAACCTACTAGTTTATTTAATTTTTAAAAAACCCTAAACCCTAAGCAATAAATCCTAAACCCAAAACCAAAATGTGATCCCCTGACACCAACCCTAAACTGCAACCTAAATCTTAAACAAACCCCACCCAACCCTATCTAAAAAATCTAACCCTAACCCTAAACCCTAAACCCTCCTAAACCCCCTAACCTAACCCTCTAAGCCCTCCAAACTCACCAGCTAACCATAAAGTCCTCCCAAGGCATAACTACCCTACCCTGACCCTAACCCCTAACCCAAATCACCCTAAACCATAAATCCTAAACCTCACGAACTAAATAAAAGATAAAAATAAAATCAAAAAAATCTAAACCTAAATAAAATAAACAAATAAAATAAAATGAAAACCTAAACTAAAACCTAAACCTAAACCTATAAATAAATTTAAATAAAAAATTAAAAGTAAACTAAAATAAAATAGTTAAAAATATAAACTAAATTAAAAAATAAAATTAATCTATAATAAAAAACATAAATAAAATAAAAACTAAATGTTAAATAAAAATAAAAAAAATTTAAAATAAAATAAAATAAAAACTAAAAAAATCTAAACCTCAAAAATTAACCTAAAATTAAAACCTAAAAATAAATAAAAAATAAAACCTAAATCCTAAACTAAAAAAAACCTAAACCTAAAATAAAAATAAAATAAAATAAACTTAAGCCTAAACTAAAATAAACTGAACTAAAATAAATAAAACCAAAACCTTAACCTAAACTAAATAATTTAAAATAAACTAAAAATAAACCTAAACCAAAACTACAAAATTATACCTAAAAATATACCTAAAGTAAAAAGCTAAAAGTTAAACATATAAAAATAAAATAAAAACCTAAACCTAAACCTTAAAAATAAAAGCTAAACTTAAAATTAAAAATAAAAATATAACTCAACTAGAAAATAAACCTAAACCTAACCCTAAATAATAAACTATAATAAAAAACCTAAACTAAAATAAATAAACCTAAAATAAATAAACTAAACTAAATAGAAAATAAACCTATATAAAAATAAAAAATAAAGTAAACTAAATTAAATAAAAAAACTAAATATACAAAATAAACTAAAAATCTACTAGTTTACTTAAATTTTTTTTTAAAAAAAACTTAAACTCTAAATCCAAAACCCTAAATCTACAACCCTAAACCCAAAACCCTAAACCCTAAACCCTAACCCTAAACCCTAAACACTAAAAGTAATAATCCCCATTAAGCCCTAAACCCTAAATCCTAAACTCTAGCACTAAGCCATAAACCCAAAACCTTAAACCCTAGCACTAAATCTTAAACCCTAGCACTAAACCCTAAACCCTAATCAATAAACCCTAAACCCCAAGCCTGAAACCCTAATCCTAAGCCTGAAGTAACTAAATAAATTTAAAAATAAACCTAAATCCTAAAACCTAGTAAACCCAAACCTAAGACTAAACCTTAAGAGTTGCAGAACCTTGACCGCAGGAACATCACCGTCAACCAGGCTCAATCTAGATCTGGTAGTGGAGGCAAAGGTGGAGGCGGTTATCTCAGTGGTGGTGGTGGATTTGGAGGTGCTGGTGGATATGGAGGTGCTGGTGGTTATGGAGGCTGGAGGAGCGATGGAGATTACAGCTATGGTGATGGCGGAGGAAGAGATTAGGGATATGAAGATCTATCCTGCTACTCATGAGGCCGGGGAGGTTCTGATGGGAACTAGAGAAAATGAAGAATGGTCGATCTGATCTGATGCTTATGGAACTGTGTCATTACCGTAGAGATGATTCTAGTTATCTAAGGTTTTTAATTTGCTTTATGCGTGCTTATTTTTAATTTTTATCATTGTTTATGTCTTAGAAAACTTGGTGTGTTACTTAGTTGATCAAATCGAAAGGAATAGATGTTGAATCTAAATTTTTTCTCTATTAAAAAAACAAAAATTGAAAAACCTTAAAACCTAAACTAAAACCTAAACCCTAAACCTAAAACCTAAATCCCAAACCCTAAACCATAAAAGCCTTAAACCCTAAACACTAATACCCTAAACTCTAAACCCTAAAACCTTAAACCCTAAACCCTACACCCTAAATCCTAAACCTTAAACCCTAAACTATAAACCTCAAACCCTAAACTTGAAACCCTAAACCCTAAACTAACCCTAAACCCAAACCTAAAAATGCTAAAAATGAAAACCTAAACTAAATAAAACCTAAAAAGAAAATATATAAAAAAACCTAAATGAAAATAAAATAAAGTATAAACATAAACTTAAACCTAAACCTAAAAAAAAAAAGAAAATAAAATAAAAAATAAAAACTAAACTAAAATAAAATAAATAAAAACCTAAACTAAATTAAAAAAAAAAAACCTAAAGAAAATAAAAATTAAACCTAAAATAAAAATAAAATAAACCTAAAATACAATAATATAAAAACTTAATAAAAATATAAACCTAATAAATAAATTAATAAAAAATAAAACCTAAATCATAAACTAGAAGAAAAAACCTAAACCTAAAATAAAAATAAAATAAACCTAAAGCTAAAATAAAATAAACTAAACAAAAATAAACAAAACATCAACCTAAACCTAAACCTAAGCTTAAACTAAATAAAATAAAATAAACTAAAAATGAACCTAAATATAAACTAAAAAATAAAACTAAAAAATAAATCTAAAATAAAATCCTAAAACATAAACCTAAAAAAGAAAAGGACCTAAACCAAAATCTAAAAATAAAAACTAAAATATAAACCTGAAAAATAAACTAAAAATTAAACTAAACTAAAATACAAACATAAACCTAAACCTAAACTTAAAAAGTAAACTAAAATAAAAAACCTAAACTAAAATAAATAAACGAGACTAAATAAAAATAAAAAATAAACCTAAATAAAAATAAATAAATAAAATAAACTAAAATAAATAAAAAATAAATGAAATAAATCAAAACCCACCGGTTTACTTAATTTAAAAAAAACCCTAAACCCTAAACCCTAACCCCAAACCCTAAACCTTAAATCATAAACCATAAACCCTAAACCCTAAACCCTAAACTCTAAATCATAAACCTTAAACTCCTACTCCTACCACCTACCCCAAACGTGCATAAACTCTTTACCCTACCCTAAACCATAAAAATCAACCACACCCTACCAAAATCCTAAATTAAAAATTAAAGACACTGACCCAAAACTAATCCTACCACTGACCTGCATCTAGGCCCTAGGCCTAAATCCTGACCTGGACTTCCCACCCACCTAAACCCTAAACCCTCCACAAACTAATAACCCACTCTAAACCCTAAACCCCAAACCCTGATCCTCCCTAAACTCTTAAAACCTAAAAACCTAAACCAAAATTAAATAAAACATAAAAATAAAATAAATAAATAAATTTAAATCTAAATAAAATATAAAAAATAAAATAAAATAAACAAAACCTAAACTAAACTCAAAAATAAAATAAATCCAAAAATAAAAAACCTAAATAATATAAAAATTAAACATAAAATTAAAATAAAATAAACCTAAAATAAAATAAAATAAAAACTAAATAAAAACCTAAACCTAAGAAATAAACCTAAAAATAAAACTTATAAAAAATAAAAATTAAAACCTAAACCCTAAACTATGTAAAAAACCTAAACCTAAAATAAACAAAATAAATAAACCAAAACCTATAATAAAATAAACTAAACTAAAATAAATAAAACCTAAAAATAAACCTAAAAAAAAACTTGAACCTAAAAGAAGAAAATTGAAATAAAATTATAAATAACAAATAAAGATAAACCTAAACCTAAACCTATAAAAATAAACTAAAATAAAAAACCTAAACTAAATTAAAGTAAAAAATAAACTTAAATAAAAATAAAAAATAAAATAAACTAAAATAAATAAATAAAATAAACTGAATAAACCTAAACCTATCAGTTTACTTAATTTTTTTTATAAACCCTAAATCCTAAACCCTAAATTCTAAAATAAACCCTAAACCCAAAACCTTAAACCTACAACCGTAAACCCTAAACCCTAAACCCTAAACTCGACATAATATAAACCAAAAATAAATTAAATTAAAAACAAAATAAAAACCTAAACTTAAATAATAAACCTAAAAATAAAACCTTAAAATAAAAATAAAATAAAACCTAAAGCTTGAACTTTAAAAAAAAAACCTAAACCTAAAATAAAAAAAATAAACCTAAGCCTAAACTAAAATAAACTAAACTAAAATAAAAAAACCTAAACTTAAACTTAAAATAAACTAAAACTAAACCCTAAACTAAATAAAATAAAATAAATTAAAAATAAACCTAAACCTAAACTAAAAGAAAACCTAAAAATAAACCTAAAATAAAAACCTTAAGCATAAACCTAAAAAAATAAAATAAAAAACTAAACCTAAACCTAAAAATAAAATAAAATAAATATAAAAACTAAACTAAACCTAAAATAAAAATAAATTAAACCTAAAATAAAATAAAATGAAAACTAAATAAAAACCTAAACTTAATAAATAAATCTAAAAATAAAACCCAAATTAAAAAAATTAAAATAAACCCAAAAATAAATTTAAAAAACAAAATATAAAATAAAAATAAAATAAACCTAAACCTAAACTAAAATAAACTAAACTAAAATAAATAAAATCTATACCTAAACCAAAATAAACTAAATGAAAACCTAAATTAAATAAAAAAAATAAACTAAAAAAAACCAAAACCTAAACAAAAATAAACCCTTAAAATAAACATAAAATAAAAACCTACATAAACCTAAAAAAATAAAATAAAAACTTAATCCTAAACCTAAAAATAGAAAAATAAAACCTAAACCTAAAAAATAAAATAAAAATAAAACTAAACTAAAAGAATAATCATAAACCTGGAGATAAACCAAAATGGTAAACAAAAATAAATAAACCTAAAATGAATAAACTAAACTAAATTAAAAAAGCTAAATAAAAATAAACAATAAAATAAACTAAAATAATTAAAAAATAAACTAGATAAACCTGAACATACCGATTTACTTAATTAAAAAAACCCTAAACATTAAACCCTAAATCCTAAACCCTAAAAAACCTTAAACCCAAAATCTTAAATCCTGAATAAAAAAAAACCCTAACCCTAACCAATAAACACTAAAAGTAACCTTAAACCCTAAACCTACAACCCTAAACCCTAAACCATAAACCCCAAAATAAACACCCTAAATCCACACCCTAAATCCTAAACCCTAAACCCTAAACCACTAAACCCACACCACCTAAACTACCATAAACCCTAAAATCTAAAACCTAAAACCTAAACCTAAACTAACTAAAACATAAAAATAAAATAAATAAATAAACCTAAACCTTAGAAAAATAAAAATAAAAAAATAAAAAGCTAACTAAAACCTAAACCTAAACATAAAAATATAATAAGATAAAAAATAAAAACTAAACTAAAATATAAAAAAAACTAAACAAAATTAAAAAATAAAATAAACTTAAAAATTAAAAACCTAAATAAAATAAAACCTAAATGTAAAATAAAAATAAAATAAAGCTAAAATATATTTAAAATAAAAACTAAATAAAAAGTGAAACCTAAAAAATAAACCTAAAAATAAAACCTAAATCCTAAACTAAAAAAAACTAAATAAACTAAATAAAATAAATGTAAACTTATACTAAAATAAACTAAACTAAAATAAATAAATCTAAAATAAACTAAACCTAAACCATAAACTAAATAAAATAAAATAAACTAAAAATAAACCTAAAGCTAAACCAAAAAATAATGCCTAAAAATAAACCTAAAATAAAAACATAAAACCTAAACCTAAAAAATAAAACTAAAACTAAAACTAATCTAAACAATAAACAAAAACCTAATCCTTAGCCTAGAAAATACACTAAATAAAAAATATAAACTAAAATAAATAAAGCTAAAATAAATAAATCAAACTAAATAAAAAAATAAACCTCAATAAAAATAAGAAAAATAAATTAAAAAAAATAAAAAATAAACTAAATAAACCAAAACCTACCGATTTACTTAATTTTTTTTTAAAAAAACCCTAAAACCTAAACCCTAAACTAACCCTAAACCATAAAACCAAAAACCCTAAACACTAAACTAAAACCTGAACCTGAACCTGAACCTAAACCTAAACCAATTCAAATCGTTTGAGCATCTTCTCTCTCTTCCATTTTTTTGGTGCTCTAGCGAATTTCATTTGCCCTATGGAGGTGCGTCTCCTTTGTGGCTTTTCCTATGTGCAGTTCGGCTGGGGATTCCATTTTGATAGCTTTGCTCAACTTTCACCTTCTCCATGCATGTGCCACGGTTGACCATGGTTGTGGTTTCTGCTTCCCCAATAAGGTTTTCGACTCCATGGGGGTCTCTGGATTAATATCATCAGTGACTTTGAAATCTTTCAAGGATGTTCTTGCTAGGAAGGCCAATTTCGTTGGTGACTCTCTCAAGCTTATCGCTATCTCCTTCCGAGGTGTACCCATAATATGTGTTCTGATTCAACTATGGAAAGGCTTTCAAAACCCTTTGTATTCATGTTGGTGAAGGGTTGCAATTACATATAGCACTACCAGCAAAAAGAAGGAGTGGGAAACATCAAGGCCATCATTGCCAGCATACCTCTTATAGCACCTTATCTAATGACGATCATCACACAAACCTGCATAAAACTTCAAACAATAAATAAAACCTCCAAACACCCAGCATTCAGAGATATTAAGCTCAGTATAATAGATAAGGAGGTAAACCATCAGGATATCATTAGAGTAGAGGGAGAACCACCAAAGTCACCACCAAGAATTACTAACACAGTTCTAGGAGCAAACCTCAAAATTTGGGAAAAAGCAATAAATTGAGATAAAACCTTTGGCAAAAGGAAGCACAGTTGATAAGGTCATCCATTAAAAGAACATGCAAAGATCCAGAAGTAATAATACCTTGAGTAATAGTAAGACTAATAGCAAGAATATTAGGTAGCAAGGTAGCCATCAAAATAGAAAAGTGGAGAGGTTCATCCACAACCCATAACTAAAAATCCCACCAGGTAGAAACTAGAAGAGAAGATGGGAAAGTAAGCAGCTGGTTCCAAATATAGACTCAAAAAGATTAAGAAAATTATAACCATGTAAATACTCTTTTAACCAACCCAGCCACCTAGAGCAACCAATCCAAGAGCACAGGCAAAGCCACAATCCACCAAGACATCCAAGGATTCAAATCATCAAATTTAGAACCATCAGTATGAAAGATAGAAGTAATTATCCAGTCACAAACATTGAAAATATCCCATGGGAAAGCCGTAGGGAGCACCCACCAATCCAAATCTAAGGAAAGGAGAATCCTGTTCAAATAGCTAGAGACATCAACCAAAGACAGAAAAAGAAAAAGTCCTTTAGGATCAAAAACAATCCAATAAATAGAAAATAACAAAAAAAGAACCCAAATAGAGTCATCATCACACAAGTCCAAAAAACATCCAATAAGTAGTTTTCAGCTTTCCAATTCAAAACGCAAATCAAAAACAAAACCTCAGTATTAGAGGAGGTGCACCCAATATTCAAAAGATATAACAATCCAGTAGCATCCAACCTCACACTCATGTAGAACAATAGTAAAGTAAGGGTAAGTAGCTGCAGGAAAATAGTTCTCCAAGCAACATCAAAAAAATAAAGAGCACACAACCCCTTTTAGCAGTAGGAATTAAATCCACAAAAAGCTGCCAATAGCCACCTTCGGATGAGCAAGCCCCAACCAAGAAACCCACACCCTAAATAGCATAAGTAAAATTCAAGAGGATAAGAGTAGTGGGAAGGGTAAGACTCAGGATAGAAAGGACCACCAAAAATACCTGAAAAAGCCATCCTAATCAGCAAACAACAAAATGATAGGACAACCAGCCACTGTAGGAAGGCAACAAATCTAGCATGAGAAACACCCAAAAAGGGAAAAAACCCACAGGCAGACAACACCAGCAACCAGTCAACCATAAATTCCAAAATGAACAAACTAGACTGCAGATAGATCCAACCAATAAAGAGAACCACACCAACCAAAAGACAGGCAAAACCCAATAGCCTCCACCTACTGCAAACACCTCTACCAAAGTCGGAGAGAAGACAAACCAAAAAATGGACACTAGCAAAAATCCAATAAATGGAAAGACAACCCCAACCCATCCAAAGAATGGGAAGAACTCAAACTAAAGATTAAAAATATATTTAGGTGAAGAAAAAACTCAAGACCAAGCTAGCAAAGTAGAAAACAAATACTAATCATGAACACCAACATGGAAGCCCCAAAGGTGGAAAGAAGAGCTAAAATCTTCTAAGATAAGGCAATCCATTTTTATCTAGATTGATAAGACCCCTTAAAAGAAAAGGTATGTCATCATTAGAAAACATTTGTAAAAAGAAGACTTGACCCCCAAATTGGCAAGAAAGTTAGCACAAGAGTTAGCTTCCCTATAAATATGAGAAATTTGAAAATCTAGGTTAGCAAGAAGCCTCCTAGTATGATTAAGTAAATAATACACTTCAGCATTACCATGAGTATCAGATTTGAGTAATCTAAAAGAAGGAGAGCATCCACTTCAAACCAATTCTTATTAAAACCTTGTTGTAAACAAATGGAATTGCCATGATGAATGCCTTTAAGTTCAACAAATAAAACATAACAAGGCTCTAAAGGGGAAGTAAAAGCATAGATGAACTAGCTGTTGTGATCTCTCAAAATCCCACCACAGCCATAGTAACCATTTGAAATCGAGCCATCAGTGTTAACCTTAATGTAATGATAATTAGGTTTAATCCAGTATATAAATTTTTGGGTAGGAGAGACATTACAGGGAGGAAGGTTAATCCCAAATTTCAATTCCATAGACTTGTACCCTTTAAAATTGGAGTGAGTAAGAAGATTGGCTTTGAAAAGACACAAAATTTTAATTTTTGATCTAGCAATGATACGATTATAATTCACAAGAATATTATGATGCTTTGCATCATTTATATGCATCCAAATATACCATAGAATAGTAATAGCTAAAACATTTTTAACATGACCCTTAGAAATATAAGAGAAATATGCTTCAAGGAGTTGCATAATAGAAAAGGAACCATTAAAATGGAAAGTATTAAAAATATTATCATACTAATTCCACATTCAAACAGCAATAGGTAAAACTTGATCCATACTTTTAATGTGATATAAATATTGACATTTAGAGGGGAGATGGAAACCTTTTTCCAAAAGGGTAGCATACACAGGGATATAATGCTTCAGAATGCACCATGTTAAAGCCGAGAACAAAGTAAGGACACTAATATTTTGGATTTTAGTAAAAACTAAGGACTCTTGATATTTAAATCTAATGAAATGCCAAACATCCTTAAAAACAAAATCTCAATAAGAAGAATTTTTTAAAAGAATTTGGTTAGGTTAATTAGGGAAAGGAAAAATTTTAAGTATTTTGTCATTGATCACATTAGGAACAAGGTTATTCAATTAAGACACATCCCACTTATTATTAATAATTAACTGATGAATCTTAAGCACCATAGTGGATTGAGTATTAAGAAGGGAATCAATAAAGCCCTGCCTGAGCCAATTGTCTTGCCAAAAGAATGAGGAACCAGAATTGGCACACAAGAAATTAAATTCTCAACATTCCATTTGATACTACAAATTCTTCTCCACACAGGAGAATCCCTAGATTTGAAAGCACAAATGAGGGGATGTTTTTCCTAGCAATATGTAGCTTGCATAAACTTTGACCAGTAACTATGTTTATTTCTATAGTTTCACCACATTTTATAAGAAAAATAGTTAATAAAATCCTCTAGTGTTTTGTAACTAAAGCCACCTTCATTATTAGTACTACAATAGTTGAGCCAACTAGCCCAATGTAATCTTTTGATCAATGAATTAGAACCCTAAAAAAAATTTATTAAAAATTCTAATGATCCTTTTAATAATAGAACATGTAGGAACAATGGTAGACAAGAGATCCATAGACAGAGATCAAAGGGTACTTTTGATCAGATCAAAGGGTACTTTTGATCAGGATAAGACTAGCACCAAAGGAAAGTAACTGAAATTCCTAAGAGGAGGTTTTCTTATTTATTTTCTGAATAACTTCATTAAATAAAGAAGATCTTTTAGTGCCTCTATATAAAGGAGTCCCCGGATACTTGATAGGCAGATTTTGATGAGAAAAACTTGTAATATTCTTGATAATATTGATCTTAGATAAGGAGATAGAAGAGATAGTAATAAGACAACTTTTATCATGATTGATATTCAAGCCACTCTACTTACCAAAATGAGTTAAGAACTTACATAATTTTCATAATAGAATGAGTGGTGGCATTACAAAACATAATGAAATTTTCAGTAAAACTAAGGTGTGGAATGGGAAACCCACTAATGGTTTTGTAGTACATGTTAGGCATTCTACTAAATATATGCTCAATACATGTAGAAAGATATTCCATAACAATAATGAAGATGACAGGAGAAAGAGGGTCCCCTTGACTTAGCCCAGTAGAAGAAGAGCAAAAACCATGCACTTCAACATTAAGAAGCATAGAAAACCAAGAATTCTCAATCCCATTCTTAATTAAAGCAATATATTAATTAGAGAACCCAAATAAAGCCAAAATTTTATATAGGAAAGCCCAACCAATATTATCATAAGCTTTGGAAATGTTAAGCTTAAAAGTAGGTTTCCACTATGAACTTTGGCATTTAAATCATGGATCATCTCTTGGGCTAAAATAACATTATCAAAATGGATCACCCTTTAACAAAACCAATTTTATTGGGGGAGATAATTTTAAGAAGCAAGATACTCAATCTTTTAGCCAAAATCTTAGAGGTAAGTTTATTAAAAAAAAGGGCAAAGGTTAACGAGCCTAAAATCACTCCAAACTTTAGGATTGTCTATTTTATGAATTAAAATAATGGAGGTGCTAGTAAAATATTTTGGAAGGATACTACCCCTAAAAAAATCAAGAATAGCTTTAATCAAGTCCTCTGTAATGATAATCAACATTTTTTGCAAAAAAGGTCAAGATAACCATCGTAAACCATAGAGTCTTTATTCATACTCTACAAAATATTAGCAATTTCGATTCAAGGTGAAGAAAGCATGTATTATCATCATCAAAAACAAGATTAGGAATAACTTTAGGCCAAGAAATATCATCATAAGCAACATTTTATTCAAGCTCTTTATAAAAGAAACAACAGTCGAAGCTCCTTTTATCTGAACACCAAACACCATCATTAATTTTAATTTTATGGATGTGATTTATAGCTTTTTTATTTTTAACTGTGGCATGAAAATATTTAGTATTTTGATCATCATCAGAGATCTATTTCATAGAAGCTTTTTACCACCAATAAGCCTCCTCCTTGTCTTCAAAACATGTTAACCTATCTTTAACTTGAGCCAACATATGAATTATAGAAGGATCATTAACAACATCATCTTCCAAAATGATTACCTTATTCTCCATTTTATTTATATTAAAAAAAAGGTTCTTGTAATAATGTTTATTTCACCAGGTTGGGCATTGTTTAAGTCTTTTTAATTTGAACCATAATCTCCTCATCACAAAAATATAGTCATCATGATTGAGAGGTTCACCCTAGTTACTAGCAACAACATCCAAAAATCTATCATCCATCAGCCATATATTTTGGAATATAAAAGGGATAGGGGAGGAGGATCTATTAGCAATAAAATTCACATTAATAAGCAAGGGAAAATGGTCCAAAAGGGTTCTACTTAAGTGCTCCATAGATGTACTAGGGAAAAGATTAATCCATAGATGATTAAGAAGAACCTTATCATGCCTTTGCCAGAGTCTATAATTATTCCATGTAAATTGAGACCCACTAAAGCCAATGTCAGTAAGATGACAATCAAGGATCATGTTATTAAAATCTTCCATAGAAAATAAGTTCAGAGCATTACCATCAATCCATTCAAGGGAAGAAGAGATAGTATTAAACTCTCCATCCACAAACCAAGGTGCATCAACAGAAGAAGAAAAGCTAATAAGATCATCCTAAAGAATGCATCTATCATTTCTATTACAAGAAGCATAAACTAATAAACCCAAACAACACAAATTATAATAAGTAATCTTATCATTCACAACTTGGGATAAATCATCCAAAACCTGCAGAACATAGGGACTATTCCAAAATATCCAAATTTTATTGCTCGAGTTATCAAAAAAATTTCCAAAGCTAGTCATTCTAGAAACAAAAGAAATGTTAGAAGGAAGAATAAAAGGCTCCAAGATAGCCAAGAAGGAAATGTTATGAGTACGAACTAAGTTTCTAAATATATTTCTAATAGAGAGGGTACCAATCCCTCTCACATTCCAAATTAAGAAAGAAATAATTTATTTTTGGGTAGAAGAGCTATATCTAGAAACTCTAGCAAAATTAGAAAATTTAGCCTTAGGAGTTTTATTTTTCTTCCTAAAAATAATTTGAAATTTATTAGTCATGTCCACAACATCACCATCTGATAGTGATTGTTCAATGATATTTTTGGAATAAGGTTGCAAATTTAAAACATCATTGCAATCCACTTCACCTTCTTCCAAATCATTATTGTGTTGAAGTATCCAAATAAAAATTAGTTCAACATTAGGCGAAGAAGCAGGAGAAGGATTAGAGCCATTTAAAGCACAAGTGCCTAAGTCAGGATTAGCAACTTTATCATTAGTTTGTACACCATTCAAGCCCTTATCAAGGATCATATTTTCTTCAATTAAAGGTGGAAAAGAAGCAGGAATTGAATCATTTGAGATAGAATCATCATCTATAAGTTTTGAAAACATATTATTATCCATATTATTACCAATATTAGGGGGATTCAACTATATAGGCCCATTAAGAGGTAATGGATCCTTATTAACATGACTAACATCCAAAAGCTGATTAGGCTTAAGAATTGTAGCATTGTCCAAAGGTGCAGTAGGAGGATCAAGATAATGTCCCTTGGATTCAGGTATAGAATTGTCCATAAGAGTAGCTTTATGTGGTTTAATCGAGGGCACCTTCAGATTGGGATCCAAATTATTATGAATGAGTTTAGGTTTCTTAAGGTGAGGATGAACCAAAAAGCATTCCAAACTCCATGACCATGAATTTTGCAATGGGAACAAAAAATAGGAAAACTCTCAAAATCCACTTTTTGCAAATAACCATATTTCTTTAATCCTAGCCAAATTTCCTTTGGAAATTTTTTAGTTATATCCAACTCGATTAGAATCGAAGCAACAGATGGTTGGGTATTAGAAGAAATAGAGTAATCATCTTGAAGAGGATGATCGAACAACGCACCCATAATAAAAAGAAATTCATGATTAATGAAATGGACACGCAAATTGGGAAGAGAGATCCGAACTGGAATAATAGTAGATTCTTCCTTAATATGGCATCCATTTCAACAATTGTATCTGAATTGAAAACAAAAATATGAGTAAAAAAAACATGAGTATGAGTAATGTAAGTCCTTGGAAAGTTGAATCAATACATGATGGGAATCGATAAATCTGATAGAAAAAATTTTGAAGAGTTTCAAGCTATGGAAAAAGATCAAATATTCTCCAAAGTAGGATGAAGCAAAGAAAATTTACCCACCAAAGTGAATTCAAAGGGCTTCGCAAGCCTTTCCATAATTGAATTACAACGCATTATGATGGGCACACCCCGAAAGGAAGTCCAGATAAGCTTGAGAGACTCACTAGCACAATTAGCCTTACCCACAAGAACATCCTTCAATGATTTCGATGCTAGTAATGGATTTAAGCCAGAGACCCCCAAAGAATCAGAAACTTTGAAGGGTGCAGCCGTAATCTCAAGATTTCCCCATGGGGAAGCAGAAAATGCAGCCATGATTAACAACAACATATGATAGGAGAAGTTGAAAGTAGAGCAAAACCATCAAACTAAAGTCACCAATTGAGATGTCCACAAGAAAAGGCATAGAGGGGACACGCCTCCATATGGGAAACAGAATTCGCTAGAGCACCAAAAAAATAGAGGAGAGAGAACATGCTCAAATGAATGGGTTTAGGGTTTAGGGTTTAAGATTTATGATTTAGGGTTTTGGGTTTTTTTAAATTAAGTAAACCAATAGGTTTAAGTTTATTTAGTTTATTTTTATTTTTATTTAGGTTTATTTTTTATTTTTTTTCATTTAGTTTATATATTTTAGAATATTTAATTTTGTTTATTTATTAGGTTTAGGTTTAATTTATATTTAATTTTTTATTTAGTTTTATTTTTATTTTATTTTTATGTTTTGATTTTATTTTTTATTTTAAGGTTTAGGTTTAAGTTTCTATTTTATTTTTTTAGTTTTAAGTTTTAGGTTTTTATTTTAGGCTTCTTTTTATGTTTTATTTTTTTACCTTAAGTTTAGGTTTAGTTTTAGTTTATTTTATTTTATTTAGTTTACAATTTAGATTTAGGTTTTGGTTTTATTTATTTTAGTTTAGTTTATTTTTGTTTAAGTTTAGGTTTATTTTATTTTATTTATTTCAGGTTTAGGTTTTTTTTAGTTTAGGGTTTAGGTTTTATTTTTCATTTATTTTAAGGTTTAGGTTTTTATTTAGTTTTTATTTTATTTTATTTTAGCTATATTTTTTTTATTTAACATTTAGTTTTTATTTTATTTAGGTTTTATTATTTTTAGGTTTAGTTTATTTTTTAGTTTAGTTTAGACTTTTATTTATTTTAGTTTAGTTTAATTTTTATTTTATATTTTATATTATTTTTACATTTAGGTTTAGGTTTATGTTTAGGTTTAGGTTTAAGTTTTAGTTTAAGTTTTATTTTATTTTTATTTTTATTTTATATTTAGGTTAATGTTTATTTATTTATTTTTTTAGGTTTTATTTGGTTTAGGTTTAGGTTTTTAGGTTTTTAGGGTTTAGTATAGGGTTTATGGTTTTAGGTTGTAGGTTTTAGGGTTTAAGGTTTATGTTTTATGGTTTAGGGTTTAGGGTTTTATGGTTTAGGGATTAGGGTTTTGGAGTTTAGGGTTTAAGGTTTAGGGCTGTAGCTTTAGGGTATTGGGTTTAGGGATTTTGAGTTAGAATTTTTTTATTTTTTTAATTTCTTTAAATTAAGTAAACTAGTTGGTTTAATATTATTTAGTTTATTTTATTTATTTTATTTTTATATAGGTTTTATTTTTATTTTTATTTAGTTTAGTTTATTTATTTTAGGTTTATTTATTTTAGTTTAGTTTACATTTTTTTATTTTAGTATATTTTTTAGGTTTAGGTTTAGGTTTAGGTTTACTTTTTAGATTAGTTTTATTTTATTTTATTTTTTTAGGTTTATGTTTTCTTTTTTAGTTTTAGATTTAGGTTTAGGTTTTTATTTTATTTTTTTAGCTTATGGTTTAGGTTTATTTTTAAGTTTTATTTTTTAGTCTAGGTTTAGGTTTATTTTAGTATATATTTTTTATTCAGTTTAGATTTAGGTTTAGGTTTAGTTTATTTTAGATTTTGGTTTAGGTTTTATTTCGTTAGTTTAGTTTATGTTAGTTTATGTTTAGGTTTATTTTATTTTTATTTTAGGTTTAGGTTTTTTTTAGTTTAGATTTTAGGTTATATTTTCTATTTATTTTAGGTTATATTTTTTGGTTTATTTTTTAGGTTTAGGTTTTTATTTACTTTTTATTTTATTTTATTTTAATCTATTTTATTTTTATTTTAGGATGAGTATATTTTATTTAGGTTTTTCATTTTTTTAGTGAGGTAAGTTTTTTATTTATTATATTTTAGTTTAGTTTTTATTTTAATTTATTTTTTTAGGTTTCGATTTAGGTTTAGGTTTTATTTTATGATTTTATTTATGTTATTTTGGTTTAGGTTTTTAGCTTTTTAGGGTTTAGGGTTACTTTAGGGTTTAGGTTTTACGGTTTTGGGTTTGGAGTTAAGGGTTTAGGGTTTATGGTTTAGTGTTTAGGGTTTAGGGTTTAGGTTATAGGGTTTAGGGTTTAGGATGTTTGGTTTTAGCGTTTAAAGTTTTGGGCTTAGGGATAGGGTTTTTTATTTTATTTTTAAAATAAACTTATAGGTTTAAGTTTATTTAGTTTATTTTTTTATTTTAGTTTATTTTATTTTTTATTTTTTATTAGGCTTATTTCTATTTTTATTTAGTTTAGTAAATTTCTTTTAGGTTTATTTATTTTAGTTTGGGTTTTTTTATTTTATTTTATTTTTTAGATATTGGTTTCAAATTAAGTTTATTTTTTAGTTTAGTTTTATTTTTAATTTAAATTTTAGGCTTAGGTTTTATTTTTAGCTTTTAGGTTTAAGTTTAGGTTTTAATTTTATTTTTTTAGGTTTAGGTTTTCAATTTTTATTTTATGTTTATTTTTAGGTTTTATTTTTTAGTTGAGGTTTAGGTTTAGGTTTTATATTTTAGTTTTTTTTAGGTTAGTTTATGTTTAGATTTGTTTTTTTATATTTTAGGTTTAGGTTTTTTTTAGTTTAAGGTTTAGGTTTTATTTTTTATTTATTTTTTGGTTTTATTTTTTGGTTTATTTTTTGCTTTAGGTTTTATTTATTGTTTTATTTTATTTTATTTTATGTTTATTTTAATTTTATTTTAGGATTAGTTTTTATTTTATTTAAGTTTTTTATTTATTTTAGGTTAGTTAAGTTTTTATTTATTTAATTTTAGTTTAGTTTTTATTTTAGGTTTGGTTTTAGTTTATGATTTTATTATATATTTTATTTTAGTTTAAGTATTTTTATTTATTTTATTTTTAGGTTTTATTTCATTTAGGCTGAGGTTTTTAGATTTTTAGGGTTTGGGTTTAGGGTTTAGAGTTTAGAGTTACTTTAGGGCTTAGGGTTAAGGGTTTTGGGTTTGCGATTTAGGGTTTAGGGTTTATCGTATGGGGTTTAGTGTTTTTGGTTTAGGTTTTATGGTTTAGGGTTTAGGGTTTTGTGTTTTAGGGTTTAGGATTTAGCATTTAGGGTTTAGGGTTAGTTTTAAGATTTATGGTTTAACGATATGGTTTTTTTTAATTTTTATTATGTAAACGGGTAGGTTTAGGTTTATTTAGTTTATTTTTTTATTTATTTTAGTTTATTTTATTTTTATTTATATTTAGGTTTATTTTTATTTTTATTTATCTTAGATAATTTGTTTTAGGTTTATTAATTTTAGTCTAGGTTTTTTTTTTAGTTTATGTTTTAGTTTATGTTTTAGGTATAGGTTTCATTTTAGTTTTATTTTTTAGTTTAGTTTTATTTATATTTTATATTTTATGATTAGGTTTTATTTTTTATTTTTCTTTTTAGGTTTAGTTTTTTATTTTATTTTTTTAGGTTTAGTTTTTATGTTTATTTTAGGTTTTATTTTCTTAGTTTAGGTTTAGGATAAGTTTATTTTAAGTTTAGTTTTAAGTTTTATTTATTTTAATTTAGTTTATTTTAGTTTAGGTTTAGGTTTATTTTATTTATATTTTAGGTTTAGCTTTTTTGCATTAGGTTTTGGTTTTATTTTTTATTTATTTTTAGGTTTTATGTTTTGGTTTATTTCTTAGGTTTAGGTTTTAATTTAATTTTTATTTTATTTTATTTTTTGGTTTATTTTATTTTTATTTTAAGTTTAGTTTTTATTTTATTTAGGTTTTTTATTTTTTAGTTAGTTAAGATTTTTATTTAGTTTATTTTTTTATTTTTTTAGGTTTAGGTTGGGTTTTTTTATGATTTTATTTTACATTATTTTTATTTATTATATTTTGGTTTAAGTTTTATTTATTTATTATAATTTTAGGCTTTATTGAGTTTAGATTAAGTTTAGGGTTTAGGGTTGACGATTTAGGGTTTAGGGATTAGGGTTTAGGGTTAGTTTAGGGTTTAGGGTTTTTGGGTTTGGGGTTTTTGGGTTTGGGGTTTAGAGTTTAAGGTTTAGGGTTTAGGGTTTATAGTTTAGGGTTTAGGGCATAGGGTTTAGGGTTTAGTGTTTTAGGGTTTAGGGTTTAGGGTATAGGGTTTAAGGTTTAGGTTTAGTTTTAGGGTTTAAGGTTTTGGAATATATTTTTTATTTTTTTATTTTTTTAAAATTAAGTAAACTAATAGGTTTATGTTTATTTAGTTTATTCTTTATTTATTTTAGTTGATTTTATTTTTTATTTTTATTTAAAGTTTATTTTTATCTTTATTTAGTTTAGATTATTTATTTTAGTTTTATTTATTTTAGTTTATGGTTTTTATTTTAGTTAATTTTTTAGGTTTAGTTTTATTTTTTAGTTTAGTTTTATTTTATTTTATATTTTAGGTTTAGGTTTATTTTTTATTTTTAGTTTTAGGTTTAGGTTTTTATTTTATTTTTTTAGGTTTAGGTTTTAGGTTTTTATTTTAGGTTTATTTTTAGTTTTTATTTTTTAGTTCAAGTTTAGGTTTAGGTTTAGTTTATTTCAGGTTTAGGTTTAAGTTTTATTTATTTTAGTTTAGTTTATTTTAGTTTAGGTTAAGGTTTAGTTTATTTTAGGTTTAGGTTTAAGTTTTATTTATTTTAGTTTAGTTTATTTTTATTTAGGATTTCGGTTTTATTTTTTATTTATTTTTAGGTATTATTTTTTGGCATATTTTTTATGTTTAGGTTTTTATTTAGTTTTTATTTTATTTTACTTTATGTTTATTTTATTTTTATTTTAGGTTTAGTTTTTATTTTATTTAGGTTATTATTATTATTTTTTGTTTAGCTTAGGTTTTTATTAATTTTATTTTAGTTTATTTTTTATTTTATTTTCTTTTTACATTTAGGTTTAGGTTTAGGTTTGAGTTTATGTTTTTATTTTATTTTATTTTTATTTTATTTTTTTATGTTTATTTATTTATTTTATTTTTAGGTTTTATTTAGCTTAGGTTCATGTTTTTAGCTTTTTATGGTTTAGGGTTTAGGGTTAGTTTAATGTTTAGGGTTTAGTATTTAGGTTTTAGGTTTTAGGGTTTAGGGTTTAGGATTTTTAGGTTTTAGGGTTTACGGTTTAGGGTTTCGGGTTTATGTTTTAGGTTTAGGGTTTAGGGTTTTTAGGTTTATCTTTTATTTTTTTTATTTTTAAAAGAGAACTAATTCAGATTCAACATTTCTTCTTTTCAATTTCATATACCAAATAACACACCATGTTTTCTAAGACACAAGTGACGACATAGATAAAAATGAGCACGCATAGAGAAAATCAAAAACCTTTAATAAGTATAACTGTCTCTACAGTAAAGACACAGTTCCACATGGAGCAGATCAGATCAACCATTCTTCACTTTCTCCAATTCCCATCAGAACCACCCCGGCCTCTCGAGTAGTAGGATCCACCATCATATCCCTGATCTCTCCCTCTGCCACCACCACGATTGTAACCTCTGTCACTCCTCCCACCTCCATAACCACCACTGCTCCCACCACCACTACGATAATCATTGCATCCGCCTTCACCTCCATCGTCAAATCTAAACTAATCCTGGTTGACGGTGATGTTCCTACCATTAAGGTTTTGCCCATTCTTAGGGTTTAGGTTTAGGTTTTGGTTTATTAGATTTTAGGGCTTAAGTTTCATTTTTTAATTTATTTAGTTACTTTAGGTTTAGGTTTAGGGTTTGGGGTTTAGGGTTTAGGGTTAGGGTTTAAGGTTTAGGGTTTAGCATTGTAGGTTTAGGGTTTAGGGTTTAGGGTTTAGGTTTTAAAGTTTAAGATTTAGGGTTTAAGATTTTTTTTATTTAAATTAAGTAGTCTGGTAGGTTTAGGTTTATTTAGAATATTAAGTTTATTTCTTTGTTTCAGTTTACTTTATTTTTATTTATATTTAGGTTTATTTTTTATTTTCATTTAGTTTAGTTTATTTATTTTAGGTTTAATTACTTTAGTTTAGGTTTTTTATTTTCTTAGATCTTTTAGGTTTAGGATTAGGTATAGGTTTATTTTTTAGTTGAGTTTTACTTTTATTTTATTTTTAGGTTTAGGTTTTATTTTTTATTTTTATGTTTAGGTTTATGTTTTTAGTTTTTTATTTTTGGTTTAGGTTTTAGAATTTTATTTTAGGTTTATTTTTAGGTTTTAATTTTTCATTTAGGTTCAGTTTATTTTAATTTTAGGTTTATTTTAGGTTTTTTTAGGTCTTTTATTTTTAGGTTTATTTTATTTTTTTTGTTTAGTTTAGATTTTTATTTATTTTATTTTAGTTTAGTTTATATTTTTTGTTTTATTTTTAGGTTTAAGTTTAGTTTTAGTTTAGGTTTTTATTTTATTTTATTATTTTATTTTATTTAGGTTAACATTTTTTTATTTCTTTTATTTTTAAGTTTTATTTAGTTTAGGTTTAGGTTTTTTGGTTTTTAGGGTTTAGGTTTTACGGTTTAGAGTTTAGAGTTTAGGGGGTAAGGTTTAGGGTTTCGAGTTTCGAGTTTAGGGTTTGGAGTTTAGGTTTAGGGTTTTGGGTTGTGTTTAGGGTTTAGGGTTTAGGGTTTAGTTTGGGTTTAAGGTATTTTTAAAAAAAAAGTAAACCTATAGATTTATTTAGTATATTTAGTTTATTTTTTTGTTATTTAGGGTTTAGGGTTTAGGTTTTAGGGTTTTAGGGTTTAGGGTTTAGGGTTTTTATGGTTAAGGGTTTAGGTCTAGGGTTTAGGTTTTAGGTTTATGGTTTAGGTTTTAGTTTAGGGTTTAGACTTTTTGGTTATTTTTTTCTTTTTTTTTAACAAAGAAGAAATTCAGATTCAACATTTCTTCTTTTTGATTTCATCAACCAAGTAACACACCAAGTTTTCTAAGACACAAGCGACAACATAGATAAAAAATGAGCACGCATTGAGCAAATCAAAAACACTAGATAACTAGAACCGTCTCTACTATAAAGACACTGTTCCATAAGCAGTAGATCGGATCGACCATTCTTCAGTTTCTCTTGCTCCTATCAAAACCACCCCGACCTCTCGAGCAGCATGATCCACCATCATATCCCCAATCTCTCCCTCTTCCACCACCATGGTTGTAACCTCCATTGCTCCTCCCGCCTCCATAACCATCTTCACCCACCACCACCTCTATATCCTGGATCCCACACCTGCTGCGACTACCTCCTCCACCTTAGCCTTAACCTCCAGATCTAGATTGAGCTTGGTTGATGGTGATGTTCCTCCCATCAAGGTTCTACCCATTCTTAGTGTTTAGGTTTTTTTTTTTTTTTGGAAAGTTAGAATTTTATTACCATAAAAATAAAGGATACAATGTCTTTAAAAGGGGTAAAGCTCAAATTTCAACTGAATCCTAAAGAGCTACAAGAAACCTAAAGATCTAAACCCCTTCTCAGTACAATGGAAAAAAGAAAATAAAAGAACAAAAGCAACAAAATAAAAGCAAATGAGAAAAACACAAACATTATTAATAAAACTTAAGAAAATAGTAAAAGGACTAGTTAGCAGTAGCTCATGATCCCTTTGAGAAAGAAAGTTAAGCAAGATCCACAACAACAGTAATTGAGTTGGCTTAGTAAAGATTATTCCATCTGTGAAGTTCCAACTTGCAAAAGAAATATGCAAAATAGTACAAGGGCAATGGTCATAGATGAAGGGAAAATGATAAAGTAAATAATTTAGAAAGGGCTGAGAAAGAGAAGGCTCGGGCATAGTTAAGATCATCTCAACAATACATATGAGCATCCAAAATTCATGAGAAGGGTTACAATCATATGCATGCTACCAACCGGAGAGAAGACATGGGGAAGCATCAAGGCCATCATAGCCAACATATCTGATATAAGCAACCATCCAAGGCAAAATAGTTCATATTGATCTAGTTCCTGCACCAAAGAAATCAAGATAAATAGCTAGCTAGCAGCCAACCCATGAACTAAAACCCACAACAAACCAAACACATAAAGCTAGCATCCCAAAAGTTGCAGAAGGTTCAGTGGCCTAGAACAACCCACAACTATGTCCATAGCACTAACAATCCAAATCCAAGGAAAAAAACCTCCACCCAAACAACAAAATAGTAGAAGATAAGCAACACTAGAGAGAGGAAAGCCATAGAATAGAGAGACCAAGAGGGCATCCAAAAATTACCATCAAAAGCACCACCAAGGCAACCAAACGGAAAGCAAATCCACCATCACCAACTAAGAGGAAAATATTAGGAAACAAGGAGAGCCAACTAAACCAAAGGGAGTCAATACCAATAGCCAACATAAAGCCCAAAACACCAAGCCAAGGCAGAAGCATCCAAGGTAAGACAATAGCCACAAAAAACCCCTCAAGTAGCCAACCCCTAACAACAAGTCCTAAAATAGGACCAAAAAAAACATCAAGAGCTCATATCCTCCACTGATAAATGTTCAGGGTTCAGGTTTTAGTTTAGTGTTTAGGGTTTTTGGTTTTCTTTTTCTTTAACTGAGAATAAATTCAGATTCAATATTTCTTCTTTTTGATTTCATTAACCAGGTAGCACACCATATTTTCTAAGACACAAGCGACAACATATATCTAAAATGAGTACCCATAGAGCAAATAAAATACCCTAGATAATTAGAACTATCTCTACTATAAAGACACAGGTCTATAAATAGTTAATCGGATCGGCCATTCTTCAATTTCTCTAGTTCCCATCAGAACCACCTCGACCTCTTGAGTTGTTAGATCCACCATCATATCTCCGATATCTCCCTCTGTCACCACAACGGCTGTAAGCTCCATCGCTCCTCCCACCTCCATAACCACCACTACTCTGACCACCACCTCCATATCCACCAGCCCCTCCAGATCCTCCACCACAACTGCGATAACCACTACCTCAACCTTCGCCTTCATTGCCAGATCTAGACTTAGCCTGGTTGACGGTGATATTCCTGCAGTCAAGGTTCTACCCATTCTTAGGGTTTAGGTTTTTTTATGGAAAATTTGAATTTTATTACCATAGAAATAAAGGATACAATGTCCTTAAAAGCAATAAAGCTCAAATTTCTACTACTCATAGAGCTACTAGAAATCTGAAGAGGTAAACCCCCATCTAAGTGCAATGGAAAAAGAAAATAAAAGAGCAAAAGCAACAGCACAAAATAAAATGAGAAAGTCACAAAAAGGACTAATAAAACTTAAGAAAATAGTAGAAGGAATAGTCAGCAGTAGCTCATGATCCCTTTGAGAAGGCAAGATAAGTATGATACACATCAATAGTACTTGAGTTTGTTGAGTAAAGATCATTCCATCTATGAAGTTCCAAGTTACAAAGAAATCTATAAAACACTTCAAAGGCAATGGTCATAGCTCAAGGGAAAATAAGAAAGTAAGCAACTTAGAAAGAGATGGGAAAGAGAAGGCTCAAGCTCTATTAAGATCATCTCAAGGGGCAACAATACATATGAGCATCCAAACTTCATGAGAAGGGTTACAATCATATGCATGCTACCAACCAAAGAGAAGATATGGGAAAACATCATGGCCATCATAGCGAACATACTTGATATAAGTAACTATCCAAGGATAATTAGTCCATAGTGTTCCAGTTCCTACACTAAAATAATAGAGAAAAATAGCTAGCAACCAACCCACCAACCAAAACCACAATAGAACAAACACATAAAGCCAGCATCCTAGAAGTTACAGTAAGGTCTGTGGCCGAGAAAAACCCACAACTATCTCTAGAGCACTAGCAATCCAAATCCAAGGGAAAAACCTCTACCCAAACAGGAAAATAGTAGAAGATAAGCAACACTAGAGAGTGGAAACCCATAGCATTAAGAGACCAAGAGGGCATCCAAAAATTACCATCAAAACCACCACCAATGCAGCGAAAAAGAAAGCAAATCCACAATCACCAAACTAGAGGAGAAATATCAGAGAACAAGAAGATCCAATTAAACTAAAGGGAGTTAACACCAATAGCCAAAATAAAGTACAAAACACCAAGCCATGACACAAGCATCCAAGGTAAGACAGTAGCCAAAAAAAACCCATCAAGCTGTCAACCCTCAATAATAAGCCCAAAAATAGGACAAAAAAACCACAAGAGCTCATATCCTCCACCAACAAAATAATAAATAAAACCACCTACTACCATACAGGATGAGAGAGGAGTGAGTAGTAGGAAAATGACCAAATTGAAGAAGAAAAATTAAAAAGAGAGGATAACCAAGAGAACAAAAACCCAACCCAAAGAACCTAACTAGGGGCACCTAAACCAACCACCAAACACAGCCAACACATCCACCTAGCCAACCAAACTAGCTAGCTAAAATAGCAACCAACCCAGTCAACCAACAAAACCAACTAGCAGACATAGCCAATATAGAACCCAAAAGGAGGGAACAGAACAACAACAGAAAAAGCCACAACCCACTGATAGATCTCCAAAAAAACTAAGAAATAAAAAAGTAGTCACCCAACCAAACTAGAAAAGGCCAAGGAGGACCACCTAGCCACAAGCAATAAAACTATAAGGAAAGGAACAAGGCCAGAGACAAACATAACCCCTTCTAAATCCCGAAGAGCAAACAGTCACTACTAAGGAGAAAATGAGGAGACAATAACCATAGAATAGTGAACTCCAATTCACAAGGCAGTTGGAACCAACCAACAAAAACCTCCAAGTGAAACTAGAAAAATAGAACAACAAGCACCAAAAAACCCAAAACTAAGCAAAGCTAGAAGAGGCCAACAACAACCCTGAAAAAATAACCACCCAAAATTGCCAGGTAGATGAAAGAAGCAAATAGCAACAACCAGCACAACCAACCATAGCATCTGCAAATCCAATTCAAAAAAGGCGAGAGCCAGCCAAAACCAGAGGCAAACCCAACATCATTGGTAAAAGTGGTAGACCAAAATTTGGCACAGCCACAACCCCACAGGAGACACAAAGCATGGGCCATAGAAAGAAAACCACCAGGCTCAGAGGGTAGGGAAACCAATTAAAAATAGCACCATTATGACCCAAAAAAAGGCCAGGAAAGTATATAATGTAGTAAAGAGGAAGGGGGTTTAAGTATAGAAATAATTTAGCAAAAACCACTTCCTAGTGAGGGGTGCATAAAAAAACAACAAAAATAGACTGAATAAAACCACCATAGAAAAAAGATCAACAAAAGAGCAGAAGGTTAAAATCTAAGGTAAAGTAGTCCAATGTTATGCATATTGACCAGACCATGCAAATACTTATGTAAGCTATGGTTATCCAATAAAGTAGGCTCATTTACTTCCCTTCCCAAATTTACCAGGAAATCAGCACAAGCATTACCTTCATGAAGAATGTGAGAAATTTTATAGCAAACTTGAAAATAAGCTTTTTAGAGTGATTAAAAGTTAAAATTAGTCAGCATTTCCAATTTTATTATTATTGAGCATATCAGGTAAAAGAAGAGCATCAAATTCAATCAATATATTAAAGAGGACTTTGCTTAAAAAAATCAATAGGTTTGATAATAGCCTTGAGTTCAGCATAAATAATACAAAAGCGATAATGCCTTTATAATCCCTGAGAATTCCACCACAGCCATATTTATTTGAGGAAACAAAACCATCAGTGTTGATCTTAATATAATTTTCTTTAGGCTTAATCCAATGTATAATCCTAATTCTCTTATAGGAAGGATCATCATGCAAAGTGATACCTAGTTTTTTAGCCACAAATTTATAACCTCTAAAGTAAAAATAGCTAATTAAATTTGCATTAAACAAAGCATGAATTTTTTATTTAGTTCTAGCAAGGATCCTTTTATGGTGCAAAGGGATGCCATGATATTTAGCATTAGTTCTATCCATCCAAATGAACCAAATAAGGGTAATAGTAATTAAAACTTTTATATGACCTTTCACAGTTTTATGGAAACAAACTTCAAGAAGTTGATATAACAAAAGAGAGTTGTGAAAATAGTTAGTGTTAAATAAATCATCATACCATATCCAAAGTTTGGAAGCAATAATACCATTGACAAAAACATGATTAACATTTTTAGTATGAAAGCAACAATAGCACTTAGAAGGAAACTATGACCCTTTAAGCCAGAGCAAGGAATCAACTGAGATGAAGTTATTCAAAATCCACCAAGCTAAAACTGAATAAGAAATGGGAATGATATTGTTCAAAAGTTTAATGAAAAAATTAGAGGTGTTCTATTTATTTCTAATAAAATTCCAATCCTCCTTATGAATAAAATCACCATTGTAAAAGATCATGAAAAGGATTTGATCTAGTTTATTAGAAAAGATAAACTTGTCAAAAATAAAAGTAGGAATGTAGTTCTCAGGTTTATTTTTATTCCAATTATTATGAAGATGCATTGTAGGATTAGTGTTGTAGGTTTAGGGGTTAGAGTTTAGGGTTAGTTTTAGGGTTTAGAGTTTAGGATTTTGGTTTTAATGTTCTTTTAAAAAAAATTAAGTAAATCGGTAGGTTTAGGTTTATTTAGTATATATAGTTTATTTTATATTTATTTAGGGTTTAGGGTTTAGGGTTTAGGGTATAGGTTTTAGGGTTTAGGGTTTAAGGTTTAGGGCTTTAGGGATTACAGTTTAGAATTTAGGGTTTAGGTTTTTGATTTAAGGTATAGGTTTTAGTTTAGGGTTAAGGGTTTTTGATGTTTTTTTTAAATAGAGAACAAATTTTGATTCAACATTTCATCTTTTTCATTTCATCAACCAAGTAACACACCAAGTTTTCTAAGACACAAGCGACAACATAGATCAAAAAATAAGCATGCATAGAGCCAATTAAAAACCATAATAACTAAAACCATCTCTACTATAAAGACACAATTCCATAAGTAGCATATCGACGGACATTCTTCAATTTCTCTAGTTCCCATCAAAACCACCCTGACCTCTCAAAAAGTGGGATCCACCCTCATATCCCTGATCTCTCCCTTCGCCACCACTAGGGTTGTAACCTCCATCACTCATCTAGCTTCAAAAATCACCACTACCTCCATATCCACTAGCACCTCCAGATCCCCCACCACTATTGTGATAACCACCGCCTCCACCTTCGCCTCCACTAAAAGATCTAGACTAAGCCTGGTTGATGGTGATGTTCCTTCCATCAAGGTTCTGCCCATTCTCAAGGTTTAGGTTTAGGTTTAGATTTATTAGATTTTATGATTTAGGTTTACTTTTAAATTTATTTAGTTACTTTAGGTTTAGGTTTAGGGTTTATGGTTTAGGGTTTAGGATTTTTTTAATTTATGCTTTTTGTGTTTATGGTTTAGGGTTAGGGTTTAGGTTTAGGGTATAGGGTTTAGGGTTTAGGGTTTATAGTTGTAGGATTAAGGTTTAGGGTTTAGGGTTTAAAATTTAGTGTTTGAGAATTTTTTTTTAAATTTAGTAAACTAGTAGGTTTAGGTTTATTTATATTATTTTTTATTCATTTTAGTTTATTTTATTTTTATTTTATTTTTATTTCTATTTAAGTTTATTTTTTATTTTTATTTAGTTTAATTTAATTATTTTAGTTTAGGTTTTGTATTTTAGTTTATTTTTTTAAGTTTAGGTTTAAGTTCCAGTTTATTTTTTAGTTGAATTTTTTATTTATTATTTTTTCGGTTTAAGTTTTATTTTTTATTTTTAAGATTAGTTTTAGGTTTTTATTTTATTATTTTAGGTTTAGGTTTTAGTTTTTTTATATTAGGTTTCTTTTTAGGTTTTATTTTTAATTTAGGGTTAGGTTTACATTTTAATTTATTTTATTTTATTTAATTTAGGTTAAGGTTTAGGTATAGTTTTTTTTTAAGATTAGGTTTAGGTTCAATTTATTTTAGTTTAGGTTTAGGTTTATTTTTATTTTAGGTTTAGGTTTTTTTTTAGTTTAGGCTTAGGTTTTTTTTGTTTTCTTAGGTTTAATTTTTAAGTTTAGGTTTTTATTTAGCTTTTATTTTATTTTATTTTATTTCAGATTTTTTTTATTTTATGTTTAATTTTTTTTATTTAGGTTTTTTATTGTTAGGATTATTTTATCTTTTTAGTTAAGTTTAGGTTTGTATTTATTTTATATCAGTTTATTTCAACTTTTTTATTATATTTTATTTTTAGGCTTAGGTTTAGGTATTAGTTTTGGTTTTTATTTTATTATTTTATTTAGGTTTAGGTTTTTTATTTATTTTATTCTTAGGTTATATTTAATTTAGGTTTAGGTTTTTAGGTTTTAGGGTTTAGGGTTTAGTTTAGGGTTTAGGGTTTTATGGTTTGGGTTTTAGGGGTTTACGATTTAGGGTTTAGTGTAAGGTTTTAGGGTTTAGTGTTTAGGCTATAGGGTTTTGGGTTTTAGGGTGTAAGGTTTAGAGTTTAGGTTTAGGGTTAGCTTAGGGTTTTGGGTTAGTTTAAGGTTTATGATTTATGGTTTAGGCTTTAGGGTGTAGAGTTTTTAGGGTTTAGGCTTAGTTTAGAGTTTAGGGTTTAGAGTGTTAGGGTTTAGGGTATAAGGTTTAGGGTTAGGATGATGGTTTAAGGTTTAGGGTTTAGGGTTTAAGTTTAGGGTTTGGGGTTTAGGGTGTAGAGTATAGGGTTAAGGTATAGGGTTTAAGTTTAGGGTTTTGGGTTTAGGATTTTTATGCTTTGAGGTTTAGGGTTAATGTTTAGAGTTTAAGGTTTTTTAGTGTTTAGGGTTTAGGATTTAATATTTTATGTTTATGCTTTAGGGTTTAGAGTTTTTAGGCTTTAGGGTTTAGAGTTTTAGGCTTTAGTGTTTAGGGATTAAGGTTTAGGGTGTAGGGTTAGCTTAGGGTTTAGGGTTAGTTTAGGCTTTAAGGTTTAGGGTAAAAGGTTTAAGGTTTAGGGTTTAAAGTTTAGGATTTTGAAGTTAGAGTTTAGGGTTAGTTTAGAGTTTACAATTTAAAGTTTTAAGGTTTAGTGTTTAGGTTTCGGTTAGGGTTAGGGTTTAGGTTTTAGGTTTAGTTTAAGGTTTAGGGTTTAATGGCTAGTTTAGTCTTTAGGGTTTAGGGTTTAGTGTTTAGAGTTTAGGGTTTAGGGTTTAGGATTTAGGGTTTAGGGTTTAGGGTTAGTTTTGTGTTTAGGGTTTTGGGGTTTAGGGTTAGTTTAAGGTTTATGGTTTAGGGTTTAGGGTTCTAGGTTTAGGGTTGTCAATTTAGGGTTGAGGGTTTAAGATTGGTTTTAGGGTTTAGGGTTTAGGATTTAGGGATTAGTGTTTAGGGTTTTGGGTTTTGGGTTTTTTTTCTAAATTAATTAAAATGTTAGGTTTAGGTTTATTTACTTTATTTAATTTATTTTCTTTTTATTTTAGTTTATTGTATTTTTATTTTTATTTAAGTTTATTTTTTATTTTTATTTAGTTTAGTTTATTTATTTTAGGTATATTTATTTTAGTTTAGGATTTTTTATTTTAGTTTATTTTTTAGGTTTAAGATTAGGGTTATATTTATTTTTTAGTTTAGTTTTTTTTTATTTTTTTAGTTTAGGTTTTATTTTTTATTTTTAGGTTTGGGTTCAGGATTTTATTTCATTTTTTTAGGTTTAGGTTTTATGTTTTTATTTAAGGTTTATTTTTAGGTTTATTCTTTAGTTTAGGTTTAGGTTTAATTTTAGTTAATTTATTTTATTTAGTTTAGGGTTTAGGTTTAGTTTATTTTCAGTTTAGGTTTAGACTTTATTTATTTTAGTTTACTTTATTTTAGTTTAGGTGTAGGTTTATTTTATTTTGTTTATTTTAAGTTTTGCTTTTTTTTTAAGTTTAGGGTTTAGGTTTTATTTTAAAGTTATTTTTAGGTTTATTTTTTAGGTTTAGGTTTTTATTTAGTTTTTATTTTATTTTATTTTAGGTTTATTTTATTTTTATTTTTATTTTTTTTGTTTGGGTTTTATTTTATTTATGTTTTTTTAGGTTTTTTTATTTTTTTAATTTAGTTTCAATTTTTATTTATTATATCTTAGTTTAGTTTTTTAATTCTAATTTTTTATTTTGTAGGTTTAGGTTTAGGTTTTTGTTTTATTATTTATTTTACTTTATTTAGGTTTAAGTTTATTTATTTATTTTATTTTTAGGTTTTATTTATTTTAGGTTTTGGTTTTTAGGTTTTTAAGGTTTGGGGTTTAAGGTTTAGGGATTAGGAATCAGGGTTTATGGTTTAGGGTTTACTATTTAAGGTTGTAGTTTTTAGGGTTTATGGTTTAGGGTTTAGGGTTTAGGGTTGAGGGTTTATGGTTTTGGGTTTACGCTTGAGGGTTTAGGATTTATGAATTAGGGTATAGGGATTTAGGATTTATGGTTTAGGGTTTAGGGTTTAGGGTTGTAAGGTTAGGGTAAGGGTTTAGAATTAGGGTTTTTTTTATTTTGTTTAAATTTTTTCTATTTAGGGTTTAGGGTTTATGATTAAGGTTTTATAGTTTTAGGTTTAGGATTTAAGGTTTAGGATTTAGGATTTAAAGTTTAAAGTTTAGTGTTGAGGGTTTTTTTTTAAAAAAAAGAATTTAACTAAACAGTGAGGTTTAGGTTTTTTTTAGTTTAGTTAGTTTATTTTTTATTTCTTTTAGTTTATTTTATTTATTTTTATTTAAGTTTATTATTATTTATTTCATTTAGTTTATTTATTTTATTTAAGGTTTTTTATTTTAATTTATTTTTTATGTTTAAGTTTAGGTTTATGTTTATTTTTTAGTTTACTTTTATTTTTATTTTATTTTTTTATTTATGTTTTATTTTTTATTTTCAGGTTTAGGTTTAGGTTTAGGTTTTATTTTAGGTTTTAGGTTATATTTTTTTAGTTTAGGTTTATTTTAATTTAATTTATTTTATTTAGTTTAGCATAGGTTTAGTATATTTTAGGTTTAGGTTTATTTATTTTTAGGTTTATTTAGTTATAGGTTTAGGTCAGTGTTTAGGGTTAGGATTTAGAGTGGGGTTTAGGGTAGGATCTAGAGTTACAGGTTTTAGGTTTTGGAGGGTTTGCTTTGTGGTAGGGTTTGGGGATCAGGGTGTGTCCAAAGCCTGGGCTTAGTTTAAGTTTAAGGTTTAGGGTCAGGTTAAGGGCTCAGATAGTGTGGGCAGGGAGATTTTATTTTGGATTTAGGAGTTTAGGTTAGTTTAGGTTTGTGTTTAGATAGAAGTTTGGTTTAGATTAAGGATTTAGGGTTTAGGGTTCATTTTAAGGTTTAGGGTTTAGGGTTTAGGGTTTAGGATTTTGGGTTTAGGGTTTAGGGTTTTTTTTAAAAATTAAGTAAACTCGTAGGTTCAGGTTTATTTAGTTTATTTTTTATTTATGTTAGTTTATTTTATTATTTTATTTTTATTTATGTTCATTTTTAATTTTATTTAGTTTAGTTTTTTTTAGGTTTTTTTATTTTAGTTTATGTTTTTTTTATTTTAGTTTATTTTTTAGGTTTAGGTTTATTTTTTAGTTTAGTTTTATTTTATAATTTTTTTTTCTGGTTTAGGGTTTATTTTTTATTTTTAGGTTTAGGCTTAGGTTTATATATTATTTTTTAGGTTTAGGTTTTATGTTTTTATTTAAGGTTTATTTTCAAGTTTTATTTTCTAGTTTATGTTTAGGTTTAGTTTTAGTTTATTTTAATTTATTTAGTTTAGGGTTTAGGCTTAGCTTATTTTCAATTTAGGTTTAGGTTTTATTTATTTTAGTTTAGGTTAAGGTTTATTTTATTTTAGGTTTCATTCTTTTTAAATTTAGGGTTTAGGTTTTATTTTTCATTTATTTTTAGGTTTATCTTTTTTGTTTAAGTTTTTTATTTTTTTATTTTATTTTATTTTTAGTTTTTTTTTCATTTTTGTTTTATTTTATTTAGGTTTCTTTTAGGTTTTGGTTTAGTTTTATGTTTTAGTTTGGGTTTTTATTTTATTTTATTATTAGGTTTTATTTAGTTTAAGTTTAGGTTTTAAGGTTCTTAGAGTTTAGGGATTATGGTTTATGTTTTACGACTCATGGTTTGGGGTTTAGGGTTTATTGTTTAGGATTGTAGGTTTTAGGGTTTAGTGATTAGGGTTTAGGGTTTAGGGTTTAGTGTTTAGGGTTTAGATTTTTTTAGTTTATTTTTTATTTATTTTATTTTATTTTATTTAGGTTTATTTTTTATTTTTATTTAGTTTAGTTTATTTATTTTAGGTTTATTTATTTTAATTTAATGCTTTTCTATGTGTGTTTATTTTTTAGGTTTAGGTTTAGACTTAGGTTTATGTTTATTTTTAGTTTAGTTTTATTTTTATTTCATTTTTTTGGTTTAGGTTTAATTTTTTATTTTTAGCTTTAGGTCTCTATTTCATTTTTTTAGGTTTATGTTTTATGTTTTTATTTATGGTTTATTTTAGATTATATTTTTTAGTTTAGGTTTATGTTTATTTTTAATTTATTTTATTTTATTTAGTTTAGGGTTTAGGTTTAGTTTATTTTCAATTTAAGTTTATTTTATTTTTGTTTAGGTTTAGGTTTATTTTATTTTATTTATTTTAGGTTTAGGTTTTATTTTTTATGTATTTTTAGGTTTAGTTTTTAAGTTTAAGTTTTTTATTTAATTTTATTTTAGGTTTATTTTATTTTTATTTTTTATCTGGGTTTTATTTTATTTAGGTTTTTTAGGTTTATTTTATTTTTTTAGTTTAATTTAGGTTTTTGTTTTAGTTCAATTTTTCCTTTTTAGGTTTAGGTTTAAGTTTAGTTTTTAATTTAAGTTTAGGTTTTAGTATAGGTTTTTATTTTATTATTTTATTATTTTTAAGTTTAGTTTATTTAATTATTTATTTTAGGTTTTATTTAGTTTACATTTTAGCCTGTAGGTTTAGGGTTTAGGGTTTAGGATCCGTGAGTTTAGTTTAGGATTTAGTGATTAGGGCATAAGCATTAGGGTTTAGGTTTAGGCTCAGCCTTTAGAGCTAGGTTTCCAGATTTTATGGTTTGTGTTTTTAATTTTAGGGTTTAGGGTTTTAGGGTTTAGGGTTTGGGGTTAGGGTTTATGGTTTAGGGTTTATTATTTAGTGTTTAGGATTTAGGGTTTAGGGTTAGGGTTTTTTTATTTTTTATTTTATTTTTTTTGTATTTAGGGTTTTAGGTTTATGCTTTTTTAGGGTTCAATGTTTATGGTTTAGGATTTAGGGTTGCAGGTTTAGGGTTTAGGGTTTAGGATTAGTTTCAAGGTTTATGGTTTAGGGTTTAGGATTTAGGATTTAGTGTTTAGGATTTTTTTTAATTTAGTAAACCATTAGGTTTAGATTTATTTAATTTATTTAGTTTATTTTTTATTTCTTTTAGTTTATTTTATTTTTTAGTTTTATTTAGGTTTATTTTTATATTTTAATTAGTTTATTTATTTAAGGTTTATTTATTTTAGTCTATTTTTCAAGTTTAGGTTTACATTTATGTTTACTTTTTAGTTTACTTTTATTCTTATTTTATTTTTTAAGTTAAGGTTTTATTTTTTTTAAGGTTTAAGTTTAGGTTTTTATTTTATTATTTTAGGTTTAGGTTTTATATTTTTACTTTAGGTTTATTTTTAGGTATTTATTTTTTAGTTTAGGTTTAGGTTTATGTTTAGTTTATTTTATTTCATTTAGTTTAGGGTTTAGGTTTAGGTTTAGGTTTTATTTATTTGATTTTTAAGTTTTATTTAGTTTAGGTTTCAGTTTTTAGGTTTTTTGGGTTTAGTGGTCACTAGAGGTGGGGTAGGGTTGTGGTTTAAGGTGGGTTTAGCATTTTAGGGTTAGGATTTAGGGTTTATGGTTTAGGGTTTGTGGTTTAGGATTTAGGTTTAGTGGTTGGGGTTTAGGTTAGGTTATATGGTTGTGGTTAGGTTTTGGGTTTTGTTTAAGGTTTAGGTTGTTTTATTTAGTTAGTTTAGGTTTTAGCTTTTTTTAAGGTTTAGTGGTTTAGGGTTAGTTTAGGGTTTGGGTTTGTTTAGAGTTTTTGGTTTTTATTTCTTTTTATTTTTTAATAGAGAACAAATTGAAATTCAACCTTTCTTCTTTAGATTTAATCAACCGAGGAACACACCAAGTTTTCTAAGAAATAAGTGATGACATAGATTAAAAATGAGCATGCATAGAGCAAGCCAAAAACCTTAGATAACTAGTATTGTCTCTACTATATAGATAAAGTTCCACAAGCAGTAGATCAGATCAGCCATTCCTCAGTTTCCCCAGTTCCCATCAGAACTACCTCAGCCTCTCAACTAGTGGGATCGACCATCATATCCCCAATCTCTCATTATACCACAACAGCTGTAACCTATGTAGTTCCTCCCACCTGCATAACCACCACTGCTCCGACCACCACCTCCATATCCACCAGCACCTCTAGATCCCCCACCACAACTACGATAACCTCCATCTCCACCTTCGCCTCCACAACTAGATCTAAATAGAGCCTGGTTGACGGTGATGTTCTTGATGTCAAGGTTTTGCCCATTCTTAGGGTTTAGGTTTATGTTTAGATTTATTAAGTGTTTGGGTTTATGTTTATTTTTTAATTTATTTAGTTATTTTAGGATTAGGTTTAGGGTTTGGGGCTTAGGGTTTAAGGTTTAGAGTTAGGGTTTAGGATATAGGATTTAGGGCTTAGGGTTTAGGGTTTTTTAGGGTATAAGGTTTAGGGTTTAAGATTTTTTATTTTAAATTAAGTAAACCTGTAGGTTTATGTTTATTTAGTATATTTATATGTTTATTCCAGTTTATTTTAATTTTAAATTCTATTCTAGTTTATTTTTTATTTTTATTTAGTTTAGTTTATTTATTTTAGGTTTATTTATTTTAGTTTAGGGTTTTATTTTAGTTTATTTTTATGTTTAGGTTTATTTTTACTTGAGTTTTATTTTTATTTTATTTTTTAGGTTTAGGTTCTATTTTTTATTTTTTTTGGTTTAGATTTATGTTTTTATCTTAAATTTTTAGGTTTAAGTTTTAAGTTTTTATTTTAGGTTTATTTTTTGTTTTATTTTTTAGTTTAGGTTTAGGTTTATTTTTAGTTTATTTTATTATATTTAGTTTAGGTGTAGGTTTAGGTTTAGGTATAGGTTTTATTTATTTTAGTTTAGGTTTAGGTTTATTTTATTTTATTTATTTTATTTTTATTTTAGGTATAGAGTTTAGGTTTTATTATTTATTTATTTCTAGGTTTTCTTTTTTATGTTTATTTTTTAGGTTTAAGTTTTTATTTTATTTTATTTTAGGTTTATTTATCTTTATTTTACATTTAGTTTTTATTTTATTTAGGTTTTTGATTGTTAGGTTTATTTATTTTTTTAGTTTAGTTTATTTTTTATTTATTTTATTTTATTTTATTTTTAGGTTTTGGTTTATGTTTTAGTTTAGGTTTTAATTTCATTTTATTTTCCTATTTTATTTAGGTTTAGGTTTATATATTTATTTTATTATTAGGTTTTATTTAGTTTATGTTTCAATTTTTAGGTTTTAAGGTCTAGGATATATAGTTTAGGATTTAGGGTTTAGGGTTTAGGGTTTTAGGGTGGTTTAGGCTAGGGTATTGTTTAGTTTAGTGTTTATCAGTGGTTTAGGTTTTAAGGGTTTAGAGTTTAGTTTTAAATAGTTTAGAGTTAGAGTTTAGTGGCTTAGTTAGTTTAGTGGGGTGGTTTGGGGTTTGGGTTTGGGATTTAGGGTTAGGTTTAAGGAGTTAGGGTTAGGTTTAGTATAGAGTTATGGTTTATGGGGTGGGTTGGTTGTTTTAGGTTTAGTTTAGAGGTTTAGTTGGTTTATATGGTTTAGCCTAGGATTTTAGGTTTAAGGTTTTTTTAAAATTAAAAACCCCAGTAGGTGTTTATTTAGTTTATTTATTATTTATTTTAATTTATTTTATTTTATATATTTATTTAGGTTTTTTTTATTTAGTTTAGTTTTGTTTATTTTGGTTTTTGTTTAGGTTTTTTGTTTATTTTATTTTTATTTCAGGTTTAGTTTTTTTTAGTTTAAGGTTTAGGTTTTATTTTTTATTTATTTCCAGATTTTATTTTTAGGCTTAGGTTTTTATTTAGTTTTAATTTTAGTTTATTTTTATTTATTTTTATTTAACATTTTGTTTTTATTTTATTTAGATTTTTTATTTTTATGTTTATTTTATTTATTAGTACAGTTTAGTTATTTATTTATTTTATTGTAGCTTTTTTATTTTTAAATTTTTAGGTTTAGGTTTAGGTTTTAGGTTTTATTTATTTATTATTTTATTTATTTGTATTTATTTATTTATTTTTTATTTTAGTTTAGGTGTTAGTGTTTGTGTTTGGGGGTTTAGTGTTTTCATGGGTTTGGAGAGAGTTTAAAGGTTTAGGTTTAGTGATCCAGTGGTTTTGGGAGTAAGGACCATGGTTAACCCAGGGAGGTTTAGTGGTGGTCAGACTTTTCAAGAGTGGAGGGTTTATTTAGAGATCAGTAGGGTTTAGGGTGGAGTGGGTGGAGGGTGGGGAGGGTGGGGAGTGGGCAAGGTTTAGGAGTGGGTCATAGAGAAGTTGTGGAGATTGTAGGGTGAGGTGGAGGGTGGAGGTTTAGTTTACTTTATTTTAGGTTTAGGTTTAGTTTATTTATTTTAGTTTAGTTTGTGAGATTTATTTTATTTTTATTTTAGGTTTAGGTTTAGGTTTAGGTTTTATTTATTTTAGTTTAGTTTATTTTAGTTTAGGTTTAATCTTGTTTTATTTTAATTTTAGGTTTAGTGTTTTTTTTAGTTTAGGGCTTATGTTTTTTATTTTTTTATTTTTATGTTTTAATTTTAGGTTTATTTTTTATTTTGTATTTTATTCAATTTTTATTTTATTTTATTTTAGGTTTATTATATTTTTATCTTATATTTAATTTTTATTATAATTAGGTATTTTATTCTTAGGTTTATTTTATTTTTAGTTTAGTTTATGTTTTTATTTAATTTATTTTAGTTCTTTTTTATTTTATTTTATTTTCAGGTTAAGGTTTAAGTTTTAGTTTAGGTTTTTATTTAGTTTTATTTCTTTTTAATATTTTTAGGTTTAGGTTATTTATTTATTTAATTTTATGGTTTTATTAAGTTTAAGTTTAGGTTTTTAGGTTTTTAGGGTTTAAAGTTTAGGGTTTTGGGTTTAGGGTTTTAGGATTTTGGGTTCAGGGTTAGGGTTTAAGCTTCAGGGTTTAGGGTTTAGGGTTTAGGGTTTTAGAGTTTAGGATTTATGATTTAGGGTTTAATATTAGTTTTAGGGTTTAGGGTTTGGATTTTTATTTATTTATTTTTTATAAATTAAGTAAACTCTTAGGCTTATGTTTATTTAGTTTATTTTTTATTTATTTTAATTTTTCATAATTTTATTTTTATTTTTATTTATTTTTGTTTATTTATTTTAGATTTATTTATTTTAGTTTAGGTTTTTATTTTAGTTTATTTTTTTCATTTAGGTTTAGGGTTAGGTTTATTTTTTAGGTTTAGGTTTTATTTTTTATTTTTAGGTTTAGGTTTAGGATTTTATTTTATTTTATATGATTAGGTTTTAGGTTTTTATTTAGGTCTATTTTAGGATTTAATTTTTAGTTTAGGTTTAAGTTTATTTTTGGTTTATTTTATTTTATTTAGTTTAAGCTTAGATTTAGGTTTAATTTATTTTAGTTTAGGTTTAGGTTTATTTTATTTTTATTTTAGGTTTTGGTTTAGTTTTAGGTTTATGTTTAAGTTTTATTTATCTTAGTTTTGTTTAGGTTTATTTTCTTTTGTTTATTTTATTTTTATTTTAGGCTTAGAGTTTTTTTTTAGTTTAGGGATTAGGTTTTGTTTTTTATTTATTTTTTTAGTTTTAGGATTTAGGCTTTAGGGTTTAGGGTTTAAGGTTTTTGGGTTTTTGGGTTTAGGGTTTAGGGTTTGGTGTTTAGGGTTTTAAGGTTTAGGATTTAGGGATTACAGTTTACGGTTTAGGGTTTAGGTTAACAATTTTAGGGTTTAGGGTTGTTGGCTTAGGGTTTAGGGTTGTTTTAAGGTTTAAGGTTTAAGATTTAGGGTTTAGGACTATTTTTAAAATTAAGTAAACTGATAGGTTTAGGTTTATTTAGTTTATTTTTTATTTATTTCAATTTATTTTATTTTTTCTATTTCTTTTAGTTTATTTTTTATTTTAGGTTTATTTATTTCAGTTTTGGTTTTTTTATTTTAATTAATTTTTTTTATTTAGGTTTGGTTTTAAGTTGAGTTTTATTTTTATTTTATTTTTTAGGTTAGGTTTTATTTTATATTTTTAGGTTTATGTTTAGGTTTTTATTATATTTTTTTAGGTTTAGGTTTTAGGATTTTATTTTTAGGATTATTTTTTTTATTTTTTTTTAGTTTAGCTTGGCTTTATTTATTTTTATTTGTTTTAGGCTTGTGTTCAATTTTACTTCAGGTTTTTTGAAGTTTTATTTAATGGTTTAGGTTTAGTTTATTTTAAGTTTAGGTTTAGGTTTTATTTAATTTAATTTACTTTATTAAAGTTTAGGTTTAGGTTTATTTTATTTAGTTTATTTTATTTTTGTTTTAGGTTTTATTTTTTTTAGTTTAAGGTTTAGGTTTAATTTTTTTAGTTTAGGTTTTAGTTTATGTTTTTATTTTATTATATTATTTATTTTATTTTAGTTTAGGTATTTTTATTTATTTTATTTTTAGGTTTTATTTAGTTTTAGTTTAAGTTTTTAGATTTTTAGGGTTTAGGGTTTATGGTTAGTTTTGGGGTTAGGGTTTCGGGTTTAGTGTTTAGATTTTAGGTTTAGGTTTTATAAATTTTTTTGGCACAGAACAAATTCAGATTTAACATTTCTTTTTTTCGAATTCATCTACCAAGTAGCACCCCAATTTTCTAAGACACAAGCAACGACATATATAAAAAATCAGTACCTAAAGAGTAAATGAAAAATTTTATATATGTAGAACCATCTCTACTGTAAAGACATAATTCCATAACCAGCAAATCGAATCGACTGTTCTTCAATTTCTCTGTTTCATGAACCACCCCACCTCTCGAAAATTAGATTCACCATCGTATCCCCGATCTCTCTCGCCACCACCACTTTGTAACCTCCATCGCTCTTCCCACCTCCATAATCACTACTAGACCACCACCTCCATATCCACCAAGAACTCAGATCCCACCACCACTGACTAAACGCCACCTCCTCTTCGCCTCCACCGCCGGATCTACTAAGCCGAAGATGTGATGTTCTCGTTCTCGCCCATTCTTGGGGTTTAGGGTTTAGGGTTTGGAGTTTAGGGTTTAAGGTTGTATGTTCTAGGGTTTAGGGTTTAGTGTTTAGGATTTTGGGTTTAGGGTTTCAGGGTTTAGGGTTTAGGGTTTCCAGTTTAGGGTTTAGGGTTTCAAGTCTAGGGTTTAGGGCTTAGGGTTTAGGGTTTAGAGTTTAGGGTTTTAGGATTTAGGGTTTAGGGTTTAAGGTTGTAGATTTAGGGTTGTAGCTTTAGGGTTAGTTTTATGGTTTAAGGTTTAGGGTTTAAGGTTTAAGATTTAGGGTTTAGCATTTTTTTTAAAAAAATTAAGTAAACCCCTAGGTTTAGGTTTATTTAGTTTAATTTTTATTTATCTGAATTTATTTTTTTTATGTAGTTTACTTTATTTTTTAGGTTTTTTATTTTAGTTTATCTTTAGGTTTAGCTTTAGTTTTTAGTTGAGTTTTATTCTTATTTTATTTTTAGGTTTAAGTTTTATTTTTTTATTTTTAGATTTAGGTTTAGGTTTCAATTTTATTTTATTTTTTTAGTTTTAGGTTTTAGGTTTATATATTTGCTTTATTTTTAAGTTTTATTTTTTAATTTAGGTTTAGGTATATTTTTAGTCTAGTTTATTTTATTTAGTTTAGGTTTAAGTTTAGTTTATTTTAGGTTTAGGTTTAAAGTTTATTTATTTTAGTTTAGTTTATTTTAGTTTAGGTTTAGATATATTTTATTTTTTTATTTTATTTATATTTTAGGTTTAGGTTTTTTTTTAGTGTAGGGTTTAGGTCTTATTTTTTATTTATTTTAAAATTTATATTTTTAGGTTTAGGTTTTTATTTAGTTTTTATTTTATTTTATTTTAGGTTTTTCTTATTTTTATTTTTGGTTTAGTTTTTATTTTATTTAGGTTTTTAATTTATTTTTAGTTTAGTTTAGGTTTTTATTTATTTTATTTTAGTTTTGTTTTTATTTTTACTTTTTTTTTCTTTTTAAGTTTAGGTTTAGGTTTTGGTTTATGTTTAGGTTTTAGTTTATGTTTTTATTTTATTATATTTTTTATTTTATTTTGGTTTCAATTTTTTTTTTAGGTTTTATTTAGTTTAAGTTTAGGTTTTTTTAGGGTTTAGAGTTTAGGTTTAGGGTTAATTTAGGGTTTAGGGTTTAAGGTTTAGGGTTTGGGGTTTATGGTTTATGGTTTAGGGTTTATGGTTTAGAGTTTTGGTCTTAGGTTTAGGGTTTAAGTGTTAGTTTAGGGTTTAGGGTTTAAAGTTTAGGTTTAGGTTTCAAATAAACCTTATTTCAAATAAACCTTATTTTACTTTTGTAAAGTAGGGGAAGAATCTCTGGTACATTCTGAAGACCCATAGTCCTTAGGAGTCCTTATTAAGGTGATTAGGTCCATTGCAGGGTGGTGACTTCTATCTTTCGAGATAGTACACCTTTCCTCAATGCTATGATCACCTAATAAGAACATCTACGGATCTATGTGGTGTCCCAACAAGGTGTTGTATTTATGTTTTCATTTATCCTCTTTCCAAAAGGGGATAGATGAAGGCAAAAATATGAATATTCTTTCAGCACAAGTTATTATATTTATTTTATTTTTAGGTTTTATGTAGTTTAGGTTTAGGTTTTAAGCTTTTTAAGGTTTAGGGTTTAGGTTTTAAGTTTTATTTTAGTTTATTTTGTTTATTTTTTAGTTTAGGTTTAGGTTTATTTTTAGTTTATTTTATTTTATTTAGTTTAGGGTTTAGGTTTAGTTTAATTTTTTTATTTTAGTTTATTTTAGTTTAGGTTTAGGTTTTATTTTATTATTTTTATTTTATTTTTATTTTTTATTATTTTTAGGTTTTAGTTTTAGTTTTTTATTTAATTTTTATTTTATTTTATTTTAGGTTTATTTTATTTTTATTTCATGTTTAGTTTTTATTTTATTTAGGTTTTTTATTCTTAGGTTTATTTTATTTCTTTAATTAGTTTAAGTTTTTATTTATTATATTTTTTTTTATTTTTATTCATTTATTTTATTTTATTTTTAGGTTTAGTTTAAGATTTAGTTTAGGTTTTTATTTTTTTTATTTTCTATTATATTTACATTTAGGTGTTTTTATTTATTTTATTTTAAATTTTTATTTAGTTTGGCTTTAGGTTTAGGGTTTAGAGTTTAGAGTGTGGAGGGTGGAGTTTTGGGAGTGTTTAGGCCTTGGAGTTTAGTGTTAAGTGGTCAGGGTCTAGGGTAGGTGGGGAGTGTAGTTTAGATTTAGGAGTTTAGGTTTAGGGCCCAGGGTTTGGAGTTTAGAGTAGGAGTTTAGGTTTACTTATGTAGATTAGTGGGTGTTTAGTTCAGGCCAATGTCAGGGGTTAATAGTGGAGAGGTTTAGGGTTGTTATAGGGGTTTAATGATTTAGTTTGGTTTAAGGTTTAGAGGTGGGAGGAGTTAGGTCAGGTGGGGGGAGGTTAGAGTCAGGTATTTAGGCCTGTGGCTCAGGTTTAGGGTTAGTAGTTTTGTTTAGGGTTTAGGATAGTGGTTTTAGATTTAGAGTTTAATGTTTTTAGGTTTAGAGTTTCTTAAAATTACAAACCAATAGGTTTATTTATTTAGTTTTATTTATTTTATTTTATTTTATTTTTTTATTTTATTTAGGTTTATTTTTTATTTGTACTAAGTTTAGTTTATTTATATTTAAATTTATTTATTTTAGTTTAGGTTTATGTTTTATTTTTAGTTTAGTTTTATTTTTATTTTATTTTTTAGGTTTTGGTTTTATTTTTTATTTTTAGGTATATGTTTAGGTTTTATTTTTTTTTAGGTTTAGGGTATAGGTTTTTATTTTAGGTTTATTTTTAGGTTTTTTTCAATTTAGGTTTAGTTTATTTTTATTTAATTTTATTTTTTTTTATTTTAGGGTTTAGGTTTAGGTTTTATTTAGTTTAGTTTAGGTTTATGTTTATGTTTATTTTGTTTATTTTAGGTTTAGGTTTTTTTTTAGTTTAGGGTTTAGGTTTTCTTTTTATTTTTTTTTGGTTTATTTTTTAGGTTTATGTTTTTATTTAGTTTTTATTTATTTATGGTTTTATGCCACCATCCTTCAAGATCTTTGATGGCAGGGGAACTCACGATAGCACATTCCACACTTTAGAGTCAGCTGTTGTAACACCGGTGGCAGCAACGCACTCCTCTTCTGCCTTTTCATTAGCAGTCTGTCAGTTGTTGCATTTGATTGGTATGTTGAACTTCCCAATGATTCAGTGAAGACTTTTGCTGAGTTTGAGCACCTCTTCATTAAGAGGTTTGCTGGAGCTTAGTAGAGGGTGAATGTAGGCGACCTCATTGTAGAGAAACATAAACTCAACGAGTCCTTTGTTGATTAGGTGCAACCTGAGCATGAAAAGTGAACCACAGTTGCCCAAATAGCATGCCATTGAGATTCTACACAAGAATATCCATGGCTCGGTTGTTTTCATGCTTAAAGACTTTACCATTAAAACATTTGAGAAATTAATCAACAAGGAGACTAGCCTACAAGAGGAAGCCAAATAGTTGCCCTTTCTTGACCAATCATCTAGGCCCAAGCCATAGAAGGTGTCCAACTTCTAGACTTATAACCACCTAGAGTGGCTGCTAGCTAACTCCTCCTCTGATTTTAAAACCATATAGTTCGATATTAAGAATTGCAAGATTGCTAGGGTAGTATTTAATTAGAAAGAGACTAAAGTCCTAAACACACTACCTAAGAGACTAAAGCATGAGTGGTATGAGTATATGACTTAATCTATAGATGCAAAATCTTTTCAGATTTTATTTCATTTTAGACACATCATTTTAATAGAGGATTTAGGATTCCTTATGCCTAAATGCATGATGAAATAGGTTAGGTTATGGGTGAAATCAGCTAGAAGAAGGTATCCTCCACCACATGAGATGCCCTCATAGGTCAAGCATTCCTTATTGTGCAAGGATGGAGATCCTTCATGTTCAAGAGAAAAGAATATGCATGCATGATGTGCAACATACAACCATACAACTAAGGGGTTGCTAAATCTTTTAATTATCTTATTTATGTCTTAGGCTTTATGATGAGGTTATAAGTTGTTTAAAATTTAGTTATGAGTGATTAGTTGGGTAGAAAAGTTATGTTTATCCTAAGAGCCTAATCATATCCAAGCCACCGATTAAAGCATCAATCATTTTAGTAATTATGTTAAGCATGTCGTTCTAATGCATAATGTAAACATAAGATCTAACAATTATATAAACTATCATAAATGAATAAAAGGCCGGTACGGTTAGGAACCGCCATACAACTTGAAGAGAGAAAAGATGGGTAGCTGATCTCTAATCTTATACAACCTAGAATATGAAAGAATAATTATAATTGAATTAAATGCTATGGGAGTCTTATTTCTTCATATCTCCATTTTTTATTTAGTTCCTTCTTTGATTTGGATGATGCTTTCTTCAAAGGCATCATAGGGCACCCCAAGAAAAAGCCTTCTGACCACTTCTCATCCTAATCCCCCATAGCACTAATCCTAATTCCCATTACATTTATGAGGGAAAAGTAAATCTAACTATACCTGCAAAATAGAGGTTAGCTAAATATACATATAATTCCAAGCAATTGTATTTATAATTTAGACTTAGCACCCTACACATGGGTAATTAAGCCCACCTGTCCTAACTTGGATTATGCTTAAGGTTTTAAGCAACCTGTAAAAAGAGTTTTCACATTTATTTTTAAGCATCCATTAAGCATAATCCCATGCAAAAAAACATGATTAGGCTAATATTAGCCTATCATTTAGTCTACAAAGCATACACTGTAACATTTAATTTAAAATAATATATCATAAAACAAAATATGCATCACATCATACATCATTCTAACTTAGAGCTAGAAGTGGTGACTTAATTCTGATGTGCGTATTAAGGCTTGTGTGGTAAGTCTTGTTAGGCATTAGTGTTGTATTTTCTAAGTATAGAAGGATTCAATTTAACATGAAAGGTTGATTTCACTTGAAGTAGTTAAATTGATTTGAGAATTTTAATTTGTATTTTCTTTTGTTTCATTTAATTACACTTAGCAACTAGGTGTTATAAAGAGAGGAAAAGAGGATTTCCCTCTTTCATCCCTACCTTAAGTAATTTTCTAAAGTATATTAATTTGATTTAGTTCTCTTTAGTTAATGGCCTATTAAATGATTTAATTAATCCTAAGTTTAGGTTCACTTTAAATAATCCCATTTAAAATGAAAGGCATCTTAAGATTAATTTAATTGAATTACTACAACATGACACATATTAAATCATTCCTTTCCATCACATGTAACATTCATATGATTTAATCCTAAGTTTATCTATACATGCAACATATTTTAGCACACTTAAATGATGAATGAATGTATATGTTTATAATTTATATTATATTTGATTGAATTATTTAAACATATTAATTTAAAACATTATCCAAATTCTTATACAAAAAGGAAATTAGAATGAAATTAAACAGGTATTTGCTGTTGTTAAACTAGGGAAGTGAAGTAATCAAATGACCTCCTTGGAGCTAGCTAAAGTCTCATATTCTTAGGATGTCCAGACAATATACCCATTTTCATTCAAACATATGTAAATTTGTGTACATCAACATAGGAAGTAAGCTCCAAATCATATGGCTAATTAATTCTACCACTTAGTCAATTGTGAATGCAAGCATATTTAATGTAAAATGGGATTTTCATTCACTAATAACATATTCATATGCATGTACAAAGATATAGGCAAGTATGTGTCATTGTTAAACCAGGGAAGTGAGGTAATCAAATGACTTCCTTGGGGCTAACTAAAGCCTCGTATTCCCGGGATGTCCATCCTATATACTTTCTTTTCTTGGACACACATGGATGTATACATAGATGAGGGAAAGAAAACCATGAAAAAATTGTATTTTTTTAATTGAATCATTTATATATATGAATTAAAGCTCTATCAAAATTCTAATGTTGAAATACATAAGAATGAAATAAAATGGATACATACCTTTGTTAAATTATGAAAGTGAGGTAATCAAATGGCCTCCTTGGGCTAGCCAAAGCCTTATGTTCCCATGATGTGCAGACTATATACCCATTACAATTCAATCTTATATAAATCTACACCTGAATAGAGGAATGAGAACTCACCATTCATACACTTAAGCTATAAGCACATGCATTTCTTATGTATTTATAACTAGCATCATAACACATATTATTATTCATTTATAAGCTTTTGAAAAATACATTTGGATTTAATAGTGATAATAGCCACACATATATTAAATTAAATCAACACATGCAAGTTTACATAAAGGAAATCCATTTTATTTTACTTGATTTTGAAAAGATGGATGTATGAATTCAAATGACATACCAAATTTAACATGATTGGAAAGAGGATAATCAAATATAAGCATGTGATTCATTCAACCAAACTAGTTCTTAAGGACAATCAAATCAAATAAGATTATTTATTAATTAAGTTTTGAATTTGATTTTATTTAAAGAGGAGAAGAGAAATTGTCACTTATTATTTTAAACCCATTCCCACATTATTGATTTGATTTAATTTAAGTAAATGTAACTAAGTTTATTTTATGGGTTAATTAAGTTGAACCCTTAATTAGATGAATTAATTACCATTACCTATATCACCTTAAGGTAATTAACTAAATAATAATGAGCTAACATGATCTGCATGGAAAATAAACTTGCAATGATCCTAGAAAATAAAAGGGTCCTAATGCATTTAGCTCATGATTAATAGTTAATTAGATTAAGGGACATAATTAATTACTCTTATTATTTTCCCACACATGTGGACTAACCATAATTTCATTAAACTTCTTTAGGTTATTAAACACCTAAAGATCTACCCCATGATTTAATTAAATCAGGTATGATGTGATTATGATTCCAATTTGATTAAGCGATTTAACTAATTAGTTAAATCTTTATTAATTTCATTTTAAAAAGGGTGAAATGAACTTAGGGAAAGGGGTCCCAACCATATTCCTTAGTTCACTTATTGTTGAACAATAATTAATAAACTTAATTAACCAATTTATTACTATTCATCACATTAATTAATCATTAATTAACTTAAAAGAGTAGTTAAGGTTTAATTAGTCAATTTTCCTAATTAAGTGAGCAGTAAATCCCAAGAAAATCATGGGAGGTAGAGCTCATCCCATTAAATTAACACACAAAATTTGGGATTAATTACTCAAGTAATTAAGGAGTAATTAAGCTAATTAATTTTGTAATTAAACCATAATTACTATTCAAAATAAGTTAAGAACATTTTTAATTTATTATCCTCTGAAATACCCTTAAAATGAGTACTTATTTGCATTGTTTATTTCTCTATGATTTTTTATGATTTCTAGAAGTTTTAGCCATTAGAAATGATTAATTAAGCCTAATTAAAGCCTAATCCTGTTGGCGCCACATGGCGCATTGACGCATCTCGCTTTCTACGTGGTGCTGCAGGATTGGCTACTTAAAACCTTTCTGACTTAGTGCCTATGTGGCGATGGTGGATGTGCTTTCTCATTCACTATCAGATCTAAGATTGAACATCTATGATTAATACCACAACTTAGTATGATTAAATCATATCAATCTAGTGGATCTAATCATTACTGTCCATTCTAATCATGCGAAATAGATGATGCGTGATCTAACGTCACACGAGTGAGGGAGAATAGAGTCTGTCCACCATTTATCACTTGATTCGGGCTTACCCGTGCTCAAATCAACTCCAAAAAGATCCCACACCTTCATGACATCAATCAAAGGGGATCCAACGGTCAAGATCACATGAGATGCAAGTTTTCTTCAAAATGCACCAACCCATTTTTTTTTCTAAGGATTAGTTTTGTAAGCATAACTCACTGGAGCTATAGACTGGTGGCTCGAATGATTGAGGAAGCTTCATCTAGTGGAGATGAAGCCCTGTTGACCACCAATTGGATCAATTCCTTGACGTTCACTTAGAAGCCATGAACCAATGATTTAGAGCTTTGATCGAAGTCCCACCTCTGGTGCTCGGGAAGCTAGGGTGATGATTCATTATTGCTCGATGAGGCCTAAGGAAGGTGTGTACAAAGTTAATTTGAGTTTGATCGAGAATGGGGAAGTTAGGTCATAAATGGGAGTGTACAAGAATGGCATTTTATGATTGAGGAACAAGCTTGGGAGCTTAGGGAATAGCTTTAGCGAGTCATCTTGGGTAGTTAGGGTTTTGAGGAATGATTTCTGTGTATTTTTATTGAAATGAGGGGGTGTATACCCCCTTCATGGAAAGTTGTAAGACTACACACTTTCTTTCTAGATTGATCATTGGACACCGACAAGAACCTTAGGTTGGTTGGTTCTCTCTATGTTGATGGATACATCACTCATGTTGATGGATAAACCTTAGGTTGGTTGTTCTCGCACCTTAGGATACACCACTCATGGTAGATGTAAGTTTGCTACACTTTCTCCTTGAGTTGGCCACCGTACACCTATAAGCTTTTTTTTGGGCTCAGGATAATGCCCCTCGTAGCACCTCCCCTATGGGCACTATATTTAGATCACATCCTTTGTGACTTCATTTAGACACTACCCAAGTTACTATCAGATTGGACAGTTCCCCTTTTCTAGTAACCACCCCTGTGGTTGGAGAATCTATCCTATGGATGTGCAGATTATCCCTTAATCCAGTAAATTTGAGATATGTCAAGGCCAACAAAGCCCCTTCTCAGTGTGGTCCCTCGACCAATAAGGTCCACGTAAACATATAAACAAAATATATATTCACTTGTGGATTTGGAGGACATGCCTAATGGTACCTTTTTCCAAGTAGGCATCCTATCTTTAGGACAATGTAAAACTCCCAATAAGAATTGCCTGATTACTCTTGAGTTGATATAAGTCCCCAACAACATTCACTCAGTAGTTGCCCCTAAGTCGATTTCAATTTGTTATGCTTCCAACAAGTCACCCCAATGATTGTTCCATTCTTTAGAAGATGTAAGCCTGGTACGCCTTCTTCCTAGCACAGTCATTGCACACTAAAAGAAAATCCCTTAAGTTGGCTAACTTTACCCCATTGCCAGTAGACTATCTATTTGGATTTGTAAATCTGAGATAGGATGAGTCTAATATAGCCCCTTCTTAGTGGGTCCATCACACACCGACATGGTTCATAAATTAAATCTATCAAATTTTATCAAGCTCACATCCCCAGTGGATATGCCCTCAAGTCAAAATCAAACTAAAACAAACAAACATATCAAATCACATGAAATTAAAATAAAATTAATCCTAGCTACTTTTGAGTTGACATAAGTCCTCACTAGCATTCACTCATTAGTCATCCTAGGTCAAGTTTGATTTGTTGTGCATCCAACAAGTCAGCCTAGTGGTTGTTGCACCGAAAGGCAACCCCTTAGGTTGGCTAGCTCTACCACACAGTCGGTAGGCTATCCCTTTAGATTTGTAAATGTAAAGTAGGTCAAGGCTGATATAGCCCCATCTTAGTTAGTCCATCGCACACCAATAGTGTCCATACATTAACTCAGATCAAATTTAACCCAATCTAATTTTTTCAGTGGAGTTAAATCACACCCTTCTGCCTAGTGGAGGCTCAAATCATATATAAACAAGTCAAGCAAGCAAATCAAATTCAGAATTAACCTCTCTAGTGAGCCAAATTAAACCAACTCCCCCAATAGAGTTTAAATAAAAGAAATCCAACCAAACTCTTATTCCTAATGGATACATCCCTAAATAAATCTATGAAATCAAACTCAAATCCAAATCCCCAGTGGATAGCTCGAACCTGCTTACCTAGTGAAAGGTTCATATACCCGATCCCCAATAGACTGGAGCCCATATCTCTAGCAGATATGCCTCCACATCAATTAAAATAAAATAAATTAAGCTGATTCAATCTTAATCCCTGGTGGATTATAGATTCTTATTCCTAGTGGATCTTCTTTCCATAAATCATATAATCAAGTCAAATTCAAACATTATCCCTAATAGATTTTCTTCTTCCATGCCCTCGACATAGATCCCTCACATGTCATGTATAATGCATGTGTGATCCCTTAGTGGATCTCCCTCCATGTCCTTGACATGGAATTCTCATCAAATCTTATTTCTTCTCTTATGGACACCTTTACTACTTCAACCAAAAGCATAGTAATGCATTCGTTCAAATTACATCATCTTAACATTATAATCAACATTTTATGATTTGTGATGGTGCAAGCTCAAACTAATTATACATTATCATGCTAAACATATTATAGGGTTAATTAGCACACATTATATTATGATATATGATGTTATATTATAATTTACAAATAATATAATATATTGTCTAACATTACACCTCATTAGAATCACTTAAAAGAAATAAATAACAAAATTTTATCAAAATATGAATAATGTTCATTTTGGATGTAAAATTGTTATTTTTCTATTATAAATGGTACAAAATAGCATAATTTTTTGTGTTGCTTCTTTGGTGTGCCGTGAATTTGGCCAAATTCTTCCATCTCAACCTTCAAATTAACATTTTTGTGAGTTTTGACCCAATTTATTATAACAAAAGTAAAACATACTAAAATGTACCATAATATAGTTACACACCACCATATATATATATATATATATATATATATATATATATATATATATATATATATATATGTGTGTGTGTGTGTGTGTATATTATGTACATTATATTTTAATATTATTTCATATAATATATTATCTTACATTACACCTTAAAATGAATCACTTGAAGCAAAAAATTCATAAAATTTGGTTGAAAAATGAACATTATTTGGGATGCAAAATTCAATTATTTTGATTAAATAACACACCATACCACACCCCCAATGATGTTCCCTAAATCTTTCCTTAAATTTGGCCAAATCCCATGATCTCAGCCTATAAGTGAGTTTTTTTATGAATTATACTAGTACAAACTCTACTACATCATACTATAACAAACTAAAATATGCTAAGCAATAAGTAGAATACACAATCATATGTTATAATCCATGATGTTAAACTATGTTATGGCATCCTATATTATGATACACTATAACATATTATATTATACTATATTGCATATCACATCATAAGGGATTGCTTAAGAAAAAAATTATAATATTAGTTTAAATAATAAAAACTATATATTTTAGTGGTATCACTTACATATTTTAAATTGGAATAATATATTATGATGACATGCTCTGCCTATTATGTATTTGGCCAACTTCCACCATTTTAAAGTATAAATCAACATTTTTATTAATAATCCTAGTGTAAGCTTGGCTGCATGATTATAAAATACTAAAAGAATTTAAAATGCATAGAATAATATATTATGATATATGATGCTATACTATGCTACAATAGATAATATTTATTTTGAACATAAAATCTTACTTTGTAGACTACAAGTGGCATAACACAACTTTGGTACTACAACCTAATTCCCACTTCAAATTTAAGAAATTTCATCATCTGGTTTATCAAATAAACATTTTTATGATTTATATTAATATAGACTATAGGGCACAATACCATAATATACTAAAAAATTTCAAAACATCTCATAACATCCAAAAACACATCACTACATGCTTAAATTTATGATGCTACATTACACTATTATATATGGTATTGTAATATGATTTAGGGTTAGGGTTTAGGGTATTCAAATCTCAAATAATCAAGGGAAAGTCTCTTGAAGACATTTTCTTTAGCTACCATAACTATGACATCTTTATCCAAAGTTTAGGGCTTAGGGTTATTTAGAGTTTAGGGTTTATGGTTTAGGTTTGTTTAGGGGTTAGGGTTTGCGGTTTGGGGTTTAGGGTTTAGGTTTTTTGTAGGTTTGTTTGGGTTTTGTTTTGGGGGTTGGGTTTAGGGTTTAGGGTTTTAGGTTTTAGGGTTTAGGGTTTAGGGTTTAGGCTTTAAGGTTCAATGTTTAGGGTTTAGGATTTTTAGGGTTAAGGGCTTATTATTTATGATTTACGGTTTAGGTTTTAGGTTTAGGGTTTATGTTTTAATTTAGGGTTTAGGGTTTTTTTTTTAGAGAACAAATTCAGATTCAACATTTCTTGTTCTTGATTTCATCAACCAAGTAGCACCCCAAGTTCCCTAAGACATAGGAAACAACATAAATAAAAGATGAGTACCCATAGAGCAAATCAAAAACCCTAAACAAATAGAACCATGTCTTCTATAAAGACACACTTCCATAAGTAGTCGATCGGATTATATTTTTAATTTCTCTAGCTCCCATCAAAACCACCCATGTCTCTCAAGTAGCGGGATCCACCATCATATCCCTGATCTCTCCCTCCGCCACCACCACAGTAGTAACCTCCATTACTCCTCCCACCTCTATAACTCCAACTGCTCTAACCACGACCTCCATATCCACCAGCACCTCCAGATCCCCCACCACCACTATGATAACTGTCTCCTTTGCCTTCTCCTCCACTGCTAGATTTAGACTAAGCCTTATTGACGATGATGTTGTTGTCATCAAGGTTCCACCATTCAGGGTTTGTGGTTTGTGGTATTTGTGGTTAGGGTTTAGGGTTCTTAGGTTTTAGGCTTGTGGTTGGGCGTTTTAGAATTTTGTGGCATAGTGATTATGGTTTGAGGTTTATGGTTTTTGTAGGTTTGTTTTGTATTTTTAGAGTTTGTGGGTTTAGTAGTTAGTTTGGTTGTTTTAAGAAGGTTTGTGCTTTTTGTGTGGATTTTATGGTTTTGTGGTTTAGTTTAGTTTTAGGTTTAGGGTTTAGGGTGAGAGTTTAGGGTTTAGGAGGTACTGGCTCAGGAAAGGGGTGGGAAGAGAGGTCAGTTTAGGGTAGGAGTTTTTTAGCATATTTAAAAAGTAAGAGTTTATTTAGTTTATTTTATTTATTTTAGTTTAGGTCAGGGTTGATATGATTAGGGTTTAGGGTTAGTTTAGGGAGTTTAGGGGTAGGTTTAGGGTGTGGAGTTAGTTTAGGGTTTAGGATTTTGGGTTTAAGATTTACGGTTTAGGGTTTAGGGTATTTTTTTAATTAAGTAAATTAACAGGCTTAGCTTTATTTAGTTTATTTTTAATTTATTTTAGTTTATTTTATTTTTTATTTTTATTTATGTTTATTTTTTTATTTTTATTTAGTTTAGTTTATTTATTTTAGGTTTTTTATTTTAGTTTATTTTTTAGGTTTAGGTTTATGTTTATTTTATTTTCTTAGTATAGTTTTATTTTTATTTTATTTTTTATGTTTAGGTCTTACATTTTATTTTTATGTTTTTATTAGTTTTATTTTAGGTTTATTTATTTTTAATTAACGTTTAGTTTTTATTTTATTTAGGTTTCTTACTTTTTAGTTTATTTTATTTATTAGTTTAGATTAGTTTTTTCTTTATTTTATTTTATTATATTTTTAGGTTTAGGTTTAAGTTTAGGTTTAGGTTTTAGTTTAGGTTTTTATTTTCTTTTATTTATTTTATTCTGTTTAGGTTTAGGTTTTATTTATTTATTTTATTTTTAGGTTTTATTTAGTTTAAGTTTAGGTTTCTATATTTTTAGAGTTTAGAGTTTAGGGTTTAGGGTTTAGGGTTTAAGGTTTAGGGTTTAGGGTTTAGGATTTAGGCTTTAGGGTTGTAGGTTTTAAGGTTGTATTTTTTGGGTTTAGGGTTTTAGGATTTAGGGTTGTAAGTTTTGAGTTTTGAGTTTAGGGTTTAGGGTTAGTTTTAGGGTTTAGGGTTAGTTTAAGATTTAGGGCTTGAAAGATTGGGATTTATAAAAATAAAACATACCACTAAGCAAAAATATACTGGATAGAAATAGAGAGCCAGGAAGATTGGAATTAGAACAAGTTATTACATGGTTGAAATGAAATTGTTGTTAAAAAATACTTGTCTTTATCTTACTAAGATCAATTGTTTAGAGTTTAACTCGCTAAACAAAAAAACAAAAATTATAAATGAGTACATGAACAAATTTGAAGTATTGTTGTTATCTTCTAAAATTAGGGAAAGAACAAATTAATGTTGTTTAGGTTTAGATCGACTTGAGCCCTAAACTTAAAAGAGGCACTACATAAAATTAATTTGCATGTGGCTTTTGAAAAAACTTTAGATTTCAAATAACAACAAAAAATTCTTGCACTTAATATAATGTCATCAAATGTAAAAAATATTCTTTCCCCATTAAATCATATTCAAATGAATACATCTAAATTAAGTAACACTACTACCAACAAAAAGAAATAAAAAAATGATAGATACTATGTTGGGATCCAAAATCTCTCTTAAATCATATTTTAGATGTCAGCAAAAAATCTATGAGTGTCCTAAATCTCTCACAACACTACGCCAACTATTTCTAAGCATTGACTTCAGTGTTTTACTTGAGCTTTCTTGCTTTGTGTTGAAGTGAATTATTTGTTACATTACGTTGCAACGTTGAGCCTGAAAGTAGGAGAGCTATAGTTTTGGAAATCTATATGCATAGATATTGAGTTTGGATTATTCCTGTTACACGCTGTCAGATACAATCAATATTATAAAAATATCATTCAATAATACTTTGCATCAAGTCACCCTAATTCGTAAAGATCTTGAGCATTGCCTTAAAGCATTGAAATCCTACTAAAGAGAGATTTTTAAAGCACAAATTTAGCTCCTTGAAATATTTGCTAAATTGAAAGAGTTGTAGTTTAGGTTTATTTTATTTTTATTTTAGATTTTGGTTTTTTTTGAAATTTAGGATTTAGGTTTTATTTTTTATTTATGTTTTGGTTTTTTTTTAGGTTTAAGTTTTTATTTAGTTTTTATTTTATTTTATTTTAATTTTAGGTTTAATTTTTATTTTATTTAGGTTTTTTATTTTTTTAGTTTAGTTTACATTTTTATTTATTTTATTTTAGTTTAGTTTTTATTTTTTATTTTATTTTCTTTTTATGTTTAGGTTTAGGTTTAGGTTTAAGTTTTAGTTTATGTTTTTATTTTATTATTTATTTTATTTTAGATTTTTTTAATTATTTTATTTTTAGGTTTTATTTAGTTTAGGTTTAGGTTTTTAGGTTTTTAAGGTTTAGGGTTTAGGGTTTAGGGTTTAGGGTTTATGGTTTGGGGTTTAGGGTTTAGGCTGTAAGGTTTAGGGTTTAAGTTTTAGTTTAGGGTTTAGGGTTGAAGTTTTTATTTTTAAGAGAGAATAAATTCAGATTCAACATTTCTTCTTTTGATTTCACGAAAAGTAGCATTGTATTATAAGGCATGAAACAGCGACATAGATCAAAAATGAGCACCCATAGAGCAAATCAAAAACCCTAGATAAGTAGAACCGTCTCTACTATAAATACATAGTTCCATATGAAGTAGATCAGATCGACCATTCTTCAATTTCTCCAGTTCCCTTCAGAACCACGCTCGCCTCTCAAGAAGTTGGATCTACCATCATATCCCCAATCTCTCTCTCCTCCCCCACCACGATTGTAATCTCTGTCGCTCCTCCAGCATCCATAACCACCACTGCTCTAATCACCACCTCCATATCCACCAGCACCTTCAGATCCCCCACCATCATTGCGATAATCATCGCTTTCGCCTTCCCCCCTGTCACTAGATCTAGACTCAGCCTGCTTGATGGTGATGTTCTTATCATCAAGGTTTTACCCACTCTTAGGGTTTAGGTTTAGGTTTAAGTTTATTAGATTTTAGGGTTTAGGTTTATTTTTGAATTTATTTAGTTACTTTAGGTTTGGGTGTAGGATTTGGGGTTTAAGGTTTAAGGTTTAGGTTAGGGTTTAGGGTTTAGGGTTGTAGGTTTAGGGTTTAGGGTTTAGTGTTTAGGATTTAGGGTTTAAGGGTTTTTTTAAAATTAAGTAAACTGGTAGGCTTAGGTTTATTTAGTATATTAAGTTTATTTTTTATGTTAATTTACTTTATTTTTTATTTTTATTTTTGTTTATTTTTTATTTTTATTTAATTTAGTTTTTTATTTTAGGTTTATTTATTTTAGTTTAGGTTTTTTATTCTTAGGTTTATTTTAATTTTTAGTTTAGTTTAGGTTTTTATTTATTTTATTTTATTTTCCCTTTTTATTATTTTTTTAGGTCTAGGTTTAAGTTATAGTTTAGGAATTTATTTTATTTTGTTTACTATTTTATTTAGGTTTCAATTTTTTTAATTATTTTATTTTTAGGTTTTATTTAGTTTAGGTTTAAGTTTATAAGTTTTTATGGTTTAGGCTTTAGGGTTTAGGGTTTAGGGTTTAGGGTTTAGGGTTAGGGTTTAGGGTTTTGCATTTAGGATTTAGTGTTTAGGGTTTAGGATTTAGAGTTTTTAGGGTTTAAGTTTTGGGTTTAGTATTAGCTTAGGGGTTAGGGTATGTTTAGGTTTTAGGGTTTATGGTTTAGGGTTTTTAGGGTTTAGGGTTTAGTGTTTAGATTTAGTTTAATGTTTAGGGTTTAGGGTTTTGGGTTTCAGGGTTCAGGGTTTAGGGTTTAGGGTTTAGGGTTAGGGTTAGGGTTTAGGGTTTAAGGTTAATTTAGGGTTTAGGGTTTAGTGTTAAGGCTTTAGGGTTGTAGGTTTAGGGTTAGTTTTAGGGTTTTTAGGGTTTAGGATATAGGGTTTAGGATTTGGGTTTAGGGTTTAAGGTTTAGTCTTTAGGATTTTATTTAGTTTAGTTTATTTATTTTAGGTTTATTTATTTTAATTTAGGTTTTTTATTTTATTTATTTTTTAGGTTTAAGTTTAGGTTTAGGTTTATGTTTATTTTTTGTTTCATTTTATTTTAATTTTATTCTTCAAGTTTAGGTTTTACTTTTTATTTTTAGTTTTAGGTTTAGGTTTTTATTTTATTTTTTTATGTTCTAATTTTAGGTTTTTCTTTTAGGTTTATTTTTAAGTTTTAGTTTTTAGTTTAGGTTTAGGTTTATTTTTAGTTTATTTTATTTTATTTAGTTTAGGGTTTATGTGTAGTATATCTTAAGTTTAGGTTCAGGTTTTATTTATTTTAGTTTAGGTTTAGTTTTATTTTAGGTTTAGAAATTTTTTTAGTTTAGGGTTTAGGTTTTATTTTTTATTTATTTTTAAGTTTTTCTCAATTTTTTTTTGGTTTAGTTTTTATTTTATTTTTTATTTTATTTATTTTGGATTTATTTTATTTTATTTATGTTTAGTTTTTATTATATTTAGGTTTTTCATTTTAGGTTTATTTTATTTTTAATTTAATTTAGTTTTTTATTTATTTTATTTGAGTTTAGTTTTTTACTTTTATTTTATTTTATTTTTAGATTTATGTTTAGGTTTAGGTTTTTCAATAATTTTATTTTTAGGTTTTATTTAGTTTAGGTTTAGGTTTTAGGTTTTTTAGTTTTTATATTTTATGGTTTAATGTTTAGGGTTTTGGGTTGTAGGTTTTAGGGTTTAGGGTTTTGGGTTTAGCATTTTAGTGTTTAAGGTTTAGGGTTTAGGGTTGTAGATTTAGGGTTTAGGGTTAGTTTTAGGATTTAGGGTTTAGGGTTAGGATTTTTTTTAAATTTAATAATATTTTAATTTTTTAAATATTTTTAAATTATGTAAACTAGTAGGTTTTGATTTATTTAGTTTATTTATTATTTATTTTAGTTTATTTTATTATTTATTTTTATCTAGGTTTATTTTTTATTTTTATTTAGTTTAGTTTATTTATTTTATATTTTTTGTTTTAGTTTACTTTATAGGTTTAGGTTTAGGTTTAGGTTTATTTTTTAGTTTAGTTTTATTTTTATTTTATATTTTAGGTTTAAGTTTTATTTTTTATTTATAGGTTTAGGTTTTTATTTTTTTATTTTTTTGGTTTAGGTTTTAGGTTTTTATTTTAATTTTATTTTTAGGTTTTATTTTTTTAGTTTAGGCTCATTTTTAGTTTATTTTATTTTATTTAGTTTAGGTTTAGGTTTTGGTTTAGTTTATTTTAGGTTTAGGTTTAGATTTTATTTATTTTAGGTTTTTTTAGTTTATGTTCACGTTTATTTTATTTTTATTTTAGCTTTAAGGCTTTTATTTTTAGTTTAGGATTTAGGTTTTATTTTTTTTATTTTTAGGTTTTATTTTCTAGTTTATCATTTAGGTTTAGGTTTTTATTTAGTTTTTATTTTATTTTAGGTGTTTTTAGGTTTTATTTCTATTTTATTTAGGTTTTTTATTTTTTTAGTTTATTTTAGGTTTTTATTTATTTTATTTTAGTTTAGTTTTTAGTTTTTTTGGGTTTGGGTTTAGGTTGAGGTTTTAGTTTACATTTTTATTTTATTTTGGTTTAGGTTTTTTTTATTTAATGGTTTTATTAAGTTTAGGTTTAGCTTTTTAAATTTTTAGGGTTTAGGGTTTATGGTTAGTTTAGAGTTTAGGGTTTGGAGTTTAGGGTTTAGGGTTTAGGGTTTGGGTTTTAGGGTATAGGGTATAGGGTTTAGAGTTTTTAGGGTTTAGGGTTTAGGGTTTAGGGTTTAGGTTCTAGGTTTAGGGTTTAGGTTTTAGTTTAGTGTTTAGGGTTTTTTATTTTTTTTTAATAGAGAACAAATTTAAATTCAACATTTCTTCTTTTCGGTTTCATCAACCAAGTAACACACCAAGTTTTCTATGACACAAGTAATGACATAGATAAAAAATGAGCACACATAGCGCAAATAAAAAAACCCTAGATAACTAGAACCATCTATAATGTAAAGACACAATTCCATAGTGGGATCGACGGATTCTTCGCCAGTTCCCATCGAACCACCTTGGCCTCTCCAAGATGAGATCCACCACCCTCGATCTTCCCTCCACCACCACCACGACTATAACTTATGTCGCTCCTCCCGCCTCCATAACCACCTCTGGTTTGACCACCATCTCCATATCCACCAGTACCTCCAAATTCCCCACCACCACTGTGATAACCACCGCCTCCTCCTCCATGCTAGATCTACACTGAGCCTGACTGACGATGATGTTCCTGTCATCAAGGTTTTGCCCACTCTTAGTGTTTAGGTTTTGGTTGAGGTTTATTAGGTTTTAGGTTTAGGTGTATTTTTTTAATATTTTTAGATACTTTAGGTTCATGTTTAAGGTTTAGAGTTTAGGGTTTAGGAATTAGGGTTATGGTTTAGGGTTTAGGCTTTAGGGTTTAGGGTTACAGGTTTTAGGGTATATGCTTTTAGGTCTTTAGGGTTAGGGGTAGGGTTTAGGGTTTAAGGTTTTTTAGGGTGTGGTTTAGGTTTTAGTGTGGTGGTGGTTTAGGGTTTAGTTTTTAGGTGGGTTTAGGGTTCTAGGGATTAGGGTTTAGGGTTTAGGGATTAGGGTTCATGGCTAAGGTTTAGGGTTTAGAGTGTATTATTATGGTTTAAGGTTTAGGGTTTTTGGGTTTTTGATTTTAGGGTTTAGGGTTTAGCATTAGGTTTTAGGGTTTAGGGTTTAGGGTTTAAGGTTTTTAGGGTTTAATGTTGTAGGTTTAGGGTTTAGGGTTTAGGGTTTAGGATTTAAGGATTATGGTTTTTTTTAAATTAAGTAAAATGATAGGTTTAGATTTATTTAGTTTTTTTAGTTGATTTTTTAATTTTTAAATTTTAATTTTATTTATGTTTATATTTTATTTATATTTAGTTTAGTTATTTATTTTCATTTATTTATTTTAGTTTAGGTTTTTATTATTTTATTATTTTTAGTTTTGTGCTTATTTTTTTTTAGTCGAGTTTTATTTTTATTTTAGTTTTAGGTTTAAGCTTATCTTTTTTCTTTTGAAGTTTTATCTTTATCTCTTTATCTTAATTTTTAGGTTTAGGTTTTAGGTTTTTATTTTAGGTTTTATTTTTTAGTTTAGGTTTAAGTTTATTTTAAGTTTATTTTATATTATTTAGTTTAGGTTTATGTTTAGGTTTAGTTTATTTCAGGTTTAGGTTTTATTTATTTTAGTTTATTTTATTTTTATTTTCAATTTAGGGTTTTTTTTCAATTTAAGGTTTAGGTTTTATTTTTTATTTATTTTTATGTTTGATTTTTAGGTTTCTTTTTGAGGTTTAAGTTATTATTTATTTTTCTTTTATTTTATTTTAGGTTTGTTTTTTAGTTTATTTTTTATTTTACTTCAGGTTTTTCTTTAGTTTATTTTAGTTTTTTTTATTTTATATTTTATTTTAATTATAGGTTTAGGTTTAAGTTTTTAAGTTTTTAGGGTTTAGGGTTTTGGTTTAGGGTTTAGGGTTTTAGGGTTTAGGATTTTAAGGTTTAGGGTTTAGGGTTAGGGTTTAGGGTTTAGGGTTTAAGGTTTAGGGTTTAGGGTTTTTTGGGTTATGGGATTAAGGTTAAGTGTTTAGTGTTAACTTGGGTTTAAGGTTAGTTTAGGGTTTAGGGTTTAGGGTTTAGGGTTTAGGGTTTTTAAGGCTTAGGGTTTAGGGTTTAGGGTTTAGGGTTTAGAGTTTTAGGGTTTATGGTTTAGGGTTTACAGTTTAAGGTTTAGGTTAGGGTTTAGGGTTTAGGGTTTTATATTATTTTCTAATTAAGTAAATCGGTAGGTTTGGGTTTATTTAGTTTATTTTTTATTTATTTTAGTTTACTTTATTTTTTTATTTTTATCTAAGTTTATTTTTTATTTTTATTTAGTGCAGATTATTTATTTTAGTTTAGCTTTTTAATTTTAGTTTAATTTTTAGGTTTAGGTTTAGGTTTATGTTTATTTTTTAGTTTAGCTTTTATTTTATTTTATTTTTTCATTTAGGATTTATTTTTTATTTTAGGTTTAGGTTTAGGTTTTTATTTTATTTTTTATGCTTTGGTTTTAGTTTTTTATTTTAGGTTTATTTTTAGGTTTTATTTTTTTAGTTTACTTTTATTTTATTTTATATAGTTTAGGGTTTTGGTTTAGTTTATTTTAGGTTTAGGTTTAGGTTTCATTTATTTTAGTTTAGTTTATTTTAGTTTAGGTATAGGTTTATTTTATTTTATTAATTTTAGGTTTAGGTTTCATTTTTAGTTTAGAGTTTAGGTATTTTTTAGGTTTAGGTTTTAATTTAGTTTTTATTTTATTTTATTTTAGGTTTATTTTATTTTTATTTTGCGTTTAGTTTTTATTTGATTTAGGTATTTTATTTTTAGGTTTTTTTTTTTAGTTTAGTTTAGGTTTTTATTTATTTTAGTTTTTATTTTTTATTTTTAATTTTTATTTTATTTTATTTTAATGTTTAGGTTTAAGTTTATGGCTCTGGTTTAGGTTTTAGTTTAGGTTTTTATTCTATTTTATTATTTTATTTTATTTTGGTTGAGGTTTTCTTATTTATTGTATTTTTAAAGTTTTATTTAGTTTAGGTTTAGGTTTTTAGGTTTTACGGTTTAGGGTTTAGGGTTTATGGTTGTATGTTTTAGGGTTTAGGATTTAGGGTTTAAAGTTTTAGTGTTTAAAGTTTAGGGTATAGGGTATAGGGTTTAGGGTTTAAAGGTTTAGGGTTAAGGGTTTAGGATTGTTGGGTTATGGTTTAAGTTTTATGGTTTATGGTTTTGGTTTTTTTAGTCATTTTAATTTTTAATTTTTTTAATTAAGTAATCTAGCAGGTTTAGGTTTATTTAGTTTTTTTAGTTTACTTTTATTTATTTATGTTTATTTAATTTTTTATTTTTATTTAGGTATATTTTTAATTTTATTTAGTTTTGTTTATTTATTTTATTTTAGGTTTAGGTTTAGGTTTATTATTTAGTTTAGTTTTTTTTAGGTTTAGTTTTTATTCCTTATTTTTTGGTTTAGGCTTAGGTTTTTATTTTATTTTTTAGATTTAGGTTTATTTTTAGTTTATTTTATTTTATTTAAGGTTTAGGTTTAAGTTTAGGTTTAGGGTTTGGTTCTCTTTTTTGTTTAATTTTTGGTTTTCTTTTTAGGTTTATTTTTTAAGTTTATATTTTTATTTAGTTTATTATTTTATTTTATTTTCATTTATTTTATTTTTATTTTAGGTTTTGTTTTTATTTTATTTAGGTTTTTTATTTTTCAGTTTAGTTTAGGTTTTATTTATTTTATTTTAGTTTAGTTTATTTTATTTTAGGTTTAGGTTTAGGTTTTAGTTTAGGTATTTGTTTTATTTTATTATTTTATTTTATTTTGGTTTAGGTTCTTTTATTTATTTTATTTTTTAGGTTTTATTTAGTTTAGATTTTTAGCATTTTAGGGTTTAGGGTTTGAGGGTTAGAGGTTTAGTATGGTTATAAGGTTTGTAGGGTATAGGGTTTAGGGTTTAGGTTTTGGGTTTAGCATTTAGAGTTTTAGTGTTTAAGGTTTGGGGTTTTATGGTTTAGTGTTTAGGTTTAGGTTTATTTAGTTTAGTTTAAGTTTAGTTTAGGATTTATTTTTTTTAAATAGAGAACAAATTCAGATTCAACATTTTTTTTTTGAATTTATCAACCAAGTAACACACCAAGTTTTCTAAGTCACAAGCGATGATATAGTTTTAAAATGAGCACACATAGAGCAAATCAAAGTCCCTAGATAACTAGAACCATCTTTATAGTAAAGACACAATTCCAAATGCAACAGATCAGATCTGTCGTTCCTCAGTTTCTCTAGTTCCATCACCACCGTGGCCTCTTGAGTTGCAAGATCCACCATCATATCCCCGATCCCTCCCTCTGCCACCACCATGGTTGTAACCTCTGTCGCTCCTCCCGCCTCTATAACCACCACCTCCATATCCACCAGCACCTCCAGTTTCCCCACCACCATGCGATAGCCACCACCTTTGCCTTCGCTTGCATCGCCAGATCTTGACTGAGCCTATTTGACGGTGATGTTCCTCCCGTTAAGGTTCTGCCCATTCTTAGGGTTTAGGTTTGGTTTCGGTTTATTATATTTTAGGGTTTAGGTTTATTTTTTAATTTATTTAGTTACTTTAGGTTTAGGTTTAGGGTTTGGGGTTCAGTGTTTAGGGTTGTGGTTTAATGTTAAGGGTTTTTAGGTTTATTCTTTTAAGGTTTAGGGTGTTGGATTAGGGTTTAGGGTTTAGGGTTTAGTGTTTAGGGTTTAGTGTTGTAGTTTTAGGGTTTAGGGTTTAGTATTTAAGGTTTAGGGTTTTTTTAAAAATAATTAAGTAAATTGATAGGTTTAGGTTTATTTATTTTATTTAGTTGATTTTTTATTTATTTTAGTTTATTTTATTTTTAATTTTTATTTATGTTTATTTTTTATTTCAATTATGTTTAGTTTATTTATTTTAGTTTATCTTTTTTATGTTAGTTTATTTTTTTGGCTTAGGTTTAGGTTTAGGTTTATGTTTATTTTTTAGTTGAGTTTTATTTTTATTTTATTTTTTTGGTTTAGGTTTTATTTTTTATTTTTAGGTTTAGGTTTACATTTTTATGTTATTTTTTTGGTTTAGGTTTTAGTTTTAATTTTAGGTTTTATTTTTTAATTTAAGTTTAGGTTTATTTTTAGTTTATTTTATTTTATTTAGTTTAGGTTTATGTTTAGGTTTACTATGTTTTAGGCTTAAGTTTTATTTATTTTAGTTTATTTTTTAATTATATTTTTATTTTAGGTTTAGGGGTTTTTTTTTGAGTTTAGGGTTTAGGTTTTATTTTTTATTTAATTTTATGTCTTTTTATGTTCATTTTTTAGGTTTAGTTTTTTATTTAGTTTTATTTTATTTTATTTTATTTTATTTTATTTTAGGTTTATTTAATTTTTATTTTATGTTTCTTTTTTATGAATGTTTTTATTCTTAAGTTTATTTTATTTTATTTAATTTAGTTTGGGATTTTCTTTATTTTATTTTAGTTTATTTTTATTTTTTATTTTATTTTATTTTTTAGGTTTAGGTTTACATTTTAAAGTTTTCATTATTTAGGGTTTAGGGTTTAGAGTTTAGGGATTAGGGTTTAGGGTTTTTAGGGTTTATGGTTTAGTGTTTAGTGTTCATTGTTAACTTAGGGTTTAGGGTTAGTTTAAGGTCTAGGGTTTAGGGTTTAGGCTTTAAGGTTTAGGGTTTAGGATTAGGGTTTAGGGATTAGGGTTAGGGTTTTTAGGGTTTAGGGTTTAGGATTAAGGTTAGGGTTTGGGGTTTAGGGTTTAGGGTTTAGGGTTTAGAGTTTTTTTTTTAAATTAAGTAAAGCGATAGATTTAGGTTTATTTAGTTTACTTTTAGTTATTTTAGTTTACTTAATTTTATATTTTTATTTAAGTTTATTTTTTTATTTTATTTAGTTTATATTATTTGTTTCAGTTTAGCTTTTTTTTAATCTCTTAATTTTAGCTTAGGTTTAGGGTTTATAGTTTATTCTTTAGTTTAGTTTTATTTTTTATTTTAATTATTCGGCCAGTTTTATTTTTATTATTTTAGGTTTAGGTTTAGGTTTTTATTTTATTTTTTTAGGTTTAGGTTTTAGCTTTTTATTTTAGGTTTATTTTTAGGTTTTATTTTTTTAGTTTACATTTAGGTTTCTTTTTAGTTTATTTTATTTTATTTAGTTTAGAGTTTAGTTTAGTTTATTTTAGTTTTAGGTTTCATTTATTTTATTTTAGTTTATTTTAGTTTAGGTTTATGTTTATGCTTATTTTATTTATTTTAGGTTTAGGTTTTTCTTCAGTTTAAGGTTTCAATTTTTTTTTAGGTTTAGGTTTTAATTTAGTTTTCATTTTATTTTGTTTTTATTTTGGGTTTAGTTTATATTTTATTCAGGTTTTTTATTTTTAGGTTTATTTTATTTTTTTAGTTTAGTTTAGGTTTTTATTAAATTTATTTTAATTTAGTCTTTTTTTAAATTATTTTTTTTACGTTTAGGTTTGTGTTTATGTTTTGGTTTAGGTTTAGGTTTTAGTTTAGGTTATTATTATTTTATTTTATTTTAGTTTATATTTTATTTTCTAGGTTTTATTTTGTTTAGGTTTAGGTTTTTAGGTTTTTAGGGTTAAGGGTTTAGGGTTTAGGTTTAAGGTTTAGGGGTTTAGGTAGGTTAGGTTTGGGAGGTGGGAGGGGTTTAGGGTTTAGGGTTGTAGGGTTTAGGGTTTAGGGTTTAGGATTTTAGGGTTTAGGGTTTACTTTAGAGTTTAGGGTTTAGGTTTAGGTTTAGGTTTTAGGATTTAGTGTAGGGTTAGGTTTAGTTTAGGTTTTGGTTTTTTTAAATTTTTTAATTGTTTAATTTTTAATTTTTTTAAATTAAGTAAGCTAGTAGGTTTAGGTTTATTTAGTTTACTTTTGTTTTTATTCTTTATTTTCAGTTTACATTTAGGATTTTATTTTATTTCTTTAGGTTTATGTTTATTTTTAGGTTTTATTTTTTAGTTTAAGTTTAGGTATATTTTTAGTTTCTTTTATTTTATTTACGATTTAACTTTAGGTTTAGGTTTAGGGTTTGGTTTTATTTTTTATTTATTTTGAGATTTTATTTTTAGCTTTATTTTTTATGATTAGGTTTTTATTTTATTTTATTTTTGGTTTATTTTATTTTTATTTGAGGTTTAGTTTTTATTTTATTTAGGTTTTTTATTTTTTGTTTAGTTTTGGTTTTCAGTTATTTTATTTCTAATTAGTTTTTATTTTTTTATTTTTGTTTCTTCTTAGGTTTAGGTTTAGGTTTAGGTTTAAGCTTAGGTTTAGGTTTTGGTTTTAGTTTAGGTTTTTATTATATTTTATTTTTTAATTTTATTTTGGTTTGGGTTCTTTATTTATTTTATTTTTAAGTTTTATTTAGTTTAGGTTTAGCTTTTTAGCTTTTTGGGGTTTTGGGTTTAGGGTTAGCTGAGGGTTTAGGGTTTAGGGTTTAAAGTTTGGGGTGTATGGTTTAGGGTTTAGGGTTTAGTTTAAGGTTTTTGGTTATTATTTTTTTTAATAGAGAACAAATTCAGATTCAACATTTCTTTTTTTTTTAATTTCATTAACCAAGTAACTCACATAGTTTTCTAAGAGATAATCACAACATAGATAGAAAATGAGCACGCATAGTACAAATTAAAGACCCTAGATAACTAGAAACATCTTTACTACAAAGACACAATTCCATAAGTAGCAAATTGGATTGGACGTTCTTCATTTTCTCCAGTTCCCATTAGAACCACCCCGGCCTCTCGACTAGCGAGACCCACCATCATATCCCAGATCTCTCCCTCCGCCACCACCACGGCTGTAACGTCTATAGCTCCTCCTACCCTCATAACCACCACTACTCGGACCACCACCTTCATATCCAATAGCACCACTAGTTCCCCCACCACCACTGCGATAACCGCCACCTCCACCTTCGCCTCCTTAGTTAGATCTAGCTAGAGCCTGTTTGACAGGGATGTTCCTGCCATCAAGGTTTTCCCATTCTTAGGGTTTAGGTTTAGGTTTAGGTTTATTAGTTTTAGGGTTTAGGTTTATTTTTAAATTTATTTAGTTACTTTAGGTTTAGCTTTAGGGTTTGGGGTTCAGTTTATGGTTTAGGGTTAGAGTTTATGGTTTAGGGTTTAGGTGTAGGGTTTAGGGTGTAGTGTTTATGGTTTAGGGTTTAAGGTTTTAGGGTTTATGCTTTTATGTCTCAGGGTTTACAATTAGAGTTTAGGGTTTAGGGTTTAGATTTTAAGGTTTTTTAGGGTTTAGAGTTTGCCTAGGATCAGGTAGTTATAGGTTTGTGGTTTAGAGTTTAGGGTTGTAGGATCAAGTAGGTTATAGGTTTAGGGTTTTAGGTTTGGTTTAAGGTTTACGATTTAAGGTCCCTTTTAATTTAGTAAATTGATATTTTAGGTTTATTTAGTTTATTTATCTATTTTATTTATTTTAGTTTATTTTATTTTTAATTTTTATTTATCTTTATTTTTAATTTTTATTTAATTTAGTTTGTTTATTTTAAGTTTATTTATTTTAGTTTAGGTTTTTTCTTTTAGTTTATTTTTTTGGTTTAGGTTTAAGTTTAGATTTATTTTGGAGTTGAGTTTTATTTTTATTTTATTTTTTAAGTTTAGGGTTTATTTTTTATTTTTATGTCAAGGTTTACATTATTTTTTCTAGGTTTAGTTTTAGGGTTTTATTTTTTAGTTTATGTTTAGAGTTATTTTTAGTTTATTTTATTTTATGTAGTTTAGGTTTAGGTTTAGCTTTAGTATTAATGATAGGTTTTATTTTTAGTTTAGTTTATTTTAGTTTAGGTTTAAGCTTATTTTATTTTATTTTAGTTTAGGGTTTAGGTTTAATTTTAGTTTATGTTTTATTTAGTTTTACTTTATTTTATTTTAAGTTGATTTTATTTTATTTTATAAAGTTTTTATTCTTAGGTTTATTTTTTTTCATTTAGTTTAAGAATTTCTCTTATTTTAGTTTATTTTATTTTATTATAATTTATTAAGTTTACATTTCTTTATCTTTATTACATCATTTTTTTTAGGTTAAGTTTTTTAATTTAATTTATGTTTCCTTTAATTTAGGTGTTTAAGATTGTGCTGTAGGGCTCAGTGGTTAATAGCTCACGTTTGTGGTTTAGATCTTGGCTCAGTAGGTAGTGGCCTAGGTTTAGTGTTTTAGGGTTTCATTTGGCAGGTGCTAGGGGTCCCAGGGTGGTCCCAGCTTTGTGGCTCAAGCCCAGGCTACAAGTCTTGTGGTCAGCATCATGGTCAGTATTTTGGAAGGCCTGTTTAGTGGTCTGGGGCTCAGGGTCTTATGATTTAGGGCTCAATGAGTGGGCAGTGTGAAGTCAGGGTTTAGAGTAGGTGGCTCAGTGGTAGGGTAGGGTTTAGGGTTTAGTAAGTGATAGTTTAGGGTTTTTTTAGTTTTAAAATTAAGTAAACCAACATGTTTAGGTTTGTTTAGTTTATTTTAATTTATATTTTTATTTAGGTTTATTTAGTTTATTTTTTACTTATTTTAGTTTATTTTATTTTATATTTTTATTTAGATTTTACTTTTATTTTTATTTAGTTTAGTTTATGTTTTTTTATTTTTTATTTTTTATTTTAGTTTAGTTTCTATTATTTTAGTTTATTTTTTAAGTTTAGGTTTAGGATTATGTTTATTTTTTAGTTTAGTTTTATTTTTATTATATTTTTTGGGTTTAGGTTTTATTTTTTATTTTTAGGTTTATGTTTAAATTTTTATTTTATTATTTTGTTTTTAAATTTTGAGTTTTTATTTTAGGTTGATTTTTAGGTTTGTTTTTTTAGTTTAGGTATAGGTTTATTTTCAGTTTAAGGTTTAGGTTTAGTTCATTTTAGGTTTAGGTTTAAGTTTGATTTATTTTAGTTTAGTTTATTTTAGGTTCATGTATTTTATTTTGTTTATTTTAGGTTTAGGTTTTTTTGAGTTTAGGGTTTAGGTTTCATTTTATTTATATTTAGGCGGTTTATGTTTTATTTAGTTTTAGGGTTTGTGCCTGTGGTATGGTTATGATTTAGGGTTCGGGTTTGATCTTAGGCCTGGGGTTTAGGGTCTGTGGTATTTTAGGGTTGTGGCCCAGTGTGGCTCAGGGTCAGTGGTCAAGTTTTAGGGTTTAGGGTTTGTTTAGGAGGGTAGGGCCTAGGGATTAAGGCTCATGATTGGGTTTAAAATCAGATTCAACATTTTTTAAAATTTTAGTTCAGTAAGTTGTTTGCCCATTCTGGTTTAGTTTTAGTTTAGGTTTTTTTGGGTTTAGGTTTATTTATTAATATATAGTTACTTTAGCCTAGGATGATTTGGGATTTAGTTTTTAGGGTGTTTAGGTTTGGCTAGGTGTAGGTTGGTGGCTCAGTGGCCTAATGCCTTAAGGTTTATGCTTCATGCTGGGGGTTAGGATTGGGCTAGGGTTATAGTTCCAAGGTTAGGGTTTAGGGTTTAGGATTTAGGGTTTAAGGTTTTTTTTTAAAATTAAGTAAACCGATAAGTTTAGGTATATTTAAGTTATTTTTATTTATTTTAGTTTATTTTATTTTTTATTTATATTTATGTTTTTTATTTTTATTTAGCTTAGTTTATTTATTTTAGGTTTTTTATTTTTATTTATTTTTTAATTTAGGTTTAGGTTTAGGTTTAGTAATTTTAGTGAGTTTTAGTTTTATTTATTTTTTAGTAGGTTATATTTTAATTTTTAGGTTTAGTTTTTTTATTTTATCTTTTTAGGTTTAGGTTTTATGTTTTTCAAGTTTATTTTATGTTTTAGCCTATGTTTATTGTTAGTTTATTTTATCTTATCCTTTAGATTTAGGTTTAGTTTAGGTTTTATCTATTTAGGTATAGGTTTTATCTTTATAGGTTTATGCTTTCTATTTATCTTATTGTGGTCTTTATTTAGTTTAGGTTTAGATCTTTTAGGCCTGGCTAGGATCAGTTTCATCCAGTATTTTGGCCTGGGTCTGGGGTCATGTCAGGGTCCAGTCATGTTTGTTGTAGGGCCTAGGGCCAGGATTTGGGTGGGGCTCATGGAGTTTCTGGTGGCCATAAGGGTGTGGTCAGGCTCAGGTCTGGAGTTTTGGTAGGCCTGGATCTGGCCTGGGTTTTAGTGCACCCCAGGCCCAGGCCTCAAATTAGCCTAATGCCTGCCCAGATCATGGCCTGCCCATGATCCAGGCCTGTGATCTACAAGGCTCAGCCTGTGGCCTGTGTGGCCTTGGGCCTGGCCCAGGTCAGCTTAGGCCTGGGTCAGATCAGCTCAGCGCCTATGGCTGGACTCCAGGCCTGTGGCCTGTGGCCCAGGGTCAGGGCCCAGTCAGCCTTGGATGTATTCTGCCTAGATCATGGTTTGAGGGCCTAGAGGTGGAAGCTCCACGCCTCAGGGTTTATAGGGCCCAAGATCAGGGCCACAATAGGGCCTAGGGCCTGAGGTCAGGGCTCAGTGGCCTGGGTAAGGCCTAGTCATGGCCTTTCATGGGTTTTAGGGTCAGGCCCATAATGGGGAGGTTAGTAGGTTAGTGCCAGCCTAGGTTTAGGGTTTAAGATCCATTATTTAGTTAGGATCTTTAACAAAAAGAAATGGTAGTTATTTAGTTTATTTTATTTATTTATTTAGGTTTATTTTATTTTTATTTAGTTTAGATTATTTATTTTAGTTTAGGATTTTTATTTTAGTTTATTTTTTAGGTATAGGTTTACGTTTATGTTTATTTTCTTAGTTTAGTTTTATTTTTCTTTTATTTTTTAGGTTTAGGTTTTATTTTCAATTTTTAAGTTTAGGTTTAGATTTTTATTTTGCTTTTTTTAGGTTTTAGGATTTTATTTTAGCTTTGTTTTTAGATTTTATTTTTTTAGTTTAGGTTAAGGTTTATTTTTAGTTTATTTAATTTTATTTAGTTTAGGTTTTGGTTTTGGTTTAGTTTATTTTAGGTTTAAGTTTAGGTTTAATTTATTTTAGTTTAGGTTTAGCTTTTTTTATTTTTATTTTAGGTTTAGGTTTTATTTTTTATTTATTTTTAGGTTTTATTTTTAGGTTTATTATTTAGGTTTAGGTTTTTATTTATTTTTTATTTTATTTTATTTTAGGTTGATTTTATTTTTATTTTATGTCTAGGTTTTATTTTTAGGTTTATTTTATTTTTTAGTTTAGCTTATGTTTTTATTTATTTGTTTTAGTTTAGTTTTTAGTTTTTATTTTATTATATTTTTAGGTTTAGGTTCAGGTTTAGGTTTTAGGGTTAGGGTTTAGGTTTAAGGTTTGGGTTTAGGGTTTGTTAAAAGAAAGGTTAGAATTTTACTATAATAAAAGAAAAGGATACAATGTCCTTAATAGGGCTAAAGCTCAAAGATCTACAGCTCTCAGAGCTACAAGGAACCTAAAGAGCTAAACCCCCATCTATGTACAATAGAAAAATAGAGAGAAAAAGCAACAACTAAAATAGCAAAAGAGGAAAAGACACAGATTAAGACTAGTACAATATAAGAAAAAAATAATCAAATGACTAGTCAGTGGTGCCTCATGATCCCATTTGGGAGGTAAGATAGCAAGATCCACATCAACAGCTCTTGAGTTGACTAAGTAACGATCATTCCATCTAAAAAGTTCCAACCAATAAAAGAAATGTGCAAAACACTGCAAAGGCAAAAGTCATAGCTAACAAGAACAAAGAAAAAGAATACAATTAGAGAGAGCAAAGAAAGAAAAGGCTCAGGCTCAATTAAGATCATCTCAAGAGGCAACAACACATATTTGCATCCAAACTTCCTAAAAATGGTTACATTCATATGCAATGCTACCAACCAAAAGTTGAGATATGGGTAACATCAGGGCCATCATAGCCAGTATTCTTGACACAAGCCAACATCAAAAGAAAGCAGCCCAAAGGCTTCCAGAACTTGTATTAGCAAATAAAGAAATGGCTGGCCTGCTGCGAGCCAACATGCAAACAACCAATAAAAACCATAGCAGACCAATCACAAACACCCAGCCACCCAGAATATATAGCAAGGTTAGTGATAGAGCCACCACCAGCAAGGAAGAATTGAAAGGGACAAGCCAATTCAAGCATTAAAATCTATTACAATAGCCTAGAATGAGATTCAAACAAAATAAAAAATAACAAAAATCATCATTCAAATAGACATCAAAGCTCCAAGAAAGGAAGAGCCACAACCAGCCATCAGTAGACAGCAGACGAAACTAGGTAGAGAAAAGGATGCCATCAACTTAGCAGGTAGTGACAAAAAGTAACAAAGTATCAACCACCATTAAAATTAGCCATAACTAGGTCAGGAAGGAAAAAAACCATAAAGCAGTTGTCCTCATGCTAATGAAAAGAGAAAATAACCAATCAACAAGAATCTCCAACACAAACTAGGAGAATAACCAAAAATTATTGAAAAGATGAAAACTAATCAAATCTTGAAGAGACCAACAATTGCCACCCTACAACCAACCATAACAGTAGAGGATCCAATATAGAAAGGGGGGCAGCCAGCCAAAACAAAAGGATAACCCAAAATAGACCCCAAAATAGGTAGAAAAAGCAACAACAGCATAGCCACAACCCTCCTAGAGATCATCAAAAAAAACCAAAAAATAGAAATGGTAGTCACCCAGCCAAACAAACAACCAAGGGAAAAAAACTAAGGAGGACCACCCAACCACTAGTAATAAATGAGAAAGGAGAGAAAAAACTGAGGGAAGCATAGTTTTAGTTTATTTCAATTTAGGTTTATTTATTTATTTTATTTTAGATTAGGTTTAGGTTTTATTATTTAGTTTATTTAGCTTTATTTTTATTTAGGTTTAGGTTTAGGTTTTAGCCTTTTTATTTTCAGTTTAGGTTTAATTTATTTAGTTTATTTAGTTTCGTCTGATTTTATTTTTAATTTATTATTTAGGTTTAGGTTCAAGGATAGGTTTAGGATTTAGTTTATATTTTATTTTATGTTTAGGTTTTTTTTTTGTTTAGGTTTATTTTTATTTATTTAGTTTATTTTTAGGTTTAGGTTTATTTAGTTTAGATTTTATTTATTTATGTTTTAGCTATTTAAGTTTATTTAACTTAGTTTAGGTTTAGTTTAGGTTTTAGGTTTATGTTTTAGTTTAGGTTTAGGGTTTTAGGTTTTAGGTTTATTTTTATTTTATTTAGTATAGGTTTTATTTTTATTATTTATTTTAGGTTTAGGTTTATTTAGGTTTAGGTTTAGCTTAGGTTTACGTTGTGGTTTAACTTTTTATTTAGGTTTAGGTTTAAGTTTTTTAGATTTAGGTTTAGGTTTTTAGGTTTGGTTTAGGTTTATTTATTTTTATTTAGTTTAGGTTTAGGGTTTAGGTTTATGTTTTATTTAGGTTTATTTTATTTATTTTTTTAGTTTGTTTAGTTTAGGTTTAGATTTTATTATTTAGGTTTAATTTTAGGTTTAGGTTTAGGTTTAGCTTTAGGTTTAGTTTTTAGCTTTATTTATTTAGGTTTAGGTTTAGGTTTTATTTATTTTATTTAGTTTAGTTTATTTTAGTTTAGGTTTAGGATTAGGTTTTATTTTTTAGTTTATTTTAGTTTTTATTTTTACTTTTATTTTTTTAGGTTTATTTTATTTATTTTAATATAGGTTTAGGTTTAGGTTTATTTATTTATGTTTCAGTTCAAGTTTAGTTTAGGTTTATGTCTAGGTTTATTTATTTTATTTTAGTTTAGGTTTTTATTTTATTAGGTTTAGGTTTATTTTATTTATTCATTTTAGTTTAGGTTTAGGTTTAGGTTTAGGTTTATTTTTTATTTATTTATTTTAGGTTTAGGTTTTAGGATTTTTTTTAAGGTTTAGGTTTAGGGTTAGGTTTATTTAGTTTAGTTTAGGTTTAGGTATTATTTGGGTTTAGTTTTCTTAAGTATAGTTTTTTTAGTTTTTAGTTTTTTAGCAGATAAGATTAGAGAGAGTCACCTTAGATGATTTGGCCACATATAAAATCGACCTTTAGAGAGTAGATGCATTAGATTAGCTTATGTTAAGAAAGGTAGAGGTAGACCTAAAAAGACTTGATTATGATGTATAAAAATGACCTAAGTACACTTGAATTAAATTAGAATTTGACACATAATAAGACACAATGGAGACGAAGGATTCATGTCGCCGACCCCACTTAGTGGAATAAAGGCTTGTTGTTGTTGTTATTGTTGTTGTTGTTTCAGTTTTTAGGATTAGGTTTGGTTTAGATTTAGGTTTTTGGTTTAGGTTTATTTAGGTTTATTTAGTTTAGTTTAGGTTTAGGCTTATGTTTTATTTTATTTAGTTTATTTAATTTTATTTAGGTTTAATTTTTAGTTTATTTATTTAGGTTTAGGTTCAAGTTTTGCTTTAAGTTTATTTATGTTTAGGTATTTAGTTTACTTAGTTTTAGGTTTAGGTTTAGGTTTTTTATTTTAGGTTTAGGTTTTAGTTTAGGGTTTACAATTAAGGGTTTAGGGCTTAGGGTTTATGGTTAGTTTAGGGTTTAGGGTTTAGGGTTAGTTTTAAAGTTTAGGGTTTAGGATTTCATGTTTAGGGTTGGGGTTTAGGGTTTAAGAGTTTTTTAAATTAAGTAAACTTGTAGGTTTAGGTTTATTTAGTTTAATTTATATTTTTATTTAGGTTTATTTCTTATTTTATTAGTTTAGTTTATTTATTTTAGTTTAGGTTTATGTTTTATTTTAGTTTTATTTTTTATTTTATTTTTTTTTAGGTTATTTATTTATTTTTAGGTTTCAGGTTTAGGTTCTTTTTAGGTTTTATATTTTAGTCTAGGTTTAGAGTTATTTTAAGTATATTTTATTTTATTTAGTTTAGGTTTATGCTTAGGTTTAGTTTATTTTAGGTTTAAGCTTAGGTTTTATTTATTTTAGTTTTATTGATTTTAGTTTAATTTAATTTTATTTTATTTTAGGTTTAAGTTTTTCTTTAGTTAGGATTGGTTTTTATTTTAGGTTTCTTATTTTAGATTTATGTTTTATTTATTTTAATTTTATCTTTATCTATGTTTATTTTATTTTTATTTTATGTTTAGGATTTTTTTTTATTTAGATTTTCTTTTATTTTTATTATTTCTTTTTAGTAGCTTAGGTCTTTATATTTAATCTTAGCCTAGCATTTTATCTCATTTATCTTTTTTAATCTTAGTAGGCCTAGGCCTTAGCCTAGGTTTTTTATTTTTTTATCTTTTATTTTAGGCAGGCCTTTATCTTATCTCAAGATCCACCTAGCCTAGGCTCAGGCTCAGTCTTTGTGGCCTAGGGCTTGGGGCTCATAGCTCAGGGCCTGGGCTCAGGCCTAGGGTCTGGGGCTCAGGACCCAGTGGCCTAAGACTGTGCCTGGTGGCCTAGTGCTCAGTGGCCTGTGGCCTAGGCCCAGGGCTCTGCTGCCTAGGGCTCAGGGCTCAGTGGGTCGAGGGCCTAAGATCCAGGGCCAGCCTTGGCTGCCTATGCCTGTGAGCCTAGGGCTCAGATGTGCTCAGTGTGCTCTGGGTCAGGCCTCATGGCCTGCCTCAGTGGCTGGCCTAGGATCAGCCAGCCCAGCTCAGGCTGGTCAGGCCTAGGGTCAGTCAGTGGCCTAGGGCCTATGCCTTTATTTATCTTAGCCTTATTTATCTTAGCTCAGCTCATGCTCTTATCTTTGTCCGCTTCAGCTTTTCCTTCAGTGGCTGTCCTATTTCCTTTCTTCTGCCTTTTCAAGCCTCATTTCTTTAGGTTTAGGTCTTTTAGCCTTTACCTTTATCTGATCTTGTGGCCTAATTTGTTTTGTTTTCTTTATTAAAGTTTATTTTAAAGATTTTATTTTTTAGTTTAGTTTAGGTTTTATTTATTTTATTTTATTTTAGTTTTATTTTATTTTATTTTATTTTTAGTTTTAGGTTTAAGTTTAGGTTTAGGTTTAGGTTTTTAGGCTTTAGTTTAAGTTTTTATTTTATTTTATTTTTTATTTTATTTAGGTGTATGTTATTTTATTTGTTTTATTTTTAGGATTTATTTAATTTATGTTTAGGTTTTTAGGTTTTTAGGTCATAGGGGTTTAGGTTCTGTTTAGGGTTTAGGGTTTAGGATTTTAGTTTAGGGTTTGGGTGGGTCCATTTATTTTAATTTAGTTTATTATTTTAGGTTTATGTTTACTTTATATTTATTTTAGGTTTAGGTTTTTTTAAATTTTGGGTATAGGTTTTGTTTTTTAGTTTTAGGTTTGTGTGGGTTTAGCTTTATTTAGTATATATATCAAGTTTTATTTATTTTAGTTTATTTTAATTTAGTTTAAGTTTAGGTTTATTTTGTTTTATTTTAGCAACAATTTTATTTTAATTTTTATTTATTTTTTAGGTTTATTTTAGGTTTTAGTTTTTATTTTGTTTTTATTTTATTATTTTAGGTTTATTTTAAATTTATTTAGGTTTTATTTTTATTTTATTTAGATTTTTTATTTTTTTAGTTTAATTTAGGTTTTCATTTATTTTATTTTATTTTTTATTTTTTATTTTATTATCTTATTAGGTTTAGGTTTAGTTTTATGTTTTAGTTTAGGTTTTTATTTTATTTTATTTTTGTTTAGGTTTTATTATTTATTTTATTTTTAGGTTTTATTTAGTTGAGGTTTAAGTTTTTTATCTTTTTGGGATTCAGGGTTTAGGGTTTAGGGTTTAGGGTTTATGGTTTAGGGTTTAGGGTTTTAGGGTTTAGGGTTTAGGGTTAGGGTTTTAAGGGTTTAAGGTTTAGGGTTTGGGGTTTAGGTTTTAGGTAGTTTTATTTAAGGTTTAGTTTTAGTTTTTTTTTTTTAATAGGAATGCATGATTCAACATTTCTTCTTTTTGAATTCATCAAACAAGTAACACACCAGGTTTTCCAAGATACAAGTGATGACATAGATAAAAAATTAGCACGCATAAAGCAAATCAAAAACCCTAGATAACTAGAACTGTCTCTACTATAAAGACAGAGTTCCATAAGCAGTAGATTGGATCAGCCATTCTTCAGTTCTTATAGTTCCCATCAGAACTAACACCGGCCTCTCGAGTAGCAAGATCCACCATCATATCCCTCTACCACAACCATGGCTGTAACCTTCATCGCTCCTCCGGCCTCCATAACCACCATTGCCCTAACCACCACCTCCATATCTACCAGCACCTCAAGATCCCCCACCACCACTATGATAATTGCCGCCTCAGCCTTCACCTCCACCGCTAGATCTAGACCTACTGCTGATGTGACCCACAAGGTTATGCCTATTCTCAGGGTTTAGGTTTATTAGGTTATGGGTTTAGGTTTATTTTTTTAATTTATTTATTACTTTAAGTTTAAGTTTTGGGTTTAGGGTTTATTTTTGGGTTTTAATATTTATGCTTTTAGGTTTAGGGTTTAGGGTTTAGGTTGGGTTTAAGGATTAGGGTTTTAGGTTTAAGGTTTGTGGTTTAGTAAGTAGGATTTAAGGTTATGGTTTAGGGTTTGAGGGTTTAGGTGGGGTTTAGGATTTTAGGTTCAGGTTTAGGTGGGTTTAGGTTTAGGAGTTAGGTTTTAGGGTTTAGGGATCAGGCCTGTGGTTTAGGGCCCAGGGCCTGTGGTGGATAGTTAGGGTACAGTCAGTGGCTGGTTGGCCTGGGTAGTTTAGAGGTTTAGGCCTAGGGTAGGGTTTAAGCCTTTAGTTTAGTTTTGGTTTTAACATAGAACAACCTGATCCAACATTTCTATTTTTGGTCATTTTAGTCAAGGTTCCCATTGGGCTTAGAATTAGGTTTGCTTTATTAGTTTTAGGGTTTAGAGTTTAATCTTAGGGGAGGATTAGGATTTAGGTTAGGTTGGGTTAGGTAGGGCATTAGGTATGGTTGAGGGTGGGTTAGTGGTTTAGGGTTTAGGATTTATTTGGTTTTTAAAATTAAGTAAACTAGTAGGTTTAGGTTTATTTATTTTATTTAATTTTTATTTTATTTATTTTTTTATTTTATTTATTTTATTTTAGTTTATTTTTTATTCTTATTTAGTTTAGTTAATTTATTTTAGGTTTATTTATTTTAGTTAAAGTTTTTTATTTTAGTATATTTTTTAGGTTGAGGTTTAGGTCTTATTTGAGTTTTATTTCAATTTTCTTTTTTAGGTTTAAGTTATATTTTTTATTTTTAGGTTCTCGCTAGGTTTTATGTTTCTTTAGGTTTAGGTTTTATGTTTTATTTCAGTTTATTTTAGGTTTTTTTGTTTGTTAGTTTTATTTTTAGTTTATTTTGTTTTATTTAGTTAGGTTTAGGTTTGGGTTTAGTTTATTTTAGGTTTAGGTTTAGGTTTAATTTATTTTATTTTAGTTTATTTTAGTTTAGGTTTATGTTTATTTTATTTTCTTTATTTTATTTTTATTTTAGGTTTAGTTTTATTTTTTTAATTAGGGTTTAGGTTTTATTTTTTATTTATTTTTAGGTTTTATTTTTTAACTTATTTTTTTTTAGGTTTAGGTTTTATTTAGTTTTAATTTTATTTAATTTTAGGTTTATTTTATTTTATTTTATGTTTAGTTTTTTTATTTTTTATTTAGTTTTGTTTAGGTTTTTCTTTATTTTATTTTAATTTATTTTTATTTTTTATTTTATTTTTTTTAAAGTTTAGGTTTAGGTTTTAGTTTAGGTATTTATTTTATATTTATATTTTATTTAGGTTTATGCTTTTATTTATTTTCTTTTTAGGAATTATTTAGTTAAAGTTTAGCATTTTAGGTTTTTAGGGTTTAAGGTTTATGGTTGTGAATTTGGCATAATCCCCCAAAGATAGCGAGGAGAGTAGCCTATGAGGATCCCAGCTTATCACCTTTTTTAATCAGCTCAATGAGGGTGATAATTTCAACAGTACCCTTGTTGATCCTAGTTGCGATGTTGAGAACTTGGAAGAAAGAAGTCTATGAAGGGTCTAAAACCAGTGTTGCTTAGAGGAACCACAACATCAATAGGTGCAACAAGAACAACATGGGTAGAGAACCAACTTTGTATTTAACAACCTCTGTTGAATTCTTTAAGATCACCTTTCAAAAAAAATCCTCAACTGGGTTGGGTTTTGGGTTTATGCTTTAGGGTTTAGTGTTTAGGGTTGGGGTTTAGGGTATAAGGTTTAGGGTTTAGTGCTTAGGGTTTAGGGTTTAAGGTTTAGGGTTTATGGGTTTTTAGGGTTTAGGTTGTAGGTTATGTGCTTTAGGTTTAGGGTTTAGGATTTGGTTAGATTTAGGGTTTAGGTTTTTTTAACAAAAAATTAAGTAAACCAGTAGGTTTAGGTTTATTTATTTTATTTTATTTATTTATTTTAGAGTATATTATGTTTTATTTTTATTTAGGTTTATCTTTATTTTATTTAGTTTAGTTTATTATAGGTTTATTTATTTTTGTTTGTAGGGTCTTATTTTAGTTTATTTTTTTAGGTTTAGGTTTATTTCTTAGTTGTGTTTTATTTTTATTTTATTTTATGCTTAGGTTTTATTTGTAGTTTAGGTTTAGGTTTTATTTTATTTTTAGGTTTAGGTTTTAGTTTTTTATTTTAGGTTAATTTTTAGGTTTTATTTTTATTTTTTAGGTTTAGGTTTATTTTTAGTTTGTTTTATTTTATTTTAGTTTAGGTTTAGGTTTAGTTTATTTTAGGTTTAGGTTTAGGTTTTATTTAGATTAGGGTTTATTTTATTTATTTTAGGTTTTATTTTTTAACTTTATTTTTTAGGTTTAGGTTTTTATTTAGTTTTTAATTTTATTTAATTTTAGGTTTATTTTATTTTTATTTTACGTTTAGTTTTTTTTATTTTATTTTTATTTAGGTTTTTCTTTATTTTATTTTAGTTTATTTTATTTTTATTTTTTTTTTAAGGTTTAGGTTTAGGTATTTATTTTATTTTATATTTATATTTTATTTAGGTTTATGTTTTTATTTATTTTCTTTTTAGAATTATTTAGTTAAAGTTTAGCGTTTTAGGTTTTTATGGTTTAATGTTTAGGGTTTCAGGTTTAGGCCATAAGAGAATGGCCTAATCCCCAGCAAGGAGAGTAGGCTATGAGGATCCTAGCTTATCACCTTTTTTAATCAGCTTAATGAGGGTGATAATTTCAACAAGACCGATCCTAGTACGATGTTGAGAACTTGGAAGAAAGAAGTCTATGAAGGGTCTAGCTTAGAGGAACCACAACATCAATAGGTGCAACAAGAACAACATGGGTAGGAACCAACTTTGTATTTAACAACCCTTCGCTGAATTCTTTAAGATCACCTTTCAAAAAATCACTCAACTAGGGTTTAGGTTTTGTGGTTTATGCTTTAGGTTTAGTAGGGTTGGGGTTTAGGGTTTAAGGTTTAGGGTTTAGTGTTTAGAGTTTAAGGTTTAAGGTTTAGGGTTTAGGTTTTAGGGTTTTTTAGGGTTTAGGGTTGTAGATTATAGGCTTTGCGTTGTAGGTTTAGGGTTTAGGATTTAGGGCTTAGGATTTAGGGTTTAGGTTTTAAATTTTAACAAAAAATTAAGTAAACTGGTAGGTTTAGGTTTATTTAGTTTATTTACTTTATTTTTTATTTATTTTAGATTGTATAATGTTTTTGTTTTTATTTAGGTTTATCTTTTATTTTATTTAGTTTAGTTTATTTATTATAGGTTTATTTATTTTTTTTTTTAGGGTCTTATTTTAGTTTATTTTTTTAGGTTTAGGTTTATTTCTTAGTTGTGTTTTATTTTTATTTTATTTTTTATGCTTAGGTTTTACTTTTTATTTGTAGTTTTAGGTTTAGGTTTTTATTTTATTTTTTTAGGTTTAGGTTTTAGTTTTTTATTTTAGGTTAATTTTTAGGTTTTATTTTTATTTTTTAGGTTTAGGTTTATTTTTAGTTTGTTTTATTTTATTTAGTTTAGGTTTAGGTTTATGTTTAGTTTATTTTAGGTTTAGGTTTAGGTTTTATTTTTTAGATTAGGGTTTAGGTTTTATTTTTTATTTATTTTTAGGTTTTATTTTTTAACTTTATTTTTTAGGTTTAGGTTTTTATTTAGTTTTTAATTTTATTTAATTATAGGTTTATTTTATTTTATTTTTTACGCTTTAGTTTTTTTTTTTTTTATTTTATTTTGTTTAGGTTTTCTTTATTTTATTTTATTTTTTTTATTTTTTTTTTTTATTTTATTTTTTTTAAGGTTTAGGTTTAGGTATTTATTTTATTTTATATTTATATTTTATTTAGGTTTATGTTTTTATTTATTTTCTTTTTAGGAATTATTTAGTTAAAGTTTAGCGTTTTAGGTTTTTATGGTTTAACATTTAGGGTTTCAGGTTTAGGCCATAAGAGAATGGCCTAATCCCCAGCTTAGTGAGGAGAGTAGGCTATGAGGATCCTAGCTTATCACCTTTTTTAATCAGCTCAATGAGGGTGATAATTTCAACAGTACCCTTGTTGATCCTAGTTGCGATGTTGAGAACTTGGAAGAAGAAGTCTATGAAGGGTCTAGACCAATGTTGCTTAGAGGAACCACAACATCAATAGGTGCAACAAGAACAACATGGGTAGGAGAACCAACTTTGTATTTAACAACCTCTTCGTTGAATTCTTTAAGATCACCTTTCATAAAAATCAGCTCAACTAGGGTTTTGGGTTTTAGGGTTTATGCTTTTAGGGTTTAGTGTTTAGGGTTGGGGTTTAGGGTTTAAGGTTTAGGGTTTAGTGTTTAGAGTTTAAGGTTTAAGGTTTAGGGTTTAGGGTTTTAGGGTTTAGGGTTGTAGATTATAGTTTTCGTTGTAGTTTAGGGTTTAGATTTAGGGCTTAGGATTTAGGGTTTAGGTTTTAATTTTTAACAAAAAAATTAAGTAAACAGGTTTAGGTTTATTTAGTTTATTTACTTTATTTTTATTTATTTTAGATTGTATTTTTTATTTTATTTAGGTTTATCTTTTATTTTATTTAGTTTAGTTTATTTATTATAGGTTTATTTATTGTTTAGGGTCTTATTTTAGTTTATTTTTTTTTAGGTTTAGGTTTATTTCTTAGTTGTGTTTTATTTTATTTTATTTTTATGCTTAGGTTTTACTTTTTTTATTTGTAGTTTTAGGTTTAGGTTTTTTATTTTATTTTTTTAGGTTTAGGTTTAGTTTTTATTTTAGGTTAATTTTTAGGTTTTATTTTTATTTTTTAGGTTTAGGTTTATTTTTAGTTTGTTTTATTTTATTTAGTTTAGGTTTAGGTTTACGTTTAGTTTATTTTAGGTTTAGGTTTAGGTTTTATTTTTTAGATTAGGGTTTAGGTTTTATTTTTTATTTATTTTTAGGTTTTATTTTTTAACTTTATTTTTTAGGTTTAGGTTTTTATTTAGTTTTTAATTTTATTTAATTTTAGGTTTATTTTATTTTTATTTTACGTTTAGTTTTTTTATTTTATTTTTTATTTTGTTTAGGTTTTTCTTTATTTTATTTTAGTTTATTTTTATTTTTTATTTTATTTTTTTTAAGGTTTAGGTTTAGGTATTTATTTTATTTTATATTTATATTTTATTTAGGTTTATGTTTTTATTTATTTTCTTTTTAGGAATTATTTAGTTAAAGTTTAGCGTTTTAGGTTTTTATGGTTTAACGTTTAGGGTTTCAGGTTTAGGCCATAAGAGAATGGCCTAATCCCCAGCTTAGCGAGGAGAGTAGGCTATGAGGATCCTAGCTTATCACCTTTTTTAATCAGCTCAATGAGGGTGATAATTTCAACAGTACCCTTGTTGATCCTAGTTGCGATGTTGAGAACTTGGAAGAAAGAAGTCTATGAAGGGTCTAGACCAGTGTTGCTTAGAGGAACCACAACATCAATAGGTGCAACAAGAACAACATGGGTAGGAGAGCCAACTTTGTATTTAACAACCTCTTCGTTGAATTCTTTAAGATCACCTTTCAAAAAAATCAGCTCAACTAGGGTTTAGGGTTTTAGGGTTTATGCTTTTAGGGTTTAGTGTTTAGGGTTGGGGTTTAGGGTTTAAGGTTTAGGGTTTAGTGTTTAGAGTTTAAGGTTTAGGGTTTAGGGTTTTTTAGGGTTTAGGGTTGTAGATTATAGGCTTTGCGTTGTAGGTTTAGGGTTTAGGATTTAGGGCTTAGGATTTAGGGTTTAGGTTTTAATTTTTAACAAAAAATTAAGTAAACTGGTAGGTTTAGGTTTATTTAGTTTATTTACTTTATTTTTTATTTATTTTAGTTTGTATTATGTTTTTATTTTTATTTAGGTTTATCTTTTATTTTATTTAGTTTAGTTTATTTATTATAGGTTTATTTATTTTTTTGTTTAGGGTTTTATTTTAGTTTATTTTTTTAGGTTTAGGTTTATTTCTTATTTGTGTTTTATTTTTATTTTATTTTTTATGCTTAGGTTTTACTTTTTATTTGTAGTTTTAGTTTAGGTTTTTATTTTATTTTTTTAGGTTTAGGTTTTAGTTTTTTATTTTAGGTTAATTTTTAGAATTTATTTTTATTTTTTAGGTTTAGGTTTATTTTTAGTTTATTTTATTTTATTTAGTTTAGGTTTAGGTTTAAGTTTAGTTTATTTTAGGTTTAGGTTTTATTTATTTTAGTATAGGTTTAGGTTTATTTTATTTTGTTTTTTTATTTTTATTTTAGGCTAGTTTTTTTTAGTTTAGGGTTTTAAGTTTTATTTTTATTTATTTTAAGTTTATTTTTTAGCTTTCAGTTTTTATTTAGTTTTTATTAAATTTTATTTTAGGTTTATTTTATTTTCATTTTACATTTAGATTTTATTTTATTTAGGTTTTTTATTCTTAGGTTTATTTATTTTTTAGTTTAGTTTAGGGTTTAGGGTTCTTTTTTAACTAAAGGTATTTATTGTTGAGAAAAATAGGTACAAGAAGAACATATTAGAGACTAAACTCAAAAGAAAAAAAACACTACTACTAAAATGAGATATAAGAGAATCCTAAAGAGTTTAGTCCCTAAACATTCATCAAAGAGTAACAATAACAACAACAACAATCATTTATCCCACTAAGCGGTGACGGTTACATGAATCTTTCGTCTCCATTGTGTCCTATTATGTGTCAAATTCTCATTTAATTCAAGTATACTAAGGACATTTTTTATACATCTTAACCAAGCCTTTTTAGGTCTACCTCTACCATTCTTAACATAAGGCAAATCTAACGCATCTACTCTCTTAACCGAGTCATCAGATGACCGATGCTTTATGTGGAAAAACCATCTAAGGCGACTCTCTCAAATCTTATCTACCACTCGAACTACTCCAACTTTTTTCCGAACATACTCATTTCGAATTTTATCCCTAAAAGTAAATCCACTCATCCACCCGAGCATCCTCATCTCTATAACACTTAACTTAGTCTTATGCTTCTCTTTATTGGCCAACATTCGCACAAGTCATTATAGTCTTACCACCATCTTATAAAATTTTCCTTAAGTTTAACTGGAACTTTTCAATCACACAGGCCGATGCATTCCTCCACTTCAACCATCCTACTTGAATTCTACTAATAACATCTCCATCTATTTCACCATCATTTTGAACAATAAAGCCTAAATATCTAATCGCTCACTCTTATTAATGACTTGTTCACTTAATGTCACAACACTACTAGAACTTCTATAACTAAAATTACACTCCATATATTCTGTTAGATCTACTTAAACGAGAACCTTTAGACTCTAATGTTGACTTCCATAATTCAAGTTTCTCTAGGACTCCTCTAGTCTTATCAACAAGAAGAATGTCATCGCAAAAAAGCATACACCAAGGTACATCTTCCTGCAGAATTTAAAGTTGATCTTTAATCCAACTGAATATTATTTTGTGTTTCAAAGAAATATCTTGAAACTTTTGACTTGAATATCCAAGAATATGTAACCTTTCTATATCCAAAATCTCTTGACCTCCTTATCATAATATTCATGTAACAAACAAAACACAGTGAGAAACTTTTGTTTTTAACTGATTGCTTTTCACTCATACCTATATGACACATTAATTTTAATATATTACACTTTTGTGCATCACCTTTATTCTTAAATATAGGAACCAACAAACTCTTCCTCCACTCATCTGGCATCTTTTCAGTATTTAAAATAACATTAAAAAGATTTGTAAGCCAAGGAATTCCTTGATCTCCTAAACATTTCCACACTTCTATTGGAATATCATTAGATCCTACGGTTTTTCCACATTTCATTTTCTTTAAAGCTTCTCAAACTTCATTTATAATGATGATAAAACACAATTCTCTATTTTTTTTAGGGTATTAAGGTTGCTAAAATCAATCATACTTTTAGATCCTTCATTGAAAAGTTTATCAAAATATCTCATCCACCTATTTTCAATATACTTTTCCAAGAAATGCACTTTATTAATTTTATCCTTAATACACCTCACTTAAACTAGGTCTTTACTTCTCCTATCTCTTTGGTTGGCTAACATATACATACATCTTTCACCTTCTTTGGTATCTAATCTATTGTACATATCACTAAAAGCTAAATTATTTGAATCATATATTGCTTTCTTAGAATTTCTACAGGCCACTTTATATCTTTCCCAATTCTTTGAGTTTTTACATCTAAACCAAGTTTTATAACAATGCTTCTTATTTCTTATCTTTTCTTCCACACTCTGACTCCACCACCAACTATTTTTATTAAAAGAAGCTTTTCCTTTTGATTCTCCAAGCACATTTTTTGCAACTTGCTTAATTTCACTTGCTACTTTTTCCCACATAACATTAACATCCTTATGAACATCCCAAATTCTAAGCTCTTGTAGCTTGCTCTTAAAATTATTTTTATTTGTGTTCTTTAAGTATCCCCATCTAATCCTAGGATAATAATTTGATTTATTTTTCCTCTTACAATCTTTCAACTTAAAATCTAAAACTAACAATCGATGTTACTTAACTTTCACTTGGAATGACCTTACAATCTTTGCAATCTAAATGGATCTATTTTTCTTATTAGAGAATAATCAATCTAAGTTTTACTAGATCCATTTTTATAAGTAATAATATGTTCATCTTTTTTTTCTTAAATAAAGTATTAACAACTACAAAATCATAAGCTAAAGCAAAATCTAATATAGTCCTACCTTCTTCAATCACTCCAAATCCATAACCACCATGAATACTTTTAAAATCTTCTACCACTCTACCAACATGTGCATTTAAATCTCCTCTAATAAATACTTTTTCTTCAAGAGGTATCTTTTGTATTAATACCTCTAATTCATTCTAAAAATTTTCTTTTGAGCACACATCCAAACCTACTTGAGGAGTATAAACACTTATAACATTGATAATCTTAGTATCAACAATAATCTTTAAAGCTATAATTCTTTCTCCACATCTATTAATATTTATAACATTATCTTTCAAATTTTTATCTATAATCACACCTACACCATTTCTAGTTTGACTTCTACATGAATACCAAAGATTAAAACCTAAACTATCAAATTTCCTAGGTCTTCTCCCAACCTATTTAGTTTCTTGAACGTATAAAATATGTATCTTTCCATGAACCATAATATCTATTAATTCCATTAATTTAAAGAGTATCTATATACCAAGTTCCAAACCTAATTCTTGTTTCATGGACTAACTTCTTTACCGGCATCCATCCATAAAGTGGGAACCCTTGCTTATTTAACACTACACTCGAGCACCGATGCAGCGGCCCTTGCACATTTATCACTGTATTCAAGCCATACTACGCATCACATCCAGGAGACGCCCTAACATTAACACAATGATTTAAAGGATTCATGTCATGATTATTTTGACAAGTTTTATGCTGGTTGTTGACTACCTATCGCAACCCTCCACTTTTCACATCTAGACTTGGGATCGGCAAAGGTAAACCAATAAAGAAAAAAAAGACAAAACTAAAAAACCCAAGCAAATGATAGCAAAGCAGAAGAATCCATATAGTTCCAAAAGAACCTCTAAAGAGATGAAGATCCATAATAAAAGGAAACCTGCAACCTACAACTGAAAAACTGCATCCATCTAAGAAAAAATAGACCATCAATAAGGCTCTAGCTCCCTCCAAGAAGAAGAAGAGACCAACTGAAAAATAGAACCTGCAACCTACAAGAAATCTCAGTCATAAGGAGATCAGAAAACATAAAGAGAAAAAAACTCAGGCTTAGATATGAGGGAAGAAGGATAATCACAATAATGAGGAGCATCAAATCCTAAGTGTATCCATATTTAAAGAAGTATTACAAATAGGAAAAGTCACCAGCCATAAAAATATCAAAGAAAAAAATCCATCATATCATCATAGCCATCCCAACCAAAGAAAAACACGAACCTATCATAATAGCCACCCAACCAAAGAAAAAGTGAAGCTAAGGAAATAGAAAGAGAGAGGAGAGCAATAAATGAAATTAACAGAAGGAAATCCCAACAAAACCAATTATGAACACCTCTTAAAAAAGAGGGAGGAAAAAAGCTCACAGCCCAAAAAAAAATAGAAAAGAGCCCTCATAAACAAAGCCAACAAAGCCCAGAACAACAGTAATCCAAAGCCACCAAGGCCCCAAGCCAACAGAGCCCACAACAACACCAATCCAAAGCCACCAATGCACCAACTAAAGGAAAGAAAATAGCCAATAGAGTAGCCACACAACATAGCACCCAAGAAAAGTAGCCCAGGAAAGAGCAAGAGAACCAAACCAACAAACAGAAAAAAAGAAGAAGACTAGAAAAAGCTAAAATAAATAACTAGAGAAACATCCAACCAATAGACAAACAACACGCCAAGGAAAAAGCTCAACCTACCACCAAAAAAGAAAGCAAAAGCACCAACCAAAGAAAGGCAAGCCAACAGGAATAAAGCCACCAGCACAAAATCAACCAGCCAAAGGGCATAAAAAAACCCCCAACAAACAGGAAGCCAAAATCACCAAGCTAGAAGGAGGAAAATTAGCCAAGAAGGCAATACTCTTGCTAGCAAGAAAACACATAGCAAAATCTCAACCAATAGAAAAAAAAAACCAGCCAAAAAGTAAAAAAAACCTCCCAAGGATAGGAGAGATTATTTCCAAGAAGCTTTGGAATGAGTAACCCTCGGAAATTGAGGAGGGGCATAAATCTGAACACTTTTTTTCTTTTTCTTCTTTTAAACAATTTTATAACCATGTCCTTTCTCAAAAAAATCTCCTTTCAAAAATGAATCAAGATATTATAAAAGGCATAGGGATCAGTAGAAGCTATCAATTTCAAAGAAGAGCATTCAAAATCATCAACAATAATAGACAAAGGAAAATAAAAAATAGTATGCATTTCAGAATTAAAAGTGAAAGAAGGAGTAAGAATAGCTTTATTAAGAAGACAATTATCAATATTTTCACTTTCCAACAAAATCTGAAGAGTCCCCTCCCTATCTTCACTCATAAAAGAAGTAAGAGAAGCATAATCCATATTTTCAATACAATCTTAATGTAAGGGATTAAAATAAGATTCAAATCTCAGAGAAACACATATCATATTACCAAAATTCTAAACCTAATTACTAGCTATAGAAAAATCATCATTTTGAACTGAAACATAACTATTCAAAATGAGAAAAGTATCACAGGTATCTAAATTTTATTTTTTTAAAGAAGGATCACCAATATTAATAAGATTGTCAGGACCAAAAGTTAAATATTAGAAGTAAGAACATTCTTTTCACCACCATTCTCAATAAAGAAAGCAAAGAAATAGTCTCTTTCCCAAGATCTAAAGAGAACATAGGAGAAAGAGAAACAACATCCAACTGATTGGAAGAAATGGTGTTAGCATCAACAATATTCAAACCATCATCATGAAAGGACTTATGCATAACATCCAAACCATTAGAATCATTAACCATAGCCTCTAAAGTCTTACCTTTAAGAGAATCATCAAAAGAAACTCTTAGAGCATGATTATTAGTTAAAACATTTTCAAAAACATCAAAATTACCTTTCACATTAGACAAATCATTAATAAGTAAAAGTTTTTTGAAGATTCAAACTGGTTTTGCAAACATCAAAATTTTGAAAACTAGATTTTCCTTTATCCAACTTGAGAGAATCATCAATTTTTTCAATAATTAAATCCTTACTAGTGATTTTCTTCCTAAGAGAGGGATGAGTAATAAAGCATTCAGAAATTTCATGCCCATGAATCTTACAATGATTACAAAAAATGGGAAAGTTCTCAAAAACAACTTTTTAAAAATAACCACATTTCTTCAAACCCAACCAAATTTCTTTCGAATATTTTTTAGTAATTTCAATCTCTACAAGAGTTCTAGCAACATATGGTCTAGAAGAAGCCGTTGTTTCTTGATCAACTTGCAAAGGTTGACCAAAAATTAAACCAATAGCATAAAAAATCTAATGCTTAAATAGATGAATCTGCAAGTTAGGTACATAAATCCAAATGGGAACAATAGGAGACTCTTCATTAACATCAAACATAGGTGTCCATTTTAGAATATGCATTGATAAATAAAAACATAGTAAGAATGCCTACAAAAAATTCTTTCATAATTAAAGTCATTAGAAAGTTTAATCAAAACATGCCTTGCATCAATCATCCTAATAGAAAAAGAACCAGATAAATTTAAGCTATGAAAAATGAATAAATATTATCCATCTTTGGCCATTTAATTGAAAACTTTTGAATCAAAGAAAAAGAAAAAGGCTCAGCTAATCATTCAATATCATCATCTGAAATCATAATTGTCGGAGTACGTTTAAAAGTCATATGAATGAAATTAAAAGGAGGCTCGGTGGAGGAATTCTTACCAGCTAAAGCCTCTTTGAAATATTTAGTAGTAATTGGTAATTTAATGGTAAGATTACCTAAAACTTTGATGCCCTAGCAGGATCCATCGGCACATGCGATTTACCCCATGGATTTGAAGAAGCTGACGCCATGAGTCACAGCGTCGTGACAAGAACAAGTTGAGATTGGCCCAAGGCCAACAATTAATAGGGAATCCAAGAGAGAAAGCGCTCAAAAACTCACCAAAAACATGAGAGATCTCAAAATTGCCCAATAAAAAGGTTTTGTTTAGTTTTAGGGTATAGGTTTTAGGTTTAGTGTTTATTAGTTATTATTAGCTTTTGTTAGTTTTAAGTTATTATTAGTTTATTATTAGTTTTATGTTAAGTTTACTTAGTTTAGTTTTAGTTAAGTTATTAGTTTAGTTTTATTAGTTTTAGTTTTAATATTATTTTAGCTTAGTTTAGGTGGGGTTAGTTTATTATTATTTAGTTTATTTGTTTATTAGGGTTTAGTTTATCTTAATTTATTTATTACTTATTATTAGTTAGTTTAGTTATTATTAGTTAGTTATTATTAGTAGTATATGGTTTTATTATTATTTAGGTTTTAGTTACTTTTAACTAGTGGTTTAGTTTTATTAGTTAGTTATTAGTTTATTAGTTTATTATTATTAAGTTTTAGTTTAGTTTATGGTTTAATTTTTTATTAGTTATTTATTGTTTATTATTAGTATTAGTTCTTTTAGTTGGTTTATTATTAGTTTTGTTTTAGTTTAGTTTTTTCTTTACTTTATTATTATTATTATTAGTTTATGTTTATTATTTATAGTTTTATTATTATTATTTAGTATATTTATTTAGTTAGGGTTTAGGGTTTAGTTATTTTGTTATTTATTAGTTAGTTTATTAGTTAGTTTTATTATTAGTTTATTAATTAGTTAGTTAGTTATTTTGTTTATTATTTATTAATTTTATTTTATTTTAGTTAGTTAGTTTATTAGTTTTATTATTATTAGTTTAGTTTATTAGTTTTAGTTTATTAGTCATTAGTATTATTAGTTATTGGGTTATTATTAGTTATTATTATAGTTTTTAGTTTTTATTAGTTTAGTTTTTATTAGTTATTATTAGATTTTTTAGTTTTTTTATTTTAGTTTATCGTTTTATTAGTTATTAGTTTGTTTTAGTTTAGTTTATTAGTCTTTTAATTCGATTAGTTATTATTATTAGTTTATTATTAGTTATTAATATTTTAATTTTTAGTTTAGTTTTTATTACTTTTACTATTATTAGTTTTATTAATTTAGATTTTTAAGTGTTTAGTTTATTTAGTTTTATTATTATTATTATTATTATTATTATTATTATTATTATTATTATTATTATTATTATTATTGTTGTTGTTGTTGTTGTTATTATTGTTATTATTAATTTTTATTTAATTTAATATTTAGTTATTTTTTTAGTTAGTTTATTATTATTAGTTTATTATTATTAGTTAGTTATTATTAATTTTATTATTTATTTTTTATTTAGTTTATTATTATTTATTAGTTTAGTTAGTTTACTCTTTAGTTTAGTTTAGTTTTAGTTATTTATTATTTAGCTTATTATTATTATTAGTTAGTTTCTATGTTATTATGTTTTATTATTATTTAGTGTTTTTTAAGTTATTATTCATTTTTAGTTTAGTTTATTTTTTATTATATTAGTTATTAGTTTATTAGTTTGTTTATTATGTTTGTTAATTATTATTAGGTTTAGTTTATTTATTTATAATTTATTTATTATTTAGTTTATTCTTTTTATTATTATTAGTTTAGTTATTAGTTTTATTTAGTTTAGTTTATTATTATTTTATTAGTTTAGTGTTAGTTGTTATTTATTATTTAATTTTAGTTTATTAGTTTTTTTAGTTTTATTATTAGTTTTAATTATTATTATTTAGTTAGTTTATTATTAGGATTAATTAATTTAGTAGTTTATTAATAGTTTGTTATTAGTTAGTTATTATTATTATTATTAGTTATTTATTAGTTATTTACTTAGTTAGTTTATTTATTTATTAGTTATTGGGTTTACTTTATTATTAGTAAGTTATATTTAATTAGTTATGTTTAGGGTTTAGTTTATTAGTTAGTTATTATTATTAGTTAGTTATTTATTTAGGTTTAGTTTAGTTAGTTTATTAGTTTAATTTTGGTTATTAGTTTAGGTTTAGTTTTATTTTTATTAGTTTTATTAGCTTAGTTTATTTTTAGTTAGTTTATTTATGGGGTTCTTTTATTTATGTTTAATTTAATTATTAGTTTGTTATTACTTTTGTTAGTTATTTTTATTAATAGTTTATTAGTTTTTTAGTTATTATTTAGTTAGTTTAGTTTAGTTAGTTTTTGTAGTTTTTATTATTGTTTATTATTAGTTTTTTTGTGTATTATTAGTTTATTAGTTTAAGTTTATTATTTATTAGTTTTAGTTTTATTTAGTTTAATTTTGTGTTTTATTAGTTTCTTTTTAGGGTTTAGGGTTTGGAGTTTAAGGTTTTAGGGTTTATGCTTTAGGGTTTAGGGTTAGTTTTAGGGTTTAGCATTTAGGGTTAGGGTTTTTTTATTTTTTTATTTTTAGGGTTTAGGGTTTGGGGTTTAGAGTTTAGGGTTTAGGGTTTAGGTTCATAGTTTAGGGTTCACGTTTTAGTTTAAGGTTTTGGGTTTTTGGTTTTTTAATAGGGAATAAATTCATATTCAATATTTCTTCTTTTTAATTTCAATAACCAAGTAACACACCAAGTTCTCTAACACACAAGAGACAACATAGATAAAAAATGAGCACACATAAAGCAAATCAAAAACCCTAAATAACTAGAACCATCTCTACTCTAAAGACAGTTTCGTAAGCAACAGATCAGATCGACCGTTCTTCGATTTCTTTAGTTCCCATCAAAACCATCCTAGCTTCTCGAGTAGTGGGATCCACCATCATATCCTCGATCTCTCCCTCCACCACCACCACGACTGTAACCTCCGTCGCTCCTCTTTCCTCCATAACCACCACTGCTCTAACCACCACCTCCATATCCACGAGTGTTTAGGGTTTAGGGTTTGGAGTTTAGGGTTTAGGTTTAGGGTTAGGGTTAACAGTTTAACATTTAGGGTTTATGGTTTAGGATTTAGGGTTTTAAAGTTTATGCTTTTAAGGTTCATGGTTTAGGGATAGGGTTAGGGTTTAGGCTTTATGGTTTAGGGTTTAAGGTTTAAAGTTTAGGAATTAGGGTTTAGGGTTTAGATTTTAGGGTTTAGGATAGTAGGTTTAGTTTTGTAAGTATAGGGGTTAGGGTTAGTTTTCTTATTTAGGCTTTTTTTAAAAAAAATTAAGTAAACTGATAGGTCTAGGTTTATTTGGTTTATTTATTTTATTTTTGTATTTGGGTTTATTTTTTTTATTTTTTTAGTTTAGTTTATTTATTTTATGTTTTTTATTTTAGTTTATTTTTTAGGTTTAGGTTTATTTTTTAGTTGAGTTTTCTTAGGTTTAGGTTTTATTTTTATTTGTAGGTTTAGGTTAAGGTTTTTATTTTATTTTTTTAGGAATAGGTTTTAGGTTTTTATTTTAGGTTTATTTTTAGGCTTTATTTTTTCAGCTTAGGTTTAGGTTTACTTTAGTTGAGTTTTATTTTTATTTTAGTTTATTTGATTATGGTTTTATTTTTTATTTTTTAGTTTAGGTTTAGGTTAAGGTTTTTATTTTATTTTTTTAGGTTTAAGTTTAGGTTTATTTTTATTTTATTTTATTTTATTTAGTTTAGGTTTATGTTTAGGTTTAGTTTATCTTAAGTTTAGGTTTAGGTGTTATTTATTTCAGTTTATTTTAGGATTATTTTATTTTATTTATTTTAGTTTTATTTTAGGTTTAATTTTTTTAAGTTTAGGGTTTAGGATTTATTTTTTCTTTATTTTTAGGATCATTTTTTAGGTTTTGTTTTTTATTTAGTTTTTATTTTATTATAGGTTTATTTTATTTTTATTTTACATTTAGTTTTTATTTTATTTAGATTTTTTAATTCTTGGGTTTATTTTATTTTCTAGTTTAGTTTATATTTTTATTTATCTTATTTTAGTTTATTTTTATTTTAAATTTTATTTTATTTTTAGGTTTAAGTTTTGGTTTTAGTTTAGGTTTTTATTTTATTTTAACTTTTTATTTAGGTTTAGGTTTATTTTTTTATTTAGTTTAGGTTTTAGGTTTTAGTTAGGGAGCAAGGGTGAGTTTAGAGGGTTTAGTTTAGTTTAGGTTAGGGTTTAGAGAGGATGGGTAGTATTTAAGATTTAGGGATTAGGGTTTTCAAGGTTTAGTGTTTAAGGTATATGGTTTAGGTTTTGGGGTTAGCTTAGGTTTTAGGGTTAGTTTAGGGTTTAGGGTTTGTTTAGGGAGTTTAGGGTTTAGGGTTTAGAGAGGAGTAGGTAGGTTTAGGGTAAGTTTAGGGTTGTAGGTTTAGTTTAGGGTTTAGTTTTATGATTTGGGGTTTAGGGTTGGTTTTTTTTATTAAAACCATTAGTTTGGGTTTATCTCATTTATTTAGTTTATTTTATTGCTTTATTTTTTTTATTTACTTTAGTTTTTTTATTTTAGTTTAGTTTTTTATTTTAGTTTATTTTTTAGGTTTAGGTTTTGGTTTATGTTTATTTTTTAGTTTAGTTTTATTTTTATTTTATTTTTTAGGTTTCATTTTATTTTATATTTTTATATTTAGGTTTAGGTTTTATGTTGTTATTCTAAGTTTACTGTAAGGTTTTATTTTTTTAGTTTAGGTTTAGTTTTATTTTTAGTTTATTTTATTTTATTTTGTTTAGTGTTTATGTTTAGTTTATTTTAGGTTTAGGTTTAAGTTTATATTATTTTATTTATTTGAGGTTTAGTTTTTTTTTAGTTTAGGGTTTAGATTTATTTAATTTTTTTTTTTAGGTTTTATTTTAAGTTGATTTTTTTAGGTTTAGGTTTTTATTTAGTTTTTATTTAATTTTATTTTATGTTTATTTTATTTTTATTTTATTTTTAGTTTTAATTTTATTATAGTTTAGCTTTTAATTTTTATTTTGTTTTATTTTTAGGTTTAGGTTTAGATTTAGGTTTAGTTTTAGTTTAGGTTTTATTTTATTGTATTTTTTATTTTATTTATGTTTAGGTTTTTTTTTTAGGTTTTATTTAGTTTGCAATTAGTCTTTTAGGTTTTTATGGTTTAGGGTTTAGGGTTTAGGGTTTATGGTTTATGGTTTGGGGTTTAGGGTTTAGGGTTTAGGGTTTAGGGTTCAGGGTTTATGGTTAAGGGTTTAGGGTTTAGGGTTTTAGGATTTAGGGTTTGGGGTTTAAGGTTTAGGGTTTTTAGGGTTTAGAGTTTAGGGTTTTGGTTTAGGTTTTAGGTTTAGAGTTCAAGTTTTAATTTAGGTTTAAGGGTTTTTAGTTTTTTTGTTAATAAAGAATAAATTCATATTCAACATTTCTTCTTTTTGAATTCATCAACCAAGAAACACACCAAGTTTTCTCTGACACAAGCAACAACAAAGTTCAAAAATGAGCACACATATTGCAAATCCAAATCCCTAGGTAACTAAACTCTACTGTAAAGACACAGTTCCATAAGCAGCATTTCAGATTAGACGTTCTTTAATTTCTCCAGTTCCCATCAAAGCCACCTCCACTTCTCGAGTAGCGGGATCCACCATCATATCCCTGATCTCTCCCCCCGTCACCACGATGGTTGTAACCTTCGTCACTCCTCCCACCACCAAAACCACCACTTCTCTGACCACCACCTCCATATTCACTAGCACGTCCATATCCCCCACCACCACTCCGATAACCGCCACCTCTGCCTTCACCTCCACCAGATCTAGACTGATCCTAGTTGACGATCATGTTCTTGTCATCAAGGTTCTGCCCATTCTTAGGGTTTCGGTTTAGGTTTAAGTTTATTAGGATTTAGGGGTTAGGATTATTTTATAATTTATTTAGTTACTTTAGGTTTAGGTTAACGGTTTGGGGTTTAGGGTTTAGGGTTAGGGTTTAGGGTTTAAGATTTAAGGTTTAGGGGTCAAGGTTTAGGGTTTTAGCATTTAGGTTTAATGTTTAGAGTTAAGGTTTAGGGTTTAGTTTTTTTTAGGGTTTAGGGTTTAGGGTTTAAAGTTGTAGATTTAAGGTTTAGGGTTTAGGGTTTAGGGTTTAGGGTTTGGGATTTTGGGTTTAAGTTTTTTTAAAAAAATTAAATAAACCAGTAGGTTTAGGTTTATCTAGTATATTAAGTTTATTTTTAAATATTTTTAATTTATTTTCTTTTCTAGTTTTATTTATGTTTATTTTTTAATTTTATTTAGTTTAGTTTATTTATTTTAGGTTTATTCATTTTAGTTTATGTTTTTTATTTTAGTTTATCTTTAAGGTTTAAGTTTAGGTTTAAGTTTATTTTTTAGTTGAGTTATTTTTATTTTTTAGGTTTAGGTTTTATTTTTATTACTTATAGGTTTAGGTTTAGGTTTTCATTATATTTTTTTAGGTTTAGGTTTTAGGTTTTTATTTTATGTTTATTTTCAGGCATTATTTTTTATTTAGGTTTAGGTTTATTTTTAGTTTATTTTATTTTATTTATTTCTAGGTTTAGGGTTAGGTTTAGTTTATTTTAAGTTTAGGTTTAACTTTTATTTAGTCTAGTTTAGTTTATTTTAGTTTTGGTTTAGGTTTATTTTATTTTGTTTATTTCATTTTTAATTTAGGTTTAGTTTTTATTTTAGGTTTAGGTTTTATTTTTTCATTTTTTAGGTGGTTTTAGTTTAGGTTTTTTTATTTTATTTTATTTTATTATTATATTTAGGTTTGATTTTTTATTTATTTTATTTTTTAGGTTTTATTTAGTTTTGGTTTTAGGTTTTTTTTTAGGGTTTAGGGTTTTTTTTTATTTATTTTTATTTTTTTTATTTTTTATTTTTTATTTTTTATTTTTTTATTTTTTTTTTTTTTTTTTAGGGTTTAGGGTTTAAGGTTTATGGTTTAGGGTTTAGGGTTTCAACATTTAGGGTTTTAACATTTAGGATTTAAGGTTAAGTATTAGCATTTAGGGTTTAAAGTTCAGTGTTTAGGCTTTAAGGTTTAGGGTTTAGGGTTTAGGCTTAGCTTAGGGTTTAGGGTTAGTTTAGGCTTTAGGATTTAAGGTTTATGAATTAGGCTTTAATGTTTAGGGTTTTTTTAAGGTTCAGGATTAGGGTTTAGGTTTAGGTATTTTACGATTTATGATTTAGGGTTTAGGGTTAGCTTTGGGTTTAAGGTTAGTTCTGGGTTTAGGGTTTAAGGTTCAATGTTTAGGGTTTAGGGTTTAGGGTTTTTAGGGTTTAGGGTTATTTTAGAGTTTAGGGTTTAGGGTTTTAGAGTTTAGGGTTTTGGGTTTTGGGTTTAGGGTTTTGGATTTAGGGTTTAGGGGTTTTTAGGGTTTAGGGTTTAGGGGTTAGGGTGTAGGGAAGCTAGTTTAAGGTTGTAGTTTTATGGTTTAGGGTCAGTTTTAGGGTTTAGGGTTTAGGATTTAGAGTTTAGGGTTTTGTGTTTAGGGTTTGAGGTTTTTTTTAATTAAGTAAGCTAGTAGGTTTAGATTTATTTAATTTATTTTTTTAGATTCATTTATTTTATTTTATTAATTTATTTTGCTTTGTTTTTATTTTTATTTAGGTTTAAGTTTATTTATTTTAGTTTATGTTTTCATTTAGTTTATTTTATAGGTTTGTGTGTAGGTTTATGCTTATTTTTTAGTTTAGTTTTATTTTATTTTTATTTTGGGTTAGGGTTTAGGGTTAGGTTTAGGTTTGGGTTTAGGGTATAGGTATAAGTTTAGGTTTAGGGTTTAGGCTTAGGTTTAGGGTTTAGGGTTTAGGGCTTAGTGTTTAACTTTAGGTTTAGTTTAAGGTTTAGGGTTTAGGTTTAGTTTAAGTTTTAAGTCAGTTAGTTTAGTTTAAGTTTAGGTAGGTTTAGGTTTAGGTTTAGTTTAGGTTTATAGTTTAGGTTTATTTAGTTTAGTTTAGGTTTATTTAGTTTTATTTAGGTTTAGTTTAGTTTAGGTTTTAGATTTAGGGTTTAGGTAGTTTAAGTTTAGGTTTAGGTTCATTTAGGTTTAGGATTGGGGTTTAGGTTTATTTGGGTTAATTTTGTTTAGATTTATGTTTAGGTTTAATTTTAAGTTTAGTTTTAGTTTTAGTTTTAGTTTAGGTTTAAACTTAGGTTTAGGAGGTTTATTTAGTTTATAGTTTACTTTAGGTTTAGGTTTAGTTTAGTTTACATTTAGGTTTAAGTTTTAGTTTAGGTTTAGGTTTTTTAGTTAGTTTAAGTTTAGGTTAAGTTTAGGTTGTAGTTTCAAGGGTTTATAGTTTAAGTTTAGGTTTATTTTAGTTTAGGTTTAATTTTATAGTTTAGATTTGGTTTTTTAGGGTTTAGGTTTAGGGTTAGGGTTTAGGGTTTTAAATTAGGTTTATAGTTTAGGGTTTAAATTTAGGTTTATGTTTTTTTTTGGGTTAGTTTATTTAGGGTTTAGGTTTAAGGTTGTAGGTTTTAGGGTTTAGGGTTTTGGGTTTAACATTTTAGGATTTAGGGCTTAGGGTTTAGTATTTAGGGTTTATGGTTTAGGGTTTAATATTTAGGATTTAGTGTTTAGGGTTTATGGTTTTTAGGGTTTAGGGTTTACGGTTTAGGTTTTAGGTTTATGATTTAGGTTTTAGTTTAGGGTTTAGGGTTTAAGGTTTTGTTTAACAGAGAATAAATTAATATTCAACATTTCTTCTTCTTGATTTCACTAACCAAGTAGCGCACTAAGTTTTCTAAAACACAAGCGATGACATAGATAAAAAATGATCACGCATTGAGAAAATCTAAAACCATTGATAACTAAAATTATCTCTATTGTAAAGACACAGTTCCATAAGCAATAGATTGGATCAACCATTCTTCAGTTTCTCCAATTCCCATCAAAACCACCACCCTCTTGGGAGAATCATATCATATCTCTATCCCTCCTGACAACCGCTTGTAACCTCGCTCCTCTTCCATAAACCTTTGCTCGACCACCACCTCCATATCCATCAGTACCTCCAAATCTCCCACCACCACAACGGTAACGCCACCTCCACCTTTGTTTAATGTAATCTACTAAGCCTGGTGACTGATGCTCAGTCAAGGTTCTACCCATTATTAAGGTTTATGTTTATGTTTAGGTTTTGGATTATTAGGTTTTAGGGTTTACATTTATTTTTTTATTTATTTAGTTTCTTTAGGTTTAGGTTTAACATTTAGAGTTTAGGGTTTAAGGTTAGGGTTTAAGGATTAGGGTTTAGGGTTTTAGGTTTAGGGTTTTGGGTTTAGGTTTAGGTTTATTTTAGGTTTTTAGGGATTAGAGATTAGGGTTTAGAGTTTAGGGTTTAGTGTTTAGGCTTTAGGGTTTATGATTTTTAGCATTTAGGGTTAGCTTAGGGTTTAGGGTTAGCTTAGGGTTTAGGGTTAGTTTTGGGTTTAAGGTTTAGGGATTGGTGTTTTAGGGTTTAGGGTTCAGGGTTTAGGGTTTTGGGTTTGGGTTATGGGTTGAGGGTTTAGGGTTTAGGGTTTATGATTTAGGGTTTTGGGTTTAGGGTTGTTGGTTTAGGGTTTAGGGTTTGGTTAGGTTTATTTTATTTAGTTTTTTTTATTTAGCGAACTTTAATTTATTTATTTTATTTATTTTAGGTTTACTTATTTTAGTTTAGGTTTTTTATTTAGTTTATTTTTTTTGGTTTAGGTTTAGGTTTATTTTTTATTTTAGTTTTATTTTTATTTTATTTTTTAGGTTTTGGTTTTATTTTTTATTTTTTGTTTTTGGTTTACATTTTTATTTTATTTTTTTAAGTTGATGTTATAAGTTTTTATTTTTTATTTATTTTTAGGTTTTATTTTTTAATTTATGTTTAGGTTTATTTTTAGTTTATTTTATTTAGTTTAGGTTTAGGTTTAGGTTTAGGTTTTATTTATTTTAGTTTAATTTATTTTAGTTGGTTTAGGTTTATCTTATTTTATTTTTGGTTTATGTTTTTTTTTTTAGTTTAGGGTTTAGGTTTCATTTTTTATTACTTTTTAGATTTTTTAGGTTTATTTTCTTTAGTTTTTTTTTTGTTTATTTTATTTTATTTTAGGTTTATTTTATTTTTATTATAGGTATAGTTTTTATTTTATTTAGGTGTTTTCTTTTTCTAGTTTAGTTTAGGTTTTTATTTATTTTATTTTAGTTTAGTTTTTATTTTTTTATTATCTTTTGAGGTTTAGGTTAGGTTTAGGTTTAAGTTTATGTTTTAGTTAAGGTTTTTATTATATTTTATTTTGGTTTAGGTTTTATTTAGTTGAGGTTTAAGTATTTTATCTTTTAGGGTTTTGGGTTTAGGATTTAAGATTTTTTTCTTCGGATTTGGATTTAAGGTTGAGGGTTTAAGTTTTAGGGTTTATGATTTAGGGTTTTAGGTTTTAAGGTTTAGTGTTTAGGGTTTAGAGTTTAGTATTTTTAGGGTTTAGGGTTTAGGGTTTAGGATTTAGTTGAGGACTTATGAATTTTGGTTAATTATTTTTAATAGATAAATTCAGATTCAATATTTCTTCTTTTCGAATTCATCAACCAAGTAACACACTAAGTTTTCTAAGATAGAAACAATGACATTGATAAAACGCATTAGAGTAACTCAAAAAGCCTAGATAATTACAATCGTCTCTATTGTAAAGACACTGTTCCATAAGTAGCAGATCAGATCAGCCATTTTTTAGTTTCTCTAGTTCCCATCAAAACCACCCTGCCCTCTCGAGTAGCGGGATCCACCATCATATCCCTAATCTCTCCCTCCACCACCACGACTATTGTAACCTTCATCGCTCCTCCAACCTCCATACCACCACGCGACCACCACCTCCATATCCACTAGCACCTCTAGATCCCCCCACCTCGATAATTGCTCGCCATTGCCTCCACCAAGATCTGAGGGTTGAAGGTGATGTTCCTGCCGTCAAGGTTTTGCCAATTCTTAGGGTTTTTTTAAATGAAAAGTGGGAGAATTTTATTGCCAAAGAGAATGGGATATAAGGTCCTTAAAGGGGATAAATCACTAAACTACTGCTCAAAGAGCTACAACTAACCTAAAGAGATAAATCCCCAACCTATTATAAGAAAACCAGAGCAAAAGAAAGAAAAGTCAAAAACATAGAAAGAAACAACACAAAATTCCAAAAAAGAGTAGCTAAAGACATCTATATCTTGAAATCTTCTAAGAGATGCACAAAACCTACAAACAAACACACACCAAAGAACTTAAGATAGAGAATATCATCTAGAAATAAAGACAAGCTAAGTACACAAAAGGAACAAAATGATAAAAATCTTAGATAAGGATCAGGTTCAGTCACATTCATCTCAAGGGGCAGCAGGATATGTGGGCATCCAAACTTCAAAAGAAGGGTTACAATCACATATGGTGCTACTAGCCAAAAAGATAATAGGGGAAACATCCCAGCCAACTTACCTCGATTAAACCAAATAGCCAACAGCCAAGAGCTAGCCATGTTCTAGTATTTCTCATCAAGATTAAATAGGTAACTAACCCACAAAATATCCAGCCAAACCAGAGCAAAGAAACCAACCATACAAGATAGTAGCCAAGAAAAAAACCATCATCAAAGCCACCCAAAACAAACAAAGACAAAAGGTAAAGAACCAAAAATTTTATAGATCCACCAACATCACAACTACAGCCAGCCATTAAGGACACATAACCAAACATAGCAGTAGGAATCATTAGAAATAGAAACAGAGCTAAGAACCACCAAAGCCACATATAGGTTCATCCCACAATAGAAAAAAATGACAAGCCAATGGGTCATCCAGCCAACAGGCAAACACCACAAAAAAAACTTAAAAAAACCACCAAAAAAGGGAAACAAAAACTAGATGGTAGGTAACAACTCCAGAGAGAGTAAGTTAGTCCAGGAAGGAACAAAGCCCATGGCCAGGCACAACCAATAATCATGCCACTAGATAGCCAAAACTAGAAAGCAAAAGGTTGGAAAAAACCATAGCCATCAAGCAACTACTAGCCAATAAACCCTCACAAGAAATAAGAGGCAAGGGGAAAAGGCAAACAAGATGTTCGCGCCAATCACCAGCCATCATAAAAAACCACGACAGAGACCAACAAGAGGAGAGAGCCACCAAAACCAGAGGGCAACCAAAGCTCAACAGTACAAACTAGAAATAATCATGATCTCCATCAGAAGGAGATACCATTCTTAGGGTTTAGGTTTAGGTTCAAGTTTATTAGGTTTTAGGGTTTAAGTTTATTTTTTAATTTATTTAGTAACTTTAGGTTTAGGTTTAGGGTTTAGGGTTTAGGGTTTAGGGTTTTTATTGTTAAGGGTTTTAGGGTTTAGGGTTAGGGTTTAAGGTTTAGGGTTTAGAGTTGTAAGTTTATGGTTTAGGGTTAAGGGTATAGGATTTAGGGTTTATGAGTTTTTTTTGAATTAAGTAAATCAGTAGGTTTAGGTTTATTTAGTCTATTTTTTATTTTTTTCAGTTTATTTTATTCTTTATTTTTATTTAGGTTTATTTTTATTTAGGTTTATTTTTATTTTTGTTTAGTTTATTTTATGTATTTTAGTTTATGTTTTTTTTTTGTTTATTTTATAACTTTAAGTTTAGGTTTAGGTTTATTTTTAGTTGAGTTTTATTTTTATTTTATTATTTTAGGTTTAAGTTTTAAGTTTTTATTTTAGGTTTATTTTTAGGTTTTATTTTTTAGCTTAGGTTTTGGTTTATTTTTAGTTTATTTTATTTTATTTAGTTTAGGTTTTAGGTTTAGGTTTTATTTATTTTAGTTTAATTAAGTTTAGGTTTATGTTTATTTTATTTTCTTTATTTTTTATTTTTGGTTAATGTTTTTTTTAGTTTAGGGTTTCGATTTTAGTTTAAGGTTTATTTTTTAGGTTTAGGTTTTATTTTTTTCATCTAATTTTTATTTTAATTAGGGTTTTTATTCATAGGTTTATTTTAATTTTTTTTAGTTTAGTTTAGGTTTTTATTTATTTTATTTTATTTTAGTTTTTATTTTTTATTTTATTTTATTTTTAGGTTTATGTATAGATTTAGTTTTTAGTTTAGGTTTTTATTTTACTTAGATTTTAGTTTTAATTAATTTTATTTTTAGGTTTTATTTATTTTAGGTTTAGGTTTTTAGGTTTTTAAGGTTTAGGGTATAGGGTTTAGAGTTTAGGGTTTAGGGTTTAGGGTTTAGGGTTTGGGGTTTAGGGTTTAGGGTTTTAGGGTTTAGGGTTTAGGGTTTACATATGTAGGTTTAAGGTTTAGGGTTTTAGTTTTCTTTTTAACAAATAACAAATTTAGACTCAACATTTTTTCGATTTCATCAACCAAGTAACATGCCAAGTTATCTAAGACACAAACAATGACATAGATAAAAAATGAGATCCCATAGGGTAAATCAAAAACCCTAAATAACTAGAACCATCCCTACGGTAAAGACATAGTTCATAAGCAGTAGATCAGAATGGCCATTCTTCAGTTTCTCTAGTTTCCATTAGAACCACCCGACCTCTCTAGTAGTGGGATCAACCATCACATCCTTGATCTCTCCCTCTGCCACCACCACGGCTGTAACCTCCGTCACTCCTCTCACCACCATAAACACCACTGCTCAGACCACCATCTCCATATTCACTAGCACCTCTAGATCCCCCACCACCACTGCCATAACCGCCGTCTCCACCTTCGCCTCCACCGCTAGATCTAGGCTGGGACGGTTGATATTCTCCAAGGTTCTGCCCATTCTAAAGGTTTAGGTTTATTAGGCTTTAGGGTTTAGGTTTATTTTTTAATTTATTTAGTTACTTTATGTTTAGTTTAGTGTTTGGGGTTTAGGGTTTATGGTTTAGGGTTAGGGTTTAGGGTTTAGGGTTTTGGATTTTAGGTTTTATGCTTTTAGGGTTTTAGGGTTGGGGTTTAGGGTTTAGGGTTTAGGTTTAATTTTTAGGCTTTAGGGTTTAAGGTTAGTCTAGGGTTCAGGGTTTGGGTTTAGGGTTTAGGGTTTACAGTTTTTATTTTGGGGAATGTTAGAATTTTATTACCATAAAAGGAAAAGATATAATATCCTTAAAAGGGGTAAATCTCTAAAATTCTATTGCTCTCAAAGCTAAAAGAAACTTAGAGAGCTAAACCCCATCTAAGTACATTTGAAAAAGATAAGGATAAAGCAAAATATAGCTAAAAGCATAAGAAAAAGACAATGAGTAAGACTAAAACAAATCCAAAAAGTAAAAGGATGAGTCACAGTTCATGATTCCTTTGAGAAAGTAAGATAAGCAAGATCCACAACAACATCCCTTGGGTTGGTGAGCAATGACCATTCCCTATAAAGTTCTAAAGTAAAGAAATCAAAATTACAGGCAAAAGTCATAGCTAAAAGGATAAGGATAAATAGAAAGGAGAGCTTAGAAAGAGAAGGCTTAGGCTCAATTAGGATCATCTCAAGGGGCAATAATAAATATGAGCATCCGAACTTCATAAAGAAGTGTTACAATCATATGTAATGCTAAAAACCAGAGAGAAGAGGTGAGAAACATCAAAGCCATGATAACCAGCATACCTGATACAAGCAAACATCTAAGGCCAATAGTCCATAAAGTTCTAGATCTAGCACCATTAAATAAAAAGAAATTGAGCAGAACTAGTAGTAAAACCACCAAACAAAAAACACAACAGATTAATCACAATAACCTAGAAAGAGGCTAGAACAAAGTTAGAACACGAACAACAGCCATTAACCAGATACCCATCCAAGCTCCAAACCAGGGAAAACTAGAACCAGCCATTAGCAAGCATTATACCAATGCTAATTAATAGAGAAACAACCAACAAAACCAAAATAGGAGTCCTCAAGCCAAAGTACCAACAATTGCAGTCACCAAGACAAACCAAGGTGAGCAACCATAAATGACTCAATAGCTCAAAAATGAAACCATCAACAAAAGGAAAAAATAAGCTGTAGCCAGTGCAAATCACCATAAGATAAAATAACCACACAAAAGGAGGTCAAAGGCTGCTAGCAACCACCGAAAAGTAGAAAGTCCAATAAAAAAGGATCAACAAAGGTTCAACCAACATAGAAAAAGGCTCTAGCATATTATTGGGTTGAGCTTTTAGTTTTAGGGTTCAGGTTTCAGTTTTGGGGTCTAGGGTTTTTGGTTGCTATTTTTTTTAATAGAGAATAAATTCAGATTCAACATTTCATCTTTTCAATTTCATCAACTAAGTAACACACTAAGTTTTCTAAGACATAAGTGGTGACATAGATAAAAATGAGCACGCATAGATCAAATCAACAACCTCAGAAAACTAGAAGCCTCTCTTGTAGAAAGTTTCATAAGTAGCGATCATCACCGTTCTTCAATTTCTCTAGTTCCCACCCGCCTCTCGACTAGGGGATCCACCATCAAATCTATCTCCACCATCACCATATTTATAACCATCGCTCCTCATAACGATCGCTCACCACCACCTTTCCACACTCTAGATCCCCACCCCCCCCTTACCTTAGCCTCCATGCCATTTTGAACGGAGTGATGTTCGCTCAAGGTTTTGCTCATTCTTAGGGTTTTGATTTAGGTTTAGGTTTATTAAGTTTTAGGGTTTATTTTTATTTTTTATTTTATTTAGTTATATTAGGTTTAGGTTTAAGTTTAGGCTTTGGGGTTTAGGGTTTATGGTTTGGGGTTAGGATTTAGGGTTTAGTATTTAGGGTTTAAACTTTAGGGTTTTAGGGTTTAGGGTTTAGGGTTATGGTTTAGGGTTTAGGGCTTATGATTTTATTGGCTTTAGGGTTTAGGTTTAAGGGTTGTAGGTTTAGGGTTTAGTGTTTAGGGTTTAATGTTTAGGGTTTAATGTTTTTTTCTTAATTAAGTAAACCAATAGGTTTAGGTTTACTTAGTATATTTAGTTTATCTATTATTTATTTTAGTTTACTTTATTTTTTAGCTTTATTTAGTTTTATTTTTTATTTTTATTTATTTTAGTTATTTTTATTATAATTTAGGTTTTTTATTTTAGTTTATTTTTTTGGTTTAGGTTTAGGTTTATTTTTGAGTTGAGTTTTATTTTTATTTTATTTTTTAGGTTTAGGTTTAGGATTTTATTTTATTATTTTAGGTTCAAGTTTTAGGATTTTATTTTAGGGTTATTTTTGTTTTATTTTTTTAGCTTAGGTTTATTTTTATTTTTAGTTTATTTTATTTTATTTAGATTTGGTTTAGGTTTAGGTTTAGTTTATTTTAGGTTTAGGTTTTATTTATTTTAAATTAGTTTATTTTAGTTTAGGTTTAGGTTTATTTTATTTTGTTTATTTTATTTTATTTTATTTTAATCTAGGTTTATGTTTTATTTTAGTTTATGGTTTAGGTTTTATTTTTTATTTATTTTTAGGTTTTATTTTTAGGTTTATTTTTTAGGTTTTGGTTTTTATTTAGTTTTTATTTTATTTTATTTTAAGTATATTTTATTTATGATTTAGGTTTAGTTTTATATTTTATTTAGGTTTTTTTATTCTTAGGTTTATTTTATTTTATAGTTTAGTTTAAAATTTTATTTATTTTATTTTAGTTTATTTTTATTTTTTATTTTTTTTATTATTTTATTTTATTTTATTTTTTGGTTTAGGTTTAGGTTTAGTTTAGGTTTTTATTTTATTTTACTTTTTGATTTTATTTAGGTTTTGTTTTTTTATTTATTTGATTTTTAGGTTTTATTTAGTTTAGGTTTAGGTTTCTAGGTTTTTAAGATTTAGTGTTTAGGGTTTAGGTCTTTGGTTTAGAGTTTTAGGGTTTTTTTTTAGAAAACCTATAAAGGGGAGAATTTTATTGCCACAAATAAAGGAGTTCACATTCCTAAAGAGGGGAAAATTTTCTTAATTACCGCTCAAAGAGCTGCATTTAGCCTAGAGAGAAAAATCCCCTATCTAATACAACAAATGAAAGTAAATAAAAACTTAAGCAAAAGAAATAAAAGACCAAAAAACAACTAAGCAACAACATAGTAATTAGGAGGATCAGTCAAAGCCCACTACTAGAATCAAAAGTCTTTTGAGAGTTGCAATCCATCGAGGATCGAAACTTGCAAAGAACCTATAAAAAGAACTAGAAGATGTAATTAGCATAGCTAGAGAAAATCAAGCTCAAGCACATAATAAAGAGCAATATAAGAGAAAATTTCAAATAAGGCTTTGTCTTAGTCACCTTCATCTTAAGTGTCAACCACAAAATCTAGAATTCAAAAGAAGGGTTACAATCACATATGCTGCTACCAGCCAGAAGATAATAGGGAAATCATCCCGACCATCATCGCTCATTTACCTTGATGAAGGCAATCCTCCAAAGAGTGAAAGTCAACAATTCTCTAGTACCTGCTGCCCAAGCGATAGAAATAGCTGGCCCACAAATCACCCAGCCGACTAAAGGCCACTAAGCCCTAAAGGAAGTAACATCAACAAAACTACCATAATGGAAATGAAAGTGCAGCTGCTAAGATTTCACCCAGAAAGCAAAGCCACCATGGAAAGGAACCAAACCCACTAGTGTCACCAAAAAACCATAAGAAATAGCCCAAAACCAAAATAGCAACCTACAACTAGCACTAAGAAACCAACAATTCCAAACCAGATCAGAGAACAAGATAAACACTAATAGTAGCCACCAGTCCAACCCAGATAGTAGAGGCAAGAAATAAAAAAGTAGTTGAAATACCTTCGTCAAAGATAGGAAGATAGCCATAGGAAAATAGCAGCACTAGAGAGAGGAAAAAGAACCCATGAGGAGGCCAAAGGGGCATCCAGAAACACTAGAAAATCATCACCAAGAGCAATAGGGAAAATAGCCAAGCCCACCCTACCAACCAAGAGGCAAGACATAGGAAACAAAGGGAGCCAAAGAAACAAAAATCAGTCCAAATCCTCAAAATAACAGACCAAGCCAACAACACTCAAGGAAAAAATAGTAGCCTCAAACAAGCAGATGTAAACAAACTAACAAATAGCCATAAAATAAAATAAAGAAAAATCACCAAAAAGGCAACCCTATCAGCTAATAATAGTTCAGAAAGAAAACCAAAAAGGAAACCTACCAAACCAGCCAATACAACCAACCAAACTAGCTAGCCCAAAACCCACTAATTAACAAAGCGGAGAGCCAACTCAATAAAGCGAGTCCAAAGGGACTAATCAACACGAGAGAAAAGCTTAGTGACAAACCAACAGGAAGACACCAAAAATAACAAAGAAAGAAATGGTAATCACCCAACTAGATAAAATGTCACAGCGTGGGAGGACCTCCCAACCTCCAACAGTCAACCAGAGTGGACAGGAAAATAGACCAAGGCCCCTTCTAGACACCAAGGATAAAAAAACCAGTACCAAAGAGAAAATAGGATACTAACGACCACCAATCAGCACCCTTCTAGCCACAAGGTAAAGGGAGAAACTAACAAACAAAAGCCACCTAGCCTAAAATGGATGAAGAGACAAAAATTGCCAAAAGGCCTAGCATAAACTCAAGAGTGAAATGATCAACAATAGCCATTAAATAATAGCCACCCAAGATAGCCAGGTAGAGGGTAGTAGTAAATAGTAGCACCCACCAGGCCCAAAAATAGTAGTAGAAAAACCTTCTTAAGTATGGAAATAGCCAGCCAAAACCAGAGGCAAAACTAGTACCAATTAAGAAAAGGGAAAAGCTAAAATCAGGTAGAGGCATAACCTAAAAAGAGGCCACCATAAGTTCAAGGAAGCACTTGAAGAAACTATTGACATTCAGATCCCTAAATAAAATAGTTAGCCAATGAGAACACCTCTCCAACAAGAGAGGCTAAACAACCAACCACCACCTCAAAGAGATCTCCCAAATATTGCAGCACAAACTAGACAAGAGAGTGAACCAACCAGAGGAATGCAACAAAATGAAAATTCACATAAAAAAAGCATAGAAAGCCAAAAAAACTTAAAGCAAATTTAATTTTTGAGATAAGGTAATCTGGTGTTATCTAGATTAACCAACCCTCTCAATTGTCTAAGTAAATTAAGATTATCATAACGAGTGAGATCATTTAATTTAGCACCTAGATTAGCCAAAAAATTTACATAGACATTTCCTTCATGCCAAATGTGAGAAATTTTAAAGCATACTTGAGAGATGAGTGTTCTAGTATGATTAAGAAGATAGAATAAATCTACATTCCCCATCTTAGTGGAAGTCAGCTTGTCAATGAGTAAAAGAGCATGAACTTCAATCCAAATATTGAAGAAACCTTTTAGCAAACAAATGTCAATAGCTTTATTTACAACCATTACTACAACATAGATAATAGAATAAGCTTTAAGAGGATAAGCAAAAACAAAAATGACATTACCTTCAAAATCCCTAAAAATACCACCACAATCGAATGTATTCTAAGAGACAGAGCCATCAGTATTAATTTTAATAAAATTATTATTATGTTTTATCCAACATATAATCTTATCTTCTTTATAGAAGGTGATCTCAGGCAGGTAAAGACCCAATTTTTTGACCACAAATTTGCAACCTCTAAAATGTGTATTACTAATTAAATTAGAATTAAACAATGCATGATTCTTTTTCTTTGGTTCTAGCAATAATCATTTTATGATTCATAGGAATGCCACGATATTTAGCATCATTTCTATCCATCCATATGAACTAAATAAGGGTAACGACAATTAAAACTTTGATATGATCTTTCATAGTTTTATGGAAACAATCTTCAAGAAGTTGATATCAAGAAAAAAAAAGACATGGAAATGGTTCGTATTAAAAAGATCATACCAAACCCATAATTTAGAGGCAATAGCACCATTGACAAAAACATGATTAATATTTTCAATATGAAACAACAATAACATTTGGAAGGCAAATGAAATCCTTTATCCTAGTGTAAGGAATCAACATGAATTAAGTTTTTTATTATTCTCCAAGTAAGGATAGAATAAGAGATATGGATGATATTATTCCAAAGTTTAATAAATACTTTTGAAGAAATATGTGTGTCTCTAATATAATTCCAAGCCTCTTTAAGAATAAAATCACCATTATAACATAGCTTTAAAAGAATTTGATCAGGCTTGTTGGAAAAGATAGGAATATCACTAAATTTATCAAAAAGAGAGATATGAATAAATTGGCTAAGTTTACTATCATTCCACTTGTTATTAATCCAAAATGAGTTGACTTTAGTAGCAGCAGTAGAATGGGTAGATAAAAATGAATCAACAGAACCTCCACCAATCTAGTTGTCTTGCCAAAAGAAAGAAGATCCCAAATTTATACCCCAAGATATCAAGGATTCAGCCTCCCATTTAATGGAGCAAAGCCTTTTCCAAACAAGGGAGTCCCCAACTTTATAAGTACATATTAGAGGGTGCTTATCTTGGAAGTATTTAACAGTCATAAAATTAGCCCAGAGGCTATATTTTTTTTTCAAAAATTCCACCAGCATTCATTGGAGAAGGCGTTAAAGCTTCACGAATAGGTTTGCAACCAAGTGCACTTTCACCCAGAGGACCACAACATTTATGCCAAGAAGTCCAATGCATCCTTTTAATTGAATTATTAGAGCCACAGAAAAATTTATTAAGGAGTTGATCAATTCTATTTAAGATAGAATTAGTAGGGATAATGGTTTGAATAAGATATAAAGGCATCAATTAAGAGTACTCTAAGCAAAAGCACCAAAAGAAAGTAAGTGAAAATCCCATACCAAAATTTTATTAGAAATTTTTTGGATAAGCTTGTCAAAAGGATGGGATCTTTTTTTACTTTTGAGAAGAGGAGCACCCATATATTTAATAGAGAGTTGCTCATGTTTAAAGTTAGTGATTCTCAAGATATGATTGATTTTATTATTAAAAATTTTAGAGGAGTTAATAAAGTAGCTCTTGCATTCATTAATAGAAATACCACTTTCTCTACCAAAATTATTTAAAATTTCTTAAGTCTTTTGATATGATGAAAAGAAGCATTACAAAAGATAATGAAATCATCAACAAAGCTAAGATTAGAAACAGGGATACCACCAAGAGTTCTAAATTATATTCTAGGGTTATTGAATAAATCATTTAAACTCCTTGAAAGGTATTCCACAGAAATAATAAACAAAGAAGGGGCCAAAGGATCTCCTTGTCTCAATCCATGAAAAAAAAGGAAAGAAGCCTAAAGCTTCACCATTACAAAAAATTGAAAACTAGGCATTACTAATTTAGTTTCTAATAAGGTTAATGAAATTATCAGAGAAACTAAATAAATGCAGGATATTTAAAAGGAAATCCTAAGAGAAATTATCAAAGGCTTTAGAAATATCTAATTTAAAAAGGATGTTACCACGTCTAGTTGGAACATCAAAATCATGAATAAGCTCTTGAGCAAGAAGAACGTTATCAGATATAGATCTCCCTCTAACAAAACCAGTTTGGTTGAGAGAGATAATTTTTTGAAGTAAAGGACTAAGTCTATTAGTATGAATTTTTGAAATCAATTTATTAAAGAAAGTGTAAAGACTAATAGGTCTAAAATCACTCCAAGAATCTGGATTATCTTTTTTAGGTATGAGAACAATGGAAGTGCATGAAAAATATTTAAGGAGAGGATTACCAATAAAAAATCATACTATTGAGAACTTTACCAATCTCATCTTCAGTAGGCAACTTAGTAAGCTAATGATTATCATCATTAGTAATAATAGATGGGATCAAATGCAAATTAGAAAAAACTTTATAAGAGTGGCTTTATTAAACATATTTCTAAATTGGTTAAGAACATAATATTTAATAACATTGATATCAGTAATCAAATCTCCAATATCATTTTTCATTATTTTTAATATAATTTAAAGCTCACTTTTTATTAAATAAAGCATAAAAATACCTAGTATTTGTCACCATCAGCAATATGTTTACTAACATCATTTTCCCCCAGTAGGTCTCTTCAATATTCTGATAATTAATAAGTTTATCTTTGCCTTCATTCAAATCTTTAAGCTTAGAAGATTTAGTGAAAATAGCATTTTCAAGTTCACAAACCAAAAGTTTTATGTTTTTTATACTAGCAAAAAGATTTTTAAAATAATGTTTGTTCCACCAAACCAAATTTTGTTTGAGCTTTTAAAGCTTAAACCATAATCTATTCATACCCCTAATCGAATTATTAGGGTGTAAAGGGCAATCCAATTAATGGCCACAACTTTAAGAAAATCTAGATGCTGAATATACATATTTTAAAATTTGAAAGAGGGCGAGATGTTTAATATTTTAGAGTTTTCTTTAACATAAACCAAATGTGGGGCATGATCAGATAAAGTTTTACTAAAATGGTTAACAGAGGTAAGAGGCTATTAATTAATTCAATGAGAGTTGAAAAGAATTCTTCTAAATGTTTCCAGAGCTTAGATTTTTGCCAAGTATAATTAGAGCCTTGAAAACTAATGTAAAAAAGATTACAATCAAGAATCATATTAAAAACTTCTTCCAAATAATTAATATTATGCAAGCAACCACTCCTTCTTTCTGAAGAATACATAATAGTGCTTAAATCACCCCCAACCAACCAAGGCTTGTTAACAGAAAGAGCAAAACTTCTCAAATTCTCCCAAAGAACATTTTACTTTGCAGAAGCATAAATAAAGAGCCCAACACATAAGAGTCACCAAAAGAAATTTGAGCATTGACAACTTGTTGTAGATCATCTAAAATTAAAACATTTAAGAAGCTATTCCAAAAGCACTAAATTTTATTACTGATGTTAGAGAAAAAATTACTAAAGCCAAGCATTCTAGTAACATAATTGATTTTATCAGCATGTATAAGAGGTTCAATAACAATAAGTAAAGAGATATTGCTAATTTTACTGAGATTTCTATTACGATTATGAACAATGAGGGTACAAATCGCTATAACATTCCAAATAAAAAAATTAAACATAAGGAAAATTGTAAAAGAAAATTAAAGGACAATAATAAAGAGGGAGAGAAAGAATAACAAATCCTCTTATAAGAAAAAAATTAAAATAACACATTATTTATGTGAAGAGGATCCAGATATAGTAGATCTGGCAAAAATAGGAGGTTGCATCTTAGAGGTTTTTTTTTAAGGATAGTTTAGAATTTTTTATTTTTATCCAAAGTGTCACCATTGGATAGAGATTGATTAGAAATATTATTAATAGGATAAGGATCAGCAAGAAAATCTCTAATCACAACTTCCCCCTCTTCCAAATCAGCATTTTATTTAAAACTAGGATTAGAATGAAGATCAATCTTGGAATTAGGGGAAGGAGAAGATATTATACCATTCAAAGCACAATTATCAATGTCAGAATCAGTATTTTGCTCAAAAATTTTAGCCACATTCAGGTTATCATTTAAATCCTCATTCTTATCAATTAATGCTAGCAAAGAAGTAGGAATAGACTCATTAGAGAATGAATCATCATTTTTTCAGCCTCTTTGAATTTAGAATTAGCCATAATAGGCATATTCTCATGTAAAGAAAGGTTGTTGGGCAAACCATCTTTTTCAACATTATTAGTACCTTTTTCATGGTCAGAATGAGAAGTAAAATCAACAATTTTATGAACATCAGAAGATTCCAAAGAGTCTGACCTAATATCAACATTTAATTTACTTTTAGGCATATAAATAGTTTTATTAACTTTATCAGCTAATTTCAAGTTAAGATCATTCAAACTTTTCTTTTAAGATGCAGTTGAAGAACAAAACACTTCGAATTATCATGACCATGTATCTTGCAATGGGAACAGAAAAGTAAAAAATTTGCAAATTTGACCTTTTATAAATAACCAAACTTTTCAGATCCAATCCAAACCTCCATAGTATGTTTTTTAGATATGTCAAGTTCAACAATATAGAGCAGCGAGGGGATCTCAGTGGTCACTGATCGATTTGGGTAGACCAAAAAAAGCCCCGATAATAAATAAAATTTGGCGGGTAAGATAATGGATTCTTATATTTGGAAGAGCTAACCTGATAGGAATAATAGGTAATTCATCCTTTATATCAAAAAGGGGAGACCACTTCAACAAATGCATTTGACATTTAAAGACAAAATAAGATCGACGCCAGAAAACCCTTGAATAATCCAAATCATTCATAAGTTGAATCGGAATATGTCTTGGATCAATCAAGCCAATAAAGAAAGCACTTGAAAGTTTAATGTTATGAAGAAAGGATCAGATCATTTCCAAATTTGGCGATCAATGCAATTTTCCAACTAAAGTAAATTCAAAAAATTTTGTAAGCTTTTTGACATCATGATCCAAACTCATGATTATAGGCATACCTCCAAAAGAAGTCAAAATCATATTCACTAAGTTAGATATGGTAGAGCTCTTACCAAAAAGTGCATCCTTAAAGTTTAATAGCGGAATAGCATTGGGTTTAGAATCCCACAAAATAGATGACTAGTCGGATCATCCAAATTGGGAGATGTAATCCATGGGTTTGCTGTAGCCATATTAGAAGAGACACATCACATAGCGCCGAGATATTCTAATGGTGATAATGATGAAGGTTCCACCAAAAATGTGAGCAGGATGCACCAATGAAGGAAAAATAAGGAGATTACTAGGATTTAGGTTTATAGAGTTTATAGTGTTGAGTTTAGAGTTTAAGTTTAGGTAGGTTTAGGTTTAGGTTTAGGTTTAGGTTTAACTTTAGGTTTAGGTTTAAGTTTAAGTTTAGGTTTAGGGTTTAGGAGCTTAGGTTTAGTTTAGGTTTCATGTTTACTTTAGGTTTAGTTTAGTTTAGGTTTAGTTTAAGTTTAGGTTTAGATTAGTTTAGATTTAGGTTTAGTTTTAAGTTTTTAAGTTTGGTTTAAGTTTAGAGTTTAGATTTTAGTTTTAGTTTTAGGTTTAGGTTTTAGGTTAGGGTTTAGGGTTTAGTATTTAGGGTTTAGTGTTTAGGCTTTAGAATTTAGAGTTTTTTGGGTTTAGGGTTTAACATTTAGGGTTTAGGGTTTTAGGTTTAGGGTTAGCTTAGGGGTTAGGGTTAAATTAGGGGTTTAGTGTTTTTAGGGTTTAGGGTTAGTTTTGGGTTTAAGGTTAAGGGTTTTAGGGTTTTGGGTTTAGGGTTTAGGGTTTATGGTTATGGGGCTTAGGGTTTATGGTATAAGTTTTAGGGTTAGTTTAGTTAATGTTTAGGGTTTAGGGTTTTATAGGTTTTAGGGTTTAGGGTTTAGGGTTCGTTTTAGGGCTTAGGGTTTATGATTTAGTGTTTAGGGTTTAGGGTTTAGCATTTAGGTTTTTTTTTAAGTTTAATAAACCAGTAGGTTTAGGTTTATTTAGTTTATTTTATATTTATATTTAATTTAATTTTTTATTTTTATTTAGTTTAGTTTATTTATTTTAATTTAGGTTTTTCATTTTAGTTTATCTTTTTAGGTTTAGGTTTAGGTTTATCTTTATTTTTTTAGTTTAGTTTTATTTTTTATTTTTTAGGTTTAGGTATACTTTTTAATTTTAGATTTAGGCAGGTTTTATTTATTTTTTTAAGGTTTAGGTTTTAGGTTTTTATTTTAGCTTTATTTTTAGGTTTTATTTTTTAGTTTAGGTGTAGGTTCATTTTTAGTTTATTTTAATTTATTTAGTTTGTGGTTTAGGTTTAGTTTATTTAAAGCTAAAGTTTTATTTATTTTAGTTTAGTTCATTTTAGTTTAAATTTAGGTTTATTTTATTATTTATTTTTTATTTTTATTTTAGGTTTAGGTTTCTTTAGTTTAGGGATTAGGTTTTATTTTTATTTATTTTTAAGTTTATTTTTTAGTTTTTATTTTATTTTATTTTTTCTTTATTTGGTTTTTATTTTATTTAGGTTTTTTTATTCTTAGGTTAATTTTATTTATAAGTTTTGTTTAGGACTTTATTTATTTTATTTTAGTCTATTTTTATTAGTTTATTTTTTTATTTTTATGTTTAGATTTAGGTTTTTATTTAATTTTTTATTATATTTTATTTCATTATTTTATTTAGGTTTATGGTTTTTTTATATATTTTATTTTTAGGTTTTATTTAATATAGGTTTTGATTTTTAGGTATTTAGGGTTTAAGGTTTAAGGTTTTGGGTTTAGTGTTTTAGGGTTTATTGTTTAGGGTTAGGTACTAGGGTTTAGGATTTAGGGTTTAGTGTTTAGGCTTTAGAATTTAGGGTTTTTAGGGTTTTGGGTTTAGGGTTATCTTAAAGTTTAGAGTTTATTTAAAAAAAAATTAAGTAAACTAATAGATTTAGGTTTATTTAATTTGTATATTTTATAGTTTTATTTTTATTTATGTTTATTTTTAGTTTTTATTTAGTTTAGTTTATTTATTTAAGTTTACATTTTTTATTTTAGTTTATTTTTTAGGTTTAGGTTTATTTTTTAGTTGAGTTTTATTTTTATTTTATTTCTTAGTTTTAGGTTTTATTTTTTATTTTTAGGTTTAGGTTTAGGTTTAAGTTTTATTTTATTTTCTTAAGTTTATGTTTTAGGTTTTTATTTTAGGTTTATTTTTAGTTTTTATTTTTTAGTTTAAATTTTGGTTTATTTTTAGTTTATTTTATTTTATTTAATTTAGGTTTAGGTTTAGGTTTAGATTTTATTTATTTTAGTTTAGTTTATTATAGTTTATGTTTAGGTTTATTTTAATTTGATTATTTCATTTTTATTTTAGGTTTATTTTTTTTTAGGTTTTGGTTAAGGGTTTTTAGGATTTATGGTTTAGGGTTTAGGGCTTAGGGTTAGCTTAGGGTTTAGGGTTAATTTAGGCTTTAGGGTTTAAGGTTTATGGATTAGGCTTTAAGGTTTAGGGTTTTTAAGGTTTAAGGTTCAGGATTGAGGGTTTAGGGTTTATGGTTTAGGGTTTAAGGTTAACTTTGGGTTTAGGGTTTAAGCTTTAGTGTTTATTTAGGCTTTAGGGTTTAGGTTTAGGTTTAGTTTAGGGTTTCGGGTTTAGGGTTATGGGGCTTTGGGTTTAGGGTTTAGGGTTTAGGGTTAGTTTAGGTTTAAGGTTTAAGGTTTAAGGTTTAGGGTTTAGGGTTTTTTAGGGTTTAGGGTTTAGGGTTTTTAGGGTTTAGGGTTTAGGGTTTAGGGTTAGTTTTAGGGCTTAGGGTTTTTGATTTAGTGTTTATGGTTTAGGGTTTAGCATTTAGGTTTTAAATTAAGTAAACTAGTAGGTTTAGGTTTATTTTGTTAATTTTATATTTTTATTAATTTTATTTTTTATTTTTATTTAGTTTAGTTTATTTATTTTAATTTAGGTTTTTCATTTTAGTTTATCTTTTAAGTTTAGGTTTAGGTTTAGGTTTAGGTTTAGATTTATGTTTATTTTTCAGTTTAGTTTTATTTTTATTTTATTTTTTAGGTTTAGGTATACTTTTTAATTTTAGGTTTAGGTTTAGGTTTTATTTTATTTTTTTTAGGTTTAGATTTTAGGTTTTTATTTTAGGTTTCTTTTTAGGTTTTATTTTTTAGTTTAGGTATAAGTTTGTTTTTAGTTTATTTTAATTTATTTTGTTTTTGGTTTAGGTTTATTTTATTTAAGGCTAAGGTTTTATTTATGTTAGTTTAGTTTATTTTAGTCTAGGTTTATGTTTATTTTATTTTGTTTATTTTATTTTTATTTTAGGTTTAGGTTTTTTTAGTTTAGGGTTTAGGTTTTATTTTTTATTTATTTTTAGGTTTATTTTTTAGGTTTAGCTTTTTAATTAGTTTTTATTTTATTTTATTTTTGGTTTATTTGGTTTTTGTTTTATTTATGTTTTTATTTCTAGGTTAATTTTATTTTTAAGTTTAGCTTAGGTATTTATTTATTTTATTTTAGTCTATTTTTATTAGTTTATTTTTTTTATTTTTAGGTTTCAATTTTGGTTTTTGTTTGTGTTTTTATTTTATTTTATTTCATTATTTTATTTAGGTTTAGGTTTTTTTATATATTTTATTTTAAGGTTTTATTTAATTTATGTTTAGATTTTTAGCTTTTTAGGGTTTAAGGTTTATGGTTTTGGGTTTAGGGTTTTAGGGTTTAGTATTTAGGATAAGGGACTATGGTTTAGGGTTTAGGGTTTAGTGTTTAGGTTTTAGGATTTAGGGTTTTTAAGGTTTTGGGTTTAGGGTTATCTTAAGGTTTAGAGTTTTTTAAAAAAATTAAGTAAACTAATAGGTTTATGTTTATTTATTTTAATAATTTTATTTTGATTAATGTTTATTTTTTTAGTTTAATTTATTTATTTTAGTTTTGATTTTTTTCTTTTAGTTTATTTTTTAGGTTTAGGTTTAGGTTTAGGTTTATTTTTTAGTTGAGTTTTATTTTTATCTTATTACTTAGGTTTAGGTTTTATTTTTTATTTTTAAGTTTAGGTTTAGGTTTAGGTTTTATTTTATTTACTTAGGTTTATGTTTTAGGTTTTTATTTTAGGTTTATATTTATTTTTTATTTTTTAGTTTAAATTTTGATTTATTTTTAATTTATTTATTTTATTTAGTTAATGTTTAGGTTTAGGTTTATAGTTTATTTATTTTAGTTTAGTTTATTTTAGTTTAGGTTTAGGTTTATTTTAATTTGATTATTTCATTTTTATTTTAGGTTTAGTTTTTTAGGTCTCGGGTTAAGGGTTTTTAGGGTTTAGGGTTTAGGGTTTAGGGTTAGCTTAGGCTTTAGAGTTGATTTAGGCTTTAGGAGTTTAAGGTTAGTTTAGGGTTTAGGGTTGTGGTCATGGTTTAGCTTTGGTGTCATTTGGGCTCAGTGGTCAGTTTAGTGGTTTAAAGTGATCAGCTTTAGGATTTGAGGATCAGGAGGGTTTATGGTTAGTAGAGTGTTAGAGTTTTAGCCCAGGGTTTAGGTTTAGTGGTAGGTTTGGTAGCTCAGGGTTTTGGGTAAATTTAGGATTTAGGATCAGGCAGTGGTTAGTTTCTAGTTTTATGGTTTAGGGTTTAGGGTCAATTTTAGGGTTTAGGGTTTAGGATTTAGAGTTTAGGTTTTGGGTTTAAATTTTGGGGATTTTTTAAATTAAGTAAGCTAGTAGGTTTAAATTTATTTTATTTATTTAATTTAATTATTTTAATTTCATTTATTTTATTTTATTATTTTATTTTGGTTTATTTTTATTTTTATTTAGGTTTAGGTTTATTTATTTTAGTTTAGGTTTTTCATTTTAGTTTATTTTATAGGTTTATGTGTAAGTTTATGCTTATTTTATAGTTTAGTTTTATTTTTATTTTATTTTTAGGTTTTGGTTTTTTTTTTTTACTTTTAGGTTATATTTTAGGTTTATGTTCTATTTTTTTAGGTTTAGGCTTTTGCTTTTTATTTTAGTTTTTATTTTTTAGTTTAGGTTTAGGTTTATTTTTAGTTTATTTTATTTTATTTAGTTTATGGTTTAGATTTTGTTTATTTTAGGCTTAGGTTTAGGTTTTATTTATTTTAGTTTAATTTATTTTAGCTTAGGTTTAGGTTTATTTTTTTTTTATTTAAGGTTTAGGTTTTATTTTTTTAATATTTTTAGATTTATTTTTTTAAAAGAGAAGAAATTAAGATTTAACATTTCTTCTTTTCATTTTCATCAACCAAGCAGCAGACCAAGTACAAGCGATACATACATAAAAATTGAGCACGCATAGTGCAGATCAAATACCATAGATAATTAGAATCATGTTTAGTGTAAGGACATTGTTCCATAAGCAGCAGATCGGATCGACCATTCTTCAGTTTCTTTAGTTCCCATCGACACCTCCTCGCTCACGCTAGGATCCTCCATCATATACCTGATCTATCCCTCCGCCACCACTATGATTGTAACCTCTATCACACCTCCCGCCTCCATAACTACCATCTTCATATCCATTAGCACCTCTAGATCCATCAGCACCTCCAGATCCTTAATCTCCAGATTCTGCCTCCATAACCACCACCTTCATATCCACCATCATATCCACCAGCACTTCTAGTAGGGTTATGGTTTAAGTTTTAGGGATAGGGTTTTGGGTTTAGGGTTTAAGGTACAATTTTTAGGCTTTAGGGTTTAGGGTTTAGTGTTTAGGGATAGCTTAGGGTTTAGGGTTAGTTTAGGGTTTAGAGTTTTGGGGGCTTAGTGGCTTTAGGGTTTAGGGTTTAGGGTTTAGGGTTTAGGGGGGCTGTGGTTTATGGTTTGAGTTATTTAGGGTTTAACATTTAGAGTGGTAGGGCATAAGGTTTAGGGTTTTAGGGTAGGGTGGGTTTAGTATTTGTTTTATTTTTGTAATTTTTTTAAATAAGCAAAAGATGTGATTTATTTTGATTTAGATTTCTTTATCTTTATTTTAGTTTATTTTATTTTAGCTTTTAGGTTCATTTTATTTCACTTAGTTTAATTAATTTTAAGTTTATTTATTTTAGTGTATTTTTTTAGTTTATTTTAAAGTAGGTTTATTTATGTTTATTTTAGTTTCATTTTATTTTGTTAGGTTTAGGTTTTATTTTTATTTTAGGTTTAGGTTTAGGCTTTTATTTTATTTTTTTAGGTTTATGTTTTAGGTTTTCATTTTAGGTTTATTTTTAAGTTTTATTTTTTAGTTTAGGTTTAGGTTATTTTTAGCTTATTTTATATTATGTAGTTTAGGTTTAGGTTTAGGTTTAGTTTATTTTAGTTTAGTTTATTTTAGTTTTTGTTTATTTTATTTTTATTTTGGTTTAGATTTTGTTTAGTGCAGGTTTACCTTTTATGTTTAGGTTGCTTTTCAAATTTTATTTTATTTTTTTTAGGTTTAATTAATATTTATTTTTTTAAGTTTAGTTCTTATTTTACTTTTTTATTTTTAGGTTTATTTTATTTTTTAGTTTAGTTTAGGTTTTTATTTATTTAGTCTTTTATTTTTATTTTATATTATTTTGGTTTAGGTTTAGTTTTAGTTTTAGGTCTTGGTTTTAGTTTAGGTTTTATTTTATTTAGGTTTTAATTTATTATTTTTTAGGTCTATTTAGTAGGTTTTAGGTTGTGGTTTGGGTTTAGTGGCCTGTGGGCCTGGGGTTTGCCCATCAGTTTAGGGCCCAGAGCCCAGGGTAGGCACAGGTTTGGAGATCCAGGGCCCAGTTTGGGCCTGGGTTTCAGCTCAGCCTAGGGCCCAGTTTTGGGCCCAGGCCCAGTTTGGGGTTGGGGTCTGGAGCCCAGGGCGCCCAGCCCAGGCCTAGCACAGCCCAGCCTAGCCCAGGCCCAGGGCCAGCCCAGTGGCCCAGTGGCCCAGTTTAGGGCCTGGGCTTAAGTTTAGGGCCCAGTAGCCCAAGCCCAGCCCAGTTATAGTCAAGGTCATGGTCAGGTTTAAGCTCAGCCCAGGCCCAGGTTTAGCCTGCTCATTTATGATCTAGCCTGGCTCAGGGCTCAGCCTTTAGGGCTCAGATCTGGTTTAGGTTTAAATTTAGGGCCTTAAGTTTAGCCTTTAGCTCAGGCCAGCCCAGGGCTCAGGGTTATACTCCTGGTTCAGTTTAGCCCAGGTGCTGGCCCAGTCAGAGGAGTCAGCCCAGCCTAGGGCCCAGGTTTAGCCTGGGCTTTGGCCCAGGGCCTTGCCAGTTTATCTTTCAGTGGCTGCCCAGTTTAGTCCACTAGGCTCAGCCTGGTCTTTACGCCCAGCTCAGCCTGCTTAGCCTGGCCCAGGGTCAGAGTTTAGCTCAGTATTATCAGGCCCAGTCAGGTTTAAGCCCAGGCCTAATTAGCCCAGGATCTGTGTTGAGGTTAGTGCAGTCTGGTGGCCCAGGGCCTCCCCAGAGCCTAGGGTTTTAGGAGGGCCAAGTCTGGGGTCTGGCGTCAGGAGAGGGCCTGGGTCACCATGGATCTGTGAGCCCAGGGTTATTCAGTGGCCCATGGCCTAGTGGCCCAGGGCCCAGGGCCCAGTTTAAGCCCAGGTCAGCCCAGGCTCAGCCCAGGTTTAGGGCCCAGGCCCAGGTTTAGGGCCCAGGGCCCAGGCTCAGCCTCAGCCTTAAGCCCAGCTCAGTTTAGTTTGTGAGCCCAGCTCAGATTAGTTGGTTGGCTCAGGTTTTGGGCCTAGGGTTTAGTGGACATTCAGTCAGGATGGCCAGTCAGCCTGTGGTAGAGTTTGGCCCAGGGTTTAGGGGCATTCAGGGTCTAGCCCAGTGGTCAGGTTTCAGGTTTAGGGCTCAGGGTCTTGTGGTCAGGTTAGGCCTGGTAGAGGGCCCAGGGTTTGGGCCTGTTTCAGTGGCCCATGGGTCAGGGCCTAGGGTTTAGGGTCAGTAGGGTCTGGGCCTAGGCAGCCCAGGAGAGTAGGCCCAGGGCCTGTGGCTTAGGGCTGGGCTCATGATTTAGTGTTTAGGGTTTAGTTTGTTAGTTTTATGTTAATAACAAGAGTTTAACTGTTTTGGTTTATTTTACATTTTTATTTAATGTAATATTTTTATTTTTATTTAGTTTAGTTTATTTATTTTAATTTATGTTCTTCATTTTAGTTTATCTTTTATGTTTTGGTTTAGGTTTAGGTTTATGTTTATTTTTTAGTTTAGTTTTATTTTTATTTTATTTTTAGGTTTAGGTATACTTTTTAATTTTAGATTTTGGTTTAGATTTTATTTTATTTTTTTTAGGTTTAAGTTTTAGGTTTTTTTTAGGTATATTTTTAGGTTTAGGTTTAGGTTCATTTTTAGTTTATTTTATTTTATTTATTCTATGGTTTAGGTTTAGTTTATTTAAAGCTAAGGTTTTATTTATTTTAGTTTAGTTTATTTTAGTTTAGGTTTAGGTTTATTTTATTTTGTTTATTTTATTTTTATTTTAGTTTTAGGTTTTTTTTAGTTTTGGGATTAGGTTTTATTTTTTATTTATTTTTAGGTTTATTTTTTAGTTTTTATTTTATTTTATTTTTGGTTTATTTGGTTTTTATTTTATTTAGGTTTTTTATTCTTAGGATAATTTTATCTATAAGTTTTGTTTAGTTCTTTATTTATTTTATTTTAATCTATTTTTATTAGTTTATTTTTTTTTTTTTTTGTTTAGGTTTAGGTTTTTGTTTAAATTTTTATAATATTTTATTTCATTATTTTAGGTTTATGTTTTTTTATATTTTATTTTTAGGTTTTATTTAATTTAGTTTAGATTTTTTAGGTTTTTAGGGTTTAATGTTTAAGGTTTTGGGTTTAGGGTTTTAGGGTTTAGTGTTTACAGTTAGGGACTATGGTTTAGGATTTAGGGTTTAGTGTTTAGGCTTTAGGATTTAGTGTTTTTAGGGTTTTGGGTTTTGGGTTATCTTATGGTTTAGAGTTTTTTTAAAAAAAATTAAGTAAACTAATAGGTTTAGGTTCATTTAATTTAGTATATTTTATATTTTTATTTTATTTATGTTTATTTTTAATTTTTATTTAGTATAGTTTATTTAAGTTTAGGTTTTATTTTAGTTTAATTTTATTTAGGCTCAGTTTAGGTTTATTTTTTTTAGTTGTGTTTTATTTTTATTTTATCTTAGGCTTAGTTTTATTTTTTTATTTTAGGTTTAGCTAGGTTTAGGTTTTATTTTATCTTATGTTTATTTTAGGTTATTTTATTTTTATTTTAGTTTAAATTTGGTTTATTTTAGTTTATTTTATTTAATTTAAGTAGTTTAGGTTTTATTTATTTTAGTTTATTATTTTAGTTTATGTAGTTTATTTAATTATTATCATTTATCTTTAGGTAGGTTTATCAGGTTTTGATGTGTGATTAGGGCCCAGTGGCTCAGGTCTTTTTAGTAGGTCAGTAGGTTTAGGTTGGATGGATCAGCCTTTAGGGTTTAGGTGTCCAGATGAGGTTTAGGGTCAATGGCTCATGGCCTGGTTCATGGCCCAGGGATAGTTTAGTAGAGTGCTAGTGGCTCAGGATTTAGGGTTGTGGCCTGGCCTGGCCCAGGGTCAGGCCTGGGTGGGCCTGGTGGGTTTAGGGTCTTTAGGGGAGTAAGTTTACAATCTAGTGTAGGGTTTAGGGTAGCATTTAGGTTTTTAAATTAAGCAAACCAAGAGGTTTAGGTTTATTTAGTTTATTTTATATTTTTATTACTTTTATTTTTATTTTTATTTAGTTTAGTTTATTTATTTTAATTAGTTTTCATTTTAGTTTATCTTTAGATTTAGCTAGCTTTTTGTGTTTCGTTTTTAGTTTAGTTTTATTTTTATTTTATTTTTAAGGTTTAGGTAAACTTTTTAATTTTAGGTCTAGGTTTAGGTTTTTTTTTTTTTTTTTAGGTTTAGGTTTTAGATTTTTATTTTAAGTTTATTTTTAGGTTTTATTTTTTAGTTTAGGTATAGGTATAGGTTTATTTTTAGTTTATTTTATTTTATTTAGTTTATGGTTTAGTTTATTTAAGGTCTTTTTATTTTAGTTTATTTTTTTTAGTTTATTATATATGTTTATTTTATTTTAATCAGTTTAGGTTTTTTTTAGTTTAGGGTTTAGGTTTTATTTTTTATTTATTTTTAGGTTTATTTTTTAGGTTTAGCTTTTTAATTACTTTTTATTTTATTTTAGTTTTTGTTTATTTGGTTTTTATTTTATTTAGGTTTTTTATTCCAAGATTAATTTTATTTTTAGTTTAGTTTAGGCATTTATTTATTTTATTTTAGTATATTTTTATTAGTTTATTTTTTATTTTAAGTTCAGTTTAGGTTTTTGTTTGAGTTTTTATTTTATTTTATTTCATTATTTTATTTAGGTTTAAGTTTTTTTATATATTTTATTTTTAGGTTTTATTTAATTTGGGTTTAGATTTTGAGGGTTTTAGGGTTTAAGGTTAATGGTATTGGTTTTAGGATTTTAGGGTTTAGTATTTTAGGGTAAGGGACTAGGGTTTAGGGTTTAGGGTTTAGTGTTTAGGCTTTAGGATTTAGGTTTTTAGGGTTTTTAGGTTATCTTAAAGTTTAAAGTTTTTTTAAAAAAATTAAGTAAACAAATAGGTTTATTTATTTTAGTATATTTTACCTTTTTATTTTGATTTAAGTTTATTTTCATTTTTTATTTAGTTTAATTTATTTATTTTAGTTTAGGTTTTTCCTTTTAGTTTATTTTTAGGTTTTAGGTTTAGTTTATTTATTAGTTAAGTTTTATTTTATCTTATTTCAGGTTTATGCTTTATTTTTATTTTGGTTTAGGTTTAGTTTAGGTTAATTTATTTACTTAGGTTTATGTTTAGGTTTTATTTTAGGTTTACTTTATTTTATTTTTAGTTTAAATTGGTTTAATTTTAATTTATTTTATCTTTAGTTTAGGTTTAGTTTAGGTTTAGGTTTATTTATTTTATAGTTTATCTTACAGGTTTATTTTAACCTGATCATTCCATTTATAGGTTTAGTTATTTTCCAGCCATGGTGTGGCTCAGTGAGGCCTGAGTTATCCAGTTTAGGTCAGTTTAGGCTTAGGGTTTAAGGCCCACTAGATCAGCCTTTAAAGCCCAGGATTAAGGAAAGTTTAAGATCAGGGTCAGGCCATGGCTTAGGGCCTGCTGTCATAGGCCTGTGGAAAGTGTTTAAAAGCCTGTGTGGCCTAGGGTCAGGCCTAGATCAGGTCAGGCCCATGGTCAGCCTAGACCCCAGGGTCAGGGTCTTAGAGCTGGGCCTAGGGTCTGGGCCTTGGGTTTAGGTTTTAGGGTTTAGGGGTTTTTAGGGTTTAAGATTTAGGGTTAAGGGATTAGGGTGTTGGGTAGTCGGTTTAGGGTTGTAGATTTATATTTTATAATTTATTTTTATTTTTTTTATTTTTATTGAGGTTCATTTTTGTTTCTACTTTGTTTAGTTTATTTATTTTAAGTTTATTTATTTTAGTTTAGGTATTTTTGTTTTAGTTTATTTTTAAAGTTTAGGTTTAGGTTTATGTTTATTTTTAGGTTTAGGTTTAGGCTTTTATTTTATTTTTTATGTGTATGTTTAAGTTTTTTATTTTAGGTTTATTTTTAAGTTTTATTTTTTAGTTTAGTGTTAGGTTTATTTTAGCTTATTTTATATTATTTAGTTTAGGTTTAGGTTTAGGTTTAGTTGATTTTAGTTTAATTTATTTTAGTTTTGATTTATTTTATTTTTATTTTTGGTTTAGGTTTTTTTTTTTAGTGTAGGTTTACGTTTTACGTTTAGGTTTTTTATCAGATTTTATTTTAGTTTTGCCTTTAATTAATATATCTTTAGGTTTAATTTTTATTTTTAGTCTCTTTAATTTTAGGTTTATTTTATCTTTTAGCCTAGTTTCAGTTTTATCATCTTATCTTAGTCCAGTTTTATTTTTATCATAACATCTTTGGCCCAGGGCCTATCTAGCCTGTGCCCAGGGTCTTTAGCCTAAGCCTTTCATCTTACTCAGGGTCAGGCCTTTACTCCATCTTATCTTTCAGGCCTCTTTAGCCTAGGCCCAGGCCCCCAGGCCCTCAGGGCCCAGGGCCTTTGTCCGTGGCCTCTGGGATCTTGGCCAGCCAGGGCTCAGGGCCCAGAGCCCAGGGCCCAGGGCCCAGGCTCCCCAGAACTGTGGCCCAGTGGCCTTGGCCCAGGGCCCAGCTGCCCAGGGCTGCCTAGGGCCCAGGCCCAGCTCAGGCCTGGGCCTGGGGCCAGGGCCCAGGAGGCCCAGGGCCCAGCCTCAGCACAGGCTCAGGGCCCAGCCTCAGCCTCAGTGGCCTGTGGCCCAGGGCCCAGGGCCTCTGTGCCCAGCCTGGGCCCACTGCCCAGGCCCAGGGCCCAGGAGCAGGCTGGCGTCATGGCTCAGGGCCTCAGGGCCTAGCCTAGCTCAGCTCAGGGCTCAGGGCCCAGGCCCAGGCCTGCTGGCATGCCTGGCCCAGGCTCAGGCCTCAGGCCCAGGGCCCAGCTCTTGGCCCAAGCCTAGGGCCCACCCTGCCTCAGGCCCAGGCCCAGGCCTTAGGCTCATGGCCTAGGGCCCAGGGCCAGGGCCTCAGGCCTAGCCTACTCCAGATCTAGGCCCAGGCTCAAGCCCAGGCTCCTCAGCCCAGGCTGGGCTCAGCTTGCCAGCCCAGGCTCAGCACTCAGGCTCAGCTCAGGGTCTCCCCAGGCCTGTGGCAGGCCCAGCCCCTATCAGCCCAGGGCCCAGGCCTCATGCCTCAGGCCTAGGGCCTAAGCTAGTGTAGGTTTATGTGTTTTTGGTTAGGTTTAGGTTTTAGTTTTAGGATTTAGGTTTTAGTTTGGGGTTTAGGGTTTAAGGTTTTTTTTTAATAAAGAATCAATTAATATTCAACATTTCTTCTTTTCGATTTCACCAACCAAGTAGCGCACTAAGTTTTCTAGGACACAGGCGATGACATACATAAAAAATGATAACGCATAGAGGAAATCAAAAACCATAGATAACTAAAACTATCTCTACTGTAAAGACATAGTTCCATAAGCAACAGATTGGATTGGCCATTCTTCAGTTTCTCCAGTTCCCATTAGAACCACCACCACCTCTCGAGCAGTGGGATCCGCCATCCTATCCCCGATCTATCCCTCCGCGACCACCACGGTTGTAACCTCCATCGCTCCTCCCGCCTCCATAATAACCACTCGTCCGACCACAACCTCCATATCCACCAACACCTCTAGATCCCCCACCGCCACTACGATAATTGCCGCCTCTGCCTTTGCCTCCACTGTAAGATTTAGACTGAACCTGGTTGACGGTGATGTTCCTGCCATCAAGGTTCTGCCAATTCTTAGGGTTTTTTTTAAATGAAAAGTGGGAGAATTTTATTGACAAAAAGAAAGGGATACAAGGTCCTTAAAAGGGATAAATCTTTAAACTACTACTCAAAGAGCTACAATTAGCCTAAAGAGATAAATCCCCAACCTATTACAAGAAAACCAAGGCAAAAGAAAGAAAAGACAAAAGCTAAGAAAGAAATAGCACAAAATTCCAAAAAAAGGGTAGCTAAAGACATCTATATCCTGAAATTTTCTAAGAGATGCACAAACCACCTACATCCCCAAAACTAGCCACAAACATGCAAAGAACTTAGGATAGAGAAAATCATCTAGAAATAAGGACAAGTTGGCACAAACTAAAACAAAATGAAAAATCTTAGATAAGGCTCGTGCTCACCACATTCATCTCAAGGGGCAAGAGGATATGTGAGCATCCAAACTTCAAAAGAAGGGTTACAATCACATATGGTGCTACTAGCCAAAAAAGATAATTGGGGAAACAACCTAGCCAACATAGTCAACTTACCTCGATTAAACCAAATAGCCAATAACCAAGAGCTACCCAAGTTCTAGTATTTATCATCAAGATTAAATACGTAACTAACTAGCAAAATAACCAGCCAAACCAGAGCAAAGAAATCAACCAAACAAGATAGCAGCTAAGAAATAACCACCATCAAAGCCACCCAAAACAAACGAAGAAAAAAGGTAAAGAACCAACAATTCTGCAGATCCACCAACCAACATCACAACTGCAGCCAACCATCAGGACACCCAACCAAACATATCAGCAACAATCATTAGAAATAGCAACAGAGCCAAGAACAACTAAAGCCACATATAGGTTCATCCCACAATAGAAAGAAATGACAAGCCAATGGGCCATCCAGCCAATAGGAAAAAACCACAAAAAAAAAACTTCAAAAAGACCACTAGAAAAGGGGAACAAAAACTAGATGGCAGTTAACAGCTCCAGAGAGAGTAACTCAACCCAGGAAAGAACCAAGCCCATGGCCAGGCTCAACTAATAATCACGACACTAGATAGCCAAAACCAAAAAGCAAAAGGATGGAAAAAACCATAGCCATTAAGCAACCACCAGCCAATAAACCCTCATAAGAAATAAAAGAGGCTATGGAAAAAGGCAAACATGCAAGCTCTGAAGCCTTGCAATCACCAAGCGATCATAAAACCAACACAACAAGAGACCAACAAGAGGAGAGAGCCACCAAAACCAGAGAGCAACCAATGCTCAACAATACCAACTAGAAATAATCCCGACCTCCATCAGAAGGAGATACCATTCTTAGGGTTTAGGTTTAGGTTTATTAAGTTTTAGGGTTTAAGTTTATTTTTAAATTTATTTAGTAACTTTAGGTTAGGTTTAGGGTTTAGACTTTATAATTTAGGGTTTATTCTTTAGGGTTATAGGGTTTATGCTTTTAGGGTTTAGGGTTTAGGGTTTAGGGTTAGGGTTTAGGGTTAAGGCTTTAGGGTTTAGATTTATAGGTTTAGGGTTCACAGTTTAGGGTTTAGGGTTTGGGATTTAGGGTTTTTTTTTTTAAATTAAGTAAACTGATAGGATTAGGTTTATTTAGTTTATTTTTTATTTATTTTAGTTTATTTTATTCTTTATTTTTATTTAGGTTTATTTTTTATTTTTAATTATAATGTATTTTAGTTTATGTTTTCATTTTAGTTTATTATAAGTTTAAGTTTAGGTTTAGGTTTATTTAGTAGTGTTTTATTTTATATTTTAGTTTAGGTTTAGGTTTATTTTTAGTAGAGTTTTATTTTATTTTATATTTAGTTTAGGTTTATTTTTTAGGTTTAGGTTTTTATTTTATTTTATTTTGTTTAAATTTGATTTTTTATTTTAGTTTTTTAGGTTTTATTTTTAGCTTAAGTTTAGGTTTATTTTAGTTTATTTTATTTTATTTAGTTTAGGTTTAGGTTTAAGTTTTATATATTTTACTTTAGTTTATTTTAGTTTAGGTTTATGTTTATTTTATTTTCTTTATTTTTATTATTTTTGGTTTATGTTATTTTTTTAGTTTAGGGTTTACATTTTATTTTTAAGGTTTATTTTTTTTTGGTTTAGGTTTTTATTTTATTTTATGTTTATTTTATTTTTATTTTTCCCAAGTTGTTTAGTTTAATTACATTTTTATTCATAGGTTTATTTTATTTTTTATTTTAATTTATGTTTTATTTATTTTATTTTATTTTGGTTTTATGTTTATTTTATTTTAATTAGGTTTAGGTTTAGTTTAGGTTTAGTTTAGGTTTCATTTTACTTAGATTTAGGTTTTTTTTTTTTTTTTTATTTTTAGGTTTTATTTAGTTTAGGTTTTAGGTTTTGGGGTTTAGGGTTTAGGGTTTAAAGTTTAGGGTTTAGTTTAGGTTTAGGGATTAGGGTTTATGGTTTAGGCTTACATTTAGGGATTAGGGATTAGGGTTTAGAATTTAGGGTTTTAGAGTTTAGGGTTTAGGATTTAGGGTATAGGGTTTAGGGTTTACGTATGTAGGTTTAGGGTTTAGGGTTTTTAGGTTTTTTTTAACACAGAATGAATTTAGATTCAACATTTCCTCATTTCAATTTCATCAACCAAGTAACATACCAAGTTATCTACCATAATGTTTACGACATAGATAAAAAATGAGATCACATAGGGCAAATCAAAAACCCTAAATAACTAGAACCATCCCTATGATAAAAGACGTTCAGAAGTAGATAAGATCTCAGTTTCTAGTTCCCATCAAAACCACCCCACCTCTAGTAGTGGGATGAACCATCACAACCTCGATCTCTCCCTCTGCCACCACCACGGTTATAACCTCCATCGCTGCTCCCACCTCCATAAACACCACTACTTCGACCACCACCTCCATATTCACCAGCACCTCTAGATCCCCACCACCAATTAAATGTCGCTCTTTGGCTCCACCGCTAGATCTAGACTGAGCCTGGTTGACGTGATGTTCTCACCGTCAAGGTTCTGCCTATTCTGAAGGTTTAGGTTTATTAGGTTTTATGGTTTAAGTTTATTTTTTAATTTATTTGGTTACTTTATGTTTAGTTTAATGTTTGGGGTTTAGGGTTTATGGTTTAGGGTTAGGGTTTAGGGTTTAGGGTTTAGGATTTTAGGTTCTATGCTTTTTAGGTTGGGGTTTAGGGTTTAGGGTTTAGGGACTTTTAGTCTTTTTTTAAGGTTATTTTAGGTTTAGGGTTTATGGTTTTGAGTTTACTGTGGTTTAGGGTTTAGTGTTTAGGATTTAGGGTTTGGGTTTAGGGTTTAGGGATTTTATTTTGGGGAAAGTTAGAATTTTATTACCATAAAGGAAAAGTTATAATATCCTTAAAAATGGTAAAGCTCTAAAATTATATTGCTCTCAAAGCTACAAGAAACTTAGAGAGCTAAACCCCCATCTAAGTTCATTAGAAAAAGATAAGGATAAAGTAGCAAATATAACACCTAAAAAGCATAAGAGAAAAAGAAACTAAGTAAGACTAAAACAAATCCTGAGAATAGTAAAAGGATGAGTCAGCAGCAATTCATGATTCCTTTGAGAAAGTAAGATAAGCAAGATCCACAACAACATCCCTTGGGTTGATCAACGACCATTCCTCTCAGAAAGTTCTAAGTCAGAAAAGAAATGCAAAACACTACAAAGGCAAAAGTCCTAGCTAAAAAGGATAAGGATAAATAGAGGAAAAAGAGAGAGCTTAGAAAGAGAAGGCTCAGGCTCAATTAGGATCATCTCAAGGGGCAATAATAAAGAAGAGGTGAGTAACATCAAAGCCATCATAGCCAGCATACTTGATATAAGAAAACATATATGGCCAGCAGTCCATAGAGTTCTAGATCTAACACCATTAAATAAAAAGCAACTGAGCAGCAACCAACTAGCAGCCAAACCACCAAACAAAAAACACAATAGACTAATCACAATAACCAAGAAAGAGGCTAGAACAAAGTCAGAACATGAATAATAGCCATTAACTAGATACCCATCCATGCTCCAAACAAGGAAAACCAAAACTAGCCATCAACAAGCACCAAACAAATGCTAATTAATAGAGAAACAACAAACAAAACCAAGATAGGAGCCCTCAAGCCAAACCAGGGTGAGCAACCATAAATGACTAAATAGCTCGAAATGAAATGATCAATCAAGGAAAAATAAGCTACATCTAGCGCAAATCATGAGAAGACAAACTAACCACACAAATGGGGGCCAAAGGCAGCTACCAACCACCCGAAACTAAAAAGTCTAATCCAAAAGGATCAAAAAAGGTTCAGTTAGCATAGTAAAAGGCTCCAACAAATTGTTGGGTTTAGCTTTTAGTTTTAGGGTTCAAGTTTTAGTTTAGGGTTTAGGGTTTTTGGTTGCTATTTTTTTTTAAGCTGAGAACAAATTCAGATTCAACATTTTATCTTTTCGATTTCATCAACTAAGTAACACACTAAGCTTTCTAAGACACAAGTGGTGACATAGATAAAAATGATCATGCATAGATCAAATCAAAAACCTTGGATAACTTGAACTGTCTCTACTATAAAGACACAGTTTCATAAGCAGTAGATCAGATAGTCCATTCTTTAGTTTCTCCCCATCAAAACCACCTGGCCTCTCAGGGGATCCACCAACATATCCCCATCTCTCCTCCACCATCACCATGGCTATAACCTTCGCTCCTCCCGCCTCCACAACCACCACTACTCTGACCACCACCTTCATATCCACCAACAACTCCAAATCCCCCACCACCAATGTGATAACCACCACCTCCGCCTTCACCTCTGCCGCCAGATTAGACTGAGCTTGGTTAACGGTGATGTTCCTGCCGTCAAGGCTTTGTTCATTCTTAGGGTTTAGGTTTAGGTTTAGGTTTATTAAGTTTTAGGTTTATGTTTATTTATTAATTTATTTAGTTACATTAGGTTTAGATTTAAGTTTAGGCTTTGGGGTTTAGGGTTTAGGTTTAGGGTTTAGGGTTGCAGGTTTAGAGTTTAAGGTTTAGGTTTTAAGTTTTATGCTTTTAGGGTTTAGGGTTTATGTTATGGTTTAGGTTTAGGGCTTAGGGTTTTATGGGGTTTAGGGTTAAATATTTAGGATTTAAGGTTTTTTTAAATTAAGTAAACCAATAGGTTTAGGTTTACTTGGTATATTTAGTTTATTTATTATTTATTTTAGTTTACTTTATTTTTTTGCTTTATTTAGATATATTTTTTATTTTTATTTAGTTTAGTTATTTTTATTATAATTTAGGTTTTTTATTTTAGTTTATTTTTTTGGTTTAGGTTTATTTTATTTTTAGTTGAGTTTTATTTTTATTTTATTTTTTTATGTTTAGGATTTTATTTTATTTTTTTAGGTTCAGGTTTTAGATTTTATTTTTTTTGTTTTATTTTTTAGTTTAGGTTTAGGTTTATTTTTAGTTTATTTTATTTTATTTAGATTTGGTTTAGGTTTAGGTTTTATTTATTTTAGTCTAGTTTATTTTAGTTTATGTTTAGGTTTATCTTTATTTTGTTTATTTATTTTATTTTATTTTAATTTAGGTTTAGGTTTTGTTTTAGTTTAGGGTTTAGGTTTTATTTTGTATTTATTTTTAGGTTTATTTTTTAGGTTTAGCTTTTTATTTTATTTTATTTTAAGTATATTTTATTTATGTTTTAGGTTTTGTTTTATATTTTATTTAGGTTTTTTATTCTTAGGTTTATTTTATTTTATAGTTTAGTTTAAGATTTTATTTATTTTATTTTAGTTTATTTTTATTTTTTTATTTTATTTTATTTTATTTTTTTGTTTAGGTTTAGGTTTTAGTTTAGCTTTTTATTTTATTTTATTTTTTATTTTATTTAGGTTTTGGTTTTATTTATTTATTTGATTTTTAGGTTTTATTTAGTTTAGGTTTCTAGGTTTTTAAGGTTTAGGGTTTTGGTTTAGGTCTTTGGTTTAGGGTTTAAGGTTTTTTTTAAAAGAAAACCCATTTAGGGGAGAATTTTATTGCCACAAATAAAGGAGTACAAGTTCCTTAAGAGGGAAAATTTTCTTAATTACCTCAATATGCTACACTCGCTAGAGAAAAGTCCCCTATCTAATAAAACAAAAGCAAGGAAATAAAAACCTAAGCAAAAGAAATAAAAGACCAAAAAACAACTAAGCAACAACATAGTAAATAGGAGGATCAGTCAAAGCCCACTACTAGAATCAAAAGTCTTTTGAGAGTTGCATAATCCACATCCAGGATCTGAAACTTGCAAAGAACCTATAAAAGAATCCTGCAAACTACTAGAAGCATAGCTAGAGAAAATCAAGCTTAAGCACATAATAAAGAGCAATATAAGAGAAAATTTCAAATAAGGCTTAGGCTCAGTCACCTTCATATTAAGTGGCAACCACAAATGTGAGCAACCGAACTTCAAAAGAAGGGTTACAGTCACATATGCTACTACCAGCCAAAAGATAATAGAGAAATCATCCCAACCATCATTGCCAATTTACCTTCATGAAGGCAATCCACCAAAGACAATTCTCTAGTACCTGCTGACCAACCAATAGAAACAAATGCAATAAATCACCCAGCTGACTAAAGGTCACCAAGCCCAAAAGGAAGTAGCATCAACAAAATGACCACAATATAAATGAAAGAGCTCCTACCAAGATTTCACCCAGAAAGCAAAGCCACCATGTATAGGAACCACACCTACTAGTGTCACCGTGACTACCACAAGAAACAACCCCAAACCAAAATAATTACCAACAACTAGCACTAAGAAACCAACAATTCCAAAACAGATCTGAGAACAAGGCAAACACTAACAGCAGCCACCATTCCAACCTCAACAGTAGAGGCAAGAAATAAAAAGGTAGTCAAAATACCTCATTCAGAGACAGGAAGAAGGCCATAGGAAAACCGCAGCACTAGAGAGAGGAAAAAGAACCCATGAGGAGACCAAAGGGGCATCCAGAAAACACTAGAAAATCAACACTAAGAGCAATAGGAAAAATATCCAAGCCCACCCTACCAACCAAGATGTAAGACATAAGAAACAAAGGGAGCCAAAGAAACAAAAAGCAGTCCAAATCCTCAGCCAAAATAATAGACTAGACAACAACACTCAAGGAAAAAATAGCAGCCACCCAACTGAACAAATAACCAATATCAACAACTAACAAATAGCCACCATAAAGCCAAAAATAAAATAAAGAAAAACCACCAAAGGCAACCCTACCAGGTAATAAGATTTCATAAAGAAAACCAAAAAGGAAACCAACCAAACCAGCTAGCCCATAAAGTCACCTAATTAACAAGATAGCCAACCCAATAAGGAAGCTACCTAAAGGGGAGGAAATCCCAACACATAGAAAGATATGCATAGTGACAAACCAACAAGAAGCCACCAAAAACAACTAAGAAAGAAATGGTAATAACCTAACTAAATAAAAAGCCACAGCCTGGGAGGACCACCCAACCTCCAATAGCCAAGCAGAGTGGATAGGAAAATTAACCAGGCCCCTTCTAGACACCAAGGATTAAAAAAAAGTACCAAAGAGAAAATAGGATACTAACGACCACCAATCAGCACCCTTCTAGCCACAAGGTAAAGGAAAACACCAACAAACAAAAGCCACCAAGCCTATAATGGATGAAAAGACAAAAACCACCAAAAGCCCTAGCACAAACTCAAGAGTGAAATGATAATAGCCATCAAATAATAGCCACCCAAGATAGCCAAGTAGAGGGTAGCAAATAGCAGCACCCCCCAGGCCCAAAATAATAGCAGAAAAACCTTCGTAAGTAAGGAAATAGCCATCCAAAACTAGAGGCAAAACTAGATCCAATTAAGAAAAGGGAAAAGCTGAATGTAGGTAGAGGCATAACCTAAAAAGAGGCCACCACAAGTTCAAGGAAGCACTTAAAGAAGCTGTTGACATTCAGAACCCTAAATAAAATAGTCAACCAAAGAGAACACCTCTCCAATAAGAGAGGCTAATAGCCAGCCACCACCTCAAAGAGTCTCCCAAATATTATAGCATAAACTAGACAAGGGAGTGAACCAGGCAGAGGAAAGTAGCAAAATGAAAATGCACATAGACAAAAACATAGAAAACCCAAAAAACACAAAGCAAATTTAATTTCTAAGATAAGGTAATCCAGTGTTATCTAGATTAACCAACCCTCTCAATTGTTTAGGTAAATTAAGATTATCATAACGAGTGAGATCATTTAATTTAGCACCTAGATTAGCTAGAAAATCTACACAGACATTTCATTCATGCCAAATGTGAGAAATTTTAAAGCATACCTGAGAGAGGAGTGTTCTAGTATGATTAAGAAGATAGAATAAATCGTATTCCCCATCTTAGGAAGTGGATGTCAATGAGTTAAAGAGCATCAACTTCAATCCAAATATTGAAGAAATCTTTTTGCAAATTAATGTCAACAGCTTTGTTTACAACCACTAATTCAACATAGATAACAGAATAAGCTTTAAGAGGATAAGCAAAAACAAAAATGACATTACCTTCAAAATCCCTAAAAATGCCACCACAATCAAATGTATTCTGAGAGACAGAGCCATGAGTATTAATTTTAATAATATTATTATTAGGTTTTATCCAATATATAATCTTATCTTCCTTATAGAAGGTGATCTCAGGCAGGTAAAGACCCAATCTTTTGGCCATAAATTTGCAACCTCCAAAATGTGTGTTACTAATTAAATAAGCATTAATTAATGCATGATTTTTTTCTTTGGTTCTAGCAATGATCCTTTTATGATTCAAAGGAATACCACAATATTTAGCATCATTTCGATCCATCCATATGAACTGAATAAGGGTAATGGCAATTAAAACTTTGATATGAACTTTCATAGTTTTGTGGAAACAAGCTTCAAGAAGTTGATATAAAGAAAGAAAGCCATGGAAATGATTAGTATTAAAAAGATCAAACCAAACCCATAATTTAGAGGCAATAACACCATTAAAAAAAATGATTAACCTTTTTGATATGAAAACAACAATAACATTTGGATGGAAAATGAAATCCTTTATCCGAGAGCAAGGAATCAACATGAATGAACTTTTTTTATTATTCTCCAAGTAAGGAAAGAATAAGGGATAGGGATGATATTATTCCAAAGTTAATTAATACATTTGAAGAAATATGAGCATCTCTAATATAATTCCAAGCCTCTTTAAGAATAAAATCACCATTATAAGACAGCTTAAAAAGAATTTGATTAGGCTTGTTGGAAAAGATAGGAATATCACTAAATTTATCAATAAGAGAGATATGAATAAATTGGCTAAGTTTACTATCATTCCACTTATTATTAAGCCAAGATGAGTTACCTTTAGCAGGAACAATAGAATGAGTAGATAAAAAAGAATCAATAGAACCACCACCAATCTAGTTGTCTTGCCAAAAGAAAGAAGATCTCGAATTTATACCCCAAGATATCAAGGATTTAGCCTCCCATTTAATGGAGCAAAGCCTTTTTCTGAACTGAGGAGTCACCAACTTTATAAGTACATATTAGAGGGTGCTTACCTTGGCAATATTTAGCTATCATAAAATTAGCCTAGAGGCTATCTTTGTTTCAAAAATTCCACCAACGTTCATTGGAGAAGGCAGTAATAGCTTCACAAATAGGTTTGCAACCAAGTGCACTTTCACCCAAAGGACCTCAACATTTATGCCAAGAAGTCCAATGCATCCTTTTAACTAAATTATTAGAGCCCCAGAAAAATTTATTAAGGAGTGGATCAATTCTATTTAAGATAGAATTAGTAGGGATAATGGTTTGAATAAGATATAAAGGCATCGAATTAATAGTACTCCTAAAAAGTAAGGCTGCCACCAAAAGAAAGTAAGTGAAATTCTCACCCTGAAATTTTATTAGTGAAATTCCAACATCAAAATTTTATTAGAAATTTTTTGGATAAGCTCATCAAAAAAGATGGGATCTTTTTGTCTTTTGAGAAGAGGAGCAACCATATATTTAATAGGGAGTTGCTGGTGTTTAAAGCTATTGATTATCAAGATATGATTGATTTTATTATTAGAAATTTTAGAAGAGGTAATAAAGTAGCTCTTTCTTTCATTAATAGAAATACCACTTTCTCTACCAAAATTATTTAAAAATTTCTTAAGCCTTTCGATATGATGAAAAGAAGCATTACAAAAGATAATGAAATCATCAACAAAGCTAAGATGAGAAACAGTGATACCACCGAGGGTTCTAAAGTACATGCTAGGGTTGTTATTGAATAAATCATTTAAACCCCTAGAAAGGAATTCCACAAGAATAATAATACAAAGAAGTGGACAAAGGATCTCCTTGTCTCAATCCATGAAAAGGAAAGAAGCTTAAAGCTTCACCATTACAAAGAATTGAAAACCGTGGCATTATTAATTTGATTTTAATAAGGTTAATGAAATTATCAGAGAAACCAAATAAATGCAGTTTATTTAAAAGAAAATCCTAAGAGATATTATCAAATGCTTTAGAAATATCTGATTTAAAAATGATGTTACCACCTCTAGTTGGAACATCAAAATCATGAATAAGCTCTTGAGCAAGAAGAATGTTATCAGATATAGATCTCCCTCTAACAAAACTAGTTTGGTTGAGAGAGATAATTTTTGAAGTAAAGGACTAAGTCTATTAGTAAGAATTTTAGAAATCAATTTATTAAAGAAAGTGTAAAGACTAATAGGCCTAAAATCACTCCAAGAGTCTGGATTATCCTTTTTAGGTATGAGAATAATGGAAGTGCTTGAAAAATACTTAACGAGAGGATTACTAATAAAAAATCAACAATAGCATCGATTAAGTCATGCTTAATAATAGACCAATAATTTGAAAACATTGAGTAGTATAACCCTCCAGACCAGTAATGAAATCAATGTTCATACTATTGAGAACTTTACCAATCTCATCTTCAGTAGGCAACCTAGTAAGCTAATGATTATCATCATTGGTAATAATAGAGGGAATCAAAGGTGAATTAGAAATAGCTTCATAAGAGTGGCTTTTATTAAGAATATTTCTAAAGTGGTTAATAACATAATCTTTAATAACATTAATATTAGTAATCCAATCTCCAATATCATTTTTCATTTTTTGGATATAATTTAAAGCTTACTTTTATTAAATAAAGCATAAAAATACCTGTATTTGTCCCCATCAACAATATGTTTACCAGCATCATTTTTCCACCAATAGGTCTCCTCCATATTCTCATAATTAACAAGTTTATCTTTAGCTTCATTCAAATCTTTAAGCTTAGAAGAGTCAGTAAAAATAGCATTTTCAAGTTCACAAACCAAAAGTTCCATGTTTTTTATATTAGCAAAAATATTTTTAGAATAATGTTTATTCCACCAAACCAAATTTTGTTTGAGCTTTTTAAGCTTAAACCATAATCTATCCATACCCCTAATCGAATCATCGTGGTTTGCAATCCAATTAATGGCCATGACTTTAAGAAAATCTAGATGCTGAATATACATATTTTAAAATCTGAAAGAGGCCATGATGTTTAATATTTTAGAGTTTTCTTTAACATAAACCAGAAGTGGGGCTTGATCAGATAAAGTTTTACTAAAATGGTCAACAGAGGTAAGAGGCCATTAATTAATCTAATGAGAGTTGAAAAGAATTCTTCTAAATGATGCCAGAGCTTAGAGTTTTGCCAAGTATAATTAGAGCCTTTAAAACCAATTTAAAAAAGTTTACAATTATGAATTATATTAGAATGTTCTTCCATATAATGAATATTATGCAAGCAACCACTCCTTTTTGAAGAATACATAATAGTGTTGAAATCACCCAACCAACCAAGGTTTGTTAACAGAAAGAGAAAACTTCTCAATTCTCTCAAAGAACATTTTTTGACACTCTATTGCAAGAAGCATAAATAAAAGAGCCCAGCACACAAGAGTCACCAAAAGAAATTTAAGCATTGAAAACTTGTTGTAGATCATCTAAAATTAAAACATTTAAGAAGCTATTCCAAAAGCAAAATTTTATTACTGATGTTAGAAAAAAAATTACTAAAGCCAAGCATTCTAGTAACATGATTTATTTTATCAGCATGTATAAGAGGTTCAATAACAATAAGTAAAGAGATATTGTTAATTTTATTGAGATTTCTAATACGATTATGAACAGTGAGGGTACCAACCCCTCTTAACATTCCAAATAAAAAAATTAAACATAAAGAAAATTGTAAAAGGAAATTAAAGGATAATAATAAAGAGAGAGAGAGAATAACAAATCCTCTTCTAAGAAAAAAATTGAAACAACACATTATTTATGTGAAGAGTATCCAGATCTAGTAGATCTGACAAAAATAGGAGGTTGCATATTAGAGTTTTTACTATTTTTTAAGGATAGTTTAGAATTTTTTATTTATATCCAAAGTGTCACCATTAGATATAGATTGATTAAAAATATTATTAATAGGATAAGGATCAGCAAGAACATCTCTAATCACAACTTCCCCCTCTTCCAAATCATCATTTTATTGAAAAGTGGGATTAGAATGAAGATCAATCTTGGAATTAGGGGAAGGAGAAGATATTATACCATTCAAAGCACAATTACCAATGTTAGAATTAGTATTTTGCTCAAGAATTTCAGCCACTAAAAGGTTATCATTTAAATCCTCATTCTCATCAATTAATGCTAGCAAAGAAGAAGGAATAGACTCATTAGAAAATGAATCATCATTTTTTTAGCCTCTTTGAATTTGGAATTAGCCATAATGGGATATTCTCATGTAAAGAAAGGTTGTTGGGCAAACCATCTTTTTCAACATTATTAGTACCTTTGTCATGGTTGAATGAAAGAATCAACAATTTTAGAAACTTTAGAACATTCCAAAGAGTCGACCTAATATCAACATTTAAGTTATTTTCAGGCATAGAAATAGTTTTATTAACTTTATCCGAAGCTAATTTAGAGTTATGATCATTCAAAATTTTCTTTTTAAGATGCGGCTAAAGAACAAAACAATCTGAATTATCATGACCATGTATCTTGCAATGGGAACAGAAAACCAAAAAATTTTCAAATTCGACCTTTTTTAAATAACCAAACTTTTCAGATCAAATCCAAACCTCCTTAGTATGTTTTTTAGATATGTCAAGTTCAACCAATATATGACCAACAAAGGGACAGGATCTCACAGTGATCGCTTGATCAATTTGGAGTGGCCGACCAAAAAAAGCCTCGACAACAAACAAAATTTGGCGTGTAACATAATGGATTCTTATATTTGGAAGAGCTAACCAGATAAGAATAATAAGTGATTCATCCTTTATATCAAAAAGGGGAGACCACTTCAACAAATGCATTTGATAATTAAATATAAAATAAGATCGACTCGAGAAAACCTTTGAATAATCCAAATCATTCATAAGTTGAATTGGAATATGTCTTGGATTAGTCAAGCTAATAGAAAGCTCTAAAAGTTTAAGGTTATGAAGAAAGGATCATATATTTTCCAAATTCGGCCAGTGCAACTCAAATTTTCCAACCAAAGTAAATTCAAATGGTTTTGTAAGCTTTTTGACATCATGATCCAAACACATGATCGCAGGCATACCCCAAAAAGAAGTCAAAATCATATTCACCTAGTCAGATATGGTAGAGCTCTTACCAGAAAGTGCATCCTTAAAGGATTTAATAGCAAGTATGGCATTAGGTTCAGGAATCCCCAAAAAATCAGATGCCCTAGTTGAATAATCCAAATTGGGAAATGTAATCCGTGGGTTCTAGGTCACCGAATCCTTATTCATAAGAGACACATCACATGAGTGGCCACATATTTGAAAGGATCCTTAAAATGGTCGATAATGATGAAGGAGCCACCAAAAATGTGAGATGGGGATGCATCGACCAAAGGGAAAAATGAAATCGCCATAATGCCATGAAGGAGAACTAGGATTACTAGGTTTAGGTTTCTAGAGTTTAGGGTGTAGAGTTTAGAGTTTAGGTTTTAGTTTAGGTTTAGGGTTTAGGGTTTAGGTTCAGGTTTAGTTTTAGGTTTAGGTTTAGGGGTTAGAGTTTAAGGTTTAGGGTTTAGGTTTAGGATTATGTTTAGGTTTAGGTTTAGGTTTAGGTTTAGGTTTAGTTTTAGGTTTAGGTTTAGGGTTTAGGTTTAGGTTTTAGGTTTAGGTTTAGTTTTAGGTTTAGGTTTAGGTTTAGGGTTTAGAGTTTATGTTTAGATTTTATTTTAGGGTTTGGAGTTTAGGGTTTAGGGTTTTTGGGATTAGGGTTTTAGGGTTTATTATATAGGGTAGTGTTTACGATTTAGTGTTTAAGGTTTAGTGCTTAGGCTTTAGGGTTTTAGGTTTAGGGAGTTAACAGGGTTAAGGTTAGATTAGGGATTAAGATTTAGTGTTTTTTTGGTTTAGGGTTAGTTTTATGTTTAGGGTTTAGGGTTTAGGGTTTAAGGTTATGGGGCTTAGGGTTTTGGGTTTAGGGTTTAGGGTTTATTTAGGGATTAAGGTTTAAGTTTTAAGGATTAGGGTTTAGTGTTTTTTAGGGTTTAGAGTTTAGGGTGTAGGGTTAGTTTTAGGGCTTAGTTTTAGGATTTAGTGTTTAGGGTTTAGGGTTTAGCATTTAGGTTTTTATTTTAAATTAAGTAAACAATAAGTTTATGTTTATTTAGTTTATTTTATATTTTTATTTAATTTAATTTTTTTATTTAGTTTAATTTATTTATTTTAATTTAGGTTTTTCATTTTGGTTTATCTTTTAGGTTTAGGTTTAAGTTTAGATTTATGTTTATGTTTTAGTTTTCTTTTATTTTTATTTTATTTTTTAGGTTTAGGTATACTTTTTAATTTTATATTTAGGTTTTGGTTTTTATTTTATATTTTTTAGGTTTAGGTTTTAGGTTTTTATTTTAGGTTTATTTTTATGTTTTATTTTTTAAGTTTAGGTATAGGTTTATTTTTAGTTTATTTTATTATATTTAGTTTATGGTTTAGGTTTAGTTTATTTAAGGCTATGCTTTTATTTATTTTTAGGTTTTATTTAATTTAGTTTTAGATTTTTAGGTTTTTAGGGTTTAAGCTTTAAGGTTTTGGGTTTAGGGTTTTAGGGATAGTGTTTAGGGTTAGGGACTAGGGTTTAGGGTTTGGGATTTAGTGTTGAGGCTTTTGGATTTAGGGTTTTTAGGGTTTTGATTTTAGGGTTATCTTAAGGTTTAGAGTTTTTTTAAAAAAAAATTAAGTAAACGAATAGGTTAGGTTTATTTATTTTAGTATATTTTACATTTTTTATTTATGTTTATTTTGTTTAGTTTATTTATCTTAATTTAGGTTTTTTATTTTAATTTATTTTCTATGTTTAGGTTTAGGTTTAAGTTTATTTTTTAGTTAAGTTTTATTTTTTTTATTTTTTGGGTTTAGGTTTTATTTTTTATTTTTAGGATTTGGTTTAGGTTTAGGTTTTATTTTATTTTCTTAGGTCTATGTTTTAGGTTTATTTTTAGTTTTTATATTATTTGTTTAGATTTTGGTTTATTTTTAGTTTATTTTATTTTATTTAGTTTAGATTTAGGTTTTATTTATATTAGTTAAGTTTATTTAGTTTAGGTTTAGGTTTATTTTAATTTGATTATTTCATTTTATTTTAAGTTTAGTTTTTTATTAGGTTTCGAGTTTAGGTTTTATTTTATTTATTTATTTTATGGTTTTATTTTTTAGGCTTGGGATTTTATTTAGGTTTTATTTTATTTTATTTATTTTAGGTTTATTTTAAATTTATTTTATTTTTATTTTATGTTTAGTTTTTATTTTATTTAGGTTTTTTATTCCTAGGTATATTTTTCGGTTTTATTTTTTAGTTTATGGTTTAGAGTGTTTTTTTAAAAAAAATTTAAGTAAATTAGTAGGTTTGGGTTTATTTACTTTATTTAGTTTATTTTTTATTTATTTTACTGTATTTTATTTTTAATTTTTATTTAAGATTTTTTTATTTAGTTTATTTTATTTATTTTAGTTTAAGTTTTCTTATTTTAGTTTATTTTTTAGGTTTAAGTTTATGTTTAGGTTTTTTTAGCTTAGTTTTACTTTTATTTTTAGGTTCAGGTTTAGGTTTCTATTATTTTCTTAGGTTTAGGTTTTAGGTTATTATTTGAGGTTTTTTAAGTTTAAATTTTATTTAGGCTTAGGTTTATTTTTAGTTTATTTTATTTTATTTAGTTTAGGTTGAGGTGTAGTTTACTTATGTTTAGGTTTAGGTTTTAATTATTTTAGTTTAATTCATTTTACTTTAGGTTTATTTTATTTTTAATTTTGGTTTAGGTCTTTTTAAGTTTAGGGTTTAGGTGTTATTTTTTTATTTATTTTTAGATTTATTTTTTTATGTTTAAATTTTTATATATTTTATTTTAGTTTAGATTTTATTTTCTTTTTATTTTATTTTTAGGTTTAGGTTTAGGTTAAGGTTTAGGTTTTAGTTTAGATTTTTATTTTATTTTATTTTATTTTATTATCTTATTTAGGTCTAGGTTTTAAAGTTTAGGGTATAAGCTTTATGGTTTAGGTTTTGGGTTTGGGTTTAGTGTTTAGGGTTTAGGGTTTTCAGGGTTTAGGATTTAGGGTTTAGGTTTTAGGTTTAAGGTTTAGGTTTTAGTTTAGGGTTTAGGGATTAGGGTTTAAGGTTTAGGGTTTATGATTTTTTTTAATAGAGTTTAAGGTTTTAGGGTTTAAGTTTTAAGGTTTATGGTTTAGGGTTTAGGGTTTTAAGTTTTTGGGTTTGAGGTTGTAGGTTTAGGGTTAGGGTTTTTTTATTCTTTTATTTTTCTTATTTTTTATTTTTTGTTAAATTAAGTAAAATGGTAGGTTTAAGCTTATTTAGTTTATTTTTTTATTTATTTTAGTTTATTTTATTTTTTATTTTTATTTAGGTTTATTTTTATTTTTATTTTTATGTAGTTTAGTTTATTTATTTTAGTTTAGGTTTTTTATTTTAGTTTATTTTTTAGGTTTACATTTAGGTTTAGTTTTTTTTATTTTAATTTTATTTTTTGGTTTAGCTTTTATTTTTTATTTTTAGGTTTAGGTTTAGGTTTTTATTTTACTTTTTTAGGTTTATGTTTTAGGTTTTTATTTTAGGTTTAATTTTTTAGTTTAGGTTTAGGTTTATGCTTAGTTTTTTTTTATTTAGTTTAGTTTATGTTTAGGTGTTGGTTTAGTTTATTTTAGGTTTAGGTTTGCTTTTATTTATTTTAGTTTAGGTAATTTTAGTTTAGGTTTAGGTTTAATTTATTTTTATTTTAGTTTTAGGTTTTTTTTTTTTTTTGTTTAGGATTTAGGTTTTATTTTTTATTTATTTTTAAGTTTATTTTTTGGGTTTATGTTTTTATTTAGTTTTTATTTTATTATATTTTAAGTTTATTTTATAGGTTTAGTTTTTATTTTATTTAGGTTTTTTTATTTTTTTTAGCTTAGTTTAGGATTTTATTTATTTTATTTTTGTTTAGTTTTTATTTATTTTTTTCTTTTATGTTTAAGTTTAGGTTTTAGTTTATGTTTTTATTTTATTTTTATTTTTTATTCTATTTTTGTTTAGTTTTTTTATTTATTTTATTTTAGGTTTTATTTAAGTTTAGGTTTAGGTTTTTAGCTTTTTAGGGATCAGGGTTAGTTTAGGGTTTGGGGTTTAGGGTGTGGGGTTTAGTGTTCAGGGTGTAGGGTTTTTAATTCTTTTTTAGGGTTATGGTTTAGGGTTTAAGTTTTAGGGTTTATGGTTTAGGGTTTAGATTTCAAGGTTTAAAGTTTATTGTTTAGGGTTTAGGGTTCATGTTTTAATTTAGGGTTTAGGGTTTTTGGTTATGTTTTTTAACAGAGAACAAATTTAGATTCAACTTTTCTACTTTTTGAATTCATTAACCAAGTAACACACCAAGTTTTCTAAGACACAAGAGACGACAAAGATAAAAAATGAGCATGCATAGAGCAAATCAAAAAATCTAGATAACTAGAATCGTCTCTGCTATAAAGACACAATTCCATAAGCAACAGATTGGATTGGCTATTTTTTAGTTTCTTCAGTTTCGATCAAAACCACCCTAGCCTCTTGAGTAGTAGGATCCACCATCATATCCCCAATCTCTCCCTCGCCACCAGGTGGCTAACCTCTCTCCTCCCACCACCATAACCACCATTTCTCGACCATGACCTCCATATCCACGAGTACCTCCAGATCCCCACCACCACTACGATAATCACCGCCTCTACCTTCGCCTCCACTGTCAGATCTAGACTAAGCATGGTTAATGGTGATGTTCCTACCATCAAGGTTCTGCCCATTCTTAGGGTTTTTTTTTTAAAATCAAAAGTGGGAGAATTATATTGCCAAAAAGAAAGGGATACAAGGTCCTTAAAGGAAATAAATCTCTAAACTAATGCTCAAAGAGCTACAATTAACCTCCTAAAGAGATAAATTTCCCACCTATTACAAAAAAACCAAAGCAAAATAAAGAAATGAAAAAAATTAAGAAAGAAACAACACCAAATTCCAAGAAGGCCAGCCAAAGCCATATATATCCCAAAATCTTCTAAGAGATGCAAACCACCTCTGACCCCAAAACATGCCACAAACCAGCAAATAACTTAATATAGAGATAAACATCTAGAAATAAGGATAAGTTAAATACACAAAAGGAACAAAATGATTAAAATCTTAGATATGGCTCAGGCTCAGTCATATTCATCTCAAAGGGAAATTGGATATGTGAGTATCCAAACTTTAGAATAATGGTTACAATCACATATGGTGCTACTAGATAAAAAGGATAATAGAGGAAGCATCCCACCCTTCATAATAAACTTACCTCAATTAAACCAAATAGCTAAGAGCTCACCAAGTTCTAGTATCTATCATCAGGATTAAATAGAAAACTAACCAGCAAAACATCCAGCCAAACCAGAGCAAAGAAACCAACCAAACAAGACAACAACCAAGAAACAACCACCATCGAAGCCACCCAAAACAAATAAAGACCAAAGGTAAAGAACTAAAAATTTTGCAGATGCACCAACCAATAGCACAGCTGCAGCCAGCCATCAAAGCCACCTAGCCAGCCATAGTAGTAGGAATCAGTAGAAACAGTAATAGAGATAAGAACAACCAAAGCCACATATAGGTTCATCCCATAATAGAAAGAAATGACAAGCCAATGGGCCATCTAGCCAACAGGCAAACACCATAAAAAAACTTCAAAAAAACCACCAAAAAAGGGAATAAAAATTAGATGGCAGGTAATAGCTCCAAAGAGAGTAAACTTAGCCAAGGATAGAATAAAGCCCACTTCCAGGCCCAACCAATAATCGTGATGCTTGATAGCAAAAATCAAAAGAAAAAGGCTAGAAAAAACCACAGCCATTAAGCAACCACCAGCCAATAAACCCTCACAGGAAAGAAAGAGGCTAGGAAAAAAATGCAAATAAGCAAGCTTTGAAGCCTACCAATCACCATGCCATCCTAAAACCAACACAGTAGGAGACCAACAAGAGGAGAGCCACCAAAACTAGGGGGCAAGTAAATCTCAATAGTACCAACCAGAAATAATCTCAACCTCCATCAAAAGGAGATATCATTCTTAGGGTTTAGGTTTAGGTTTAAGTTTATTAGGTTTTAGGGTTTGGGTTTATTTTATAATTTATTTACTTACTTTAGGTTTAGGTTTAGGGTTTAGGGTTTAGGGTTTAGCATTAGGGTTTAGGGTTTAGGGTTTATGGTTTAGGGTTTTTGGCATAGGGGTTAGGGTTTAGAGTTTAGGGTTGTTGGTTTAAGGTTTAGGGTTTGAGGTTTAGGATTTAGGGTTTATGGTTTTTTTTTAAAAATTAAGTAAATCAATAGGTTTAGGCTTTTTTAGTTTATATTTTATTTATTTTAGTTTATTTTATTTTTTATTTTTATTTAAGTTTATTTTTTTATTTAGTTTAGTTTCTAAATTTTAGTTTATTTTCTAAGTTTAGGTTTATTTTTAAGTTGAGTTTTATTTTTTTTTTTTTTTTCAGGCTTAGGTTTTATTTTTTACTTTTAGGTTTAGGCTGATGTTTTTATTTTATTTTTTTAGGTTAAGGTTTTAGGTTTTTATTTTAGCTTTATTTTTAGGTTTTAATTTTTTATTTTAGGTTTAGGTTTATTTTTAGTTTATTTTATTTTATTTAGTTTTATTTTAGGTTTAGGTTTTATTTATTTTAGTTTAGTTTATTTCGTTTAGGTTTAAGTTTAATTTTATTTTAGTTTTATTTTTGGTTTAGGTTTTTTTAGTTTAGTGTTTCAGTATTATTTTAAGGTTTATTTCTTAAGTTTAGGTTTTTATTTTATTTTATTTTTGGTTTATTTTATTTTTATTTTACATTTAGTTTTTATTTTATTTAGGCTTTTTATTATTAGGCTTATTTTATTTTTTTAGTTTAGCTTAGAATTTTATTTATTATATTTTAATTTAGTTTTTTTATTTTATTTTATTTATAGGTTTAGGTTTAGGTTTAGGTTTTAGTTTATGTTTTCATTTTATTTAGATTTATGTTTTTTTATTTATTTTATTTTTGGTTTTTATTTAATTTAAGATTAGGTTTTTAGGTTTTAAGGTTTAGGGTTTAGGGTTTAGGGTTTAGGGTTTAGGGTTTATGGTTTAGGGTTTAGGGTTTAGGCTTTGAGGTTTAGGGTTTAGGGTTTAGGTTATAGGTTTTAGGGTTTTGGGTTTTGGGTTTACCATTTTAGGGTTTAGAGTTTAGGGTTTTAGGGTTTAGGTTTTAGGGTTTACGATTGTAGGTTTAGGGTTTAGGGTTTAAGGTTCATGTTTTAATTTAGTGTTTAGGGTTTTTGGTTTTCTTTTTAATAGTTAACAAATTTAGATTCAACATTTCTTCTTTTTGATTTCATCAACCAAGTAACACACCATGTTTTCTAAGACACAAGTGATGACATAGATAAAAAATAAGCATGCATAGAGCAAATCAAAAACCCTAGATAACTTGAACTATCTCTACTGTAAAGATACAGCTCCATAAGTAGCAGATCAGATCTACCGTTCTTCAGTTTCTCCAGTTCCCATTAGAACCACCGCAGCCTCTCGAGTAGCGAATCCACCAACATATCCCGATCCCTCCCTCCACTACCACGTAACCTCTCTCACTCTCCGGCCTCCACCACGAACCTCCAAATCCCACACACCACCACTCGATGTCGTAATCGCCTTGCCTCCATGCATCTAGGCGAGGGTTGACGGTGATGTTCCTACCATTAAGGTTATGCCCATTCTTAAGGTTTATGTTTTGGTTTAGGTTTATTAGGTTTTGGGGTTTAGGTTTATTTTTTAATTTATTTAATTACTTTAGGTTTAGGTTTAAGGTTTGAGGTTTAGGGTTTAGGGTTAGGGTTTCAGGTTTAGGCCTTAGGCTTTTGGCTTTAGGGTTTAAGATTTTAGGTTTTATGTTTTTAGGGTTTAAGGTTTAAGGTTTAGGGTTAGGGTTTAAGGTTTTGTATTTAGGGTTTAGTGTGTAGGCTTTTGGGTTTAGGGTAAGTTTAAGGTTTAGGGTTTATGGTTTTAGAGTTTAGGGTTTAGGTTTTGGTTTTGTGTTTAGGGTTTAGGGTTTAGGGTTTAGGGTTTTAGGGTTTAGGGTTGTTTAAGGTTTAGGGTTTAAGGTATTTTTTTTGTGAAAGTTAGAATTTTATTACCATAAACGGAAAAGACAATGTCCTTAAAAGGGTAAAACCTAAAATTCTGACTCTAATAAAAAAACCTAGAGAGCTAAACCCCCATCTAAGTACATTAGAAAAAGAAAAGAAAATAATAGAGCAAATACAGTGCCTAAAAGGCATAAGAGAAAATAGCATATAGTAAGACAAACAAATCTTGAAAATGGTAAAAGGATGAGTTAGCAGCAGTTCATGATTCCTTTGAAAATGCAAGATAAGCAAGATCCACAACAATATCACTTGGGTTGATTGAGCAACGACCATACCTCTATCTGATTCCAACTTGTAAAAAAAATTTGCAAAACACTATAAAGGAAAAAGTCATACCTAAAAATGATAAGGATAAAGAGAGGAAAAGGAGAGAGCTTAAAAAGAAAAGGCTCAAGATTAGTTAGGATCATCTCAAGGGGAAACAATAAACCTATCAATTGATTGATAAATAGCACTAGACCAGGGAAAACAAGTACCAGCCATCGTATCCGAGACAATGCTAATTAATTGAGAAATAGCCACAAAACTAAGATAGAGCCCTCAAGAAAGTCCTAACAATAAGAAGTCACCAAGCTAAACCAGGGTGAACAACCATAAATGACTAAATAGCTCAGAAATGAAACCATCAATTGAAGGAAACATAAGTTGCAGCCAGTGTAAATCACTAGAAGATAAAACAACCCCACAAAAGGGGGCCATAGGCAGCCACCAACCAACAGAAACCAAAATGTCAAATCCAAAATGATTAATAAAGTTTCAGCTAGCATAGCAAAAGGCTTTAGAAAATTATTGAGTTCAGGTTTTAGGATTAAATTTCAATTTTTTTTAGGGTTTAGGATTTTTTTAATAGAGAACAAGTTGAGTTTCAATATTTCTTTTTCTATTTCATCAACCAAGTAACACAATAAGTTTTCTAAGGCAGTGGTGACATAAATAAAAAATGAGCAGCATAGAGCAAATCAAAATCCTTGATACACATAACTTCTATAATATAAAACATAGTTTCATAAGTAGATCAAATATTGAAATCAACTTGTTTAGGGATTAGGATTAGGTTTTCATGTTTAGGGATTAGGATATTTTACTATTTAGGGTTTAGAGTTTAGCATTTAGTGATTAGGGTTTAGGGATTTTTTAGAGTTTAGGGTTTAGGGTTTAGGGTTTAGGGTTTTTTTTTTAATTAAGTAAATCGGTCGGTTTAAGTTTATTTAGTATATTTAGTTTTATTATTATTTATTTTAGTGAACTTTATTTTTTATTTTTATTTAGGTTTTTTTTTGTATTTTTATTTAGTTTAGTTTTCTTATTATAGTTTAGGTTCTTTATTTTAATTTATATTTTAGGTTTAAGTTTAGGTTTACATTTTAGTTTAGTTTTAATTTTATTTTATTTTTTAGGTTTAGGTTTTACTTTTTATTTTTAGGTTTAAGTATAGGATTTTATTTAATTTTTTTAGGATTATCTTTTAGGATTTATTTAGGTTTATTTTTTAGTTTTATTTTTTATTTTAGGTTTAAGTTTATTTTTATATTATTTTATTTCATTTAGATTAGGTTTAGGTTTAGGTTTAGTTTATTTTAGGTTTAGGTTTACTCTATTTTTTATTTTATTTTTATTTTTTATTTAGGTTTTATTTTAGTTTAGGATTTATGTTTTATATTTTATTTATTTTTTTGCTTTATTTTTGGGTTTATTTTTTAGGTTTAGGTTTTTATTTAGTTTTTATTTTATTTTACTTTATGTTTATTTTATTTATATTTTAGTTTTAGCTTTTATTTTATTTGGGTTTTTTTATTCTTAGTTTTATTTTATTTTTTAGGTTAGTGTTGGATTTTTGTTATTTTATTTTAGTTTATTATTTTATTTTATTTTATTTTTACATTTAGGTTTAGGTTTTAGTTTAGTTTTTTATTTTATTTTATTTTTTTATTTTATTTAGGTTTAGGTATTTTATTTATTTTATTTTTAGGATTTTTTTTAGTTTAGGTTTAGGTTTTGAGGTTTTTAGGGTTTAGGGTTTAGGGTTGAGGGCATAGGGTTTAGGGTTTAGGGTTTAGGATTTACGATTTTTTTAGGGTTAGTGGTTTAGTGGTTAGGTGAGTGTTTAGATTTTAGTGATTAGGATTGAGGGTTTAGATTGGGTTTAGGGTTTAGGGTTTAGTGTTTAGGCTTAAGGATTTAGGGTTTTTAGGGTTTAGGGTTTAGGGTTAGCTTAGGGTATTGGGGTTATTTTTAAAAAAAAATTAAGTAAACCAATAGTTTTAGGTTTATTTAGTTTATTTAGCTTCTTTTTATTTATTTTAGTTTATTTTATTTTTTAATTTTATTTATTTTTATTTTAAATTTTTATTTAGTTTATTTATTTATTTTAGTTTAAGTTTTTTATTTTAGTTTATTTTTTAGGTTTAGGTTTAGGTTTAGGTTTATTTTTTACTTGAGTTTTATTTTTATTTTATTTTTAGGTTTAGGTTTTACTTTATATTTTTAGGTTTAGGTTTAAGTTTTTATTTTATTTTTTTAGGTTTTGGTTTTAAGTTTTTATTTTAGGTTTATTTTTATGATTTATTTTTTTTAGTTTAGATTTAGGTATATTTAAATTTATTTTATTTTATTTAGTTTATGTTTAGGTTTATGTTTAGGCTTAGGTTTTATTTATTTTAGTTTAGTTTATCTTAGTTTAGGTTTAGGTTTATTTTATTTTGTTATTTCATTTTTATTTTAGGTTTAATTTTTTTTAGTTTAGGGTTTATATTTTATTTTTTATTTATTTTTAGGTTTTATTTTTTCAGTTTAGGATTTTATTTTATTTTTATTTTATATTATTTTTAGTTTATTTTAGGTTTATTTTATTTTTATTTTACATTTAGTTTTCATTTTGTTAAAACTTTTAATTCTTAGGTGTATTTTAGGTTTATTTTAGGTTTACTTTAGGTTTTATTTATTTTAGTTTAGTTTATTTTTGTTTAGGTTTAGGTTTATTTTATTTTGTTTATTTTAGATTTTTTTTTAAATTAGGGTTTATGTTTTATTTATTTTACATTTTATTTTAGTTTATTTTTAGGTTTTTATTTAGTTTTATTTTAGGTTTATTTTTTTATTTTATATTTTGTTTTATTTTAATTAGGTTTTTTATTTGTAGGTTTAATTTAATTTTTAGTTTAGTTTAGGCTTTTATTTATTTTATTTTAGTTAAGTTTTTATTTTTATTTTATTTTATTAGGTTTAGGTTTAGGTTTTATTTATTTATGTAAGTTTATTTTTTTTTATTTAGTGGGAGGTTTAGTTTAGGTTTAGGGTTTAGGTAGGGTTAGGGTTTGGGGTTTATGGTGCATGGTAGTAGGGCAGGTTTAGGTTTTAGGTTTTAGGTTTTGGAGGGTTTGAGTTTTAGGGTTTAGGTTTAGGGTTTAGGGTTTAGGTTTTAAGGTTTAGGGTTTAAGGTTTTAGGGTAGGGTTTAAGGTTTAGGGTTTAGGGTATAGGGTTTTAGAGTTTAGGGTTTAGGGTTTAGCATTGTTGGTTTAGGGTTTAGCGTTAGTTTTTGGGTTTTTTCATTTTTTTTATTTATAATTTTTTATATTTTAGGTTTTAGGGTATAGGGTTTAGGGTTGTAGGTCTAGGGTTTTAGGTTAGTTTTAGGGTTTTTTGTTTTTTTATTTAATTTTTTTATATTTTTATATTTTATTTTAAATTAAGCAAACTAGTAGGTTTCTATTTATTTAATTTATTTTTTATTTATTTTAGTTTATTTTATTTTTATTTTTATTTAAGTTTTTTTCATATTTGTTTTATTTTGTTTTTTATTTTAGGTTTATTTATTTTAGTTTAGGTTATTTATTTTATTCGTTCTTTAGGTTTAACTTTATTTTTTAGTTTAGTTTTATTTTTATTTTATTTTTCTATTTTGGTTTAATTTTTATTTTTAGGCTTAGGTTTAAGTTTTTATTTTATTTTATTTTTTTTTTTAGCTATGAGGTTTTAATTTTACATTTATCTTTTTCATTTAGGTTTAGGTTTATTTTTAGTTTATTTTATTTTATTTATTTTAGGTTTAGGATTAGTTTATTTTTAGTTTAGGTTTACAATTTATTTACTTTAGTTTAGGTTTAGGTTTCTTTTATTTTTATTTTAGTTTAGGGTTTAGGTTTATTTTTATTTATTTTAGGTTAATTTTCTAGGTTTAAGTTTTATTTAGTCTTTATTTTATTTTATTTTATTTATTTTAAGTTAATTTATTTTATTTTGGTTTAATTTTATTTTATTTAGGTTTTTATTTTTGTTGTTTAGTTTAGGTTTTTATTTATTTTATTTTATTTTAGTTTTATTTTTTATTTTATTTAGTTTAGTTTTTTTTAAATTTTTTTTATTTTTTTTAATTTAGGGTTTAGGGTTTAGTGTTATAAGTTTAGGGTTGTAGGATTTGGGTTAGTTTTAAGGTTCAGGGTTTAGGGGTAGGGTTAAGTTTCAGGGTTTAGGGTTTGGGTTTTGGGTTGTAAGTTTAGGGTTTGTTTTAAGGTTTCGGGTTTAGGGGTAGGGTTTTTTTTTTTTTTTTTTTATTTTTATTTTTATTTAATTAAATAAACTCAAAGGTTTAACTTTATTTAGTTTATTATTTATTTATTTTAGTTTATTTTATTTTTTTCTATTTTGATTTTAGTTTAGTTTTATTTTTATTAATTTAGTTTGTTTATTTCAGGGTTATTTATTTTAGTTTAGGTTTATTATTTTAGTTTATTTTTTAGGTTTAGGTTTATGTTTATGTTTATTTTTCCTTTAGTTTTATTTTGTTTTTTAGGTTTAGGTTTTATTTTTCTTTTTATGTTTAGGTTTAGGTTTTTATTTTATTTTCTTAGGTTTAGCTTTTAGGTATTTATTTTAGGTTTATTTTTAGGTTCTAATTTTTAGTTTAGGTTTAGGTTTATTTTGGTTTATTTTATTTTATTTTTTTATGGTAAGGTTTTGGTTTAGGTTTTACTTATTATAGTTTAGTTTAGGTTTTGGTTTATTTTATTTCTATTTTAGGTTTATGTTTTTTTTAGTTTAGGGTTTAGGTTTTATTTTTTATTTATTTATAGGTTTTATTTTTTAGGTTTACTTTTTTATTTAATTTTTATTTTATTTTATTTTAGGATTAGTTTATTTTAAGTTTGGGTTTTGGTATTATTTATTTTAGTTTAAGTTTAGGGATATGTTGTTTATATTTAAAGTTTAGGTTTTAATTTATATTTTTTTAGGTTTTTTTAGGTTTATGTTTTTATTTGGTTTTTAATTTAATTTAATTTATGTTTATTTTATTATTATTTTAGGTTTATTTTATTTTATTTTAGGTTTTTTATTTTTATTTAGTTTGTGTTTTTATTTATTTTATTTGGTTTAGATTCTTTTATTTATTTTATTTTAGGTTTTATTTAGTTTAGGGTTTAGCTTTTATCATTTTAGAGTTTAGGGTTTTGGGTTAGTTTAGGGTTTAGAGTTTAGGGTATGGGGTTCAGGGTTGTAGGTTTTAGGGTTTAGGGTGTAGGGTTTCAGGATTTAGGGTTTAGTGTTTAGGGTTTATGATTTAGGGTTTAAGGTTAGGTTTTTTCTTAAATTTTTTTACTTATTTAGGGTTTAGAGTTAGTTTAAGGTTTTGGGTCTTAGGTTTAGGGTTTAGGCTTTAGGATTAGTTTTGGGGTTTAAGGTTTAGGCTTTAGGGGATTTAGGGTTTAGGGTTTAGGGTTTAAGGTTTAGGGTTTTTTTTAATTAAGAAAATGGATTAGTTTAGGTTTATTTAGTTTATTTTTTATTTATGTTCATTTATTTTTTTATTTTTATTTAGGTTAAGTTTATATTTTCATTTAGTTTAGTTTATTTTTTAAGTTTATTTATTTTAGCACACATTTTTATTTTTTTTTTAGGTTTAGGTTTAAGTTTATTTATTTTGTTTAGTTTTTTTTCTCGGTTTTATTTTTTTATTTTTAGGTATAAGTTTAGGTTTTTATTTTATTTTTTTAGGTTTAGGTTTTAGATTTTTATTTTAGGTTTATTTTTAGGTTTTATTTTTTTTAGTTTAGGTTTAGATTTATTTTTAGTTTAGTTTATTTTATTTAGTTTTGGGTTTAGGCTTAATTTTATTTAGGTTAGGTTTATGTTTTTTGGTTTAGGTTTAGGTTTATCTATTTTGTTTATTTTATGTTTACATTTTTTTCTTTTAGTTTATGGTTTAGGTTTTATTTTATTTATTTGGTTTTATTTTGGTTTATTTTTTAGGTTTATGTTTTATTTAGTTTCATTTTAGGTTTATTATTATTTATCTTATATTTAGTTTATATTTTATTTAGATTTATTTTTTTAGGTTTAATTTTTTAGTTTAGTTAAAATTTATTTAATTATTTTAATTAATTTATTTTATTTTATTTTAATTTTAGGTTTGTTTAGGTTTAGGTTAGCCAGTTTTTTTTAATTTGATTTTTTATATATTTAGTTTGTATTTTTTGTTTTATTTAGTTTAAGTTTTAAGGTTTAGTGGCTAAGGCTTTAGGGTTTGGTTTAAGGGCCTAGGGTAGGGTTTAGAGCATATTGCCTTAGGGTCAGGGTCCTGTCAGTGGTAGATCAGGTTTAGGGGCTGGTTAAGAACTAGGGTTTAGGATCTTTTTGTTTTAGGCCTAGGTTAAAAGTTTATTTTATTTATTTTATTTTTATTGGTTTAAGCCTAGGATTTAGGTTAGTGGTTTAGGGTTTAGGATTTGGATTTAGGCTGTATCATAAGAAGGTTTAGTTTATTGTTTAGGTTTAAGTGTGGTAGTGGTTAGTTTTAAGTTTTTTAGTGGTAGAGTTTTTTAATTTTTTAAAATTAAAAAGTAAAAGGTTGTTTACTTTTTAATTTATTTTTATTTATTTTATTTATTTTGATTTGATTTAGTTTAGTTTATTTAATTTAGGTTTATTTATTTTAGTTTTTTTTATTTTTTTATTTTGAGGTTTAGGTTTATGTTTATTTTTTTACTTCAGTTTTATTTTTATTTTATTTTTTTATGTTTAGGTTTTATATTTTATTTATTTTTAGGTTTTATTTTATAGGTTTAGGTTCTTTATTTAGTTTTTATTTTATTTTATGTTGGTTTTTTTTAATATTTAGTTTAGTTTTTTTATTTATTTTGAATTTTCATTTCTTATTTTAATTCAAGTTTTTATTTATTTTATTTTAGTTTGGTTTATATTTTTTATTTTATTTTCTTTTTCGGGTTTAGGTTTAGGTTGTAGTTTATATTTTTAATTTACTTTATTTTTTTATTTTATTTAGGTTAAGGTTTTTATTTATTTTTTTATTTTTAAGTTTTATTTATTTTACTTTTAGGTTTATTTTTAATTTAGGGTTTACGTATAGTTTATTTTAGGTTTATGTTTAGTTTTATTAATTAGTTTTCTTTTAGTTTAGGTTTAAGTTTATTTTATTTTGTTTATTTTATTTTATTTTAGGTTTAGTGTTTTTTGAGTTTAGGATTTAGGTTATATTTTTATTTATTTTTTTATTTTATTTTTAGGTTTATTTTTTAGGTTTAGGTTTTTATTTAGTTTTTATTTTATTTTATTTTAAGTTTATTTAATTTATTTACATTTAGTTTTATTTTATCCAGGTTTTATTCTTAGTTTTTATTTTAGTTTAGTTTAGTTTTATTTAATTTTATTTTAATTTATCTTTAGTTTATTTTATTTATTTAGGTTTGATTAGGTTTTATTTCTTTTATTTTAGGTCTATTTAGTTTAGATTTAGGTTTAGGTTTGGCCCAGGTGGGGCCTGGCCCAGGATTGTGGCTAAGTGGTCAGGGCCTGTGTCCAGCTCAGTTTGGGAAGCAGGGCCTGGTGCTAGTGTGCCCATGTTTCAGGTCAGTGGTGCTACCATCAGCTCAGGGCCTAGTTTAGGCCCAGCCCAGCTGCCTAGGCGCCAAGGTTGGGCCCTGGGTCTGGTCCCAGGTTATGTAGATCTGGCCGGGGCCTGGGCCTAGTGTCAGGAGTGTGGCCTGGGGCCCAGGGCTCAGGGTCAGCCCAGGCCCAGGGGCCTGTTCCTGGGGAGTCCCAGGCCCAGTAAACCCAGGGCCTAGGTTTTGTGGCAGTGCCTGGTCTGGCCTCAGGCCTAGATCTCAGGGCCTTTAGCCTGGGCCCAGGGCCCAGTCTAGCTCAACCCAGTGTCAGGGTCAGGCGCCATGGCTCAATCAGTTGCCTCAGCCACCAGTCTGCTGGCCCAGGGCCCAGTGCCTCAGGGCTCCCAAGTAAGGTCTGGGTCTGGGGTATCATTTAGAGTTTGGGGGTTTTAGTAGTTTAGGGTTTTGGTCAGGTTTAGGGTTTGTTAGGGGTTTAGTGGTTAGGTTGGGTTTAGAGTTTAGGGTTTAGGTCTGGGTTACAGTTTAACATTTAAGGTTTAGATTTTGGGTTAGGTTTAGGGTTTAGGGTTTAGGATTTAGGGTTTAAGGTTTTAGGTTTAGATTTATTTAGGTTTAGGTTTTTAAGTTTAGGGTTTAGGGCTTTTGTTTTATTATTTTTAATAGAGAACAAATTCAGATTCAACATTTGTTCCTTTCGATTTCATCAACCTAGTAACACACCAAGTTTTTTAGGACACAAGTGGCGACATAAATTAAAAAGGAGCATGCATAGAGCAAATCAAAAACCCTAGATAACTAGAATTTTCTCTACTAAAAAGACACAGTTCCATAAGAATCAGATCGATCTTTCAATTCTCTCCAGCCCCATCAAACTCAGCCTCTCAAGTGGATCCACCATCATATCATCTCTCTCATGACCACGCTCTTCCATGCCATGACTACCAAACTATCCAAACCACTCTAGATCCCCACCACCATTGTGATAATCCCCCCCCCCTCCACCTTCCCTTCAATGACTGATCTTAACAATGATATTACATCAAGTTTTAAAATGTAGTATTTTATTTCCACAAAAGAGGGTTACAAGGTCCCTTAAAGGGGATAAACTCAAACCATCGCTAAAGAGCTACAATCAGCCTAAGGAGTAAATCCCCTATCTAAGTACAACCAAAAGCAAAAGAAAGCATTAAAACAATCAAAAGATACAAGATGATTAACATAATAAGCTAAAGTAAGATTAAAGCCAATGCTCTGGAGGATGTGGAGAAGCCTGATAGTATGAAGCAGACCTGCAAAATAAAAAGAGAGAAACACCTGCAAAGTTATAATGAGAGAGATTAGAAGCTTAAGGTAATAGATAAAAGATAGAAGGAAACAATATAATATGAGTATATTAATAAAGAAATGTGATAGTGAAGGCGTGCTCAATCACACCATGTTGGGTGATGCAAGTATGAGCATCCAAACTTCACCAAGGGTTACATCACATGAGCTACTACCAAACCAAAAAGGAGTGAGATCATCACAGCCATCATAGCCAACAAACCTGTGAGAAGGTAGCACCCAGTTGTTGATAATCTTGTGAGCTTTATTACCTGCAAACCTAAACAAAACCATATTTATGCATATGAAATAGGTCATCATAGAAAACATCCACAGGAAAATAGCAGCAGAAGAGGTAGCCTGCTGAAATCCTGCTAAGCAAGTCAATGAGTCTTTAAATGACACCATCCCAATTCTAAGATATATAAATGAATCGGTCGGGCCAGAATTACAGCTTAGATGTAGATGTAAACTCTAGAAAATGAGCCCAATCAATATGATGAATGCAGGTTGGTACAAGCCCCTTATTAGTATCCATATCAATAGTTGACAAGAAATAATTATAAGGGAAGGCAGCAAGACCAGAAATCCACCAATAAGCAAGGCAGCAATAGCCAGTATCAATTCATAGTACCACGAAGGCAGCAAGACAGGAAAGGTCCGAAACAGTTCAAAATACCACCCCTTAATAATAGAGATTATATTCCAAGGAGTAAGCACAAACCTGACCGGTCCCAGATTATAAAAACTGGGTGTCCAAATATGATTCAAATGTGAATCCAGAAAAACAATACAGCAGGTAGCAGTAGCCAAGACAGGCAAAATCAAGACATGAAAGAGCTGCATAGAGATTGCATTCCAGGACAGATCCCCAAATGGAATCCACTGAAGAATCCAAAAAAAACACAACAATAGATAACCAAGATAAAAGACAATAAAGGCAAGAAGTAAAAACAAGCCTGCTAAGACAAAGAAGGGACAACATAGTACCATAATTCAGAAAAGCCATAGCCCAGACACCAATGACCAAAATAAACAGAAACATCATAATCTGGACAAGCATACAGCTTAAAACCCATAATATATCCAGAGAGAACCGCACACAGGAATAGCTACCAGGTGTTGAGCAACAAAGACAAAATCGTGAGAGCATTGCCACATTGGAACCCACCAGCAAAAGGATCAAAAGTAGTATTCAAATGAAAATCATCATTAGAATCCAGACAAAACAAGATAACAGGTTAGCAAGGCAAAAACCAGAGAGAAGACATAGGGCAAAAACATCCTCTCAATCGAGTAGGCAATGCCATATTTAATAGCCTAGTAGATATAACATAGGAATAAAGGGTAACAAGGTATCGATAATAAGCAATACCCCGGATAGCAACAAAGGGCACTGTGAGAAACCCCAATAATAAAATAGTTAGTGCAACAGGGATACAAAGTAGGATCCACATTAGAGTATAGAAAAGCAAGACTGCAAATAGTGAAGACCAAAAAGATACAAAATAGCCATAGCCAAGACAAATATAAGGACAACATAGTACCATAATTCAGAAAAGCCACAGTCCAGACACCAATGACCAAAACAAACAGAAATAGCAAATTATGGATGAGCATACAACTTAAAACCCATAATCATATCCAAGAACGCAACACAGGAATAACTAACAGGTGTTGAGCAACAGCACAGGCAATCAGAGAACCAATCCCAGCAGCAGAATTATTGCCACATTGGAACCCACCAGCAAAAGGATCAAAAATAGTATTCAAATGAAAATCATCATTAGAATCTAGACAAAACAAGATAACAAGTAGCCAAGGCAAAAACCAGCAAGGACAACAGCATAAAGGGCAAAAACATCCAAGCCTCTCAATCAGAGTAGGCAATGCCATAGTTAATAGCCAAGTAGATATAACATAGGAATAAGTATCTTGAATGCAGCAATCTAGACAGCAAACACCAAAAAGCCTTAGAATTGCAATGTTTGAAATAATTTGCTGAGTATAGGACCTAGAAATTCTAAAACCAACAATCCTCCCCAAAAGCATAAATAAAGATAGGGTGGGAAGAAAATGTAGCTTCCCACCACAAGCCAATCCAAGAAGAGACATTCAAAGCATTAGCAAGATGATTAGTTACATTAATCCAATTCTACCAAGGATAAAAAATGAAAACCCCTTCCTGCAGGAAGCAAGAGAAGACCAAAGCCCCAATCTCAGAAGCATCCTGCATAGAAGGGTTCTCTTGAATATAACAGCCAGAAACAATATGAAGAAACTCCAACCCGGGCAGAAAATAAACAGTGCAAATAAGAGTTGCATAACAGGATAACCAAGAAGTAGTATCAAAGTTCTGGTAAATCCGCCATTAAGGGTAAGGAGGTCAGAACAACTGAGAAAGCGCAAAGAACATCCAAAGCGGTGAAAAGAAAAAGAAGGTCCCACCAAAGGAACCCTACTGAAACAGGAAATGAATTCCAAAAATAGCATGTTGTATGGTGTCCAGGTTCTAGTTTAAACAGCAGCCAAGAGGATTAGTATCACCAAAAAGGCCCAATATCCTCGTTATGCACAAAAAGAAAATAAAAGATAACTCCCATAAGTAAAAGGAGAACGTCAGCTCCAAGCTAGAATCAAAGAAAATATGGGAGACAATCAGCATGTCAAAAACCAGCCAGCAGTCATTGTCAGTTAGGATCCAATAACCTAACAGTAAATCATCAAGATAATTATTGCAATCAACATAGTAAACAATACGGATTAGATAACTAAGATGCTCCAAGCAAGAATATCTTTAATACAGGTTGCGTAAAATTAATAGCATTAGGATAGCCCATCAAAATAAATATCTCCAGATCAATAAGCCCCTAGATTAGAAATGCAAAGAATAAGATTAAAGTCCCAAATAGGATTGGTGTTATAAAGCAATACAGTTGTCACATAGCTTAACATAATTCCACTGCAGAATATTAGTATACATATAGCTCAATAGCAGTCCTTTAACAGTGTAAATGCCAAAAGCAATGAGCCTCCTAATGAAAGAAAAATTATGAAAACTCCAAATCAATACACAATTATCAAGACAACAAGTAATATCCATTTGAAGGATCCACAAAAGGCATAAAAAAATAATAGAAAGCCCAAGAAATAAGGAGCATACAGATCTGAAAAGAAACAACAGATGTTAGATTAGGTTCTGAGATAAGGAAACCCAGAATTGTCCAAGTTAACTAGCCCACGCAAGTGTTGGGGTAAGGTGAGTTGATCAAAGAAGATGATACCATCTGAGGATTAGCAAGGTAGCAGCAAGCGTTTCCTTCACGCCAAACATGAGTGAGTTAAAATTTAGTTGGGAAAGAAGATCTCTGGTTTGCTTGAGGAGGTAGTACAAATCTGTGCTGCTCATTTTAGTGGAAGTCAAAAGATCAATTAGCAGAACAGCATCCACCTCAATCCAAATATTGTGCCAGCCATTTTGGATGCAAATCTCAAGAGCTTTGAAGACTTAAAAATGGGACAATGGGAGTAAGATGATAAGCAAACATAGGAAAATTAGAGTTCTGAAAATGCCACCACAACCGTGAGCCATTATGAGTCACGTGAGCCATCTATATTGATTTTAATGATACGAGGTTTTTTCAAATAGACAATCTTGTCATTTTGACAGAAGGTTGATCCAGGTAATGCTTTAGCCAACAAATTTACAGCCTTTGAAGTAATGGATGGATGATTGGCTTTAAACAAGTCACAATTTTGCTTTTAGTTCTAGCAAATAATCATGGGGATCCCTCGATGTTTTGAATCATTACGGTCCATTCATAGATAAGAGTGATGGCAATGATAACTTTAATGTGACCTTTAGTAGTGTTATCAAAATAGAATTCAAGAAGTTGATATAGAGTAAGAGAGCCATTGAAAATGACAGTATTAAAAAGATCATCATACCAAATCCAAAGGTTAGAGGCTATGGCCCCATTAACAAAAACATGATTAACATTCTCAATATGGAAACAGCATTGGCATTTGGAGGGTAAATGGAATCCTTTACCCCACAATAAGGAGTCAACAGGTAGAAAATTTTTCAGAATACGCCAAGTAAGAACAGAATAGGAAGTAGGGATATTGTTATTCCAAAGTTTGGAGAATACATAAGAGGAATCCTTAGTATCTTTAATGTGAAGCCACACATTTTTGAGGTTGAAATCACCATTGTGAGAGCTTAAAGAGAATATGATCTTGAGTTTGAGAAGTGATAGGAATAGAAGTAACCATATTCAAGAGAGTACAAAGTTATTATTGTTCCACTTATTGTTATGCCAAAAAGAGTTTACTCTAATGGCGAGTGGAATGAGGAGTAAGTCATCCATGGAACCACAACCACTCAGTTATCTTGCTAGAAGAAAGAGAGTGATGCCCCAAAAAATTAGAGATTGACCCCATTTGAAGAACAAAGTCTTTTCCACAGAGTCACCTTTAAAGGGACATGAGGGGTGCTTACCGCAATATTTAGCCATGAAATTAGCCAGAGACTATGATTACTCCTAAAATTCCACCAAAGTTTATAGGAAAAGGCATTGATAGCTTCTTTATGGATTTACAACCAAGACCACCTTCAAAAGTGCCACAACTTTTAAACCAAGAGGTCAGTGCATTTTTTAGAAGAGGTAATGGAGCTAAAAATTTATTTAGAGATGCTCAATTGATGCTAGAGTTGGTCAGCACAATGGTTTGGATGAGATATATAGGCATGAAATTAAGAGTGCTCTTGATCAAGGTTAGCCTACCACCAAAAGAGAGTAAATGGAATTCCCAAACTAAAATTTTAGTAGAGAGGTACTTAATGGCCTTTAAAAAGTGGAGCACCGAGGTACTTAATGGGAAATTGACTTTGCTTAAAATTAGTAATTCTGGAGATTTGATTCAATCTATTGGGAGGAATCTTCACTGAGGGAATAAAATAACATTTTTTATCATTAAGGAAGAGACCACTAACTTTGCCAAAATCATTTAAGAGATTCTTAATATTTTTGACATGTTGAAGGGAGGCATTACAGAAGATTATAAAATTGTCTGCAAAGCTAAGATGAAAAACAGGAAAACCACCATGAGTTTTAAAAGCCATGCTAGGTTTTTGGATGAAAAGGTCATTGAGGCTTCTCAAAAGATATTCGACAATAATGATAAAGAGAGAAGGAGAAAGGGGCTCACCTTGACGCAAACCATGGCTCAAAGAAAAGAAACCAAGGGACTCACCATTTAAGATGACAGAAAACCAGATGTTAGTGATACAACTTTTAATAATCGGATAAAATGATCGAGAAACCAAACAAATGCAAGATTTGGAAAAGGAAATCCCAGAGGTTGTCAAAGGCTTTAGAGATGTCCATATTACCTCCTCGAAGAAACATCAATGTCATGAACCAGTTCTTCGAGGAGGATATTATCGATATGGCTCTATTTTTAACAAAACTAGTTTGGTTAGGGAGATGATTTTATGAAGTAGGGGCTAATTCTATTAATCAATTTAGCAATGAGTTTTTGAAAAAATGTACAAAGACTAATAGGTCTGAAGTCACCCCAGGATTCAGGATTGATGGTTTTGGGAATAAGGACAATAGAAGTACTTGAAAAATATCTAGGAATAGTGCTGCCATCAAAGAAATCAATAATAGCATTAACAAGATCAGATTTGATAAAAGGCCAACAATGTTGAAAGAAATGAGTCGTGAAACCATCGCAAAGAACAGTCATTGTTCATGCTATTGAGAGTAGTACTAATCTCCGCTTCTGAGGGACGCATAGTGAGCAAATGGTTATCCTCATTGGTAATCATAGAAGGGATAAGATTGGTGTTGGAGGGGGTTTCTAACAAAGGATTAGAATTTAGTAAATTTTGGAAATGATGGATGACAATCCTTGATTTCATTTTATCGCTTATCCAAACCACCATTAGGGTTCTTAATTTTCTTAATCGAGTTAAGGACTTTCCGTTTATTACAAATAGCATGAAAATACCTAGTGTTTCGGTCACCATTGAATGTGTTTGCCGCTTTTGACCAATAGGTTTCTTCCATATTTTGATAGTTAATCAGACTATCTTTGGCAGTGTTCAATTCATCAAGTTTACTGGGGTCGGTTAAGACAGCTTCTTCAAGAGAGCAAACCACTTGTTCCATAGCTTTAAGATTGGTGAAGAGATTTTTAAAGATATGCTTGTTCCACCAATTGAGGTTTTGTTTAAGCCTCTTGAGCTTAAGCCAAAGGTGAACCATGCCTTTAACAGAATTATCTGGATGAACGGGTGCCATCCAGTTAGTGGAAACAACGTTAGTGAAATCACCATGTTGGGTCCACATATTTTGGAAATGAAAAGATGAGGGAATAGGAGGGTTAGTGGGGGGAGTTTTGATAGAGATTAAAAGGGGGGCATGATCAGACAAAGTCCTGCTCAAATGTTCAACAGAAGTGAGAGGCCATTGATTAATCCAAAGCAAATTAAAGAGGGCCCTGTCCAGATGCTGCCAAAGTCTAGAGTTGTGCCACGTGTAATCAGACCCTGAAAAGCCAATGTCAATCAAATTGCAATCTTGGATCATATTAGAGAAGTCTTCCATGGAATGAAGGTTAGGAGGACATCCTCCCCTCCTTTCTGAAGAAGCAATGATAGTGTTGAAATCACCCCCAACTAACCAGGGTAGATTAACAGAGGAGGAAAAGGTTCTTAAATGATTCCAAAGGATGTTCCTACCGGCCCTATTACAAGAAGCATAGATAAAGGAACCAAAAGCCGAATAATCACCTAAAGAGATTTTGACATTAACCAATTGGGCAAGATCATCGATGATGGAAATGGTGATAGAATTATCCCAAAAACACCAAATTTTGTTATTAAGATTGAAGATGAAATTTTAAAATCCAAGCGATCTAGCAACAAAAGCAATTTTGGAAGAGCTAATGAAAGGCTCAATGATAACAAGAAGTTTGATGTTATGAGAGCGACAGAGGCTCCTAACACGGTTGCAGACAGGGAGTGTCCCACAACCCCGGATATTCCAAATAAGAAAATTAATCATAATAAAATTTCAAAAAGGAAGAGATAGAAAAGGAAAAGGAAAAATTAAAGAGAGAGGGACATAATTATCTATGAGGTGTAAGAGAAGAACGTGTGGTTCTAGTGAAATTATTATTAGTCATTTTAGCTTTAGAAGATTTTTTTTTAAGAACAGTTTGGAAAGGTCTATCAGAATCCAAAATATCTCCATCAAAAAGGGATTGGTTTTGTCGGAATAGAGTTTTAGTAGTGGTGATTTATCCTTCTTCAGATGAGTTAGATGAGAAGTTTGGAAATAGAACCTGTAATTTCTGTAAAATGCCATGATGGAGGTTTTGGACCCAATGTAATTATTCATTTGATTGTCATTGCATTAAGGTTTAGTATTATAATATTGTTAGATAAATTAGATTGTATCAATAGTAGTATGTATATTAGGGTTTTTCTTTTGACAAATTAATAGTAGGGAGGATAATTAACTTAGTGTCCAAGAGAGGTATTTGTGAAATATTCTTATTTTGGGGTTATTATGCATGGATCATGGCCATGGTTGGGAAGTTTTCAAATTCAACTTTCATATTATATCCAAATTTTTTTGAGCCAATCCAAACCACTTTGGGGTATTTTTTCGTAATGTCTATTTCAACCAATATGCAAATGATGGACGAGTTCTAGTGGCGGGTTTTGATCAATTTGGAGGGATCTACCAAATAGAGCCCCAACAGCAAACAATACTTGATGAGTTACATAATGAATTCTCATGTTTGGGAAAGCAAGCCATAACGGAACAATAGGGGATTCTTCCTTAACATCAAAAAGCGGTGTCCATTTCAAGAGCCGCATTTGACAATTATGCACATAATAGGAGCGGCGAGCAAAGACACGAGAGTAATCTAAATCATTTGATAATTGAATGAGGATGTGTCGAGGATCAAGAAAAGTGAAAACTCAAAGCTTTAAGCTATGGAAGAAGGATCGATATTATCTAGAGTAGGGCGTGTAAAGAGAATTTACCAACCAAAGAGAACTCATAAGGTTTCTAATTTCTCAACATCTAAGAGCACATCGCAATCCATGAAAGGATGTAGAAATTAGATTAACTGAGGCATTGGCACAAGAGGTCTTACCGAAGAGCATCCTTAAAGGACTTCACAAGAGCGACAATGTGAGTAATCGGATCCACCTTTAGGTTGGTTATTGTCGACGATAATGATAGTTCGGGGGTGAAGCCTCCGCCATCGATCCGATAATCACATAAGCTACTGTGGGAGCGCAACCAAGCAATTTGACAGCGAGCACAATCGGGGAGGCCGAAAATGTCCAAACCGCAAAGAGAAGCACGGAAATGCCACAAATCGCCAGAGAGGGAGCGAGTTCACATCAAGGTTCTACCTTAGGGGTTTATGTTTTTTAGGTTTATTAGGTTTTAGGCTTTAGGATTATTTTTTAATTTATTTACTTTAGGTTAGGTTTTTTTTAATTATGAAAATCAGCAGGTTTTGGTTTATTTATTTTATTTTTATTTATTTTATTTTATGTTATTTTGTATTTTTATTTAGGTTTATTTTTTATTTTTATTTAGTTTATTTGTTTACTTTAGATTTATTTTATTTAGTTAAGGTTTTTATTTTAGTTTATTTTTTTAAGTTTAGGTTTATTTTTTAATTACTTTTAATTTTATTTTTAGGTTTAGGTTTTATTTTTATTTTAGGTTTAGGTTTAGGTTTTATTATATTTTTAGGTTTATCATTTAGGTTTTCATTTTAGGTTTATTTTAGGTTTTATTTTTTGTTTAGGTTTAAGATTATTTTAGTTTATTTTATTTTATTTAGTTTAGGGTTTAGGTTTAGATTGTTTTAGATTTAGGTTTTGATTTTATTTATTTTTAGTTTAGTTTATTTTGTATTTGGTTTAGGTCTATTTTATTTTTTTTATTTTAGGTTTAGGTTTTTTTAGTTTATTGTTTGGGTTTTATTTTTTATTTATTTTTTGGTTTTATTTTTAAATTTACCTTTTATGTTTAGGTTTTATTTAGTTTTTATTTTATTTTATTTATTTTATTTTATTTTCCTTTAGTTTTTTATTTTATTTAGGTTTTATTATTTTAGGATTTTTTTTATTTTTTAGTTTTGTTTACTTTTTTATTTATTTTATTTTAGTTTAGTTCTTAATTTTTATATTATTTTTTTTAGGTTTAGGTTTTAATTTTATTTTATTTCTTTATTTCATTTAGGTTTAGGTTTTTTTAGTTATTTTATTTTTTGGATTTATGTAGGTTTCAGGTTTAGGGTTTAGGGTTGTAGGTTTAGGATTTGGGGTTTAGGGTTTAAGGTTAGGATTTTTTTAAAATTTTGTAAACTCATATGTTTAGGTTTATTCAGTTTATTTTCTATTTATTTTAGTTTATTTTATTTTATTTTTTATTTAGGTTTATTTTTATTTTTATTTTTATTTAGGTTTTTAATTTATTTTATTTTAGGTTTATTTTATTTTTATTTTATGTATAGTTTTTTTATTTTATTTAGGTTTTTTATTTTATTTTTTTAGTTCAGTTTTTATATATTATATTTTAGTTTAGTTTTATTTTATTTTATTTTCTTTTATGGTTTAGGTTTTAATTTATGTTTTTATTTTATTTTGGTTTAGGTTTTAATTCTTAGGTTTATTTAGTTTAGGTTTTGGTTTTAGCTTTTTTAGGGTTTGAGTTTAGGGTTAAGGGTTGGGTTTAGTGTTTGTGGGTTTTGGGTTTATGGTTGGGATTATTATTTAGGGATTTATGGTTTAGGTTTAGGTTTAGGGTTTTAGGGTTTGGGGGGGTTTAGGTTTAGGTTTAGGGTTTTTGGTTTTTACTTTTTTTAATAACGAATAAATTCATGTTCAACATTTCATCAACCATGTAACACAGCAAGTTTTTTGAGATGCAAGTGACAATATAGATAAAAAATGAGCACGCATAGAGCAAATCAAAACCATAGATAATTAGAACCATCTATAATATAAAGACACGCTCTATTGGCGATTAGATTGACCATTCTTCAATTTCTAATTCCCATCAACAACCATTTGAAGTGGATCCACCATCATATCCCGATCTCTCCCTCACCACCACCAGTAACCTCCTGCTCCTCCCGCCCATAACCACTATTCCAATCACCACCTCCATATCCACTAGCACCTCCATATCTGCCACCACCACTATAATAACCATCGCTCACCTCCACCGCCAGATCTAGACTAACATGGTTGATGGTGATGTTTCTACCATCAAGGTTTTACCCATTCTTATTTGTTTAGGTTTACCGTAAGCACCACTATTCCAATCACCACCTCCATATCCACTAGCACCTCCATATCTGCCACCACCACTATAATAACCATCGCTTTCAGCTCTGCCTCCACCGCTAGATCTAGACTAACATGGTTGATGGTGATGTTTCTACCGTCAAGGTTCTACCCATTCTTAGGGTTTAGGTTTAGGTTTATTAGGTTTTAGGGTTTAGGTTTATTTTTAAATTTATTTAGTTACTTTAGGTTTAGGTTTAGGGTTAGTTTAGGGTTTAGGGTTTAGGGTTTAGGGTTTTAGGGTATATGCTTTTAAGGCTGGGGCATAGGGTTAGGGTTTAGGGTTTAGGGTTGTATGTTTAGGGTTGTAAGTTTAGGGTTTAGTGTTTAGGGTTTAAGGTTTTGGGTTTAGGATTTAAGTTTTAAGGTTTTTTTTAAAATTAAGTAAACTAGTTTGTTTAGGTTTATTTAGTATATTTAGTTTATTTTTTTACTTTTTATTTTTTATTTCTATTTAGTTTAGTTTATTTATTTTATGTTTATTTATTTTAGTTTAGGTTTAGGTATTAGTTTAGATTTTTATTTTATTTTATTATTTATTTTGTTTAGGTTTAGGTTTTCTTAAATATTTTATTTTTAGGTTTTATTTAATTTAGGTTTAAGTTTTGGTTTTTAGGGTTTTTCTTTAGGGTTTTTTTAGGTTTGGTTTTAGGTTTAGGGTTTAGGGTTAGGGATTCGAGTTTAGGGTTTAGGGTTTAGGGTTTAGTCTTTAGTCTTTAGGGTTTAGGGTTTTTTTAAAATTAAGTAAACCAGCAGGTTTAGGTTTATTTAGTTTATTTTTTATTGATTTTAGTTTAGTTTATAATTTTCTTTTATTTATGATTATTTTTAATTTTTATTTATTTTAGTTTATTTATTTTATTTTAGGTTTTTTTATTTTAGTTTATCTTTTATTTAGGTTTAGGTTTAGGTTTAGGTTTTTTAGTAGAGTTTTATTTTTATTTTATTTTTTAAGTTTAGGTTTTATTTTTTTTAGGTTAAGCTTTAGGTTTTAGTTTTTTATTTTAGTTTTATTTTTAGATTTTCTTTTAGTTTAAATTTAGGTTTATTTTTATTTTATTTTATTTTATTTAGTTTAGGTTTAGGCTTTTTTATTTTGTTTAGTTTATTTTAGTTTAGGTTTAGGTTTATTTTATTTTTATTTTAGATTTAGGTTTTTTTTAGTCTAAGCTTTATGTTTTATTTTTTATTTATTCTTAGGTTTCTTTTAGGTTTTTTAGGTTTAGGATTTTATTTAGTTTTTATTTTATTTTATTTTAGTTTTGTTTTTAGTTTATTTTATTTTAATTTTTCATATAGTTTTTATTTTATTTATGTTTTTTATTCTTAAGTTTATTTAATGTTTTATATATTTTAGTTTAGTTTAATTTAGTTTAGGTTTAGGTTTATTTTATTTTGTTTATTTTAGGTTTAGTTTTTTTTAGTTTAGTGATTAGGTTTTTATTTTTATTTATTTTAGGTTTTATTTTTTGGTTTATTTTTTAGGTTTAGGTTTTTATTTAGTTTTTATTTTATTTTATTTTTGTTATTTTATTTTTATTTTATGTTTAGGTTTTAATTTATTTATGTTTCTTATTTTTAGGTTTATTTTTAGTTTAGCTTAGGCTTTTATTTAATTTATTTTAGTTTGTTTTAAAATTTTATTTAATTTTATTTTACTTTTAGGTTTAGGTTTAGGTTTAGGTTTTTATTTTATTTTATTTATTTTATTTTATTTAAGTTTAGGTTTTTTTATTTATTTTATTTTTAAGTTTTATTTAGATTAGGTTTAGGCTTTTAGCTTTTTAGTGTTTAGCTTTTATGTTTACGTTTATTTTATTTTTTTTGGTTAAGGTTTTTTTTTTTTTTTGCAGGTTTAGGTCTTAGTTTTTACTTATTTTTAGTTGTTTTTATGTATAGGTTTTTATTTATTTTTTATTTTATTATATTTTAGGTTTATTTTATTTTTATTTTATGTTTAGTTTTTATTATATTTAGGTTTTTTTTAGTTTAGTTTAGGTTTTTATTTAGTTTATTATAGTTTAGTTTAATTTTATTTTATTATCTTTTCAGGTTTAGGTTTAGGTTTAGGTTTTAGTTTTAGTTTTTATTTCATTATATTTTTATTTTAATTTCATTTAGGTTTTTTTATTTTTTATTTTTTAGGTTTTTAGCAACTTAGGGTTTAGGGTTGTAAGTTTTATGGTTTAGGGTTTAGGGTTTAGGGTTCACGGTTTAAGGTTTAGGTTTAGGTTTACGGTTTAGGGTTTAGAGTTTAAGGCTAACATTTTTTTATTTTTTTAATTTTCCTAATTAGGGTTTAGGGTTTAAGGTTAGTTTAGGGTTTTGGGTTTCGAGTTTAGGGTTAGTTTTAAGGTTTAGGATTTATGGTTTAGAGCTTTATGGTATAGGGTTTAGGGTTTGGGGCTTAGGGTTTAGCTTTTATTTAAAAAATTAAGAAAACTGATAGGTTTAGGTTTTTTAAGTTTATTTTTTAATTATTTTATTTTATTTTATTATTTATTTTTTTCATGTTTATTTTTTATTTTTATTTTGTTTAGTTTATTAATTTCAAGGTTATTTATTTTAATTTATGATTTTTATTTTAGTTTATATTTTAGATTTAGGTTTAGGTTTATGTTTATTTTTTAGTTTAGTTTTTATTAATGTTTAGGTTTTATTTTTTATTTTTAAATTTAAGTTTAGGTTTTTATTTTATTTTTTTAGCTTTAGGTTTTAGGTTTTTATTTTAGGTTTATTTTTAGGTATTATTTTTTAGTTTAGGTTTAGGTTTACTTTTAGTTTATTTTTTTATTTAGTTTAGGGTTTGGGTTTATTTTAATTTATGTTTAGGTTTTAGTTTTATTTATTTTAATATAGTTTATTTTAGTTTAGGTTTTGGTTTATTTTATTTTATTTATTTATTTTAAGGTTTATTTTTTTGAGTTTTACATTTTTATTTTATTTTATTTTAGGTTTATTTTATTTTTATCTTACATTTAGTTTTTATTCTATTAAGGTTTTTTTAAGTTTTTTTATTTTTTAGTTTAGTTCACTTTTATTTTATTTTATTTTAGTTTAGTTATAGTTTTTATTTTATTTTATTTTTAGGTTTATAAGTAAGCTTATGTTTAGGTTTAGGTTTAAGTTTTAATTTAAGTATTTATTTTATTTTATTTTATTTTATTTATTTTAAGTTATTTAGGTTTAGGTTTTTTTATTTATTTTATTTTATTGTTTTATTTAGTTTAGGTTTAGTTTTGTAGTGTTTTAGCTTTTTAGGGTTTAGGGTTTAGAGTTTATGGTTTGGTGGTTATAGTTTAGGGTTTAGGGTTGTAGGTTTTAGGGTTGAGGGTTTAGGGTTTAGGATTTAGGGTTTAGAGTTTTAGGGTTTAGGGTTATAGTTAAGGGTTTAGGTTTTATTTTATGGTTTAGTGTTTAGGGTTAAGGTTTTTAAATTTTTTATTTATTTTTTTATTTAGGGTTTAGGGTTTAGGGTTTAGGGTTAGTTTAGTGTTTAAGGTTTAGTGTTGTAGGTTTAGGATTTAGGGTTTAGGGTTTAGGTTAGTTTTTTTAGGTTTAGGGTTGTTTTTTCTTAATTAAAAACAAGTGTTCAGCTTATTTAGTTTATTTTATTTTTATTTTAAATTTGGCTTATTTTTATTTTTATTTAGTTTAGTTTATTTAATTTAGTTTTATTAATTTTAGTTAAGTTTTATTTTATATTATTTAGGTTTATGTTTATATTTTACTTTAGTTTTATTTTTTATTATTTTTAGGTTTAGGTCATTTTATTTTTTATATTTTATAGGTGTTTCTTTATTTTTTTAGGTTTAGGTTTAGGTTTATTTATTTTAGTTAATTTTAGTTTAGGTTTATTTTATATTTTAGTTTATGTTTATTAATTTATTTTTAGTTTAGGTTTAGGTTTTATTTATTTTAGTTTAGTTTATTTTTAGTTTAGGTTTAGGTTTTATTTTTATTTTTATTTAGTTTTATTTTTTTAGTTTAGGTTTATTTATTTTTTTTTTTAGTTTTTATTTTATTTTATTTTATTTTCTTAATTTATTTTAATTTTTTAAGTTTTTTTATTTTATTTTAGTTTATTTTTTTAGTTTAATTTAAAATTTTAGGTTTTATTTTAGTTTAGGTTTGGGTTAATTTTTTGTTTATTTTATTTTATTTAGTTTAGGGTTTAGGTTTAGTTTGTTTTAGGTTTAGGTTTAGGTTTTATTTTAGGTTAAGTTTATTTATTTTGTTTACTTTATTTTTATTTTAGTTATTTTTTTTTTGTTGAGGGTTTAGGTTATAGTTTTTATTTATTTTTAAGTTTATTTTTTTGTTTAGGTTTTTATCTAGTTTTTATTCTATTTTATTTTGGGTTCATTTTATTTTTATTTTAAGTTTAGTTTTTATTTTATTTAGGTTTTTTATTCCTAGGTTTATTTTATTTTTATTAGTTTAGTTTAGGTTTTTATTTATTTAATTTGAATTTTTTCATAATTTATAATATTTTATTTTTATGTTTATGTTTACATTGTACTTCTATTTATTATATTTTTAGGTTTTATTCAGTTTAGGTTTAGGTTTCTATGTTTTTAGGATTTAGGATTTAGGTGGGAGGGTTTAGGGTGGGGTTTAGGGTTTAAGTGGGATTTAGGTTTAGGGTTGGGTTAGGGTTAGAGTTTTGGGTTTAGTGTTTAGGCTTTATGGTTTAGGGTTTTAGGGTTTAGGTTTAAAAGTTTAGGGTTAACTTAGGGTTTAGCATTTAAAGTTTAGGGTAGTGTGTTTAGTTTTAGGGATTAGGTTTGGGAGGTTTTAGGGTTTGTTTAGATTTTAGTGTTTAGGCTTTATGATTTAGGGTTTAGGGTTAGTGTCAGGTTAGGAGTTTAGGGTTTAGGGTTTAGAGGTTATATCTTTTACTTTAGTTTTATTTTATTATATTTTTAGTTTTAGAATTTACTATATATATTTATGTTTAGGTTTTATTTTATTTCTTTATTTTAGGTTTTAGGTGTTAGGTTTTATTTTAGGTTTTATTTTCAATTTAGGTTTAGGTTTATTTTTAGTTTATTTTCTTTATCTAGCTTCATGTTTATGTTTAGTTTATTTTAGGTTTTAGGTTTAGGTTTTTATTTATTTCAATTTAGGTTTAGGTTTATTTTATTTTTTAAGGTTAAGGTATTTTTTTTTGGTTTAGGTGTTTAGGTTTTTATTTTTATTTATTTTTAAGTTTTTTTAGGTTTAGGTTTTTATTTAGTTTTTATTTTATTATATTTTAGATTATTTTATTTTATTTAAGGTTTAGTTTTTATTATATTTAGGTTTTTTATTTTTTAGTTTAGTTTAAGTTTTTATTTATTTTAGTTTAGTTTAGTATAATTTAATTTTATTATCTTTTAGGTTTAGTTTAGGTTTAGGTTTTAGCTTTTATTTTTATTTCATTATATTTTTATTTTAGTTCATTATTTTTTTAATTTCATTTAGTTTTTTATTAATTTTATTTTTAGGTTTTTATTTAATTTAGGTTTAGGATTTTAGTAACTTCGGGGTTTTTGGTTATAGGTTTAGGGTTTTGGTTAAGGTTAGGTTTGTGATTAGGTCCAGGGTTTTAAGGTTTAGGGTTTAGTTTTAGGGTTTAGGGTTAGAGTTTTTTTTATTTAGGGTTTATGGTTTAGTGTTTAGGGTTAGTTTTAGAGTTTAGGATTTAGGGTTTAGAGCTTTATGATATAGTGTTTATGGTTTGGGGCTTAGGGTTTAGGCTTTATTTAAAAAATTAAGAAAATTGATAGGTTTAGGTTTTTTTAGTTTATTTTTTATTTGTTTTAATTTATTTTATTATTTATTTTTTTCAGGTTTATTTTTTATTTTTATTTTGTTTAGTTTATTTATTTCAGGGTTATTTATTTTAGTTTATGATTTTTATTTTAGTTTATATTTTAGGTTTAGGTCTAGGTTTATGTTTACTTTTTAGTTTAGTTTTTTTTTATGTTTAGGTTTTATTTTTTATTTTTAAGTTTAAGTTTAGGTTTTTATTTTATTTTTTTTTTTTAGGTTTATTTTAAGTTTTATTTTTTTAGTTTTTAGGTTTAGGTTTATTTTATATTTTTATTTATTTTAGTTTATTTAGTTTAGTTTAGGTTTATTTATTTAGTTTAGTTTAGGTTTATTTTATTTTGTTTATTTTAGGTTTAGCTTTTTTTTGAGTTTAAAACCCTAAACCCTAAACTAACCTAACTAAACCCCAAACTAAACTAAACCCTAAACCCTAAACTAACTAAACCTAAACCTAAACTAAACCCCAAACCTAAACTAAAAAACATTAAACCCTAAAGCCTTAAGAGTTAAAGGTTTAGGGTTTAAGGTTTAGTGCTTGCTTTAGAGAGTTTTAGGGTTTAGGGTTAGGGTTGGGTTAGAGGATTAGGTTTAGTGTTTTTTAGGTTGGTTTAGTTAGTTTTTGGGTTTAGGGTTTAGGGTTTTAGGGTTTGTATTTTAGGGTTTAGGTTTTGGGTTTGGGGCTGGGTTTGGGTAGTTAGGGTTTATTTAGGGATTAAGGTTTAAGTTTTAAGGATTAGGGTTTAGTGTTTTTTAGGGTTTAGAGTTTAAGTTGGGTTAGTTTAGTTTTGTGGATTTAGTTTTTAGGGTTTAGCATTTAGGTTTTTATTTTATATTTTTTAGGTTTATGTTTTAGGTTTTTATTTTAGGTTTATTTTTATGTTTTATTTTTTAAGTTTAGGTATAGGTTTATTTTTAGTTTATTTTATTATATTTAGTTTATGGTTTAAGTTTAGTTTATTTAAGGCTATGCTTTCATTTATTTTTAGGTTTTATTTAATTTAGTTTTAGATTTTTAGGTTTTTAGGGTTTAAAGTTTGGTTTAGGGTTTTAGGGATAGTGTTTAGGGTTAGGACAGGGTTTAGGGTTTGGGATTTAGTGTTGAGGCTTTTGGATTTATTTTTTAGGGTTTTGATTTTAGGGTTATCTTAAGGTTTAGAGTTTTAAAAAAAATTAAAACCGAATAGGTTAGGTTTATTTATTTTAGTATATTTTACATTTTTATTTATGTTTATTTTGTTTAGTTTATTTATCTTAATTTAGGTTTTTTATTTTAATTTATTTTCTAGGTTTAGGTTTAGGTTTAAGTTTATTTTTTAGTTAAGTTTTATTTTTTTTATTTTTTTGGTTTAGGTTTTATTTTTTATTTTTAGGATTTGGTTTAGGTTTAGGTTTTATTTTATTTTCTTAGGTCTATGTTTTAGGTTTATTTTTAGTTTTTATTTTATTTGTTTAGATTTTGGTTTATTTTTAGTTTATTTTATTTTATTTAGTTTAGATTTAGGTTTACATTTAGGTTTTATTTATATTAGTTAAGTTTATTTAGTTTAGGTTTAGGTTTATTTTAATTTGATTATTTCATTTTTATTTTAAGTTTAGTTTTTTTATTAGGTTTCGGGTTTAGGTTTTATTTTATTTATTTATTTTATGGTTTTATTTTTTAGGCTTGGGATTTTATTTAGGTTTTATTTTATTTTAGGTTTATTTTAAATTTATTTTATTTTTATTTTATGTTTAGTTTTTATTTTATTTAGGTCTTTTATTCCTAGGTATATTTTTCGGTTTTATTTTTTAGTTTATAGTTTAGAGTGTTTTTTAAAGAAATTTAAGTAAATTAGTAGGTTTGGGTTTATTTACTTTATTTAGTTTATTTTTTTTATTTATTTTTAGTATTTTATTTTTAATTTTTATTTAAGATTTTTTTATTTAGTTTATTTTATTTATTTTAGTTTAAGTTTTCTTATTTTAGTTTATTTTTTAGGTTTAAGTTTATGTTTAGGTTTTTTTTAGCTTAGTTTTACTTTTATTTTATTTTTTAGGTTTAGGTTTAGGTTTCTATTATTTTCTTAGGTTTAGGTTTTAGGTTATTATTTGAGGTTTTTTAAGTTTAAATTTTATTTTAGGCTTAGGTTTATTTTTAGTTTATTTTATTTTATTTAGTTAAGGTGTAGTTTACTTATGTTTAGGTTTAGGTTTTAATTATTTTAGTTTAATTCATTTTACTTTAGGTTTAGGTTTATTTTATTTTGTTTATTTTATTTTTAATTTTGGTTTAGGTCTTTTTAAGTTTAGGGTTTAAGTGTTATTTTTTTATTTATTTTTAGATTTATTTTTTTATGTTTAAATTTTTATATATTTTATTTTAGTTTAGTTTTTATTTTCTTTTTATTTTATTTTTAGGTTTAGGTTTAGGTTAAGGTTTAGGTTTTAGTTTAGATTTTTATTTTATTTTATTATCTTATTTAGGTCTAGGTTTTAAAGTTTAGGGTATAAGCTTTATGGTTTAGGTTTTGGGTTTGGGTTTAGTTTTGGTTTGGTTTAGGGTTTTCAGGTTTAGGATTTAGGGTTTAGGTTTTAGGTTTAGGTTTAGGTTTAGGTTTAGGATTAGCAGATTTTTTTAGGGGCTTTTTAAGTTTATGGTTTAGGTTTAGGGTTTTTAAGTTTTGGGTTTGAGGTTGTAGGTTTAGGGTTAGGGTTTTATTCTTTTATTTTTCTTATTTTTTTTTTTGTTAAATTAAGTAAAATGGTGGGTTTATTTAGTTTATTTTTTATTTATTTTAGTTTATTTTATTTTTATTTTATTTTATTTTATTTTATTATTTATGTATAGTTTAATTTATTTATTTTAGTTTAGGTTTTATTTTAGTTTATTTTTAGGTTTACATTTAGGTTTAGTTTTTTTATTTTAATTTTATTTTATTTTATTTTTTGGTTTAGCTTTTTTATTTTATTTTAGGTTTAGGTTTAGGTTTTATTTTACTTTTAGGTTTAAGTTTTAGGTTTTATTTTAGGTTTAATTTTTTAGTTTAGGTTTAGGTTTATGCTTAGTTTTTTTTTTATTTAGTTTAGTTTATGTTTAGTGTTGGTTTAGTTTATTTTAGGTTCAGGTTTGCTTTTATTTATTTTAGTTTAGGTAATTTTAGTTTAGATTTAGGTTTAATTTATTTTTATTTTAGTTTAGGTTTTTTTTTTGTTTAGGATTTAGGTTTTATTTTTTATTTATTTTTAAGTTTATTTTTTGGGTTTATGTTTTTATTTAGTTTTTATTTTATTATATTTTAAGTTTATTTTATAGGTTTAGTTTTTATTTTATTTAGGTTTTTTTATTTTTTTTAGCTTAGTTTAGGATTTTATTTATTTTATTTTGTTTATAGTTTTATTTATTTTTTTCTTTTATGTTTCAAGTTTTTTTAGGTTTATTTTATTTTATTTTATTTTTATTTTTATTCTTTGTTTAGTTTTTTATTTATTTTATTTTAGGTTTTATTTAAGTTTAGGTTTAGGTTTTATTTTAGGGATGGGGTTAGTTTAGGGTTTGGGGTTTATGTGGGGTTTAGTGTTGAGGTGGTTTTAATTCTTTTTTAGGGTTATGGTTTAGGGTTTAAGTTTTAGGATTTATGGTTTAGGGTTTAGGGTTTCAAGGTTTAAAGTTTATTGTTTAGGGTTTAGGGACTAGGGTTTTTAGTGTTTAGGATTTAGTATATAGGGTTTAGGTTTTAGGTTTAGGGTTTAGGGTTTTTGGTTATTTTTTTTAACAGAGAACAAATTTAGATTCAACTTTTCTACTTTTTGAATTCATTAACCAAGTAACACACCAAGTTTTCTAAGACACAAGAGACGACAAAGATAAAAAATGAGCATGCATAGAGCATATCAAAAACTCTAGATAACTAGAATCGTCTCTGCTGTAAAGACACAGTTCCATAAGCAACAGATCGGATTGGCTATTTTTTAGTTTCTTCAGTTCCAATCAAAACCACCCTAGCCTCTTGAGTAGTAGGATCCACCATCGTATCCCCAATCTCTCCCTCCGCCACCACCGTGGCTGTAACCTCCGTCGCTCCTCCCACCACCATAACCACCATTTCTCTGACCATGACCTCCATATCCACCAGTACCTCCAGATCCCCCACCACCACTACGATAATCACCGCCTCTACCTTCACCTCCACTGCCAGATCTAGACTAAGCCTGGTTAATGGTGATGTTCCTACCATCAAGGTTCTGCCCATTCTTAGGGTTTTTTTTTAAATCAAAAGTGGGAGAATTATATTGCCAAAAGAAAGGGATACAAGGTCCTTAAAGGAAATAAATCTCTAAACTAATGCTCAAAGAGCTACAATTAACCTCCTAAAGAGATAAATTTCCCACCTATTACAAAAAAACCAAAGCAAAATAAAGAAATGAAAAAAAATAACACCAAATTCCAAGAAGGCCAGCCAAAGCCATATATATCCCAAAATCTTCTAAGAGATGCGCAAACCACCTACAGCCCCAAAACATGCCACAAACCAGCAAATAACTTAATATAGAGATAAACATCTAGAAATAAGGATAAGTTAAATACACAAAAGGAACAAAATGATTAAAATCTTAGATATGGCTCAGGCTCAGTCACATTCATCTCAAGGGGAAATAAGATATGTGAGTATCCAAACTTTAGAAGAATGGTTACAATCACATATGGTGCTACTAGATAAAAAGGATAATAGAGGAAGCATCCCACCCTTCATAATAAACTTACCTCAATTAAACCAAATAGCTAACAACCAAGAGCTCACCAAGTTCTAGTATCTATCATCAGGATTAAATAAGAAACTAACCAGCAAAACATCCAGCCAAACCAGAGCAAAGAAACCAACCAAACAAGACAACAACCAAGAAACAACCACCATCGAAGCCACCCAAAACAAATAAAGACCAAAGGTAAAGAACTAAAATTTTGGATGCACCAACCAATACAACAAATGACCATCAAAGCCACCTAGCCAGCCATAGCAGTAGGAATCAGTAGAAACAATAATAGAGATAAGAACAACCAAAGCCACATATAGGTTCATCCCATAATAGAAAGAAATGACAAGCCAATATCAAATAACCATAAAAACTTCAAAAAAACCACCAAAAAAGGGAATAAAAATTAGATGGCAGGTAATAGCTCCAAAGAGAGTAAACTCAGCCAAGGATAGAATAAAGCCCACTTCCAGGCCCAACCAATAATCGTGATGCTTGATAACAAAAATCAAAAGAAAAAGGCTAGAAAAAACCATAGCCATTAAGAAACCACCAGCCAATAAACCCTCACAGGAAAGAAAGAGGCTAGGAAAAAAATGCAAATAAGCAAGCTTTGAAGCCTACCAATGCCATCCTAAAACCAACACAGTAGGAGACCAACAAGAGGAGAGCCACCAAAACTAGGGGCAAGTAAATCTCAATAGTACCAACCAGAAATAATCTCAACCTCCATCAAAAGGAGATATCATTCTTAGGGTTTAGGTTTAGGTTTAGGTTTATTAGGTTTTAGGGTTTAGGTTTATTTTATATTTACTTACTTTAGGTTTAGGTTTAGGGTTTAGGGTTTAGCTTTAGGGTTTAGGGTTTAGGGTTTATGGTTTAGGGTTTTTGGCATAGGGGTTAGGGTTTAGAGTTTAGGGTTGTTGGTTTAAGGTTTAGGGTTTGAGGTTAAGGATTTAGGGTTTATGGTTTTTTTAAAAAATTAAGTAAATCAATAGGTTTAGGCTTTTTTAGTTTATATTTTATTTATTTTAGTTTATTTTATTTTTTATTTTTATTTATGTTTATTTTTTTATTTAGTTTAGTTTCTATATTTTAGTTTATTTTCTAAGTTTAGGTTTATTTTTAAGTTGAGTTTTTTTTTTCTAGGCTTAGGTTTTATTTTTTACTTTTAGGTTTAGGCTGATGTTTTTATTTTATTTTTTTAGGTTAAGGTTTTAGGTTTTTATTTTAGCTTTATTTTAGGTTTTAATTTTTATTTTTTATTTTATTTTTATTTTAGTTTATTTTTTTATTTATTTTATTTTAGGTTTAGGTTTATTTATTTTAGTTTAGTTTATTTAAGTTTAATTTTATTTTAGTTTTATTTTTGGTTTAGGTTTTTTTAGTTTAGTGTTTCAGTATTATTTTAAGGTTTATTTCTTAAGTTTAGGTTTTTATTTTATTTTATTTTTTGGTTTATTTTATTTTTATTTTAGTTTTATTTTATTTAGGCTTTTTATTATTAGGCTTATTTTTTTTTAGTTTAGCTTAGAATTTTATTTATCATATTTTAATTTAGTTTTATTTTTTATTTTATTTTATTTATAGGTTTAGGTTTAGGTTTAGGTTTTAGTTTATGTTTTCATTTTATTTAGATTTAGGTTTTTTTATTTATTTTATTTTTGGTTTTTATTTAATTTAAGATTAGGTTTTTAGGTTTTTAAGGTTTAGGGTTTAGGGTTTAGGGTTTAGGGTTTATGGTTTAGGGTTTAGGCTTTGAGGTTTAGGGTTTAGGGTTTAGGTTTTGTTTTTTTACCATTAGGTTTAGGGTTTAGGTGGGGTTTTAGGGTTTAGGTTGGGTTTGTAGGTTTAGGGTTTTTAGGGTTTAAGTTCATGTTTTAATTTAGTGTTTAGGGTTTTTTTTTTTAATAGTTAACAAATTTAGATTCAATATTTCTTCTTTTTGATTTCATCAACCAAGTAACACACCATGTTTTCTAAGACATAAGTGATGACATAGATAAAAAATAAGCACGCATAGAGCAAATCAAAAACCCTAGATAACTTGAACTATCTCTACTATAAAGATACAGTATAAGCAGATCGATCTACCGTTCTTCGCTTTCTCCCCATTAGAACCACCCCTCTCAGTAATCCACCAACATATCCCCAATCCCTCCCTCGCCACTACCACCTAACCTCTCTCCAGCCTCCATAACCACGAACCTCCAAATCCCACACCACCACTAATGATAGCCCTTTGCCTCCACGTCGGATCTGAGCCGGTGGTGATGTTCCTACCATTAAGGTTTTGCCCATTCTTAAGGTTTATGTTTTGGTTTAGGTTTATTAGGTTTTGGGGTTTAGGTTTATTTTTTAATTTATTTAATTACTTTAGGTTTAGGTTTAAGGTTTGAGGTTTAGGGTTTAGGGTTAGGGTTTAGGCCTTAGCTTTGGCTTTAGGGTTTAAGATTTTAGGTTTTATGTTTTTAGGGTTTAAGGTTTAAGGTTTAGGGTTAGGGTTTAAGGTTTTGTATTTAGGGTTTAGTGTGTAGGCTTTTTAGGGTAAGTTTAAGGTTTATGGTATGGTTTTAGAGTTTAGGGTTTAGGTTTTTGTTTGGTTTTGTGTTTAGGGTTTGGGTTTAGGGTTTAGGGTTTAGGGTTTAGGGTTGTTTAAGGTTTAGGGTTTAAGGTATTTTTTTGTGAAAGTTAGAATTTTATTACCATAAAAGGAAAGAGACAATGTCCTTAAAAGGGGTAAAAGCTAAATTCTACTGAGCTAAAAGAAACCTAGAGAGCTAAACCCCCATCTAAGTACATTAGAAAAAGAAAAGAAAATAATAGAGCAAATACAGTGCCTAAAAGGCATAAGAGAAAATAGCATATAGTAAGACAAACAAATCTTGAAAATGGTAAAAGGATGAGTTAGCAGCAGTTCATGATTCCTTTGAAAATGCAAGATAAGCAAGATCCACAACAATATCACTTGGGTTGACTGAGCAATGACCATGCCCTCTATACAGTTCCAACTTGTAAAAAAAATTTGCAAAACACTATAAAGTAAAAAGTCATACCTAAAAATGATAAGGATAAAGAGAGGAAAAGGAGAGAGCTTAGAAAGAGAAGGCTCAAGATTAGTTAGGATCATCTCAAGGGGCAACAATACATATGAGCATCCAAACTCATAAAGAAGGGTTACAATCATATGTAATGCTACCAACCAGAGAGAAGATGTGAGTAACATCAAAGCCATCATAGCTAGCATTCCTGATACAAGTACACATCTAAGGCCAGTAGTACATAGAGTTGCAGATCCATCACCATTAAATAAAAAGCAACTGACCAGTAACTAGCTAGCAGCCAAACCACCAAATAAAAACTATAATAGAATAATCATAATAACCCAAAGAGAGGTTAGAACAAAGTCAGAATACCAACAACAACCATTAACCAAATCCCCATCCAAGCTACAAATAAGGGAAAACAAGTACCAGCCATCAACAAGCACCAGACCAATGCTAATTAATTGAGAAATAGCCAACAAAACTAAGATAGGAGCCCTCAAAGTCCTAACAATAAGAAGTCACCAAGCTAAACAGGTGAACAACCATAAATGACTAAATAAAATGAAACCATCAATTGAAGGAAACATAAGCATAAATCAGGTAAATCACTAAGATAAAACAACCATAGACCAACCAACCAACCAAAAAAGTCAAATCCAAAATGATCAATAAAGGTTCAGCTAGCACAGCAAAAGGATTTAGAAAATTATTGAGTTCAGGTTTTAGGATTAAATTTCAATTTTTTTTAGGTTTAGGATTTTTTTAATAGAGAACAAGTTGAGATTCAATATTTCTTTTTCTATTTCATCAACCAAGTAACACAACAAGTTTTCTAAGATAGAAGTGGTGACATAGATAAAAAATGAGCACGCATAGAGCAAATCAAAATCCTTGATAACTATAACTTCCTATAATATAAAAACATAGTTTCATAAGTAGTAGATCAAATATCCCTGTTAGAAATAACCTAAGCTCTCGAGTAGTGGGATCAACCATAATATCCTCGATCTCTCCCTCCGCCACCACCAAGACTATAGCCTCTGCCGCTCCTCCCGCATCCATAACCACTAATGCTCCGACCACCACCTCTGTATCCACTAGCACCTCCAGATCCCCCACAACCACTATGATAATTGGCGCCTCTACCTTCGCCTCCACCACTAGATCTAGATTGAGCCTGGTTGACGGTGATGTTCCTGCCGTCAAGGTTCTGCCCATTCTTAAGGTTTATATTTAGGTTTATGTTTATCAAGTTTTATGATTTAGGTTTATTTTCTAATTTTTTTAGTTACTTTAGGTTTAGGTTTAAGTTTTGGGGGTTTAGGGTTTAGGGTTAGGGTTTAGGGTTTAGGGTTTAGTTTTTAGGTTTTAGGGTTTATGCTTTATGCTTTTAGGGTTTAAGGTTTAGGATTAGGGTTTCATGTTTAGGGATTAGGATATTTTACTATTTAGGGTTTAGAGTTTAGCATTTAGTGATTAGGGTTTAGGGTTTAGCATTGTAGGTTTAGGGTTTAGGGTTTAAGGTTTTCTTTAAATAAGTAAATCGGTCGATTTAAGTTTATTTAGTATATTTAGTTTTATTATTATTTATTTTAGTGAACTTTATTTTTTATTTTTATTTAGGTTTTTTTGTATTTTTATTTAATTTAGTTTTCTTATTATAGTTTAGGTTCTTTATTTTAATTTATATTTTAGGTTTAAGGTTAGGTTTACATTTTAGTTTAGTTTTAATTTTATTTTATTTTTTAGGTTTAGGTTTTACTTTTTATTTTTAGGTTTAAGTTTAGGATTTTATTTAATTTTTTTAGGATTATCTTTTAGGATTTATTTAGGTTTATTTTTTAGTTTTATTTTTTATTTTAGGTTTAAGTTTATTTTTAGATTATTTTATTTCATTTAGATTAGGTTTAGGTTTAGGTTTAGTTTATTTTAGGTTTAGGTTTACTCTATTTTTTATTTTATTTTTATTTTTTATTTAGGTTTTATTTTAGTTTAGGATTTACATTTTATATATTTTTTTTTGCTTTATTTTTGGGTTTATTTTTTAGGTTTAGGTTTTATTTAGTTTTATTTTATTTTACTTTATGTTTATATTTATATTTTAGTTTTAGCTTTTATTTTATTTGGGTTTTATTCTTAGTTTTATTTTATTTTTAGGTTAGTGTTGGATTTTGTTATTTTATTTTAGTTTATTATTTTATTTTATTTTATTTTACTTTAGGTTTAGGTTTTAGTTTAGTTTTTTATTTTATTTTATTTTTTTATTTTATTTAGGTTTAGGTATTTTATTTATTTTATTTTTAGGATTTTTTTTAGTTTAGGTTTAGGTTTCGAGGTTTTCAGGGTTTCGGGTTTAGGGTTGAGGACATAGGGTTTAGGGTTTAGGGTTTAGGATTTACGGTTTTAGGGTTTAGGGTTCTAGGGTTTATTTTAAGGTTTAGGCTTTAGGGTTAGGGTTTAGGGTTTAGTGGTTAAGGTTCAGTGTTTAGTATTTAGTGATTAGGGATTTCAGGGTTTAGGGTTAGATTCGGGTTTAGGGTTTAGGGTTTAGTGTTTAGGCTTAAGGATTTAGGGTTTTTAGGGTTTAGGGTTATTTTTAAAAAAAAATTAAGTAAACCAATACTTTTAGGTTTATTTAGTTTATTTAGCTTCTTTTTATTTATTTTAGTTTATTTTATTTTTTAATTGTATTTATTTTTATTTTAAATTTTTATTTAGTTTAGTTATTTATTTTAGTTTAAGGTTTTATTTTTATTTTTTTTAGGTTTAGGTTTAGGTTTAGGTTTATTTTTTGCTTGAGTTTTATTTTTATTTTATTTTTAGGTTTAGGTTTTACTTTATATTTTTAGGTTTAGGTTTAAGTTTTCATTTTATTTTTTTAGGTTTTGGTTTTAAGTTTTTATTTTATGTTTATTTTTATGATTTATTTTTTTAGTTTAGATTTGTATATTTAAATTTATTTTATTTTATTTAGTTTAGGTTTAGGTTTATGTTTATGTTTAGGTTTTATTTATTTTAGTTTAGTTTATCTTAGTTTAGGTTTAGGTTTATTTTATTTTGTTATTTCATTTTTATTTTAGGTTTAGTTTTTTTTAGTTTAGGGTTTATATTTTATTTTTTATTTATTTTTAGGTTTTATTTTTTTCGGTTTAGGATTTTATTTTGTTTTTATTTTATATTATTTTTAGTTTATTTTAGGTTTATTTTATTTTTATTTTACATTTAGTTTTCATTTTGTTAAAACTTTTAATTCTTAGGTGTATTTTAGGTTTATTTTAGGTTTACTTTAGGTTTTATTTATTTTAGTTTAGTTTATTTTAGTTTAGGTTTAGGTTTATTTTATTTTGTTTATTTTATATTTTGGCCTTTTTTTAAATTAGGGTTTATGTTTTATTTATTTTACATTTTATTTTTAGTTTTATTTTTTAGGTTTTGGTTATTATTTAGTTTTTATTTTAGGTTTATTTTATTTTTATTTTATATTTTTTATTTTAATTAGGTTTTTTATTTGTAGGTTTAATTTAATTTTTAGTTTAGTTTAGGATTTTATTTATTTTATTTTAGTTAAGTTTTTATTTTTATTTTATTTTATTTTTAGGTTTAGGTTTAGGTTTTTATTTTATTTTATTTATTTTATTTTTTTTATGTTTAGGTTTTTTATTTATTTTTTTAGTTTAGTTTAGTTTGGTTTTTTTAGGAGGGTTTAGTGTTGGTTTAGTGTTTAGGGTTAAGGGTTTGGAGTTAGGGGGTTTAGTGAGTGGGGTTTAGGTTTTAGGAGTGGTTTAGGTTTAGTTTAGGTTTAGAGTTAGGTTTTAGTTTAGGGTTTAGGGTTTTAGGGTTTAGGGTTTAGAGGGTTTAAGGTTTTAAGGTTTAGGGTTTAGAGGGTTTAGTTTAGAGTTTAGGTTTAGGGTTTAGCAGGGTTTAGGGTTTTGATTTTTTTCATTTTTTATTTATCATTTTTTTATATTTTAGGTTTTAGGGTATAGGGTTTAGGGTTGTAGGTCTAGGGTTTTAGGTTAGTTTTAGGGTTTTTTGTTTTTTTATTTAATTTTTTTTATATTTTTATATTTTATTTTAAATTAAGCAAACTAGTGGGTTTCTATTTATTTAATTTATTTTTTATTTATTTTAGTTTATTTTATTTTTATTTTTCTTTAGGTGTTTTTCATATTTGTTTTATTTTGTTTTTTATTTTAGGTTTATTTATTTTAGTTTAGGTTATTTTTTTATTCGTTCTTTAGGTTTAACTTTATTTTTTAGTTTAGTTTTATTTTATTTTATTTTTCTATTTTGGTTTAATTTTTATTTTTAGGCTTAGGTTTAAGTTTTTATTTTTTTTTTTTTGTTTAGCTTTGAGGTTTTAATTTTACATTTATCTTTTTCATTTAGGTTTAGGTTTATTTTTAGTTTATTTTATTTTATTTATTTTAGGTTTAGGATTAGTTTATTTTATTTTATTTATTTTAGGTTTAGGATTAGTTTATTTTTAGTTTAGGTTTACAATTTATTTAGTTTAGTTTAGGTTTAGGTTTCTTTTATTTTTATTTTAGTTTAGGGTTTAGGATTTATTTTTTATTTATTTTTAGGTTAATTTTCTAGGTTTAAGTTTTTATTTAGTCTTTATTTTATTTTATTTTATTTATTTTAAGTTAATTTATTTTATTTTTGGTTTAATTTTTATTTTATTTAGGTTTTTTATTTTTGTTGTTTAGTTTAGGTTTTTATTTATTTTATTTTATTTTAGTTTTATTTTTTATTTTATTTAGTTTAGTTTTTTAAATTTTTTATTTTTTTAATTTAGGGTTTAGGGTTTAGTGTTATAAGTTTAGGGTTGTAGGATTTGGGTTAGTTTTAAGGTTCAGGGTTTAGGGGTAGGGTTAAGTTTCAGGGTTTAGGGTTTGTTTTAAGGTTTAGGGTTTAGGGGTAGGGTTTTTTTTATTTTTTTATATTTTTATTTTTATTTAATTAAATAAACTCAAAGGTTTAACTTTATTTAGTTTATTATTTATTTTAGTTTATTTTATTTTTTCTATTTTGATTTTAGTTTAGTTTTATTTTTATTAATTTAGTTTGTTTATTTCAGGGTTATTTATTTTAGTTTAGGTTTATTATTTTAGTTTATTTTTTAGGTTTAGGTTTATGTTTATGTTTGTTTTTTTCCTTTAGTTTTCTTTTTATTTTGTTTTTTAGGTTTTGGTTTTATTTTTCCTTTTATGTTTAGGTTTAGGTTTTTATTTTATTTTCTTAGGTTTAGCTTTTAGGTATTTATTTTAGGTTTATTTTTAGGTTCTAATTTTTAGTTTAGGTTTAGGTTTATTTTTGGTTTATTTTATTTTATTTTTTTTATGGTAAGGTTTTGGTTTAGGTTTTACTTATTATAGTTTAGTTTAGGTTTTGGTTTATTTTATTTCTATTTTAGGTTTATGTTTTTTTTAGTTTAGGGTTTAGGTTTTATTTTTTATTTATTTATAGGTTTTATTTTTTAGGTTTACTTTTTTATTTAATTTTTATTTTATTTTATTTTAGGATTAGTTTATTTTAAGTTTGGGTTTTGGTATTATTTATTTTAGTTTAAGTTTAGGGATATGTTTTTTAAATTTAAAGTTTAGGTTTTAATTTATATTTTTTTAGGTTTTTTTAGGTTTATGTTTTTATTTGGTTTTTAATTTAATTTAATTTATGTTTATTTTATTATTATTTTAGGTTTAGTTTTTATTTTATTTAGGTTTTTTATTTTTTTAGTTTAGTTTAGGTTTTTATTTATTTTATTTTGGTTTAGATTCTTTTATTTATTTTATTTTTAGGTTTTATTTAGTTTAGGGTTTAGCTTTTAGCATTTTAGAGTTTAGGGTTTTGGGTTAGTTTAGGGTTTAGAGTTTAGGGTTTGGGGTTCAGGGTTGTAGGTTTTAGGGTTTAGGGTTTAGGGTGTAGGGTTTCAGGATTTAGGGTTTAGTGTTTAGGGTTTACGATTTAGGGTTTAAGGTTAGGTTTTTTCTTAAATTTTTTTACTTATTTAGGGTTTAGGGTTAGTTTAAGGTTTTGGGTCTTAGGTTTAGGGTTTAGGCTTTAGGATTAGTTTTGGGGTTTAAGGTTTAGGGTTTAGGGGATTTAGGGTTTAGGGTTTAGGGTTTAAGGTTTAGGGTTTTAATTAAGAAAATGGATTGGTTTAGGTTTATTTAGTTTATTTTTTATTTATGTTCATTTATTTTTTTTATTTTTATTTAGGTTAAGTTTATATTTTCATTTAGTTTAGTTTATTTTTTAAGTTTATTTATTTTAGCACACATTTTTTATTTAAGTTTATTTTTTAGGTTTAGGTTTAAGTTTCTGTTTATTTTTTGTTTAGTTTTTTTTTCGGTTCAGGTTTTATTTTTTTATTTTTAGGTATAAGTTTAGGTTTTTATTTTATTTTTTTAGGTTTAGGTTTTAGATTTTTATTTTAGGTTTATTTTTAGGTTTTATTTTTTTAGTTTAGGTTTAGGTTTATTTTTAGTTTAGTTTATTTTATTTAGTTTTGGGTTTAGGCTTAATTTTATTTAGGGTTAGGTTTATGTTTTATTTATTTTAGTTTAGTTTATTTTGGTTTAGGTTTAGGTTTATTCTATTTTGTTTATTTTATGTTTAGGTTTTTTCTATTTTAGTTTATGGTTTAGGTTTTATTTTTATTTATTTTTTGGTTTTATTTTCAGGTTTATTTCTTAGGTTTATGTTTTTATTTAGTTTCTATTTTAGGTTTATTTTATTTTTATCTTATATTTAGTTTATATTTTATTTAGATTTATTTATTTTTAGGTTTAATTTATTTTTTAGTTTAGTTAAAATTTTGTATTTAATTATTTTAGTTTAATTTTTATTTTTTATTTTATTTTAATTTTAGGTTTAGGTTTTGGTTAGGTTTAGGTTTAGGTTTAGGTTGATGTTTAGGTTTTTTGTTTAATTTGATTTTTTTTATATTTTATTTAGTTTGTATTTTTTTAGGTTTTATTTAGTTTAAGTTTAAGTTTTTTAAGGTTTAGGGTTTAGGGTTTAAGGTTTAGGGTTGAGGGTTTAGGGTTTAGAGTTGTATGTTTTAGGGTTTAGGTTTAGTGTTTAGGGTTTAGGGATTAGTGTTTTAGGGTTTAGGGTTATTGGTTAAGAATTTAGGGTTTAGGATTTATTTTAGGGTTTAGGGTTTAGGGTTAAAGTTTATTTTTATTTATTTTTTATTTTTTATTTTGGGTTTAAGGTTTAGGATTTAGGGTTTGTTTAGGGTTTAGGGTTTAGGATTTAGTGTTGTAGGCTTAGGGTTATAGCAATAGGGCTAATGGTTTAGTGTTAGTTTTATTGTTTAGGGTTTAAGGTTTAGGGTTAGGTTTAGGGTTAGTTTTAAGGTTTAGGGTTTAGTAGAGTTTTTTTTTTAATTTTTTAAAATTAAGTAAACTCATAGGTTTAGGTTTACTTAATTAATTTTTAATTTATTTCAGTTTATTTTATTTTATTTATTTTGATTTTGATTTAGTTTAGTTTATTTAATTTAGGTTTATTTATTTTAGTTTAGTTTTTTTATTTTTTTTATTTTTGAGGTTTAGGTTTATGTTTATTTTTTTACTTCAGTTTTATTTTTATTTTATTTTTTATGTTTAGGTTTTATATTTTATTTATTTTTAGGTTTTATTTTATAGGTTTAGGTTCTTTATTTAGTTTTTATTTTATTTTATGTTGGGTTTTTTTAATTTCTATTTTTAGTTTAGTTTTTATTTATTTTGAATTTTCATTTCTTATTTTAATTCAGGTTTTTATTTATTTTATTTTAGTTTGGTTTATATTTTTTATTTTATTTTCTTTTTCGGGTTTAGGTTTAGGTTGTAGTTTATGTTTTTAATTTACTTTATTTTTTTATTTTATTTAGGTTAAGGTTTTTATTTATTTTTTTTATTTTTAAGTTTTATTTATTTTACTTTTAGGTTTATTTTTAATTTAGGGTTTACGTATAGTTTATTTTAGGTTTATGTTTAGGTTTTATTAATTTTAGTTTAGTTTCTTTTAGTTTAGGTTTAAGTTTATTTTATTTTGTTTATTTTATTTTATTTTAGGTTTAGTGTTTTTTGAGTTTAGGATTTAGGTTATATTTTTTATTTATTTTTTTATTTTATTTTTAGGTTTATTTTTTAGGTTTAGGTTTTTATTTAGTTTTATTTTATTTTATTTTAAGTTTATTTTTATTATTTCATTTTTATTTTACATTTAGTTTTTATTTTATCTAGGTTTTTTATTCTTAGGTTTATTTTATTTTTTTAGTTTAGTTTAGGTTTTTATTTACTTTATTTTAATTTATTTTATTAGTTTATTTTATTTTATTTTTAGGTTTTGGTTTAGGTTTTTTATTTCTTTTATTTTTAGGTTTTATTTAGTTTAGATTTAGGTTTTTAGGTTTTTAAGGTTTAGGGTTTAGGGTTTAAGGTTTAGGATTTTAGGGTTTAAGGTTTTAGGGTTTAGGGTTTAGGGTTTGAGTTTAGGGTTTAGGGTTTAGGGTTTAGTGTTTAGGCTGTAGGGTTTAGGGTTTAGGTGCTTATGGTTTAGGGTTAGCTTAGTGTTTACGGTTAGTTTAGGGTTTAAAGTTTAGGGTTTAGGCTTCAAGGTTTAGGGTTTCTAAGTTTTAAGGTTTTGGGTTTAAGGTTAGTTTATGGTTCAGGGTTTATGGTTTTATGTTTTAGGATTTTGGGTTTTGGGTTTAGGGTTTAGGGTTAGGGTTAGGGTTAGGTTTAGGGTTTAGGGTTTAAGGTTTAGGGTTTAGGTTTAAGTTTGAGTTTAGGTTTAGGGTTATAGGTTTAGTGGGTTTAGGTTTTTTAGGTTTAGGTTTAGGGTTTAAGTTTAGTTTATGGTTTAAGGTTTAGAATTTAGGAGTTTAGTTTTACTTTAAGTTTAAGGTTTATTTATTTTTAGTTTAAATTTGAGTTTAGTTTAATTCTAATAGTTTAGGTTAACTTATTCTGATTTGGTTTAAGGTTTAGTTCAGTTTAGGTTCTAAGTTTAAGGTTTAGGTTTAAGTTATTTATTATTTAAGGTTTAGGGTTTTAGGTTTTAGGGTTAGGGTTTAGGGTTTAGGGTTTAGGGTTAGGGTTAGGGTTTAGGGTTTAGGGTTTAGGGTTTTGGGTTTAGAGTTTAGGGTTTAGGGTTTTGGGTTATAGGTTTAACATTTAAGGTTTAGATTTTAGGGTTTAGGGTTTAGGGTTTAGGGTTTAGGATTTTAGGGTTTAAGGTTTTAAGGGTTTAGGATTTAGGGTTTAGGTTTTAGGCTTTAAGTTTAGGGTTTAGGGATTTTGTTTTATTATTTTTAATAGAGAACAAATTCAGATTCAACATTTGTTCCTTTCGATTTCATCAGCTAGTAACACACCAAGTTTTTTAGGACACAAGTGGCGACATAAATTAAAAGGAACATAGAGCAAATCAAAACCTAGATAACTAGAATTTTCTCTAAAGACAGTTCCATAAGAATCGGGATCATCTTCTTTTCTCCAGTTCCCATCAAACCCCCACCTCTCAAGTAGCGGGATCCACCATCATATCCCCGATCTCTCCCCTCTGCCATGACCACGGCTGCCTCCTGCCTCCATGACCACCACTACCCCAAACCACCACCTCCATATCCACCAACTCCTCTAGATCCCCCACCATTGTTAGTAATGCTCCACCTTCACCTCTATCGCAGAATCTGGACTGATCTTAGTTAACAATGATATTCCGGACATCAAGGTTTTTTTTTTTTTTTGGAAACCCCATGTAGGGGTATTTTATTTCCACAAAAGAGGGTTACAAGATCCTTAAAGGGGATAAACTCCGAAACTACTGCTCAAAGAGCTACAATCAGCCTAAGGAGTAAATCCCCTATCTAAGTACAACCAAAAGCAAAAGAAAGCATTAAAACAATCAAAAGATACAAGATGATTAACATAATAAGCTAAAGTAAGATTAAAGCCAATGCTCTAGAGGATGTGGAGAAGCCTGATAGTATGAAGCAGACCTGCAAAATAAAAAGAAAGAAACACCTGCAAAGTTATAATGAGAGAGAGATTAGAACAGTTAAGGTAATACAGATAAAAAGATAGAAGGAAACAATATAATATGAGTATATTAATAAAGAAATGTGATAGTGAAGGCTTAGGCTCAATCACACCATGTTGGGGCAGATGCAAGTATGAGCATCCAAACTTCAGCTGAAGGGTTACATCACATGAGCTACTACCGAACCAAAAAGGAGTGAGATCATCACATCATAGCCAACAAACCTGTGAGAAGGTAGCACCCAGTTGTTGATAATCTTGTGAGCTTTATTACCTGCAAACCTAAACAAAACCATATTTATGCATATGAAATAGGTCATCATAGAAAACATCCATAGGAAAACAACAGCAGAAGAGGTAGCCTGCTAAAATCCTGCTAAGCAAGTCAATGAGTCTTTAAATGACACCATCCCAATTCTAAGATATATAAATGAATCGGTCGGGCCAGAATTACAGCTTAGATGTAGATGTAAACTCTAGAAAATGAGCCCAATCAATATGATGAATGTAGGTTGGTACAAGCCCCTTGTTAGTATCCATATCAATAGTTGATAAGAAATAATTATAAGGGAAGGCAGCAAGACCAGAAATCCACCAATAAGCAAGGCAGCAATAGCCAGTATCAGTTCATAGTACCACGAAGGCAGCAAGACAGGAAAGGTCCGAAACAGTTCAAAATACCACCCCTTAATAATAGAGATTATATTCCAAGGAGTAAGCACAAACTGACCGGTCCCATTATAAAAGCGTCCAAATATGATTCAAATGTGAATCGGAAAAACAATACTAGATAACTAAGTAAAAGATAGCAGAGCGGTAACAAGGCAGCAAAATCAAGACATGAAAGAGCTGCATAGAGATTGCATTCCAGGACAAATCCCCAAATGGAATCCACTGAAGAATCCAGAAAAAACACGACAATAGATAACCAAGATAAAAGACCAAGCGTGCGACCAAAATAGCGATTAAAGACAAAAAGGGACAACATAGTACCATAATTGAAAAAATAGACACCAATGACCAAAAAAAGAAACATCATGTCTGGAGCATACTTAAAACCCATAATATATCCGAACATGAACATACGCGAGAATAGCTACGTGTGTTGAGCAACGCAGCAATCGAGAGCCAATCCCAACAGCAGAGAGATTATTGCCACATTGGAACCCACCAGCAAAAGGATCAAAAGTAGTATTCAAATGAAAATCATCATTAGAATCCAGACAAAACAAGATAACAAAGAAAAACCAGACAGCGTGACATATAAGGCAAAACATCCAAGCCTCTCAATCGAGTAGGCAATGCCATATTAGTAGATATAACATAGGAATAGGGTAATAGATCACATTTATCGATAATAAGCAATACCCCGGATAGCAACAAGGGCACTCGGAGAAACTAACAAAATAGTTAGTGCAACAGGGATACAAAGTTGGATCCACATTAGAGTATAGAAAAGCAAGACTGCAAATAGTGAAGACCAAAAAATAGCCAAGGCAGTAGCAGCCAAAATAGCCATGGCCAAGACAGCAAGGGACAACATAGTACCATAATTCAGAAAAGCCACAGTCCAGACACCAATGACCAAAACAAACAGAAATAGCAAATTATGGACGAGCATACAGCTTAAAACCCATAATCATATCCGGCAGCGAACAGGGAATAACTAACGGTGTTGAGCAATAGCAGAATCGAGAGAACCAATCCCGTGATATTGCCACATTAGAACCCACCAGCAAAAGGATCAAAAATAGTATTCAAATGAAAATCATCATTAGAATCCAGACAAAACAAGATAACAAGTAGCCAAGGCAAAAACCAGCCAGGACAGCAGCATAAAGGGCAAAAACATCCAAGCCTCTCAATCAGAGTAGGCAATGCCATAGTTAATAGCCAAGTAGATATAACATAGGAATAAGTATCTTGAATGCAGCAATCCAGATAGCAAACACCAAAAAGCCTTAGAATTGCAATGTCTGAAATAATTTGCTGAGTATAGGACCTAGAAATTCTAAAACCAACAGGGATGGACCAAGAATCCTCCCCAAAAGCATAAATAAAGATAGGGTGGGGAAGAAAATGTACAGCTTCCCACCACAAGCCAATCCAGTAAGAGACATTCAAAGCATTAGCAAGATGATTAGTTACATTAATCCAATTCTGCCAAGGATAAAAAAAACCCTTCTCAGAAGCAAGAAGACCAAAGCCCCAATCTCAGAAGCATCCTGCATAGAAGGGTTCTCTTGAATATAACAGCCAGAAACAATATGAAGAAACTCCAACCAGGGCAGAAAATAAATAGTGCAAATAAGAGTTGCATAACAGGATAACCAAGAAGTAGTATCAAAGTTCTGCACAATGGTAAATCTGCCATTAAGGGTAAGGAGGTCAGCAGCAACCTGTGAGAAAGCCTGCAAAGAACATCCAAAGCAGGTGGCAGAAAAGAAAAAGGCACTCCACAGCAAGGTCCCACCAAAGGAACCCTACTGAAACAGGAAATGAATTCCAAAAATAGCATGCTGTATGGTGTCCAGGTTCCAGTTTAAACAGCAGCCAAGAGGATTAGTATCACCAAAAAGGCCCAATATCCTCATTATGCACAAAAAGAAAATAAAGATAACTCCCATAAGTAAAAGGAGCGTCGACTCAAGCTAGAATCAAAGAAAATATGGGAGACAATCGGCATGTCAAAACCATCCTGGTCATTGTGTTGGATCCAATAACCTAGATAAATCATCAAGATAATTATTGCAATCATAGTAAACAATACTACTGATTAGAAACAACATAGATAACTAAGATGCTCCAAGCATAATATCTTTAATAACAGTTGCAAAATTAATAGCATTAGGATAGCCCATCAAAATAAATATCTCCATCCATCAATAAGCCCCTAGATTAGAAATGCGGCGAGAATAGGATTAAAGTCCCAAATATTGGTGTTATAAAAGCCAATAGTTGTCACATAGCTTAACATAATTCCACTGCAGAATATCAGTATACATATAGCTCAATAGCAGTCCTTTAACAGTGTAAATGCCAAAAGCAATGAGCCTCCTAATGAAAGAAAAACTATGAAAACTCCAAATCAATACACAATTATCAAGACAACAAGTAATATCCATTTGAAGGATCCACAAAAGGCATAAAAAATAATAGAAAGCCCAAGAAATAAGGAGCATATGGATCTGAAAAGAAACAACAGATGTTAGATTAGGTTTTGAGATAAGGAAACCCAGAATTGTCCAAGTTAACTAGCCCAAGTGTTGGGGTAAGGTGAGTTGATCAAAGAAGATGATACCATCGGATCTAGCACCCAGATTAGCAAGGTAGTCAGCACAAGCGTTTCCTTCACGCAAACATGAGTGATGTTAAAATTTAGTTGGGAAAGAAGAGCTCTAGTTTGCTTGAGGAGGTAGTACAAATCTATCTTTGCTCATTTTAGTGGAAGTCAAAGATCAATTAGCGAGCGACATCCACCTCAATCCAAATATTGTGCCAGCCATTTTGGATGCAAATCTCAAGAGCTTTGAAGACTGCCATAAGCTCAGAAAATGGGACAGTGCAAGGAGTAAGATGATAAGCAAAAGCACATAGGACCCGACCCTTAGAGTTCTTGAAAATGCCACCACAACCAGAGCCATTATGAGTCACAGATCTATCTGTATTGATTTTAATGATATGGTCAGGAGGTTTTTTCAAATAGACAATCTTATCATTTTAAATGAGTAAGGTTGATCGGCGGGTAATGCCCTTTATTAGCCACAAATTTACAGCCTTTGAAGTGTCTGTAATGGATGAGATTGGCTTTAAACAAGTCACAAATTTTACTTTTAGTTCTAGCAATAATCCTCACGTGGTTCATAGGGATCCTTTGATGTTTTGAATCATTACGGTCCATTCATATGAACCAGATAAGAGTGATGGCAATGATAACTTTAATGTGACCTTTAGTAGTGTTATCAAAATAGAATTCAAGAAGTTGATATAGAGTAAGAGAGCCATTGAAAATGACGGATTAAAAGATCATCATACCAAATCCAAAGGTTAGAGGCTATGGCCCCATTAACAAAAAACATGATTAACATTCTCAATATGGAAATACATTGGCATTTGGAGGGTAAATGGAATCCTTTACCCCACAAGGAGTCAACGGTAGAAAATTTTTTTTTTAAAATACGCCAAGTAAGAATAGAATAGGAAGTAGGGATATTGTTATTCCAAAGTTTGGAGAATACATAGGAGGAATCCTTAGTATCTTTAATGTGAAGCCACACATTTTTGAGGTTGAAATCACCATTGTGAGAGAGCTTAAAGAGAATATGATCTTGAGTTTGAGAAGTGATAGGAATAGAAGTAACCATATTTGAGAGAGTACAAGGGATAAAATCAGCAAGCTTATTATTGTTCCACTTATTGTTATGCCAAAAAGAGTTTACTCTAATGGCAGAAGTGGAATGAGTGTAGAGTAAGTCATCCATGGAACCACAACCACTCAATCTTGCCAAAGAAAGAGGTACCGAGTTGATGCCCCAAAAAATTAGAGATTCCCTCCCATTTGAAGAACAAAGTCTTTTCCACAGAGTCACCCGGTTTAAAGGGACAGATGAGGGGTGCTTACCCAATATTTAGATCATGAAATTAGCGAGACTATGATTACTCTAAAATTCCACCAAAGTTTATAGGAAAAGGCATTGATAGCTTCTTTTATGGATTTACAACCAAGACCACCTTCGTCAAAAGTGCCACAACTTTTAAACCAAGAGGTCCAGTGCATTTTTTTAGAAGAGGTAATGGAGCCCCAGAAAAATTTATTTAGGGAGGCCTCAATTAGATGCTAGAGATGGTCGGCACAATGGTTTGGATGAGATATATAGGCATGGAATTAAGAGTGCTCTTAATCAAGGTTAGCCTACCACCAAAAGAGAGTAAATGGAATTCCCAAACCAAAATTTTAGTAGAAATTTTTTGAATAAGATCATCAAAAAGGTGAGATCTTTTATGGCCTTTAAAAAAATGGAGGAGGAACTTAATGGGAAATTGACTTTGCTTAAAATTAGTAATTATGGAGATTTAATTCAATCTATTGGGAGGAATCTTCGCTGAGGGAATAAAATAACATTTTTTATCATTAAGGAAGAGACCACTAACTTTGCCAAAATCATTTAAGAGATTCTTAATATTTTTGACATGTTGAAGGGAGGCATTACAGAAGATTATAAAATCATCTGCAAAGCTAAGATGAAAAATAGGAAAACCACCATGAGTTTTAAAAGCCATGCTAGGTTTTTGGATGAAAAGGTCATTGAGGCTTCTCGAAAGATATTCGACAGCAATGATAAAGAGAGAAGGAGAAAGGGGGTCGCCTTGACGCAAACCATGGCTCGAAGAAAAGAAACCAAGGGACTCACCATTTAAGATGACAAAAAACCAGATGTTAGTGATACAACTTTTAATAATCCAGATAAAATGATCAGAGAAACCAAACAAATGCAAGATTTGGAAAAGGAAATCCCACGAGAGGTTGTCAAAGGCTTTAGAGATGTCCATTTGAAAAGCATATTACCTCCTCTAGAAGAAACATCAATGTCATGAACCAGTTCTTGAGTGAGGAGGATATTATCAGATATGGCTCTATTTTTAACAAAACCAGTTTGGTTAGGGGAGATGATTTTATGAAGTAGGGGGCTAATTCTATTATTAATCAGTTTAGCAATGAGTTTTTGAAAAAAGGTACAAAGACTAATAGGTCTGAAGTCACCCCAGGATTCAGGATTGATGGTTTTAGGAATAAGGACAATAGAAGTACTTGAAAAATATTTGGGAATAGAGTTGCCATCAAAGAAATCAATAATAGCATTAACAAGATCAGATTTGATAAAAGGCCAACAATGTTGAAAGAAATGAGTCGTGAAACCATCAGGGCCAGCAACAGAGTCATTGTTCATGCTATTGAGAGTAGTACTAATCTCCACTTCTGAGGGATGCATAGTGAGCAAATGGTTATCCTCATTGGTAATCATAGAAGGGATAAGATTGGTGTTGGAGGGGGTTTCTAACGAAGGATTAGAATTTAGTAAATTTTGGAAATGATGGATGACAGAATCTTTGATTTCATTTTTATCAGTTATCCAGCCACCATTAGGGTTCTTAATTTTCTTAATCGAGTTAAGGGCTTTCCATTTATTACAAATAGCATGAAAATACCTAGTGTTTCCCACCATCGAATGTGTTTGCTAGCTTTTTTTGACGCCAATAGGTTTCTTCCATATTTTGATAGTTAATCAGACTATCTTGGCAGTGTTCAATTCATCAAGTTTACTGGAAGACAGCTTCTTCAAGAGAGCAAACCACTTGTTCCATAGCTTTAAGATTGGTGAAGAGATTTTTAAAGATATGCTTGTTCCACCAATTGAGGTTTTGTTTAAGCCTCTTGAGCTTAAGCCAAAGGTGAACCATGCCTTTAACGGAATTATCTGGATGAACGGGTGCCATCCAGTTAGTGGAAACAACGTTAGTGAAATCACCATGTTGGGTCCACATATTTTGGAAATGAAAAGATGAGGGAATAGGAGGGTTAGTGGGGAGTTTTGATAGAGATTTGGGGCGTGATCAGACAAAGTCCTGCTCAAATGTTCAATAAGTGAGAGGCCATTGATTAATCCAAAGCAAATTAAAGAGGGCCCCGCCCATGTCGCCAAAGTCTAGAGTTGTGCCATGTGTAATCGACTCAAAAAAAGCCAATGTCAATCAAATTGCAATCTTGGATCATATTAGAGAAGTCTTCCATGGAATGAAGGTTAGGGGGGCATCCTCCCCTCCTTTCTGAAGAAGCAATGATAGTGTTGAAATCACCCCCAACCAACCAGGGTAGATTAATAGAGGAGGCAAAGGTTCTTAAATGATTCCAAAGGATGTTCCTACCGGCCCTATTACAAGAAGCATAGATAAAGGAACCAAAAGTCGAATAATCACCTAAAGAGATTTTGACATTAACCAATTGGGCAAGATCATCGATGATGGAAATGGTGATAGAATTATCCCAAAAACACCAAATTTTGTTATTAAGATTGAAGATGAAATTTTAAAATCCAAGTGATCTAGCAACAAAAGCAATTTTGGAAGAGCTAATGAAAGGCTCAATGATAACAAGAAGTTTGATGTTATGAGAGTGACAGAGGCTCCTAACACGGTTGCGGACAGGGAGTGTCCCACAACCACGGATATTCCAAATAAGAAAATTAATCATAATGAAATTTCAAAAAGGAAGAGATAGAAAAGGAAAAGGAAAAATTAAAGAGAGAGGGACATAATTATCTATGAGGTGTAAGAGAAGAACGTGTGGTTCTAGTGAAATTGTTATTAGTCATTTTAGCTTTAGAAGATTTTTTTTTAAGAACAGTTTGGAAAGGTCTATCAGAATCCAAAATATCTCCATCAGAAAGGGATTGGTTTTTGTTTTCTGGAATAGGAGTTTTAGTAGTGGTGATTTATCCTTCTTCAGTATTAGAGTTAGGATGAGAAGTTTGGATAGCCTGAGTATCACTCTATAAAGAAATAGAGGGGGAGGTTCTTGTACCATTCATAATGTAAATAACATTTTCATTGCCATGATGCATATTCTGGTTTTGGTCTGACACCAAGGGATCAACATTATTTTGTTCCAATGTAAAATTCCCATTTGGATTGTCATTAAGCTTTAAATTAAGCAAAGGTTTGTCATGAGGAGCCAATATATTACAAGTAGGAGAAGTGTTAGATAAATTGGCATTAGTCTCAGTACACCCCTCAATAGTAGTATGTATATCTAGCTCAGAATGTTTTTCTTTTGACAAATTAATAGATACTAAGGGGGTAGGTGTAGGAGGATGTATTTCATTTTGAGAAGCTTTTGGCACATAAGCTAACTTAGTGGTTTTCCCTGTTCCAAGAGAGGTATTAGTGTCCTGTGAAATATTCTTTTTAAGGTTTGGGTGTAGTACAAAGCATTCGGTATGATCATGGCCATGGATCTTACAGTGAGAACAGAAGGTTGGGAAGTTTTCAAATTCAACTTTCTGATTATATCTAATTTTTTGAGCCAATCCAAACCACTTTGGGGTATTTTTTGGTAATGTCTATTTCAACCAATATACGTGCAACAGATGGATGAGTTCTAGTGGTAGTGGCTTGATCAATTTGAAGGGGTCTACCAAATAGAGCCCCAACCGCAAACAATACTTGATGAGTTACATAGTGAATTCTCATGTTTGGGAAAGCAAGCCATAATAAAATAATAGGGGATTCTTCCTTAACATCAAAAAGTGGTGTCCATTTCAAGAGCCGCATTTGACAATTATGCACATAATAGGAGCGGCGAGCAAAGACACGAGAGTAATCTAAATCATTTGATAATTGAATGAGGATGTGTCGAGGATCAAGAAGCCCAACAGTGAAAACTCCCGAAAGCTTTAAGCTATGGAAGAAGGATCTGATATTATCTAGAGTAGGGCAAAGAGAATTTACCAACCAAAGAGAACTCATAAGGTTTCGCTAATTTCTCAACATCCTGGTCATAGAGCACATAACACCGGAATCCATGAAAGGATGTAGAAATTAGATTAACGAGGCATTGGCACAAGAGGTCTTACCAGAAAGAGCATCCTTAAAGGACTTCACAGCGACAATAAGAATCGGATCCGTGAGTACCTTTAGGTTCGTGGTTATCATGCATCGAGATGCGAATGAAGTTCGTGGCGGAGGGTGAAGCCTCTACCATTGATCGATCCGGTGACAATCACATAAGCTACCAGGGGAGCGCAACCAAGCAATTTGACAGCGAGCATAATCGGGGAGGCCCGAATAGCGTCCAAATCACAAAGAGAAGCACGGGAACGCAAAATCGCCACAAAATCGCCAGAGAGGGAGCGCAGTTCCGGACATCAAGGTTCTACCTATTCTTAGGGTTTATGTTTAGGTTTAGGTTTATTAGGTTTTAGGCTTTAGGATTATTTTTTAATTTATTTAGTTACTTTAGGTTAGGTTTAAGGTTTTTTTAATTAAGAAAATCAGCAGGTTTTGGTTTATTTATTTTATTTTTATTTATTTTATTTTATGTTATTTTGTATTTTTATTTAGGTTTATTTTTTATTTTTATTTAGTTTATTTGTTTACTTTAGATTTATTTTATTTAGTTAAGGTTTTTATTTTAGTTTATTTTTTAAGTTTAGGTTTATTTTTTAGTTACTTTTAATTTTATTTTATTTTTTAGGTTTAGGTTTTATTTTTTATTTTTAGGTTTAGGTTTAGGTTTTTATTATATTTTTTAGGTTTATCATTTAGGTTTTCATTTTAGGTTTATTTTTAGGTTTTATTTTTTTGTTTAGGTTTAAGATTATTTTTAGTTTATTTTATTTTATTTAGTTTAGGGTTTAGGTTTAGATTATTTTAGATTTAGGTTTCAATTTTATTTATTTTTGTTTAGTTTATTTTGTATTTGGTTTAGGTCTATTTTATTTTGTTTATTTTAGGTTTAGGTTTTTTTAGTTTATTGTTTGGGTTTTATTTTTTATTTATTTTTTGGTTTTATTTTTAAATTTACCTTTTATGTTTAGGTTTTATTTAGTTTTTATTTTATTTTATTTTAGGTTTATTTTATTTTTATTTTCCTTTTAGTTTTTATTTTATTTAGGTTTTATTATTTTTAGGATTTTTTTTATTTTTTAGTTTTGTTTACTTTTTTATTTATTTTATTTTAGTTTAGTTCTTAATTTTTATATTATATTATTTTTAGGTTTAGGTTTAGGTTTTTATTTTATTTTATTTCTTTATTTCATTTAGGTTTAGGTTTTTTTAGTTATTTTATTTTTTGGATTTATGTAGTTTAGGCTTAACTTTTTTATATTTTTAGGGTTTAGGGTTTAGGGTTTAGGATTTTATGGTTTAAGGTTTAGGGCATGGGGTTTAGGTTTCAGGTTTAGGGTTTAGGGTTGTAGGTTTAGGATTTGGGGTTTAGGGTTTAAGGTTAGGATTTTTTTAAAATTTTGTAAACTCGTATGTTTAGGTTTATTCAGTTTATTTTCTATTTATTTTAGTTTATTTTATTTTATTTTTTATTTAGGTTTATTTTTATTTTTATTTTTATTTAGGTTTTTAATTTATTTTATTTTAGGTTTATTTTATTTTTATTTTATGTATAGTTTTTTTATTTTATTTTTTTAGTTCAATTTTTATATATTATATTTTAGTTTAGTTTTATTTTATTTTATTTTCTTTTATGGTTTAGGTTTTAATTTATGTTTTTATTTTATTTTGGTTTAGGTTTTTTAATTAATTATTATTCTTAGGTTCTATTTAGTTTAGGTTTTGGTTTTTAGCTTTTTTTAGGGTTTCGAGTTTAGGGTTAAGGGTTGGGGTTTAGTGTTTAGGGTTTTGGGTTTTGGGTTTATGGTTAGGATTTATTATTTAGGGATTTATGGTTTAGGGTTTAGGGTTTAGGGTTTTTAGGGTTTGGGGTTTAGGTTTTAGGTTTAGGGTTTTTGGTTTTTACTTTTTTTAATAACGAATAAATTCAGATTCAACATTTCATCAACCATGTAACACAGCAAGTTTTTTGAGACGCAAGTGACAATATAGATAAAAAATGAGCACGCATAGAGCAAATCAAAACCATAGATAATTAGAACCATCTATACTATAAAGACACAGTTCTATTGGCAGTAGATTAGATTGACCATTCTTCAATTTCTCCAATTCCCATCAGAACAACCCTAGCCTATCGAGTAGCGGGATCCACCATCATATCCCCGATCTCTCCCTCGACCACCACCACGGCTGTAACCTCCGTTGCTCCTCCCGCCTCCATAAGCACCACTATTCCAATCACCACCTCCATATCCACTAGCACCTCCATATCTGCCACCACCACTATAATAACCATCGCTTTCACCTCTGCCTCCACCGCCAGATCTAGACTAACATGGTTGATGGTGATGTTTCTACCGTTAAGGTTCTACCCATTCTTAGGGGTTTAGGTTTATTAGGTTTTAGGGTTTAGGTTTATTTTTAAATTTATTTAGTTACTTTAGGTTTAGGTTTAGGGTTAGGGGTTTAGGGTTTAGGGTATAGGGTTTAGGGTTTAGGGTTTTAGGGTATATGCTTTTAAGGCTGGGGGTTTAGGGTTAGGGTTTAGGGTTGTATATTTAGGGTTGTAAGTTTAGGGTTTAGTGTTTAGGGTTTAAGGTTTTGGGTTTAGGATTTAAGTTTTAAGGTTTTTTTTAAAATTAAGTAAACTAGTTTGTTTAGGTTTATTTAGTATATTTAGTTTATTTTTTTATTTCTTATTTTTTATTTCTATTTAGTTTAGTTTATTTATTTTATGTTTATTTATTTTAGTTTAGGTTTAGGTATTAGTTTAGGTTTTTATTTTATTTTATTATTTATTTTGTTTAGGTTTAGGTTTTCTTAAATATTTTATTTTTAGGTTTTATTTAATTTAGGTTTAAGTTTTTAGGTTTAGGGTTTACGGTTTAGGGTTTTAGGGTTTAAGGTTTTTAGGTTTAGGGTTTAGGGTTAGGGATTCGAGTTTAGGGTTTAGGGTTTAGTCTTTAGGCTTTAGGCTTTAGGGTTTTTAAGGTTTAGGGTTTAGGGTTTTTTTAAAATTAAGTAAACCAGCAGGTTTAGGTTTATTTAGTTTATTTTTTATTAATTTTAGTTTAGTTTATAATTTTCTTTTATTTATGATTATTTTTAATTTTTATTTAGTTTAGTTTATTTATTTTATTTTAGGTTTTTTTATTTTAGTTTATCTTTTATGTTTAGGTTTAGGTTTAGGTTTTTTTTTTAGTAGAGTTTTATTTTTATTTTATTTTTTAAGTTTAGGTTTTATTTTTTTTAGGTTAAGCTTTAGGTTTTAGTTTTTTATTTTAGTTTTATTTTTAGATTTTCTTTTAGTTTAAATTTAGGTTTATTTTTATTTTATTTTATTTTATTTAGTTTAGGTTTAGGCTTTTTTATTTTGTTTAGTTTATTTTAGTTTAGGTTTAGGTTTATTTTATTTTTATTTTAGATTTAGGTTTTTTTTAGTCTAAGCTTTATGTTTTATTTTTTATTTATTCTTAGGTTTTTTTTTAGGTTTTTTAGGTTTAGGATTTTATTTAGTTTTTATTTTATTTTATTTTAGTTTTGTTTTTAGTTTATTTTATTTTTATTTTTCATATAGTTATTATTTTATTTATGTTTTTTATTCTTAAGTTTATTTAATGTTTTATATATTTTAGTTTAGTTTAATTTAGTTTAGGTTTAGGTTTATTTTATTTTGTTTATTTTAGGTTTAGTTTTTTTTAGTTTAGGGATTAGGTTTTAATTTTTATTTATTTTAGGTTTTATTTTTTGGTTTATTTTTTAGGTTTAGGTTTTTATTTAGTTTTTATTTTATTTTATTTTTGTTATTTTATTTTTATTTTATGTTTAGGTTTTAATTTATTTATGTTTCTTATTTTTAGGTTTATTTTTAGTTTAGCTTAGGCTTTTATTTAATTTATTTTAGTTTGTTTTGAATTTTTATTTTATTTTATTTTACTTTTAGGTTTAGGTTTAGGTTTAGGTTTTTATTTTATTTTATTTATTTTATTTTATTTAGGTTTAGGTTTTTTTATTTATTTTATTTTTAAGTTTTATTTAGTTTAGGTTTAGGCTTTTAGCTTTTTAGTGTTTAGGGTTTAGGATTATTATGAGGTTTAAGGTTTGGGGTTTAGGGTTTAGGTATAAAGGTTTTTCTTATTTTTTATTTTTTGGGTTTAGGCTTTAGGATTTAGGGTTTAGGGTTTAGGTTTTAGGGTTTAGATTTATGATTTAAGGTTTTTGGGTTTACATTTTAGGGCATAGGGTTTAGTGTTTACATTCTAGGTTTAGGGTTCAAGTTTTAGTTTAGAGTTTTAGGTTTTAGGTTTTTTTTGATAAAAAACAAATTCAGATTCAACATTTCTTCTTTTTGATTTAATCAAGCAAGTAACAAACCAAGTTTTCTAAGACGCAAGCGACGACATAGATAAAAAATGAGCACTCATAACAAAAATGAAAAACCTTAGATAACTAGAACCGTATGTACTATAAAGACACATTTCCATAAACAATAGATCGAATCAGCCGTTCATTAGTTTCTCCAGTTCCTAACAGAACATCTCTGACCTCTCGAGTAGCGGAATCCACCATTATATCCCCAACCTCTCCCTCCGCCACCACGATGGCAATAACCTTCATCATTCCTCTTGCTTCCATAACCACCACTGCTCCAACCACCACCTCCATATCAACTAGAACCTCCAGATCCCCCACCACCACTGTGATAACGGTCGCATCCATCTCTGCCACCACCTCCATATCTAGACTGAGCCTGGTTGACGGTGATGTTCCTGCCGTCAAGGTTTCACCCATTTGTAGGGTTTTCATTTAGGTATAGGTTTATTAAGTTTTGAGGTTTACATTTACTTCTAAATTTATTTAGTTACTTGTGGTATAGGTTTATGGTTTGGGGTTTAGGGTTTAGTGTTTAGGGTTAGGGTTTAGGGTTTAGGGTTTAGGTGTTTTAGGATTTAGGGTTTAGGGTTGTAGGTTTAGTGTTTAGGGTTTAGGGTTTTGGGTTGTAGGGTTTAAGATTAAGGGTTTATGGTTTTTTTTTAAAATTAAGTAAACTAGTAGGTTTAGGTTTATTTAGTTTATTTTACTTTTTATTTTTATTTACATTTATTTTTTATTTTTATTTAGTTTAGTTTAGGTTTTTTATTTTAGTTTACTTTTTATGTTTAGGTTTAGGTTTAAGTATATTTTTTTAGTTTAGTTTTTTTTATTATATATTTTAGTTTTAGGTTTAATTTTATTATATTTAGGTTTAGGTTTAGGTTTTTATTTTATTTGTTTAGGTTTAGGTTTTAGGTTTTTATTTCAGGTTTTATTTTTTAGTTTAGGCTTAGGTTTAATTTTAGTTTATTTTATTTTACCTAGTTTAGCTACAGGTTTAGGTTTAGTTTATTTTTGTTTAGGTTTAGGTTTTATTTATTTCAGTTTGGTTTTATGTTTACGTTTATTTTATTTTTTTTGGTTAAGGTATTTTTTTTTGTTTTCAGGTTTAGTCTTAGTTTTTACTTATTTTTAGTTGTTTTTAAGTTTAGGTTTTTATTTAGTTTTTATTTTATTATATTTTAGGTTTATTTTATTTTTATTTTATGTTTAGTTTTTATTATATTTAGGTTTTTTTAGTTTAGTTTAGGTTTTATTTAGTTTATTATAGTTTAGTTTAATTTTATTTTATTATCTTTTCAGGTTTAGGTTTAGGTTTAGGTTTTAGTTTTAGTTTTTATTTCATTATATTTTATTTTAATTTCATTTAGGTTTTATTTTATTTTTTACATTTTAGCTACTTAGGGTTTAGGGTTGTAAGTTTTATGGTTTAGGGTTTAGGGTTTAGGGTTCACGGTTTAAGGTTTAGGGTTTTAAGGTTTAGGGTTTAGGGTTTAGAGTTTAAGGCTAACATTTTTTTATTTTTTTAATTTTCTTAATTAGGGTTTAGGGTTTAGGGTTAGTTTAGGTTTTGGTTTTGAGTTTAGGGTTAGTTTTAAGGTTTAGGATTTATGGTTTAGAGCTTTATGATATAGGGTTTAGGGTTTGGGGCTTAGGGTTTAGCTTTATTTAAAAAATTCATAGGTTTAGGTTTATTTATTATTTTATTTTTATTTTATTTATTATTTATTTTTTATTTATTTTTATTTTAGTTTAGTTTTTAATTTAAGGTTTATTTTATTTTTTATTTTAAATTTAAGTTTAGGTTTTTATTTTATTTTTTTTTAGCTTTAGGTTTTAGGTTTTTTATTTTAGGATTTTTTAGTTTATTATTTTTTAGTTTAGGTTTAGGTTTACTTTTAGTTTATTTTTTTATTTAGTTTAGGGTTTGGGTTTATTTTAATTTATGTTTAGGTTTCAGTTTTATTTATTTTAATATAGTTTATTTTAGTTTAGGTTTTGGTTTATTTTATTTTATTTATTTATTTTAAGGTTTATTTTTTTGAGTTTTACATTTTTATTTTATTTTATTTTAGGTTTATTTTATTTTTATCTTACATTTAGTTTTTATTCTATTAAGGTTTTTTTAAGTTTTTTTAATTTTTTAGTTTAGTTCACTTTATTTTATTTTATTTTAGTTTAGTTATAGTTTTTTTTTTTTTTAGGTTTATAAGTAAGCTTATGTTTAGGTTTAGGTTTAAGTTTTAATTTAAGTATTTATTTTATTTTATTTTATTTTATTTATTTTAAGTTATTTAGGTTTAGGTCTTTTTATTTATTTTATTTATTGTTTTATTTAGTTTAGGTTTAGTTTTTTAGTGTTTTAGCTTTTTAGGGTTTAGGGTTTAGAGTTTATGGTTTGGTGGTTATAGTTTAGGGTTTAGGGTTGTAGGTTTTAGGGTTGAGGGGTTAGGGTTTAGGATTTAGGGTTTAGAGTTTTAGGGTTTAGGCTTATAGTTAAGGGTTTAGGTTTTATTTTATGGTTTAGTGTTTAGGGTTAAGGTTTTTAAATTTTTTATTTATTTGTTTATTTAGGGTTTAGGGTTTATGGTTTAGGGTTAGTTTAGTGTTTAAGGTTTAGTGTTGTAGGTTTAGGATTTAGGGTTTAGGGTTTAGGGTTAGTTTTAGGGTTTAAGGTTTAGGGTTAGGGTTTTTCTTAATTAAGTAAACAAGTAGGTTCAGGCTTATTTAGTTTATTTTATTTTTTATTTTAAATTTGGCTAATTTTTATTTTTATTTAGTTTAGTTTATTTAATTTAGGCTTATTAATTTTAGCCTAAGTTTTTTATTTTAGTAGGTTTAGGTTTATGTTTATATTTTACTTTAGTTTTATTTTTATATTATTTTTTAGGTTTAGGTCATATTTTATATTTTTATGTTTAGGTATAGGTTTCTTTTATTTTTTTAGGTTTAGGTTTTAGGTTTGTATTTTAGGATTAATTTTAGGTTTAGGTTTATTTTATTTTATACTGTTTAGGTTTATGTTTAGGCTTAATTTATTTTTGGTTTAGGTTTAGGTTTTATTTATTTTAGTTTAGTTTATTTTAGTTTAGGTTTAGGTTTATTTTATTTCTATTTTAAGTTTATGTTTTATTTTTTTAGTTTAAGGTTTAGGTTTTATTTTTTAGGTTTAGGTATTTATTTAGTTTTTATTTTATTTTATTTTAGCTTTAATTTATTTTAATTTTAGGTTTTTTATTTTATTTTAGTTTTTTATTTTTTAGTTTAGTTTATGTTTTATTTATTTTATTTTAGTTTTGTTTTTCTTTTTTATTTTATTTTCTTTTTGGGTTTAGGTTTAGGTTTAGCTTGTAGTTCATGTTTTTATTATTATTAATTTTATTTCGGATTAAGTATTTCTACTTATTTAACTTTTAGGTTTAATTTAGTTTAGGTTTTAGGTTAATTTTAGGTTTTTTTTTAGTTTAGGTTTGGGTTAATTTTTATTTATTTTATTTTATTTAGTTTAGGGTTTAGGTTTAGTTTGTTTTAGGTTTAGGTTTAGGTTTTATTTTAGGTTAAGTTTATTTATTTTGTTTACTTTATTTTTATTTTAGTTCTAATTTTTTTTGTTGAGGGTTTAGGTTATAATTTTTATTTATTTTTAAGTTTATTTTTTTGTTTAGGTTTTTATTTAGTTTTTATTCTATTTTATTTTGGGTTCATTTTATTTTTATTTTAAGTTTAGTTTTTATTTTATTTAGGTTTTTTATTCCTAGGTTTATTTTATTTTTGTTAGTTTAGTTTAGGTTTTTATTTATTTAATTTAAATTTTTTCATAATTTACAATATTTTATTTTTACGTTTATGTTTACATTGTACTTTTATTTATTATATTTTTAGGTTTTATTCAGTTTAGGTTTAGGTTTCTATGTTTTTAGGATTTAGGATTTAGGGTTTAGGGTTTAGGGTTTAGGGTTTAGGGTTTAGGGTTTAAAGTTTAGGGATTTAGTGTTTAGGGTTTCGGGTTAGGGTTTAGGGTTTAGTGTTTTGGGTTTAGTGTTTAGGCTTTATGGTTTAGGGTTTTTAGGGTTTAGGTTTAGGGTTTAAAGTTTAGGTTTTAGGGTTAACTTAGGGTTTAGCATTTAAAGTTTAGGGTTTAGGCTTCAGTGTTTAGGGTTTTTAGGGATTAAGGTTTAGGGTTTAGGTTTGTTTAGGGTTTCAGGTTTAGCATTTTAGTGTTTAGGGTTTATGATTTAGGGTTTAGGGTTTAGGGTTAGGGTTAGGGTTCAGGGTTTAGGGTTTTTAGGGTTTAGGGTTTAGGGTTTAGGGTTATTATATCTTTTTACTTTAGTTTTATTTTTATTATATTTTTTAGTTTTAGAATTTACTATATTATATTTATGTTTAGGTTTAGGTTTTTATTTTATTTCTTTAGGTTTAGGTTTTAGGTGTTAGGTTTTTATTTTAGGTTTTATTTTTTAGTTTAGGTTTAGGTTTATTTTTAGTTTATTTTCTTTTATCTAGTTTAGCTTCATGTTTATGTTTAGTTTATTTTAGGTTAGGTTTAGGTTTTATTTATTTCAATTTAGGTTTAGGTTTAGGTTTATTTTGTTTTTTAAGGTTAAGGTATTTTTTTTTGGTTTAGGTGTTTAGGTTTTTATTTTTATTTATTTTTAAGTTTTTTTAGGTTTAGGTTTTTATTTAGTTTTTATTTTATTATATTTTAGATTTATTTTATTTTATTTAAGGTTTAGTTTTTATTATATTTAGGTTTTTTATTTTTTAGTTTAGTTTAAGTTTTTATTTATTTTAGTTTAGTTTAGTTTAATTTAATTTTATTATCTTTTTAGGTTTAGGTTTAGGTTTAGGTTTTAGCTTTTATTTTTATTTCATTATATTTTTATTTTTAGTTCATTATTTTTTTTTTAATTTCATTTAGTTTTTTTATTAATTTTATTTTTAGGTTTTATTTAATTTAGGTTTAGGATTTTAGCAACATAGGGTTTTGGGTTGTAGGTTTTAGGGTTTAAGGTTAAGGTTTAGGTTTCAGGATTTAAGGTCTAGGGTTTTAAGGTTTAGGGTTTAGGCTTTAGGGTTTAGGGTTAGAGTTTTTTTTTTATTTAGGGTTTATGGTTTAGGGTTTAGGGTTAGTTTTAGAGTTTAGGATTTAGGGTTTAGAGCTTTATGATATAGTGTTTAGGGTTTGGGGCTTAGGGTTTAGGCTTTATTTAAAATTAAAAAGATAGGTTTAGGTTTTTTTAGTTTATTTTTTATTTGTTTTAATTTATTTTATTATTTATTTTTTTTTTTTATTTTTTTATTTTTTTTGTTTAGTTTATTTATTTCTTATTTATTTTAGTTTATGATTTTTATTTTAGTTTATATTTTAGGTTTAGGTCTAGGTTTATGTTTACTTTTTAGTTTAGTTTTTTTTTATGTTTAGGTTTTATTTTTTATTTTTAAGTTTAAGTTTAGGTTTTTATTTTATTTTTTTAGCTTTAGGTATTAAGTTTTTATTTTAGGTTTATTTTTATGTTTTATTTTTTAGTTTAGGTTTAGGTTTATTTTTAGTTTATTTTTTTATTTAGTTTAGGGTTTAGGTTTATTTTAAATTAGGTTTAGGTTTAGGTTTTATTTATTTTAGTTTAGTTTATTTTACTTTAGGTTTAGGTTTATTTTATTTTGTTTATTTTAGGTTTAGGCTTTTTTTTTGAGTTTATGGTTTATGTAACCCTAAACCCTAAATGATAAAACAAACCCTAAACCCTAAACTAACCCTAAACAGACCCTAAACCCTAAACTCTAAACCCTAAACCCTAACCCTAAACCCTAAACCCTAAATAACCTAAATCCTAAACCCTAAACCCTAAAAACATTAACCTTAAAGCCTAAACTCTAAACCCTACAACTAAACTAACCTAAAAAACCAAAACACTAAACCCTAAACTCCCTAAATAACCCTAAACCTCTAATCTAACCTAACCTAAAACCTAACCCTAAACCCTTAACCCTAAATCTAAACCTAAAATAAATAAAATAAAATAAACTAAAAATAAACCTAAACTAAAAAAAATAACCTAAAACCTAATCCTAAAAAAATAAAATAAAAACTAAACCTAAGAATAAAAATAAAACCTAAACCAAAATAAAATAAATGAAAATAAAACTAAACTAAAAAATAAGCTTATACCTAAACCTTTTTAAAAATGAAATAAAACTAAACTAAAATAAATAAACCTAAAATAAATAAACTAAACTAAATAAAAATAAAAATAAACCTAAATAAAAAGAAAAGATAAAAGAATCTAAAATAACCTAAATAAACTTAAACCTATGAGTTAACTTAATTTTTAAAAAATAATAAATAAAAAAATAAAATTCAGTAAAAAAAACCTAACACTAAAACTAACTCTAAACCCTAAACTATGAACCTTAAACTCTAAATCCTAAACCCTAAACCCTAAACATTAAACCCTAAAACCTAAACCCTAAACCCTAAAATCAACCTAAACTAACGCTAAATTAACCCTACCCCTTCCCAAACTAAAACCCTAACCCTGACTCTAAACCCAAATCTTTACCCAAACCCAAACCCAAAACCTAAACCCCAAACTAAACTAAACCTAACCTAAACTAACCATAAACCCTAACCCTAAACCTAAACCCTAAACCCCAAAGCCTAAACATTAAACCCAAACCTTGACCCTAAACCCCTAAAACCCTAAACCCTAAACATTAAACCCTAAAAACCTAAAAACTTAAACCTAAACTAAATAAAACCTAAAAAAAACCTAAACATAAATAAAATAAAATAAAAGTAAAATAAAATTCAAACCTAAAAATAAAATAAAATAAACTAATAAAAATAAACTAAAATAAAATAAATCTGAACCTAAACTAAATTAAAGGATCAAATAAAGATTAGAATAAAAAACCAAAATAAAATAAAAATAATATAAACCTAACATAAAATAAAATAAAAAATAAATAAAAACCTAAACCTAAAAGATAAACCCAAAAATAAATAAAAAATAAAAAATAAACCCTAAACTAAAAATAAACAAAACCTAAAATAAAAATAATATAAATAAAATAAAATAAACCTAAACCTAAACTAAAATAAACTAACCTAAAATAAATAAAACCTAAACTTAAGCCTAAAATAAACTAAACCTAAACCCTAAACTAAATAAAATAAAATAAACTAAAAGTAAACCTAAACTTAAACTAAAAAATAAAACTTAAAAATAAACCTAAAATAAAAACCTAAACCTAAACTTAAAAAATAAAATAAAAATAAAACTCCACTAAAAAATAAACCTAAATGTGAACCTAAAAAATAAACAAAAATAAAAAACTTAAACTAAAATAAATAAAATAAACTAAATAAAAATTAAAAATTTAAAAATAAAATAAAATGGAATAAATAAAAAATAGACTAAATAAATATAAGAAGAAATGTTGAATCTGAATTTGTTCTCTGTTAAAAAAGGAAAAAAAAAAAAACTCGAAACCCTAAACTAAAACCTGAACCCTAAACTTAAAACTAAACCCTAAACCCTAAACCTTAAAACCTAAACCCTAAAAAAATAAACCCTAAACTGCTAAATAACTAAAAGCCAAACCCATAACTAAATAAACCTAAAATATAATAAATAAAAAATGCTAAACTAAAATAATAATAATAACATAAACTAAACCTAAAACTATTTAAACCTAAACCTAAATAAAATAAAATAAAAACTAAACTCATAAAACTAAACTAAAAATAAAATAAAATAAAATAAATAAAAGTAAACCTAAATAATAATAAAAAACCTAAAATAAATAAACCTAACTAAACTAACCTAAACCTAAATAAAATAAAATAAACCTAAAATAAAATAAACTAAACTAAAATAAATAAAATAAACCTAAAAAAAAACAAAACTAAAACCTAAACCTAAATAAAATAAAATTAAAAAAAAAATAAACCTAAACCTAAACTAAAATAAACATAAAATATATCTAAAATAAAACCTAAAACCTAAACATAATAAAATTAAAAATAAATAAACCTAAAATAAAATAAACTAAAACCTAAAAATAAAATAAAAATAAAACTAAACTTAAAATAAAACTAAACTAAACCTAGACCTAAAACATAGACTAAAATGAAAAACCTAAAATAAAATAAATAAACCTAAAATAAATAAACTAAACTAAATAAAAATAAAAATAAAAAAAAGGCTAAATCAAAATTAAAAAAATAAAATAAACTAAATAAACCATAACCTACTAGTTTACTTTTTTTTTAAAAAATACAAAAATTAAGAAATTAAAAAAAGTCATAAAAAAAACCTTGACCCTAAACCCTAAAACTAACGTTAAACCTAAACCTATAACCTAAAACCCTAAACCCTAAACCTAAACCCTAAAACCCTAAACCCTAAAATCTACAATCCCCAAACCCTAAACAACAAAACCTAAATCCTAAACCCTAAAAACCTAAAAACCTTAACCTAAACTAAATAAAACCTAAAATAAAATAAATAAAAAATCTAAACTTAAATAAAATAAAACAAAATAGAAACCTATACTAAAACCTAAACCTAAACCTAAACCTAAACTTTAAAATATAATAAAATAAAAATAAAATCTAAACTAAACTAAAATATAAAAACCTAAACTAAACTAAATAAAATAAAATTAACTTAAAAATAATAAAGCTAAATAAAATAAAAATAAACATTAAATAAAAATAAAATAAACCTAAAATAAAACTAAATAAAAACCTAAAGCTAAAAATAAATAAAAAGTAAACCCTAAACCCTAAACTAAGAAAAAAATGTAAACCTAAAATAAACAAAATAAAATAAACCTAAACTAAAATAAATAAAATCTAAACCTAAACCTAAACCCAAAACAAAATAAGATAAAATAAACTAAAAATAAACCTAAACCTAAAAGAAAATATAAAACCTAAAAATAAACCTAAAATAAAAACCTAAAACCTAAAACCTAAACCTAAAAAAATAAAATAAAAACCAAAACCTAAACCTAAAAATAGAAAATAAAACTAAACCTATAAAATAAAATAAAAATTAAATTAAATTACAAAATAAACATAAACCTAAACTGAAACTTAAAAAATAAACTACACTAGATAAAAATAAAAAATAAACCAAACAAAAACAAAAAATAAATAAAATTAAAATAAATAAATAAATAACTAAATAAACCTTAACCTACCAGTTTAATTAATTTAAAAAAACCTAAACCCTAAATTCTAAACCTTAAACCCCACACCCTAAACCCTAAAACTAAACCTAAACCCTAAACCCTAAAACTAAACCTAAATCCTAAATCCTAAAAAACCCTTAACCTTAAACTCTAAAGCCTAAACCCTAAGCTAACCCTAAACCTAAACCCTAAACCTAAACCCTAAAACCCTAAACCCTAAATCCTAAAGTCTGAACCCTAAACCCTAAAAACATAAGAACATAAACCTAAACTAAATAAACCTAAAAAATAAAATAAATAAATAAAAACTAAGCCTAAATAATTAAAAAGAATAAAATAAAATAAAAACCTAGAGCTAAAAATAAAATAAAATAAACTAATAAAAATTATCTAAAATAAAATAAATAATAACTTAAACTGAACTTAAAAATAAAATAAACATTAGAATAAAAAACCTAAATAAAATAAAAATTAAAATAAAATAAAAATAAAATTAACATAAAATAAACCTAAAAGATTATAAAATAAATACTAAATATAAACCTAAACATAAAAAAACCTAAAAATAAATAAAAAAATAAAACCTAAACCCTAAACCAAAGAAAAACCTATACCTAAATAAAAAATAAAATAAACCTAAATCGAAACCTAAAGTAAAATAAACTAAACTAAAAAAAATGAAACCTAAACCTAAGCCTAAAATAAACTAAACATAAACCTAAACCTAAAATAAATAAAATAAAATAAACAAAAAATAAACCTAAACCTAAACTAAAAAATAAAACCTAAAAATAAACTGAAAATAAAACCCTAAAACCTAAACCTAAATAAATAAAATAAAAATCTAAACCTAAACCAAAAAATAAAAAATAAAACCTGAACTTGAAAAATAAAATAAAAATAAAACACAACTAAAAAAAACTTATGCTTAAACTTAAACCTAAAAAATAAACTAAAATAAAAACCTAAACCAAAATAAATAAACTTAAAATAAATAAACTAAAATAAATAAAAATAAAAATAAACTTAAATAAAATAAAAATAAAATAAACTAAAATAAACTAAAATAAACTAAAATAAACTAAATAAACCTAAACCTACTAGTTTACTTAATTTTAAAAAAAAAACTTAAACCCTAAACCCTAAAAATAAACTAAAAAAACCTAAACCTACTAGTTTACGTAATTTGAAAATAAACCTAAATTAAATAAAACCTAAATCTAAATTAAATAAAACCTAAAAAAATAAAAAATAAAAAACCTAAACCTAAATACAATAAAAACCTAAACTAAAACCTAAACCTAAACCTAAACCTAAACCAAAAAATAAAATAAAATAAAAACTAAACTATAATGAAATAACTATAAATCTAAACTAGACTAAAAATTAAAATAAATCTAAAAATAAAAAACCTAAATAAAATAAAAAATAAAAATAAAATAAATCTAAAATAAAAAAAAAAACTAAATCAGAACCTCAACCTAAATTAAAAACCTAAACCTAAAATATAAACCTAAAAATGTAAAAATAAATAAAAAATAAAAGAAAAACCTTAAATTAATAAAAATACCTAAACCTAAAATAAACAAAATAAAATAAACCTAAACATAAACTAAAAAAAAAAATCTAAACATAAACCTAAATTAAAAAATAAAACCTAAAAATAAATCTAAAATAAAAACCTAAAACCTAAACCTAAGAAAATAAAATAAAACCATTAAAATTAACATAAAAATAAAAAATAAAACCTAAACCTAAAAAATAAAATAAAAATGAATCTAAACTAAAAAAAATTCTAAACCTAATCCCAACCTAAAAAATAAACTAAAATCAAAAACTAAAATAAAATAAATTAACCTAAAATAGATAAACTAAACTAAATAAAAATAAAAATAAACTTAAATAAAAATTTAATTAAAATAAACTAAAATAATTAAATAATAAACTAAATAAATAAAAACCTACAAGTTTGCTTAATTAAAAAAAAATATAACCCTAAATCCTAAACCCTAAACTCTAAACCCTAAATGTTAAACCCTAAACCATAAACCCTAAAACTTTAAACCCAACCTAAACCCTAAAAAATAAAGCCTAAACCTCAAACCAAATCCCAAACCAACCCTAAAACCCCAAAACCTAAACTAAATAAATCATAAAAATAAAATTAAGAAAAAAACCTAAACCTAAAATAAAATAAAATATAATAAAACATAAACTAAAACCTAAAAAATAAACCTAAACCTAAAAATAAAATAAAATAAAATATAAAACTAAATAAAATAAAATTAATAAAACTTAAACTAAACTAAAAGAAAATAAACCCAATAAAACTTAATCAAAAACCTAAAGAAAAGAAAATAAATGTAAAATAAATTTATATAAAAACTAAATGAAAATCTAAACCTAAAAAATAAACCTAAAAATGAAACCTAAAATAAATAAAAAATAAAACCTAAACACTAAACTAAAAATTACTTAAACATAAAATAAACAAAATGAAATAAACCTAAACCTAAACTAACATGAACTAAACTAAAATAAATAAAACCTAAATATAAACCTAAAATAAACTAAACCTAAACCCTAAACTAAATAAAATAAAATAAGCTAAAAATAAACCTAAACCTAAACTAAAAAAATAAAACATAAAAATAAACTTAAAATAAAAAGCTAAAACCTAAACCTAAAAAAATGAAATAAAAACCTAAACATTAACCTAAAAATAAAAATAAAACTTAAACCCAAAAAACAAAATAAAAATAAAACTAAACTAAAAATAAACCTAAACCTAATCCCAAAAAAATAAACTAAAATAAAAACATAAACTAAAATAATTGAACTTAAATTAAATAAACCAAACTAATAAAAATAAAAATAAACCCAATTAAGAATAAAATTAAAATAAACTAAAATAAATAAAAAATAAATTAAATAAACATAAACCTAGTAGTTTTCTTAATTTAAAGAAAATTAATAATAATAAAACCCTAACTCTAAACCGTAAACCTAAACCCTAAACCCTAAGACACTAAACCCTAAACCATTAACCCTAAACCATAAACACTAAACCCTAAACCCTAAAACCTAAAAATAAAACTAAACCTAAACCCTAATCCTAAACCCTAAAACCTAAAAAAAAAAACCTAAACTAAATAAAACCTAAAAATAAAATTAATAAAAAAAACCTAAATCTAGATAAAATAAAACCCTAAAGAAAAACCTAAACCTAAATGTAAACCTAAAGTTAAAATATAAAATAAAATAAAAACTAAAAACTAAGAAAAAATACAACAAATAAAACCTAAACTAAACTAAAAAAAGAAAATAAACCTAAAAATAAAAAACCTTAATAAAATAAAGCCTAAACATAAAATAAAAATAAAATAAAAGTAAAATAAAAGAAAATAAAAACTAAATAAAAACCTAAACCTAAAAAATAAACCTAAAAATAAAACCTAAAAAAACCTAAACCCTAAACTAAAAAAATATCTAAACCTAAAAAAAAAATAAAATAAATCTAAACCTAAACAAAAATAAACTAAACTAAAATAAATAAAACCTAAACCTAAACCTAAAAAAAACTAAACCTAAACCCTAAACTAAATAAAATAAAATAAACTAAAAATAAACTTAAACCTAAACAAAAAAATTAAACCTATAAATATACCTAAAACCAAAACCTAAAAAAATAAAATAAAAACCTAAACCTAAATAAAACCTAAACCCTAAACCTAATAATAAAAAATAAAACATAAAAGTAAAAAGTAAATTAAAAATAAACTTAAACTAAAAATTAAACATAAACCTAAACCTAATCCTAAAAATAAACTAAAATAAAAATCCTAAACTAAAATAAATAAATAAAACTAAATAAAATAAAAAAATAAACCTAACTGAAAATATAAAATAAACTAAATAAACTATGTTAACTTAAACCTACCGGTTTACTAAATGTAAAAAAAACCTAAATTGTAAATCCTAAACCCTAAATCATAAAATAAACCCTAAACCCTAAACCCTAAGCCTAATCCCTAAAACCCTAAACTTTAAATCATAAACAAACCCTAAACCCTAAACCCTGAAGCCTAAAGCCTAAACTTAAATCTAACCCTAGACCCAAAGCTATCCCTAAACCCTAAACCCAAACTGAATAAAATAAAACAAAATTAATAATTATAATAAAACTAATAATTAACTAACAAAATAATATTAAAACCTAACTAAAACTCACAAAACTAACTAAATAAATAATAATAAAACTAATAATAAACCTAAAAATGAAAACTAATAAAAATAACTAAAATAATAATAATAATGAAAACCAATTAAACTAACTAAAACCATAAAACTTGAATAAAAAAAAAAACTACCTAATAAAATAATTGTAATAATAATAATAATAGTAATAAAAATAATAAACTAATAAAAACTAACTAAAACTAATAAAATAATAATTATTATTATTATTATAATAATAAACTAATAAATAATAAAATTAATAATTAACTGTTAACTAATAATAAAACATAACTAAACTCATAAAACTAACTAAATAAATAATAATAAAGTGAATAATAAACTTAAAAACTAAAACTAATAAAAATAACAAAAAATAATAATAATAACTAAAACAAAATAAACAAACTAAAACCATAAAACCCTAATAAATAAACTAAACTAACTAATAAAATAATAGTAATAATATAATAATAATAATAATAATAATAATAATAATAATAAACTAATAAAAACTAACTAAAAATGATAATAATAATAATAATAATGATAATAATAATAATAATAATAGTAATAATAATAGTACTAATAATAAAGTAATAAATAATAAACTAAACCCTAAATTAATAAAACCAAACCAATAAAATAAAATAATAGCTAAACTAAAAATGAAAACTAAACTAAACTAAAAGCCTAAAACCCCTAAACTAATAAACTAAACTAAAATTGATTCCCAAAAAACTAATAAAAACTAACTGAACTAATAATAACTAATAAACTAAGAACTATTAAAACCCAAAACTAAAAATAAACCCTAAACTAATAACTAAATAATAACTAAACTAAAAACCTAACTAAAACTAATAAACCCTACCTAAAATAAAATTAAATAAAAACCAAAAACTAAAATAAAACTACAAAACACTAAACCACAATAAACCCAATAAACCTAAAAAAACACTAAACCTAAAACTAAATAAACCCAAAATAAAAATAAATAATTAAAGCAATAATAATAATAATAATAAACTGAACTAATAAACCTAAACCCTAAATAAACTAATAATTAACAAATAAAGATAATAAAATAAAAATTAATAACAATAACTAAACTAAACTAATAAAACCCTAAACTTAAAAATAAAATAAAATAAAAAATAAAAATAAACTAAAATAAAATAAATAAAAACCTAAACTAAACTAAAAAGTAAAGTAAACCTAGGAATAAAAAACATAAATAAAATAAAAAATAAAACAATCTAAAATAAAAATAAAATAAAACTAAATAAAACCCTAAATCTAAAAATAAACCAAAAAATAAAACTTAAAAATAAATAAAAAATAAAACCTAAATCCTAAATTAAAAAACCTAAATCAAAAATAAAAAATTAATAAATAAATAAATAAACTTAAGCCTAAACTAAAATAAATAAACCTAAACCTAAACTAAAATAAACTAAAGTTAAACTAAATAAAATAAAATAAACTAAAAATAAACTTAAACCTAAACTTAAAAATAAAATTGAAAAATAAAGCTAAAATAAAAACTTAAAACCTAAACTTAAAAAAATAAAATAAAAACCTTAATCTAAACCTAAAAATAAAATATAAAACCTAAACCTTCAAAATCAAATAAAAATAGAACTACACTAAAAAAATAAACCTACACCTAAACTTATACCTAAAAAATAAACTATAATAAATAACCTAAACTAAAATAAATAAACCTATAATAAATAAACTAAACTAAATAAATATAAAAAATAAACTAAATATACTAAATAATCATAAACCTGATGGTTTACTTAATTAAAAAAACCTTAAACACCAAATCCTAAACTCTAAGTCCTAAACCCTAAATCCTAAACCTATAACCCTACACCCTAAACCCTAAATCCTAAACCTTAGATAACCTAAACCCTAAACCCGAAACCCTAACCATAAATCATAAAACCTAAAAGCATAAACCCTAAAACCCTAAACCCTAAACTTTAAACCCTAATTCCTAAACCCTAACCATAAACCCTAAACCCTAAACTCCTAACCCTAAACCTAAACTTAAAGTAACTAAATAAATAAAAAAATAAACCTAAACCCTAAAACCTAATAAACCTAAACCTAAACCTAAACCCTAGGAATGGGTAGAATCTTGATGGTAGGAACATCACCGTCAACTAGGCTCAATTTAGATCTGGCGGTGGAGGGGAAGGCGGAGGCGGTGGTTATCATAGTGGGGGTGGGGGATGTAGAGGTGCTGGTGGATATGGATGTGGTGGTCAGAGAAGTGGTGGTTATGGAGGAGGGAGAAGCAATGAAGGTTACAGTGGTGGTGGTGGTGAAGGGAGAGACCAGGGATATGATGGTCGATCCTAGTAATCGAGAGGCTGGGGGGTTCTAATGGGAACTGGAGATATTGAAGAATGGCTTATCAATCTACTGCTTATGGAATTGTATCTTTATAGTAGACACAGTTCTAATTATCTAGGGTTTTTTATTTAGTCTATGTATGCTCATTTTTTATCAATGTCGTCGCTTATGTCTTAGAAAACTTTGTGTGTTACTTGGTTGATGAAATCAAAAAAAAATGTTGAATCTGAATTTTTTCTCTATTAACAAAAAAACTAAAAGCCCTAAACTCTAAACTAAAATCTGAACCCCAAACTAAAAAAAACTTAAACCTAAAGTTTAAGTAAATTAAACCTAAACCTACACTAAAATAAACTAAACTAAAATAAATAAAACCTAAAATAAACTAAACCTAAACCTAAACCTAATTATAAACTAAATAAAATAAAATAAACTAAAATTAAACTTAAACCAAAACTAAATAATAAAACCTAAAAATAAACCTAAAATAAAAACCTAAAGCATAAAACTAAAAAAATAAAATAAAAACCTAAACCTAAACCTAAAAATAAAAAATAAAACCTAAACATAAAAATAAAATAAAAATAAAACTAAAATAAAAAATAAACATAAACCTAGACCTAAACCTAAGAAATAAACTAAAATAAAAAACATAAACTAAAATAAATAAACATAAAATAAATAAACTTAACCAAATAAAAAAATAAATCTAATTAAAATTAAAAAATAAACTAAGTAAACTAAATAAACCTAAATCTATCAGTTTACTTAATTAAAAAAATCCTAAGCCTACAAAACTAAACCTACAAGCCTAAACCCTAAACCCTAAACTCTAAACCTTAAAAAACCCTAAACCCTAAAACCTAACCATAAAACCTAAACCCTAAACCCTAAAATCTTAAACCATGAAACCTAAACCCTAAACCTTAAAACCTAAACTCTAAACCCTGACCGTAAACCCTAAACCCTAAACCCAAACCCTAAACCTAAGCCTAAAGTAACTAAATAAATTAAAAAATAAACCTAAACCCTAAAACTTAATAAACATAAACCTAAACCTATACCCTAAGAATGGACAGAACCTTGATGGTAGGAGCATGACCGTCAACCAAGCTCAGTCTAGATCTGACGGTGGAGGCTAAGGTGAAGGTGGTGGTTATCATAGTGGTGGTGGGGGATTTGGATATTCTGGTAGATATGGAGGTGTTGGTTGGAGTAGTGGTGGTTATGGAGGTAGGAGGAGCGATGAAGGTTACAACTATGGTGGTGTAGGAGGGAGAGATCGGGGATATGATGGTTGATCCCGCTATTCGAGAGGGCAGGGTGGTTCTGATGGGAACTGGAGAAACTGAAGAACGGTCAATTTTTTTATACATGTCATCGCTTATATCTTAGAAAACTTGGTGTGTTACTTGGTTGATGAAATAAAAAAGAAGAATTGTTGAATTTGAATTTGTTCATTTAAAAAAATAAAAACCCTAAACATTAAACTAGAACCTGAACCCTAAACCTAAACCCCCCTAAACCCTAAAACTAACCCTAACCCAAAACCTACAACCCTAAACCCTAAACCCTAAACACTAAATCCCTAAACCCTAAACTTTAAATCGTAAACCCTAAACCCTAAAAGACTATACCCTAAACCTAAACCCTAAACCCTAAATCCTAAAACCTACATCCCTAAACCCTAAACCTTAAACCCTAAACCCTAAACCTTAAACCTTAAACCCAAATCCCTAAACACTAAAAACCTAAAAACTTTTAAACCTAAAACTAAACTAAATAAAACATAAAAATAAATAAATAAACAAACCTAAACCTAAATAAAATAAAAAATAAATAAAAATAAAAACCTAAACCTAAAAATAAAAAAATAAAAACTAAAATAAAATAAAATGAATAAAAACCTAAGCTAAGCTAAAAAATAAAATAATCTTAAAATTAAAAAATCAAAATAAAATAAAAACTAAACAAAAAATAAAAATAAAATAAACATAAAATAAAATAAAATAAAAACTAAATAAAAACATAAACCTAAAAAATTTAACCTAGAAATAATACCTAAAAATAAATACAAAATAAATCCAAAACCTTAAACTAAAAAAAACCTAAACCTAAAATAAACTAAGCTAAAATAAATAAAACCTAAACTAAACCTAAAATAAACTAAACCTAAACCATAAACTAAATATAATAAAAAAAACTAAAAATAGACCTAAACCTAAACTAGAAATAAAACCTAAAAATAAACCAAAAATAAAAGCCTAAAACCTAAACCTAAGAAAATAAAATAAAAACCTAAACCTAAAACTAAAAATAAAAAATAAAACTTAAACCTAAAAAATAAAATAAAAACAAAAAAATATTAAAAAATAAAGATAAACCTAAACCTAAAAAATAAACTAAAAAAATTAAATTAAAATAAATAAAATGAACTAAATAAAAATAAAAATAAAAAATAAACCTAAAAAATTAAAAATTAAAATAAACTAATGAAAATTAAATAAACTATGTAAAACCTAAACCTAGCTATTTACTTAATTTAACAAAAAAGAAAAAAACCCTAAACCTTAAACCCTAAACCCTAAACCCCAAATCCTAAACCCAAAACCTTAAAAACCCTAAACCCTAAACCATAAACACTAAACCCTAAACCATAAACACTAAACCATAAACTATAAACCCTAAACCCTAAACCCTAGTCCTAACCCTAAACCCCTAAACCCTAAACCTCTAAACCCTAAACCCTAAACCCTAAACTAACCATAAACTATAAACCCTAAACCCTAAACCTCAAAGCCTAAACTCACCCTAAACTCTAAGCTAACCCTAAACCCTAAAAAGCCTAAACCCTAAAGCCTAAACACTAAACCACAAACCCCAAACCCTAAACCCTAACCCTAAACCTTAAAATATAAACCCTAAAACCCTAAACACTAAACCCTAAAAAGTAAAAAACCTAACCCTAAAAATAAAATAGATAAATAAATAAAGAAAGAACCCTAACTCACCCGCTCCCCTGCTCTCGACTGATCTCTGGTGATTCCATGTTCCCTTTCCTTTTCCTTGTGGCTTGGCCATGTTTCGACTATTCCCGATTATTCCTTCTAGATTTCTGCACTCGATTGGCCACTTATGTGAGTTTCCCTTGTTCTTATAATGGTGAAAGCATCGCTTTCCGCGCAGCTGAGCTCTTCAAACTTAGAGGTGTCGGCTAAGGCTTCCAATTTTCAAGGTAATATCGATCCAACTCTAGCCGTTACTACACCTGTTGTTAAGTCCTTTAAGGATTCTTTATCTAATAAGAACACTTGCTCTAATGCTTCGGTCAATTTAATCTCAACTTCTTTTCATGGAATGTCGGCTATAATGTGCTCGAATCTTGATGTGGAAAAGCTAGCAAAGCCCTTTGAATTTTCATTAGTTGGTAAATTTTCATTGTGTCGCCCAACTCTTGAAAGCATCCAATCCTTCTTTCATAGCCTAAAGCTCTCGGGAGTATTTACTATCAGATTGATTGATCCTAGACATATCCTTATTCAACTATCTAATGATTTAGACTACTCAAGAGTCTTTGCTCGTCACTCTTACTTTGTGTACAATTGTCAAATGAGGCTTTTGAAATGGTCTCCTCTTTTTGATGTCAAAGAGGAATCCCCAATTGTTCCTTTATGGCTAGCTTTTTCAAACATGAGGATACATTACGTTACACATCAAGTCCTATTTGTTATGGCTCTCTTTAGTAGGTCCCTTCAAATAGATCAAGCCACCGCCATGAGGTCATGGCCATCAGTTGCTCGTATTTTGGTTGAGAATGATATTACCAAAAAGTGCCCTAAAGAAGTTTGGATCGATTCAAAAAAATTTGGGTATAATCAAAAAGTGGAATTTGAAAATTTCCCTTTTTTCCACACATTGTAAGATCCATGGTCATGATCACTCTGAATGCTTTGTGTTACACCCTAATCTTAAAAAGAAAAAATTGCCTGATCCTAATCCCTCTCTAACAAATGAAAAAAATAATAAGTTCATTTATGTGCCTAAAGTTACTCAAAATGGAACTCACCCTCCTACCCTCTCTCCTATTACCTATAGATTTGCCTATTGGAGAACAATCTGAGCTTGATAAAAATAATGATATTGAGGTTTGTGAGGAAACTAATGATAACTTACCTAACATTGCTTCTACTTGTAATAACTTGGCATCTCAAGACAATCCTTTGACTCATATGAATCATAATGGTGATTTGAATAGGAACCTCAAGTTGGATCAAAATCTCAAAACTAATTATGGAATTGTTCTGAAAAATTTTGATAATTTAGTGATGGATCAAAATCTGAATAGTACTCATGGAAATGAAAATGAATTTTGTGCTATTAATGGTGCCACAACCTCTCCTTCTATTACCCTACAGAGTGATACATATGCTAACCCTATTTCTCAACCTAACTCTGATACCGAAGAAGGGGAAATCACCATTAGGGATGTTTTGATAGATACTGGTCCTACTCTGAATATCAAAAATCACTCTCTTTCAGATGGAGATACTTTGGACATAGATAGGCTTTTTTAAAATGTTATTAAGAAAAATCCATTAAAGCTAGAATGTTCAGTAATAACTACACTATAACCACTCGATCTTCTCTAACTTCCCATAAATAATTGTTTCATGTTTCTCTTCTTCTTATTTTTCATTTTTTCAGTTATCTCTTCTCTTTTATTTCAACTTATTATGATCAACTTTCTTATTTGGAATGTTTGGGGTATTGGGACTCTCACTGTCCGTAATCATATTAGAAGCCTTTGTCGTACTCATAACATAGCCTTACTTGTTATTATTGAGCCATTCATTCACTCTTCTAAGATTACCCATGTTGCTAGAACACTAGGCTTTCAAAATTTCTTTTGTAATATTAGTAATAAAACTTGTTGTTTTTCAAATAATTTAATCAACATTTCTATCCTTGATGATCTCCAACAATTGGTTAATGTTCAAATCTCATTGAGTGAATTTTTTGCTCTTGGTTCCTTTATCTATGCATCTTGTAATAGAGCTGGTAGGAACATCCTTTGGGATCAATTAAGAACTTTCGCCTCCTTGATCAATAAACCCTGATTGGTTGGGGGTGATTTCAACACTATTATCACTTCCTCGAAAAGAAGGGGAGGTTTCTCTCCTAACATCCACTCCATGGATGATTTTTCTAATATGATTCTCGACTGCAATCTGATTGATATTGGTCTTTCTGACTATATGTGACATAACTCTAGACTCTAGCAGTGGCTTGATAGAACCATCTTTAATTCCCTTTGGATCAATCAATGGCCCCTTACTTCTATTGAGCATTTGAGCATAACTTTCTCTGACCATGCTCCGCTATTGATCTCCATCAAAACTCCATCCAGTACTATATCCTCCCCCACTCCTTTTAGATTCCAAAATATGTGGACCCAATATAGTGATTTCTTTAATGTTGTTTCCACTAATTGGATGGCCCCTATTCACCCGGACAATTCCGTTAAAGGCATGATTCGGCTTTGGCTTAAGCTAAAAAGACTAAAAAAAACTAAATTGGTGGAACAAGCAGTTTGCTCCCTTGAAGATGTTGTGTTAACTGAACCTAGTAAGCTTGATGAGTTGAACACTACTAAAGATAACTTGATTAATTATCAGAATATGGAGGAAACCTATTGGAGGCAAAAGGTCGCTAGCAAACATATTGTTGATGGTGACAAAAATACAAGGTATTTCCATGCTCTTTTCAAGAAAAGGAAAGCCTTAAACTCTATTAAAAAATCAAAAATATTAACGGTAGCTGGATCATTGATAATAATGAAATTAAAGATTCTATCATTCAACATTTTCAAAATTTATTAAACAACAACCCTAACTTAGAACCCCTCTCCCACACTCACCTGATCTCCTCTATGATTACTAATGATGAAAACCATTTACTCACTTTGTGTCCTACAGAAATCGAGATTAGTAGTACTCTCAATAGCATGAACATTGACAGTGTTGCTAGCCCTGATGGCTACACGACTCATTTCTTTCAGCATTGGTGGCCTATTATTAAGTCTGACCTTGTTGATGTTATTTTTTATTTCTTTGATGGCAACTTTTTACTTAGATACTTTTCTAGCACTTCCATTGTTCTCATTCCCAAAACAAATAATCCTGATACTTGGGGTGATTTTAGACTTATCAACCTTTGCACCTTCTTTCAAAAACTCATTACTAAATTAATTAAAAATAAGATAAGTCCACTGCTCCCTAAAATTATTTCTCCTAAACAAACTGGCTTTGTTGAAAGTGGATCTATATCCAACAATATCCTTCTAGCCCAAGAGCTAGTTCATGACCTTGATGTTCCTATCAGAGGTGGCAACATCCTCTTTAAACTATACATCTCTAAAACTTTTGATAACCTCTCTTGGGATTTACTCTTTCAAAATTTTCATTTGTTTGGGTTTTTTGATAATTTCATCCGCCTCTTCAAAAATTGTATTACCAATGTTTGGTTCTCTATTATCATGAATGGTTAGTCCCTTGGTTTCTTTACATCGAGGCATGGCTTGAGACAAGGAGACCCCCTTTCACCCTCTCTTTTTATTATTGCTGTTGAATATCTTTCGAGGAGCCTGAATGATCTTTTCTACAAAAGTCCTTCCATGTTTTTTAAAACTAAAGGTAGTCTTCCTGTCTCTCATCTTAGTTTTGTTGATGACTTTATAATCTTTTGCAATGCCTCTATTTGGCACATTAAAACTATTAAGAGCCTACTAAATAAATTTGACAATGAAAGTGGTCTCTTTCTCAATGAAGGAAAATGTTGTTTCATTCCTTCCTCTAAAATCCCTTCTAATAGGATCAATCAAATCTTGAGAATTACTAATTTTTAGCAACATCAACTTCCCATTAATTATCTTGGGGCTCTGCTTTTTAAAGGTCAAAAAAAATCTCATCTTTTTTATGATCTAATCCAAAAAATCTCTAATAAAATTTTTGTTTGGGAATTCCATTTACTCTCTTTCGGTGGTAGGCTCACTTTGATTAAGAGCACTCTTAACTCCATGCTTTTATATCTCCTCCAAACCATTGTGCTGACCATTTCTATCATTAACAGAATTGAGTGCCTCATTAACAAATTTTTTGGGGCTCTAATAACTCCTCTAAAAGAATGCACTGTACCTCTTGGTTTAAAAGTTGTGGCACCCTAGCTGAAGGTGGCCTTAGATGTAAGTCAATCAAAGAAGCTATCACTGCTTTTTCCTATAAGCTTTGGTGGAATTTTAGGAGTAACAATAGTCTTTGGGCTAATTTCATGACTGCTAAATATTGCCAGGGTAAGCACCCCCTCATTTGTCCCTATAAAGCTGGAGACTCTCCTATTTGGAAAAGACATTGTTCCATCAAATGGGATGAAGAATCCTTAATTTTTTGGGGGATTAACTCCGGCTCCTCCTTCTTTTGGCAAGATAACTGGACTGGATGTTGGTCCATTGACGACTTACTTTCCACCCATTCCACTACCGCTATTAAAGTGAAATCATTCTAGCAGAATAATATATGGAATATTAGTAAGCTTATTGATTATATTCCTTCCTTTCTCTTAAACAAGCTTACTACTATTCCTATCATTCCTACCAATCAAGACCAGATCCTTTTTAAGCTCTCACATAATGGTGATTTCAACTTTAAAAATGTTTGGATTCACATTAAAGAAACTCATGATTCTTCCAATGTGTTTTACAAACTATGAAATAGCACTATCCCTACTTTCTATTCTATTCTTACTTGGCTTATTTTGAAAAACTTCATCCCTGTTGATTCCTTGTTGTGGGGTAAAGGCTTTTAATTACCTTCAAAATGCCAATGATGCTTTCACATTGAGAATGTGAACCATGTTTTTGTTAATGAGGCCATTGCTTCTAAACTTTGGATTTGGTATGATGACCTCTTTAACATTGTCATTTTCAATGGCTCCTTAACTTTATATCAACTTCTTGAAGTTTATTTTGACAACACTATTTAAGGTCACATTAAAATCATAACTGCTATCACTCTTATTTGGTTCATATGGATGGACAGAAATGATGCAAAACATCATGGGATCCCTATGAATCACATGAGGATAATTGTTAGAATTAAAAATAAAATTCGAGACATGTTCAATGCCAATCTCATTAACTACAAACAATTCAAAGGTTGTAAATTTGTGGCAAATAAACTGGGTTTTAACTTGCCGGATCAACCCTACTGTAAAAATGATAAGATTGTTTATTAGGTAAAACCTCTTGATAATACTATTAAAATTAACACTGATGGCTCTGTCTCTCATAAAAGTTTAGGCTATGGTGGCATTTTCAAAAATCTTAATGGTAAAGTCCTGTGTGCTTTTGCCTACCCCCTTGCTTCTTGCTCTATTCCATTTGCTGAGCTTATGGCAATGTACAAAGCTCTCCAGATTTATTTTCAAAATGGTTGGCTCAATATTTGGATTGAGGTGGATGCCCTCCTGCTGATTGATCTTTTGACTTCTACTAAAATGAGAAACACTGAATTGTACTACCTTCCCAAGCAAACTAGAGCTCTCCTTACCCAACTTAATTTTAGAATCACTCATGTATGGTGTGAGGGTAATGCATGTGCTGATTACCTTGCCAATCTGGGTACTAGATTAGATGGTATAAACTTCTTTGATCAACTAACTCTTCTTAAACATTTGCATGGCTTGGTTAATCTGGACAATACTGGGCTCCCTTATCTCAAAAAGTAATCTAACCTCTGGGTTGATCTATCTCAATTCTTATTTAACAACAAGATCACTTTCTATTCAGTGTTGTTATTTTCTTGGTATTTGCTGATGCCTCATCCGGATATCCCTTGGTGTTTTTCTGCTGATTTCTGTGGCATGTGCTGTTGGTTTAATTACATTAATTCTAATTAGGGCCTTCCTATTTCTGCTACTTTCAATGATAAGGTGTTGATGTTCCTTTGGAATTTGTTGATGCATCATCCTTTTACTCCTTGTCATTTTTCTTGGTGTGTGACATCTGCTGTTGGTTTACTTACCCCAACCTTGATTGGGGTTTTACTATCAATGCTGATATAGTGTTCAATGTTTACTGTAGGGAGATATATTATTTAATGCTTTATTTGTTGCTGTTGTACTCTTTGATCAATAGGGATAGATTTCTATCCCTTTCCTAGAATTATATTATGGGATCCTTGCCTCAATGTTTAATTGTTATACCTCTATATCTTTATAACTATTTTAACTGATATTCATCTCCTTATTATGGTTGTTGCCTTTACTATGTTTCATATCCTTATCTCCACATCCTGTAAGGAGAGCTCTTGCACTAGCCTTGCTTTTATAACTCCTTCTCTACAGGATTGGAATTATCTCTAGATTTCCAATATTATTGATGCTATGGGATTAGTTGCTGGCATAATATTTTGTGTTTGGCTGTATATCAAAGATGACTTTTCTTTGAACCACTTAGTAAACTATGTTGTACCTATGTTACTTGCTAGTGTATCTTATGTTGGATGCAATATCCTTCCTGATATTTTATTTACTGCTCTTTGGGTTGGTTTGTTGTATGCTTACCTCCTCTTTCCTACCTATTATTATTAAAATCTCTTTGAAGGTTAACCTTATGGTTTTTGGTTGTTTGTTGCCTGTTGTTCTCATGAACTTCTTTGCTACTTCCTTCTAGGTTGCAGCTGATCAACTCATTTGTTGTGCTTTCCCCTATGGCTCTGTTAAATTTGGGCACATCTCTGTGATTATCCAACCGTCTAATTGGAATTTAGCATATGCTTCTGGGGTTTTGGATTGTCTTATTCAGCTAGACTTTTTTGAGGTTATTCAATGGATGCTGGCTTTTCCTTTGTTGCTTTGTTGCTTGTTTCTTCTGTTAGCAATTGGGCTGCTGCTAATCACCACTTTTCAGCTAGCTTTGGACTGATTATTTCCCTATCTTTCTAGGACTTATCTTCTATATTGTCTATTTGCAATGGAAGGTTTTATGGCCAACTTGCTGTTATTTTTTATATTGGTTGTTGGATTACATGGAACATTGAATCCCTTGTTCAGCAAACTATTACTGGGGTTATCTTGCTTGTTCAGCAGGATGCTTTGCTATTTTCTTTTGGTGTTGCTTTGCTATTTGCTTTAGCTACCCTCAATTTGTCTATTTGCAATGCAATTGGGCTGCTGCTAATCACCACTTTTCAGCTAGCTTTGGACTGATCATTTCTCTATCTTTCTAGGACTTATCTTCTATATTGTCTATTTGCAATGGAAGGTTTTATGGCCAACTTGCTGTTATTTTTTATCTTGGTTGTTGGATTACCTGAAACATTGAATCCCTTGTTCAGCAAACTATTATTGGGGTTATCTTGCTTGTTCAGTAGGATGCTTTGCTGTTTGCTTTTGGTGTTGCTTTGCTATTTGCTTTGGCTACCCTCATTTATCTATTTGCAATGCATGGTTTTTTGGCCAACTTGCTATTATTTATTGTCTTTGATGTTGGCTCTACTGGCTCATTGATTCCTTTGCCCAGCTTGCTACTTCTAGGGTTGTCTTTCCTATTATGCAGGGTCCTTTTGGAGTTGTTTTGTTGATTGGTTTGGCTAACCTCATTTCCCCTACCTGCCAGGCATAAGGCTATTTTTTCTTATTTTTTGTTTTCTCATTGAAGGTTTGGACTTTTTAGTGGGTTTTCAGTATGCTTTCCATGAGATTGTGGGTTTAGCTTCATGCCTGATCACCCCTTTCTAGAAGGGTTTTTTTCTTGGTTATCTTCTGAACCCCTTTTATCTCTATCTCTCTACTTTGATTTTTATTGGAGTTTTATATGATGGGTGCTTTAACTGTTCTATTTTCTCCACTATTGGCTTTTGGATTTTTGGGTCCTTTATCTAGTAGGTTATCTTTGTGATTGTTGGCTATTGCTGGTCTTTTGATTTTCTGATTGCTTTTGCTATTTCCTTCAGGCCTGTAGTTGGTTTCCCTTGCTACTATTTTTTCCACTCTGCTAGTCTTGGCCAAGCCTTTTCCCTATCTATCTGGAAATTAACTTTTGTATTTTCCTTTTTGATTGGGTTGTTTTTATTAACTAGCATTATTTCATATCTTAGGTTTCTTTTTGAATCAAGGAGGTTGTTAAGAGCTGCATTAGTTACATTCTTTAACTGTTGGCTGAACTGGATTATTGAGTATGATGATAAGCAAGCTGATCCTATGGTGTTATCTTTGATTGTCTTTTATTGGAGCTGTTTGTGGTGGGGAGCTACCCTTTACCTATCTCTTCTTATCTGTTGTGTATTCCCTTTTCCTATGGTAATTTGCGATTGGGGTTTGCTGTTTTGCTTTATAATTGTTGCTTTCTTAATTCTGAAAAAAGGAGGTTGTTAAGAGCTGCATTACTTACATTCTTTGGTTATCCTTTTGAAATAACCACGAATTGCTTCTTGGACTGTTTACCAAGAGGCGCATATTTATTATTGTCCTTTAGGCTTGGAATGGGGTTAATTCCATGCTCTTGTCTTTGCCTGGCTAGTTTGTAGCAGAATTTTTGTTGTTTCCCTCTGGTGACTCTTCTTACTAGTCTCATTAATCCTTTAAATCTGGTTAAAAATCTGGATGACTTGACATTGAGGGCTCTCTTTCATTTGAGTTGGGATTATCATGCCATGGAACCTAATATGATGACATATAATTTGCATGTGATCCCCTTACCCACTTTGCTCTTTGCTACTCTTTCTTCTACTCTGTATACGGCTTTACCTATGTTTACAGGTATTATGGCTCAATAGATCTTCATCAAATGGCTGCTATACATGTTTGTTGGCTATGATGGCTGTTATGATTTCACTCCTTTTTGGTTTAGTAGTAGCTCTTGTGATGTAACCTTCTGTTGAAGTTTGGATGATCATATTTGCACTGCCCCAACTTGGTGTGACTGAGCCTGAGCCACCTCTATCACACCTCTTTATTATTACCATTCTCAGAATTTGTTGCTCTCAGTTACCACTTTCTCTGTACCTATTAACTTCTTTTCAATCTTGCAGGTGCTTTTCCTTTATTCTCTTGCAGGTTACTCCATTATGTCATGCATTCTCACATCCTGTAGAACATTGACCCTTATCCTTCAGTTGCTTATATATGTTAATCAATTTATATCTTTTGCTTGCTTAACACATTTCTTTTGCTTTTGGATGTACTTAGATAGGGGATTTACTCAATAGGCTGATTGTAGCTCTTTGAGTAGTAGTTTTGGAGTTTCTCCCCTTTAAGGACCTTGTAACCCATTTTTTATGGCAATAAAATTCCCCCTATATGGGGTTTCCCAAAAAAAATAAAATAAAATAAATAAATAAGAAAACCTAAACCAATAAAATGATATAATAAAAAGAAAAAAAAAACATAAACTAAAACCTAAACCTAAACCTAAAAAGAAAATAAAAAATAAAATAAAATAAATAAAAACCTAAACAAAATTAAAAAATAAAAAACCTAAATTAAATAAAAACTAATACAAAAATAAAAATAAAAATAACATAAATAAAAATAAAATAAAAACTAAATTTAAATTTAAACCTAAAAATAATACTTAAAAATAAATAAAAAATAAAATATATACCCTAAATTAAAAAAAAACCTAAACCTAAAATAAAAATAAAATAAACCTAAACCTAAACTAAGATAAACAAAACTAAAATAAATAAAACCTAAACCTAAACCTTAAATAAACTAAACCTAAACCTAAACTAAACTAAATAAAATATAATAAACTAAACATACATGCCTAAACTAGAAAATAATACTTAAAAATAAACCTAAAATAAAAACCTAAAACCTAAACCTAAAAAAATAATAAATAAGAACCTAAACCTAAACCTAAAAATAAAAAATAAAGCCTAAACCTAAAAAATAAAATAAAAACAAAACTAAACTAAACAGTAAACCTAAACCTAAAAAAAACTAAAATAAATAAACATAAAATAAATTAACTAAACTAAATAAAAATAAAAATAAAAATAAACCTAGATAAAATAAAAAATAAAATAAACTAAAATAAAAAAATTAACTAAATAAACTAAAACTTACTAGAATACTTTATTTTAAAATATAAACAAAAAACCCTACTACACCCTAAACCTAAACCACAACCACAACCCTAAACCCTAAACCCCCAAAACCCTAAAATCTATAACCCTACACCCTAAACACTAAACCCCAAAATTTAAACCCTAAATGCTAAACCCTAAACCCTAAAACCTAAACCCTAAAAAAATAAAAATATAAAAATATAAACTTAAACTAAATAAAACCTAAAAATAAAATAAATAAAAAACTTAAACTTAGATAAAATAAAAAAATAAAATAAAATAAAAACCTAAACTAAAACCTAAACCTAATACCTAAACCTAAAATGTAAAAATAAAATAAAATAAAGTCAAATCTCAACAACATAAAATAAAGAAAAACTTAAACTAAACTAAAAAAAAATAAACCTAAATAAAATAAAAATTGAACTTAAAATAAAATAAAATAAACATAAAATGAAATAAAATATAAACTAAATAAAACAAAATAAAATAAAAACCTAAACCCTAAACTAATAAAAAACCTAAACTAAAATAAAAATAAAATAAACAAAATAAAATAAACCTCAACCTAAACTAAAATAAACTAAACTAAAATAAATTGAACCTAAACCTAAACTAAATAAAATAAAATAATAATAAACCTAAACCTAAACTAAAAAATAAAACCTAAGAATTAACCCAAACAAAAAATCTAAAACCTAAACCTATAAAAAATAAAATAAAAACCTAAACCTAAACTTAAAAATAAAAAATAAAACCTAATCCTAAAAAATAAAATAAAAATAAAACTCAACTAAAAAATAAACCTAAACCTAAAAATAAAATAAAATAAGAAACCAAACTAAAAATAAATAAACTTAAAGTAAATCAACTAAACTAAATAAAAATAAAAAATAAACCTAAATAAAAATAAAAAATAAAATAAACTAAAATTAATAATTAAAACTAAATAAACCTAAACCTACTGGTTTACTTAATTTAAAAAAGAAACCCTAAACCCTAAATCATGAACCATAAACACTAAACCCTAAACTCCAGGCACGAACTAACAGAACCTAAACCCTAAACTGCAACTCACAAACTACAAATCGTAAACCCTAAACCCTAAATCCTAAATAGTATACCCTAAATCCTAAACCCAAAACCCTAATCCTCGACCCTAAACCCTAAAGGGATAAACCCTAAAACCCTAAAGCCTAAAGCTTAAACCCTACACCCTAAACCTTACACCCTGAACCCTAAAGCCTAAAGCTTAACCCTATAAACCCTAAACCCTAAACCCTAAATCTAAACCTAAAGTAACAAAATAAATTAAAAAATAAACCTAAACCCAAAAACCTAATAAACCTAAATCGTAAGAATGTGCAAAACCTTGATGGCAGGAACATCACTGTCAACCAGGCTCAGTCTAGATTTGGCGATGGAGGCGAAGGCAGAGGCGGTGGTTATCTTAGTGGTTGTCAGCAATCAGGAGGTGCTTGTTGATATGGAGGTGGTGGTTGGAGCAATGGTAGTTATGGAGGCAGGAGGAGCGATGGAGGTTACAACTGTGGTGGTGGGGTAGGGGGAGATCGGGGATATGATGGTCGATCCCACTAATCGAGAGGTTGGGGTGGTCTGATGGGAACTGGAGAAATTGAAGAATGGCCGATCCGATCAGCTACTTATGGAACTGGGTCTTTACAGTAGAGATAGTTCAAATTATCTAGGGCTTTTGATTTGCTCTATACGTGTTCACTTTTTATCTCTATCTTCGCTTATTTCTCAGAAAACTTGATGTGTTACTTGGTTGATGAAATGAAAAAGAAGAAATGTTCAATCTAAATTTGTTCTCTATTAAAAAAATGACTAAAAACCATAAACCCTAAACTAAAACCTTAACCCTGGGCCTAAGACCTAAACCCTAAACCCTAAACCCTAAACTCTAAACCCAAAACTCTAAAATCTTAAACCCTAATCACTAAACCCTAAAACCTAAGCCTAATCCCTAAACCCTAAACCTTAAACCCTAAACACTAAACCCTAAACACCAAACCTTAAACCCAAAACCAAAAACCCTCATCTAACATAAAACACTAAACATAAACTAAATGAAACCTAAAATTAAAATACATAAAAAAACCTAAACCAAAATAAAATAAAAAAGTAAAATAAAATAAAAACCTAAACTAAAACCTAAACTTAACCTAAACTTAAACTGAAACCTAAAAAAATAAAAATAAAATTTAAACTAAAATAAAATAAATAAAAACCTAAACTAAACTAAAAAATAAAAAACCTAATAAAAACCTAAACCTAAAAAACTAAACCTAAAAATAAAATGTAAATAAAAAACCTAAACCCTTAAAAAATGACCTAAACCAATAGTAAAAAATAAAATAAACTAAAACCCAAACTAAAATAAACTAAACTATAATTAATGAAACTTAAACCTAAAGCAAAAATAAACTAAATCGAAACATAAACCAAAACCTTAAATAAAATAAAATAAACTAAAAATAAACCTAAACTTAAACAAAATAAAATCTAAAAATAATCCTAAATAAAAATCTTAAACCTAAACATAAAAAAAATAAAATAAAAACCTAAACTTATACTTAAAAATAAAAAATAAAACCTAAGCCCAAAAAATAAAATAGAAATAAAACTAAACTAAAAAATAAACTTCAACATAAACCTAAACCTCAAAATAAACTAAAATAAAATCCCTAAACTAAAATAAATAAACCTAAAATAAATAAACCAAACAAAATAAAAATAAAAAATAAACCTAAATAAAAATAAAATACTAAAATAAACTAAAATAAATAAAAAATAAACTAAATAAACCTAATTGTATTTATTTACTTAATTTTTTTATTAAAAAATAAACACTAAACTCAAAAACTAACCGTAAATCCTAAACCTTAAACCCTAAACCCTAAACTCCAACCAAACCATAAACCTAAACTAACCACTAAACCCTAAACTAAACCTAAATGCTAAACCCTAACCTAATGCTGGACCCTAAACATAAACTGACCTAAACCCTTAACCCTAACCTTGACCCTAAACCCTAAAGCTAACAATAAACCCTAAACCCTAAACCCAAACTAAACCCAAACCTCCAATAAAATGCTAAAACTCTAAACCTTAAACCCTAAATAAAATAAAATTTAAAAATAAAATAAGTAAAAAAACTTAAACATAAATAAAATAAAATAAAGACCTAACTAGAACCTAAACCTAAACCTAAAAATAAAATAAAATAAAAAATAAAAATAAACTAAAATAAAATAAAGAAAAACCTAAATTAAACTAAAAAATAAAATAAACTAAAGACAAAAAAACCTTGATAAAATAAAAACTAAATGTAAAATAAAGATGAAATAAACCTAAAATAAAATAAAATAAAAACTAAATGAAAACATAAACATAAAAAAGTAAACCTAAAAATAAAACCTAAAAACAAATAAAAAATAAATCCTAAACCATAATCTTAAAAAAAACCTAAACCTAAAATAAAAATAAAATAAATCAAAACCTAAACTAAAATAAACTAAACTAAAATAAATAAAACCTAAACCTATACCTAAAATATACTTAGCTTAAACCTAAACCTAAACTAAATAAAATAAAATAAACTAAAAATAAACCTAAATATAAACTAAAAATTAAAACCAAAAATAAACCTAAAATAATAACCTAAAACCTAAACCTTCAAAATAAAATAAAAACCTAAACCTAAACTTAAACCTTCAAAATAAAATAAAAATAAAACTCAACTAAGAAAACCTTAACCTAAAAAATAAACTAAAATAAGAAACTTAAACTAAAATAAACAAACCTAAAATAAATAATCTAAACTAAATAAAAATAAACCTTAAATAAAACTAAAAAAATAAAATAAACTAAAATAAATAAAAAATAAACTAAATAAACCTCAACCTATAAATTTACTTAATTTAAAAAATACCCTAAAACCTAAATCTCCACCTAAACCCAAACCACACCTACTACTGACCTACTAAACCCTAAACCACAAAACCCTAAAACCTAAACCCTAAACCCTAAACCCTAAACCCAACCCTAAACCCTAAACCCTAAACCCTAAACCCTAAAACCTAAAACCCTAAACCCTAGACCCCAAACCCTAAATGCTAAACCCTAAACCCTAAACCCTAAACTAACCCTAAACTAACCCTAAACTCTAAACCCTCAGAATTGGTAGAACCTTGATGGCATGAACATTACCACCAACTAGGCTTAGTTTAGATCTAGCGGTGGAGGCAAAGGCAGAGGTTGTGGTTATCATAGTGGTGGTGGGGGATATGGAGGTGCTAGTGGATATGGAGGTGATGATTGGAGCAGTGGTGTTAATGGAGGCAAGAGGAATGACAGAGGTTACAACTTTCATGGTGGCGGAGGGAGAGATCAGTGATATGATGGTGGATCCCACTACTCGAGAGGCCAGGGTGGTTCTGATGGGAGCTGAAGAAAATGAAGAACGGTCGATCTGATCTATTGCTTATGGAACTATATCTTTACACTAGAGATGGTTCTACTTTTATCAAGGGTTTTTGATTTGCTCGGTAGAAGAAATGTTGAATCTGAATTTATTCTCTATTAAAAAAAACCTTAAACCCTAAACCCTAAACTAAATCTTAAACCCTAAACCTAAAACAAAAACCCTAAACCCTAAACCTTAAATCCTAAAAACCCTAAACCCTAAACACTAAACCATAAACCCTAGACCCTAATCTCTAAATCATAAACCCTACACCCTAAACCCTCAGCCTTAAAAACCTAAACCCTAAACCCTAGACCTTAAACCCTAAAACCATAAAACCAAAACCCTAAAACCTACAACCCTAAACCCTAAATTATAAACCCTAAACCTTATGTCTTAAACCTTAAATCCTAAACTAACCGTAAACCCTAATCCATAAACCCCAACCCCAAACCCTAAACCTTAAACCTTGAATAAAGATGTCATTATGAGTAGATCTAAAGAATGACCTAATCCTAACATAGTTATGGTAGCTAAAGAAAATGTCTTCAAGAGAATTTCCCTTGACTGTTAGAGATTTGAATACCCTAAACCCTAACCCTAAATCATGTTATAATACCATGTATTATAGTACAATTTTGCATCATATATTTGAGCACATAGTGATATTTTTTTGGATGTTAAAAGATGTTTTAAAATGTTTTCGTATATTATGGTATTGTACCCTATAGTCTATATTAATATAAATCATAAAAATATTGATTTAAAAAATCAGATGATGAAATTTGTTAAATTTGAAGTGGGAATTAGGTTGTAGTACCAAAGGTGTGTTATGCCACTTGTAGTATAAAATGTAAGATTTTATGTTCTAAATAAATATCATATGTTGTAGCATAGTATATCATCATATATCATAATATATTATTCTACATTTTAAATTCTATTAATGTTTTATAATTATGCAGTCGAGCCTACACTAGCATTATTTATAAAAATGTTGATTTAGACTTTAAAATGGTTGAATTTGGCCAAATTCATAATAGGTGGAGCATGGCATCATAATATATTATTTCAATTTAAAATATGTAAGTGATACAGCTAAATATATAGTTTTTTTTACTATTTAGACAAATTTTTTATCTAAAGTAATCCTTTGTGATGTGATATGTAATATAATATGTTATAGTGTATTATAATATAGGATGCCATAACATAGTGTAGCATCATGATTTATGGCATACTATTGTGCATTACTACTTGTTGTTGAACATATTTTAGTTTGTTATAGTATGATGTAGTAGAGTTTGTACTCATACAATTCATTAAAATACTAATTTATAGGCTGAGATGATGGGATTTGGCCTTTATGGTAAGCTTTAGGGAACATCATTGTGGGTGTGCTATGGTGTGTCATTTAATCAAAAGAATGGAATTTTGCATCCAAAATTAATGTTCATTTTTCAACCAAATTTTATAAATTTTTGCTTAAAGTGATTCATTTTAAGGTGTAATGTAAGATAATATATTATATGAAAGCATATTAAAATATAATGTACATAACTATATAACTTCACATATATATGAATGTGGTGGTGAGTTACTAAATGTTATTGTACATTTTAGTATAATTTACTTTTGTTATAATACATTGGGTCAAAACTCACAAAAATGTTAATTTGAAGGTTCACATGGAAGAATTTGGCCAAATTCATGGCACACACCAAGAAGCAACACCAACATTATGCTATTTTGTACCATTTCTAATAGAAAAATAGCAATTTTACATCCAAAATGAACATTATTCATACTTTGAGAAAAAAATTTTATTTGTTCCTTTAAGTGATTCTAATGTGGTGTAATGCTAGACAATATATTATATTATAACAAATTATAATATACATCATATATTATAATATAATATACTATGTTAATTAACACTATAATATGTTTAGCATGATATTGTATAGTTAGTTTGAGCTTGCACCATCACAAATCATAAAATGTTGATTACAATGTTAAGATGATGTAATTTGAATGAATACATTGTTAGGCTTTTGGTTGAATTATTTAAGGTATGCATAAGAAAAGAAATAAGATTTGATGAGAATTCCATGTCAAGGACATGGAGGAAGATCCACTAGGGGATCACACATGCATTAGACATGACATGTGAGGGGTCTATGTCGAGGGCATAGAAGAAGAAAATCTACTAGGGATAAGGTTTGAATTTGATTTGATTATATGATTTGTGGAAAGAAGATTCGTTGGGGATAAGAATATATAATCCACTGAGGATTAAGATTGAATCGACTTTAATTTGTTTTGTTTTAATTGATATGGAGGCATATCTGCTAGAGATATGGGCTCGAGTCCACTAGGGATCGGGTATATTAACCTTCCACTAGGGAAGGAGGTTCAGGTTATCTACTGGGGAATGGATTTAAGTTTGATTTCATAGATTTGTTTGGGGATGTAACCACTGGGAATAAGAGTTTGGTTAGATTTTTTTAATATATATTCTACTATGGGAGTTGGTTTAATTTGGCTCCACTTGGGAGGTTGGTTTTCAATTTGATTTATTTGCTTTACTTTTTTACATATGATTTGGGGATCCATTGGGGAAAATTAGATTGGGTTTAATTTAACTTGAGTTAATGTATGGATCCTATCAGTGTGTGATGAACCCACTAAGAAGGGGCTATATCAGCCTTGGCCTACCTTAGGTTCATACATCCAAATGGATAGTCTACTGGCTGCAGGGTAGAGCTAGGCAACCTAATGGGTTGCATTTCAGTGTGCAATGGTTGTGCTATGAAGAAGGCATAAGAGGCTTACATCTTCTAAAGTAAAGAATAACCACAGGGGTGACCTATTGGATGAACAACAAATCAAACCTGACCTAGGGCGACTACTTTGCGAATACCACTAGAGACTTATGTCAACTCAAAAGTAGTCAGGATTAATTTTATCTTAAATTCAAGTGATTTGATATGGCTTGTTTGGTTTAATTTGATTTTGAATTGAAGGCATATCTGTTGGGGATGTGAGCTCAAATAAATTTGAAGATTTAATTTATGGACTATGTTGGTGTGTGATGGACCCACTGAGAAGGGGCTATATTAGACTTATCCTATCTCAGATTTACAAATCCAAAGGGATAGTCTATTGGTTGGGGGGTAGAGCTAGCCAACCTAAAGGGTTTCTTTTCGGTGTGTAATGGTTGTGCTAGGATGAAGGAGTAGCAAACTTACATCTTCTAAAGTAGGGAACAATCACTAGGGTGACTTGTTTGTATCATAATAAATCAAACTCGACTTAGGGGACTACTGAGTGAATGCCTCTAGGGACTTATATGAACTTAAGAGTAGTCAGGCAATTCCTATTGGGAGTTTTGTTGATACTTCCCTAAAGATAGGATTCCTTCTTGGGAAAAGGTGCCACTAAGGGTGTCCTCCTAATCCCCAAGTGAATATATATTTTGTTTATATCTTCACATGGACCCTGTTGGTGTGCATGGGACCACACTAAGAAGAGGCTATGTAAACCTTAACCTATCTTAGATTTATTAGACCAAGGGAGAATCTACACATCCATAGGATGAATTCTCCAACCATAGGGGTGGTTACTAGGAATGGGGAACTGTCCAATCTGATAATAACCCGAGTAGTGTCTAGATGGGGTCGCAAAAGATGTCATCTAAATATAGTGCCCACAGGGGAGGTGCTATTAGGGGTGTTATCCTGAGCCTTGGAAAAGAAAGCTTAGAAGTGTATGGTGGCCAACTCAAGGAGAAAGTGTAGCAGACTTACATCTACCATGAGTGGTGTATCCTAAGGTGCGAGAACCAACCAACAAAAGGTGTATCCATCAGCATGAGTGGTATACCGTCAACATAGTTAGAACCAACCAACCTAAGGTGCCCGTCGGTGTGCAATGATTAATCTAGAAAGAAAGCGTGTAGGCTTTCAACTTTCCTAGTGGAACTAATCATTGGGATAGTCAGTCATTGGCGGGATAGATGCTATCTGACCTAGAGTGACTACTAAACTGGGATCCTTGAGGAAGGACTAGACCCATACTTGAACTAGTAAGGAGGGAAGGAGCCACTAGGGGACTTATCCAAAACCTCAAATATGCTCGACTGAGTCAGTGAATGAAGGCTAATCCAAGAAGAAAACATAGAAAACTCACATCCTCTTAAATGAAGCCAACATGACGTAGCTTATCGTACACGCAGTAAGGCCTATGAAACTAATATGGCACTCGTTGGTGTGAGGTGGCCAAGTGAAGAAGGAAAGCATAGCAAACTTACATCCTCCAAAGCAAGAAGACCACTGGGGTGACACACTAGCAGGTAGCATGTCAACTCGACCTGGAGCAGCTACTGAGTGAGTGTCACTGAGGGTGTTATCTCAACTCAGAGGAGCCCAAGACAAAAGATATGTGTTTATTTTATATGTTTGTGTCGACAAAGGATAGAATGCCACTCAGGTTCCTTACACTTACCCTAAACACATCGAGGCAGATTCACAAACAAGAATACTTTCAACATGGAAGAGATTGAATTCAAAAAAGAATTTTTAATGATGATAATTATTTTCAAACAAGATTTATAATATTTTTTTAAGTAGAGCCCATTGATTGGAAGCATTGGGCTCTCTCCCTTATGATTAATAAGTTGATAAAATACACCTTGGTAAACCTTCTCTATGGCAAAAGGCCCTTCCCAAGTGGGTTCAAACATGCCTCCCATCTTATGACAAACAACAATCGGTCTCCTTAGAATTATAATAAGCTCTCCTACTTGAAAAGCATTAGGAAAGCCCAACTTGTTGTGAGCTTGAATCATTTTATCTTGGTACAACTCAAGGTTTTGGCATGCTCGCAGGTGTCTCTTCTCTAAACCTTCAAGCTCTTTTAACTGCAACCTGGTGTTCTGCTCTATTGTGATCTTGCTACCCATAATTATCCTTATTGATGGGAGTTGGACTTCTAATGGTAGAATAGTTTCAGACCCATAAACTAAAGAGAATGGAGTAGATTGAGTTGGAGTTCTATATGTGGTGTGGTAGGCCCATAAACCTTCAACTAATTGCTCATGCCACTATAGCTTGTTATTTTCGAGTGTCTTCTTCAGTAATTGAATGGGAGTTTTGTTGAAGGCTTCTGCTAAGCCCTTTGCCCGTGGGTAGTTCATGGTTGATTATTTTCAATCTATTCTATGTCTTCGAGCAAAGTTGTTGATCTCGGTGCTCTTGAATGTAGTACCATTACCAGATATAATTTATCGAAGCACTCTAAACTTATATATGATATGGTTTCTAGAAAACTAGAGCACTTGCTAAGTTGTGACCTCTCCGAGTAGAATCACCTTCACCCATTTGGAAAAGTAGTCAGTAGAAGCTAAGATGAACTGATGACCCTTGGAAGAAAGAGGATCAATCGGACCCACTATGTCGGTACCTCAACACTCGAATGGCCATGAAGCTAATGTAGAATGTATAATGTTGGGTGGTCGGTGTAGGATCATACCATGTATTGACATTGGTGGCATCGCCTAGCCATATCCATGCAATCTTTGATCATCGATGGCCAGTAGTATCCTAGTCTCCTAATCTTGGCTTTCATCTTTAGATTGGATTGGTTGGCTCCACATAATCCTTAGTGTACCTCGATCACGATCTTATGGGCTTCATTCTTGTCTAAATAATGTAACCACATACAATCAAACATCCACCAACATAAGACACCATCCATAAGAGCATAGGAAAGTGCTCTTTGCTTAATCTGATGGGCTTGGGACTTCTCTTGAGGTAGTTTGTCTTTATTTAGGTAATCCATGAATGGTTGCCTCCAATCTAACTCCTCATCTTTTATGGGAATGGCAACCTCCCCTTTAAGAGAGTACTTCTTGATAAGTTCAGTATCAATAAGGGATAAGACTTATTGATTTTGGACCTTTATTGATATGGACACATCCTCCAAACATGCCAACTCCTTGGAAAGCTTGGCTAAAGGATATGCTATGACAATCTCTCCTCAAGGAATCTAATAAATGTTAACCTCTGGGATTTGGGCCAACAACTCCATAGTGTACTTGTGGTAGTGGTGGAGCTTGGGCTTTAAAACCTTATAGAACCCAAAAATTTGGTTGATAACTAGCTGAGAATCCTCAAAGATATTGATGTTCTGGATATTTAGAGTAATGACTAACTCCAGATCGGCAATCAAAGCCTCATATTTAGCTTCATTGTTGGTGCAAGGATTGGACAGATGATATGAGAATCTCATCACATCACGGCCTAGAGTTAAGAGAATTATTCCTAACCTTGTCTTTTTTGGAATAGAAGATTGTGGTACTTCTCCTCTTTAAGAGGAAGCCACACCATCGTAGTACATCTCCCAGTGGTGAATGCTAGTATCCCCTTAGTTCATGATTTCTTCATCTGGGAGATGACCATTAAGCAGAGAGTTAGCAGAAAGTGGGTGTGCTACTATAGTGGATTGATCCTAGAGATTAAGTTCACCTTATGAGGGAGCATGTAGTGCTATAACTTTTGGGATGCAAACATTAAAGCTAGGCAATGCTTCTCAATGGGTGGATAATTAGCCTCAGCAGGGATTAGACTTGGAGACACTTATGCTTTTTTTTGGAGCCCGATCTTCATCGCTATCTGGCTCAAGTGTCACCTTCAAGGGAATCTACTACTGAGAAGAGCTAGCTAATGTGCTAACCATATAAGACTCATTCTATGAACAAGATTCTAAGTCTATATGAATAGCAGGTGTACTCTTGGTAGTTGGGACATATCTTTCATTGGGTGACCAATAATGAGGTTTTCCACCCCTAGGACTGCCTCTGAACTGGCCTCTTCCTCTACCTGGTGGATGTCAATTCGTCCTACCCATATGCTTGAATGGAGTAATAAACTGTGGGTGGAATCTAATGTCAGGCTCCACTTCCTCCTTCAAATCTATTTCTACTCCCTTTTATTTTTTTCATTTTCTCTTTTATTTTATTTTTCTTTTTCTCTTTCTTTTTCTTTTATTTTTATACTTAGGGCAAGTTCAAGAGAATAGACTTGTTGATTTTTAGTGAGGTAGTAAGCCGCATCATCATATATGATGACCTCATGAACTATAAATGGCTTGAGATCTCCTTTGACACCGTAGATGATCCCATCTCTCACAAACTTTATACACTGACATAGAGAGGATGGAATTATGTTGTTCTCATGTATCCATGGTCTTCCTAGCAAAGTATTGAAAGATGTGTCTAAGTCTATAATATGAAACTTGGTTTAGGTCTTCCAATCATCTATCTAAAAGGGCAGCACTATGGAGCCTAAGGCCTGTTGACCTCACTTTTCGAGTGCAAATTCAATCTTCCCATCTTAGACATAGGATTCTTATAAATACTAAGACTTCCCTAGTCGTAAGACACTTCTAGAAATTGGGTAAACACTTAACATGAGCCTAAAGACTTAGAAAGGTTAACCATAGTATTAGGTTATGCCTTAGGGACTAAGATAATCCACCTACCTTACTACCTAAATCCAATCCATGTTCACCTTCTAAAACCAAACCTCAAGTTCAATTCAAAAATCAAATTAAAATCCAAATCCAAACCCAAATTCCAAAACCAAATGATTGAAGCCCATGATCAAATCCAAACTTAAAACCTTTCCTAGGCCATATGACCTATCCAAGGACTTTGCCAAATCTTAATCCAAATCAATCCAAAATAAATTTATTTTCTCATAATCAATTTATATCTTCAATCATATTCCTAAATATAAAGCAAATCTACATTCAAATGATCAAAACTAAATCAAACAAAATCAAATTAAATCAAAACCCTTCCTAAGCTATATGACCTATCCCATGGACTTAGCCAAATCTTAATCCAAATCAAGTCAAACTTAATTGATTTTCTCACAAATCAACCATATTTTCAATCATCTTCACAAATTTAAATGAAATATACATTTAAATCAACAAAACTAAATAAAACCAAATCAAAATCCAAACCTAAGCCACATGACCCAACTCCATGGACTTAGCCAAATTCCTTCATTCCAAAATCCAAATTCAATTGATTTTCTTATGAATAAATCATACCTTCAATCATATTGACAAATATAAATTAAATCTACAATAATCAAGCCAAACCAAAATCAACCCAAGTCAAACCAACTTAACCATTTTGACTTGAAATGTTCAAATAAACCAAAACCCATTTGAACCCAAGCCAATTGCAATTGAATTTATATATCAATCCCAAATCCATATATAAACTCAACTAAATTAAAGTCAACCAAATATTAAGCCAACTAAATCCAATTAGTCCACTTGACCCAAAGTGGGCAGTTTGACCTATTTGAGCCAAGTTATAATCCTACCCAAATTGGATTGAACCAAGTCGATCAAAACCTCCCATTATGATTGTTGATCACCCTAGGTTGATCAATTGCCATAAATTAGGTCAAGCAAGTCAACTTGGTCATTTGACCAAGTCAACCCCTGAACCCATATGAACCCAAACTAGCTAAATTGTAACATAAACCAAATCCTTTGAAACCAATGATTCATACCAAATCAAAATCAATATTTGAATATGATTTGACCTTCAATTGAGTTAAACCAAATCCAATTAGCCCTCTTGACCCAAGTTGACCCAAATTGACCTAAAAAACCAAATTGGGTCAAATCAAAATATAAACCAAATTGATTGTAACCAATTTCTCAAGTTCATTCCAAATTGATTGTTGAACTTGACTAAAGCCATGATTGGACCCAATTGAACCTAATTGACCTACTTAGCCCAAATTGAACTAAAGGGTCAAGTTGGCCTAAATCAAAACCAAATACAAATTAATTAAAACCAAAGCCTACAATCATCTTCAACTAGTGAACTAAACCCAAACCAACACCTAACCATTGATAATTTGGCCAATTTTGGTCAAATCAACTTAACCCATTTGATCCAATTGAATTCAAATGAGCCAAAATCAAATCTAAGATAAACTAAACCAAACCAATTGAACCAAAACATCCTAAATAATCATATGAACTTGGCCTATCCTAAATGAGTCAAATTGAGCCAAACCTAACCAAATCAACTCCAATTGACTTGAAATTTAGGCTAACCCACTTTTGGCTCATTTCAAATCTGGCCAAATCAAATCCAATGCCAAATGATCATTCTACCATTGAGTAGAGGACATCATATGAGACAAATCACTGTAAAGTGGTCATTTCCATTCCTTGGCCACTTGGTACTCTCCCAATTGTCTACGTAGGGAGGACACTGCCCAACCTGACCCAAGGGGTGGTTGGGTTTTCAATGACCCATGGAAGGTGATATCACTTAACCCTCCCCATTAGAGCATTTGAAACCCATAGGCCACCCATGATTCCTCCTTAGAAGCCACCTCCACACCTTCAACTAACCAAGCTGAGCCAACTCACTTCCTCCTTGTCACCCATGACTCTATGAGATGGCTGAACAGCCATTAGAAGCCAAACCTAATCCCACCATTTGATCAAGATTAAAGGGGATATACACCCCCTCATTTTCACTCAAACACAAATAAAAATCATTTCTTAGAGCCATAACTATCCAAGAAGAGTCACGGAGCCAGCCATTGCCTAAGCACCCAAGCTCATTCCTCAATCAAAAAATGCCATTTTCGTCCACCCTAAAATAGGACACTCCCATTTCTGACCTAACTTCCTCATTTCTCCATCAAACTCAAATTAACTTTGCACGCACCTTCCCTAGGGCTCATCAAGGAAGAACAAATCATCTCCCATGCTTCCTGAGCACCAGAGGTGGGACCTTGATCAAAGTTGACCTCCAAATCATCAATTTGTGGCATTTTAAGTGAACATCGAGGAATTGATCCAATTGTTACTCAATAGGGATTCATCTCAACTAGATGAATCTTCCTCAATCGTTCTAGCCACCGGTCTTGAGCTCTGATGAGGTATGCTTTTAAAACTAATCCTTAGACAAAAATGGGTTGGTGCTTTTTTATGAAAACTTGCATAATGAGTGATCTTGACCGTTGGATCCTCTCTGATCGATGTCATGAATGTGTCAGATACTTTTGGAATTGATCCAAGATTGGGTAAGCTCGAATCAAGTGAGAAATGGTGGACGGACCCCATTATCCCTCACTCATGTGATGTTAGATCACGCACCGTCCATTTTACATGATCAAAATGGTCGATCCTGATTAGATTCAGTAGATCGATTCGATTTAATCCTATTAAGCTATGGAATTAATCGTAGCCATCCAATCTTAGATTAGACGATGGATGAGAAAGCGCATCTTTCGTTGCCACGTAAGCACTAAGTTGGATAAGTTTTAAGTAGACATTCATAGGGTGCCATGTAGAAAGCACACCGCGTCAGCGCGCCACATGGCGCCAACAAGATTAAGCTTTAATTAGGCTTAATTAATCATTTTTAATGGCTAAAACTTCTAAAACTCATAAAACATCATAGAGAAATAAAAAAACAAATAAATACTCATTTTAATGGTATTTTAGAAGAGAATTAATTAAAAATGTTCTTAACTAATTGTGAACAGTAATTAAGGTTTAATTATAAAATTAATTAGCTTAATTACTCCTTAATTACTTGAGCAATTAATCTTAAATTTTGTGGGTTAATTTAATGGGATGACCTCTGCCTCCCATGATGTTCTTCGACTTTATTACTCACTTAATTAAAAAAATTAGAAAATTAAACCTTAACTACTCTTTTAAGTTAATTAATGATTAATTAATCCCATGAATAATAATAAATTAGTTAATTAAGTTTATTAATCATTGTCCAACATTAAGTGATCTAAGGAATAGGGTTGGGACCCCTTTCCCTATTTTCATTTCACCCTTTTTTAAAATGAAATTAATTAAGATTTAACTAATTAACTAAATCACTTAATCAGTTTGAAATCATAATCACATCAGACCTTAATTATTTAAATCATGGGGTAGATCTTTAGGTGTTTAATAACTTAAAGGAGTTTAATGAAATTATGGTTAGTCCACATATGTGGGAAAATCATAAGAGTAATTAATTAAGTCCCTTAATCTAATTAACTATTAATCATGAGCCAATTGCATTAGGCCCCTTTTATTTCCTAGGATCATCGCAAGTTTATTTTCCATGCAAATCATGTTGGCTCATAATTATTTAGTTAATTACTTTAAGGTGACATAGGTAAGGGTGATTAATTCATCTAATTAAGGGTTCAACTTAATTAAGCCATAAAATCAACCTAATTACATTTTCTTAAGTTAAATCAAATCACCAATGTGGGAATGGGTTTAAAACAACTAGTAATGTTTTCTCTTCTCCTCTTTAAATCAAATCAATTCCAAAACTTAATTAATAAAGATGCTTTGGTTTGCTTTAAATAATCTTATTTTATTTGATTATCATGAAGAACTAGTTTGGTTGAATGAATCACATGCTTATATTTGATTGTCCTCTTTCCAATCATGTTAAATTTGGTATGTCAATTGAATTCATGCATCCATCTTTTCAAAATCAAGTAAAATAAAATGGATTCCTTTTATGTAAGCTTGTATGTGTTGATTTAATTTAATATAAGCATGGCTATTATCACTATTAAATCCAAATGTATTTTTCAAAAGCTTATAAATGAATAATAATATGTGTTATGGTGCTAGTTATAAATGCATAAGAAATGCATGTGCTTATAGATTAAGTGTATGAATGTTGAGTTCTCTTTCCTCTATTCATGTGTTTATTTATATAAGATTGAATGGTAATTGGTATATAGTCTGAACATCTCGGAACACGAGGCTTTGGCTAGCTCCAAGGAGGTCATTTGATTATCTCACTTCCTTAGTTTAACAACAGCACATACCTTGATTTCATTCTTATGTATTTCAATATTATAATTTTGATAGTGCTTTAATTCATATATATAAATGATTCAATAAAAAATATACAATCTTTGCATGGTTTTCTTTTCATTTATGTATACATCCATGTGTGTCCAAGAAAAGCAAGTATATAGTCTGACATCCTGGAATACGAGGCTTTAGTTAGCCCCAAGGTTTCCATTTCACTTTCCTATTTTAACAATGACACATACTTGCCTATATCTTTGTACATGTATATGTATATGTGATTAGTGAATGAAAATCCCATTTTACATTAAAATTGTATGCATTCATAATTGACTAAGTGGCTGAATTAATTAGCCATATGATTTGGAGCTTACTTCCTCTGTTCATGTATATGAATTTACATATGTTTGAATGCAAATGGATAAATAGTCTTGGCATCATGAGAATATGAGGCTTTAGCTAGCTCCAAAAAAGGTAATTTGATTAACTCACTTTCCTAGTTTAATAATGACACATGCCTATTTAATTTCATTCTTATGTCCTTTTTTGTATAAGAATTTGGATAAAGTTTTAAATTAATATGTTTAAATAATTCAATCAAATAAAATATAAATTCTAAACATACACATACATTCATTATTTAAGTGTGCTAAAATATGTTGCATTTAGAGATACACTTAGGATTAAATCATATGCATGTTACATGTGATGGAAAGGAATGAATTAATATATGTCATGTGGTAGTAACTGAATTAAATTAATCTTAAGATGCCTTTCATTTTGATTTGGATTATTTAAAGTGAACCTAAACTTAGATTAATTACATCATTTAATTAGACATTCACTAAAGAGAACTAAATCAAATTAATATACTTTAGAAAGTGACTTAAGGTAGGGATGAAAGAGGGTAATCCTCTTTTCCTCTCTTTATAACACTTAGTTGCTAAGTGTAACCAAATGAAACAAAAGAAAACACAAATTAAAATTCTGAAATCAATTAAACTACTTCAAGTGAAATCAACCTTTCATGTTAAATTGAATCCTTCTACACTTAGAAATTACGACAATAATGCCTAACAAGACTTACCACACAAGCTTTAAGACACACATTAGAATTAAGTCACCACTTCTAGCTCTAAGTTAGGATAGTGTATGGTGTTATGTATATTTTGTTATATCATGTATTATTATAGAGTGGATGTTAGGGTGTATGCTTCGTAGACTGGATGATAGGCCAATATTAGCCTAATCATGTTTTCTATAGGGAATTATGCTTAAGGGATGCCTAAAAATAAATGTGAATGCTCTTTTTGCATGTTGCTTAAATCCTTAAGCATAATCCAAGTTAGGATAGGTGGGCTTAGTTACCCATGTGTAGGATGCTAAGTCCAAATTATAAATACAACTGCTCAGGATTATATGTATATTTAGCTAACCTCTATTTTGTAGGTCTCGTTAGATTTACTTTTCCACATAAATGTAATTTTTGCATTAGGAATTAAGATTAGTGCTATGAGAGATTAGGATGACCAATGACCAGAAGGCTTTGTACTAGGGTGCCTTGTGAAACCTTTGAAGCAAGCACCATCGAAATCAAAGAAGGAACCAAATCAAAAATGTAGATATGAAGAAAGAAGACCCCCATTGCATTTAATACAATTATAATTATGCTTTCATATTCCATGTTGTATAAAGGTAAAAGCTCGGCTACCCATCTTTTCTCTCTTCGGTTGTACGGCAGTACCTGATCGCATCGACCGTTTATTCTTTGATGATAGTTTATATAATTATTTGATGTTATGTTTACATCGCATTGGGATGACATGCCTTTAATAGTTTCTTAAATGATTGATGCTTTAATGTGTGGCTTGGATACGATTTGGCTCTTAGGATAAAAATAACATTTCTACCCAACTAATCACTCATAATTAAATTTTAAACAAATCATGACTTCATCATAAAGCTTAAGACATAAATAAGATAATTAAATGATTTAGCAACCCCTTAGCTATATGGTTGTATGTTTCACATCATGCATGCATATTCTTTCTCTCTTGAACATGAAGGATCTACATCCTTGCATGATAAAGGAATTCTTGACCTGTGAGGGCATCCCTTGTGGTGGAGAACACCTTCTTCTAGCTGATTTGACCACTAACCTATTTCATCATGCATTTAGGCATAAGAAATCCTAAAGCCTCTGTCAAATAAATGTTTCTAAAATGAAATAAAATTTGAAAAGATTTTGCATCTATAGATTAAGTCATATGCTTATACCACTCATGCTCTAGTCTCTTAGGGAGTGTGTTTAGGACTTTTGTCTCTTTCTAATTAAATAACTGCCCTAGCTATCTTGCAATTCATAAGACCAGACTACATGGTTTTAAAATCGTAGGAGGAGTTAGCTGGAAGCCACTCCAGGTGGTTATAAGTCTAAAAGTCGGACAATTTATTCTATCATGTGGAGGTAAACCCTTATGTCCACCTATCATTTAGATTTAGGTTGTGCTTTAGCTTGTACTAAAGCTCCATTTAGGTTTCGAGGTGGTTATTTCTTTCGGGCTATAAGCATAAATCCTCACCTCTTAGGCATTCCCACAACCTTGTGTTAGTGGATTATAAGCCTTAGTAATCTAATTAAATTGCAACTCAAAACATATAGATCTCCTCAACTTTAAAATTATAAAGGCCAACCATAGGATAGATTGGAATGCTCACTAGGCTTCCTAGTATCATGAGCATTTCCTACATATTTCATTTGGATTCCAAAAATAAGTCTTCTCCTTGAACATTTCCAATTGATTTTCCAAATACAACAAATCCTTTGATAGTCTAACCTTGAAATCATTGGAGATGATAATTGTCAACTTTAAATGAGAGTATTCTTAAAAATTTCATTTCTTAAGATGTAATTAACTATGGAGGCTTACCTCCAAAGGGAACTTAAGAATCCAATTTAACAGAAACCCTACTTTATTCATCCAGGTATAGTAGGGGAAAAATCTCAGGAACATTGGAAGACCCATCATGCCTTAGGAGTCCTTATTATGTGATTAGGTCCATTGTAGGGTGATACCTCTATCTTTCGAGATAGTACATCATACCTCAATGTTGTACCCATCTCCTAAAAAAATACCCCACCCCCCCCATATCCAAAAATAAACACCAAGGCGCTCCTCTAGCCTTGTCTAGAATCCTCTCAACATCATCTTTTCTTTTGGAGTTCTGAGATGTCGATCCTGGCAAGGGTGGGTTCTTAGACTCATAATGTTGATTGATACACTTAGGACAACCAGAACACTGTATAGCCTGTATCTACCAACATCCATTATAATGTAAAGAGGTAGTTGCGCTCGGTCATCCCTAAGTGCAAGTCTTCACTACTAAATGTAACTAAATAAAAACCTAAACCCAAAACTAAAAAAAACCTAAACCTAAAATAAAAATAAAATAATGAAAACAAAATAAACCTAAACATAAAATAAAATAAACTAAACTAAAATAAATAAATCCTAAAACTAAACCTAAAATAAACTAAACATAAACCTTAAACTAAATAAAATAAAATAAACTAAAAATAAACCTAAACCTAAACTAAAAAAGAAAACCTAAAGATAAACTGGAAATAAAAACCTAAAACCTAAACAAAATAAAATAAAATAAAAAACTAAGTCTAAACCAAAAAAATAAAAATAGAACCTAAACCAAAATATAAAACAAAAATAAAACTGAACTAAAAAATAAATCTACTTAATAAATAAACTAAAATAAAAAAATAAACTAAAATAAATAAACCTAAAATAAATAAACAAAACTAAATAAAAATAATAAATAAACATAGATCAAAATAAAAAATAAAATAAACTAAAATAAATAAAAAAATAAACTAAATAAACCTAAACCAACTAGTTAATTAAAAAAAACCCTAAACCCTAAAGCCTAAACACTAAACACTAAACCCTAAACCTAAACCCTAGACCCTAAAAACCTAAACATAAACTAAATAAAACCTAAACCTTAATAAAATAAAAAAATAAAATAAAATAAAAACCTAAACTAAAACCTAAACCTAAACCTAAAAATAAAATAAAATAAACTAATAAAAAGATTAAAATAAAATAAATAAAATCCTAAACTAAATTAAAAAAATAAAATCAACCTAAGAATTAAAAACTAAATAAAATAAAAACTAAACATAAAATAAAAATAAAATAAACTTAAAATAAAAAATAAAATAAAAAAATAAACCTAAAAAAATAAACCCAAAAAATAAATAAAAATAAAAAACCTAAATTCTAAACTAAAAAACCTAAACCTAAAATAAAAACTAAAATAAATAAAATAAAATAATAAACCTAAACTAAACTAAATAAATATAAAATAAAACTTGAACCTAAAATAAACTAAACCTAAACTAAATGAAATAAATTAAATTAAAATAAACCTAAACCTAAACTAAAAAAATTAAAACAAAAATAACCTAAAATAAAAACCTAAAACCTAAACTAAAATAAATATAAACCTAAACCTAAACCTAAAATTAAAAAATAAAACCTAACTATAAATAAATAAAATAAAATAAACATAAACTTAAACCTAAACCTTAAAATTTAAACAAAAACCTAAACTAAAATAAATAAACATTAAATAAACTAAACTAACTAAAATAAAAATTAAACCTAAATAAAATATAAAATAAACATAATAAATAAATAAACCTAAACCCATTTTTTTTAAAAAAAAACCTAAACATTAAATCAAAACCCTAAATCTAACCTAAACCATAAACTCTAAACCTACACCCAAAACTCATCAAAATAAATAACTAAACCCTAAAACCATAAAATAAACCTAAAAAAAATAAACCTAACTAAATTAAACCAAAACCTAACCTAAATAAAATATAATAATAAAATAAAATAAAAAACCTAAATTAAAACCTAAACCTAAACCTAAAAATAAAATAAATTTAAAACTAAAAAATAAAATAAAATAAAAAAGTAAAACTAAACTAAACTAAAATTAAAATAAACAAAATAAAAATCTAAATAAAATAAAATAAACAAAAAATAAACCTAAACCTAAAATAAAAATAAAAACCTAAAACCTAAACCTATAAAAATATAATAAAAACTTAAACCTAAATTTCAAAATAAAAAGTAAAACATAAGCCTAAAAATTAGAATAAACATAAAACTCAATTATAAACTAAACCTAAACCTAAACATGAACATAAAAAATAAACTAAAATAAAAGACATAAACTAAATTAAATAAACCTAAAATAGGTAAACTAAAATCCTAAAATAAACCTAAAAATTAAAACTAAACTAATAAAACCAGACCTAAACTTAAACCCTAAACTAATAAAAACTAAACCCTAAACCCAAAACCTAGCAACAACCTAAAACCCTAAAACCCTAACCTAAACCCTAACCTAAACCTAAACCCTAAACACAAAACCCTAAAAGCATAAACCAAAACTAATAAAATAATAAAAATAAAATAAAATTTTAAACAAAAACTTGAACCTAAAAATAAAATAAAATAAAAAATAAAAAAATAAAAACTATACTCAAATAAAATAAATAAAAACCTAAACTGAACTAAAAGATAAAATAAACCAAAAAAAGCATAAATAAAATAAAACCCAAATGTAAAACAAAAATTAAATAAAATAAAGACATAAACCTAAAAAATAAACCTAAAAATAAAGCCTAAAATAAATAAAGAATAAAACCTAAACCCTAAACTAAAAAAAACTAAAACCTAAAATAAATATAATAAAATAAACTTAAACCTAAACTAAGCTAAATTAAACTAAAATAAATAAAACCTAAACCTAAACCTAAAAAAATAAAATAAAAACCAAACCTAAACCTAAAAATAAAAAATAAAACCTAAACCTAAAAAATAAAATAAAAATGAAACTAAACTAAAAAATAAACTTAAACTTAAACCTAAACCTAAAAAATAAGCTAAAATAAAAAACTTAAATCAAAATAAAAAATAAAATAAACTGAAATAAATAGAAAAATAAACTAAATAAACATAAACCTACCAGTTTACTTAATTTAAAAATTAAAAGTAAAATAAAAATAAAAAATAAAACCCTAACCGTATACCCAAAACCCTAAAGGTAACCTTAAACCCTAAACTCTAAACCCTAAACCTACAACCCGACACCCTAAAACTTAAAAACCTAAACCCTAAACCCTAAACAAACCCTAATCCCTAAACAAACCCTACACCATATACCCTAAGTACTAAAAACCCTAAAGCCTAAACCCTAATCCATAAATCCTAAACCATAAACTAACCCTAAACCCTAAGCTAACCCTAAACCCTAAAAACCCTGAACCCTAAAGCCTAAACACTAAACCCTATACCCTTAACCCTAAAGCCTAAACCCTAACCCTAAAGCCTAAACCCAAAAACCCTAAACCCTAAAAGCCTAAACCCTAAACTGTAAATCCTAAACCCTTAACCCTAAACCCTAAAAATCTAAAAACCTAAACCTAAACTAAATAAAACTTAAAAATAAAAAATAAAAAAGCCTAAACCTAAATAAAATAGAATAATAAAATAAAATAAAAACCTAAACTAAAACTTAAACCTAATCCTAAAAATAAAATAAAATAAACTAATAAAATTAAACTAAAATAAAATAAGTAAAATTAAAATATTCTAAGAAGAAGAAACCTAAATAAAATAAAATCGAAACGTAAAATAAAAAAATAAACTTAAAATAAACCTAAAATGAAATAAAATAAAAACTAAATAAAAACCTAAACCAAAAAGTATAGCTAAAAATAAAACTTTAAAATAAGTAAAAAATAAAACATAAACCCTAAATAAAAAAAATCCTCAACCTAAAATAAAAACAAAATAAACAAAATAAAAGAAAGCTAAACCTAAACTAAAAATAATTAAACCAAAATAAATAAAACCTAAACTTAAACCTAAAATAAACTAAACCTAAACTTTAGACTAAATAAAATAAAATAAACTAAAAATAAACCTAAACCTAATCAAAAAATAAAACCTAAAAATTAACCTAAAGTAAAAACCTAAAACTTAAACCTAAAAAATAAAATAAAATATTAAGACTAAACCTAAAAATTAAAAAGAAAACCTAAACCAAAAATATAAAATAAAAATAAAATTCAATTAAAAATAAACCTAAACCCAAAAAATAAATTAAAATAAAAAAATTAAACTAAAGTAAATAAACTTAAAATAAATAAATAAAACTAAATAAAAAACATAAATAAAAATAAATCATAAAATAAACTAAAATAATAAACTTAAACTTACAGGTTTACTCAAGTAAAAAAAAATCATAAACCCTAAGCTAACCCTAAACCCTAAACCATAAAAATCCTAAACCCTAAAGACTAAATGCGACACCGTAAACCCTAAACCTTAAACCCTAACCATAAACCCTAAAAACCTAAACCCTAAATCCTAAACCCTAAACTATAAAAACCTACAAACCTAAACCAAAACTAAATAAATCCTGAAAATAAAATATATAACAAAACCTAAACCTATATAAAATAAAAATAAAAACTTAAACAAAACATAAACCAAAACCTCAAAATAAAATAAAAGAAACTAATAAAAATAAACTAAAATAAAATAAATAAAAACCTAAACTAAACTAAAAAAATAAATAAATAAAATAAAAACTAAAGGTTAAATAAAAATAAATTAAACTTAGAATAAAATAGAATAAATACTAAATAAAATCCTAAGCCTAAAAAATAAACCTAGCAATAAAACCTAAAATTAAATAAAAAATAAAACCTAAACCCTAAACTAAAAAAAAAACCTTAACCTAAAATAAAATTAAAAGAAATAAAATAAAATAAATCTAAACCTAAACTAAAATAAACTAAACAAAAATAAATAAAACCTAAACCTAAACCTAAACCTAAATAACATGAAATAAAATAAACTAAAAATAAAATTACACCTAAACCAAAAAAATAAAACATAAAAATAAACTTAAAATAAAAACCTAATCCAAAACCTAAGAAAATAAAATAAAAACCTAAACCTAAACCTAAAAAAATAAATAAAACCTAAACCTAAAAAAGAAAACTAAAAAAACTCAACAAAAAACTTAATCTAAACCTAAACATATACTTAAAAAAATAAACTAAATAAAAAAAAACCTAAACAAAAACCTAAAATAAATAAACTAAACTAAATAAAAATAAATAAATAAACAAAATAAATAAACAAAATAAATAAAAAATAAATAAAATAAACCTAAACCTATTGGTTTACTTAATTTAAAACCCTAAACACTGGACCCTAAACCCTAAACACTAAATCCTAAACCCTAAACCCTAAACCCTAAATGTACAACTGTTAACCCTAAACCATAAACACTAAACCCCAAACCCCAAAAATTGCTAAACCTTAAACCCTAAAACTAACCATAAAACCTAAACCCTAAACCCCAAGCACTAAACTCTAAAACCCTAAATCCTAAACCCTAAACCCTAAACCCTAAACCCTAAACCCAAAATCCCTAAAGCTTAAACCCCATGCCCTAAACCGTAAACCTTAAACCCTACAACCCTAAATAATAAAACCTAAACCCTAAACCCCAAACCCTAATCCCTAAACCCTAAAAACCTAAACATAAAATAAATAAAACCAAAAAATAAAATTAATAAAAAACCTAAACGTAAATAATATAAAAAAATAAAATAAAATAAAAACTTAAACAAAAACCTAAACCTAAACCCCTACCCCCGAACCCTAAACCATAAACCCTAAAATCCTAAACCCTAAAAACCTAATAACCTAAGCCTAAACTAAATAAAACATAAAAATAAAATACATAATAACACCTAGACCTAAATATATTAAAAGAATAAAATAAAATAATAACCAAAACTAAAACCTAAACCTAAACCCAAAAATAAAATAAAATATAATAATAAAAATAAACTAAAATAAAATAAATAAAAACCTAAACTAAACTAAAAAATAAACTCAACCTAAGAATAAAAAACATAAATAAAACAAAAACTAAACATAAAATAGAAATAAAATAAACTAAAACTCAAATAAAATAAAAAACTAAATAAAAACCTAAACCTAATAATAAAACCTAAAAATAAATAAAAAATAAAACCTAAACCCTAAACTAAAAAAAAACCTAAACATAAAATAAAAATAAAATAAACAAAATAAATTAAACCTAAAACTAAACTAAAATAAAACAAACAAAAATAAACAAAACCTAAACCAAATTTTAAAATAAACTAAACCTAAACCTAATCCTAAAAAATAAATTAAAACCTAAACTTAAAAATAAAAAATAAAACCTAAATGTAAAAGAAAAAAAACTAAACTAAAAAATAAACATAAACCTAAACCTAAACCTAAAAAAATAAACTAAAATAAATAAACTAAACCCTAAACCCTAAACCCTAAATAGTAACCCTAACCCAAACCCTAAACTAACCCTAAACCATAAACCCAAAATCCTAAAAGCACTAAACCCTAAAGCCTAAACCCTACACCATAAACTATAACCCTAAAACCCTAAACTGCCTTAACCCAACCAAAGCCAAAACCTAACTAAACCTAAACCCTAAACCCTAAAAACTAAACCTAAACCTATACTTAAACCTAAAAATAAAATAAAATAAAATAAATAAAAACCTAAACTAAACTTAAATAAAATGTAAATAAAATAAAAACTAAACCTAAAATAAAAAAAATATTAAATAAAAATTAATTAAAAACTTAAACCTAAAAAAGAAACCACAAAATAAAACCAAAACCCTAAACTAAAAAAAACTAAACCTAAAATAAAAATAAATAAACCTAAACTAAACTAAAATAAACTAAATTAAAATAAATAAAACCTAAACCTAAAATAAACTAAACATAAACCTAAACCTAAACTAATTAAAATAAAATAAACTAAAAATAAACATAAACCTAAACTATAAAATAATACCTAAAAATATACCTAAAATAAAAATTTAAAACCTATACCTAAAAATAAAAACTTAAACCTAAACCTAAAATATAAAATAAAAATATAATTAAACTAAAAACTAAACCTAAACCTAAACCTAAACCTAAAAAATAAACTAAAATAAATAAACCTAAAATCAATAAACTAAACTAAATAAAACTAAAAATAAATCTTATTAAAAAGAAAAAATAAAATAAATTAAATTAAATAAAAAATGAACTAAATAAACCTAAACATACCAATTTACTTAATTTTAAAAAGAATAAAAATAGTGAAAATAAATAAAAAAACATAAACTCCTAAACCCTAAACCCTAGAACCTAAAACCCTAAACCCTAAAGCCTACACCATAAACCCTAAAACCTTGAACTCCAAATTAAAACCCAAATCTAAAATAAAAATAAAACAAACCTATAATAAAATAAAATAAAAAGTAAATAAAAACCTAAACTTAAAAAATAAACCTAAAAATAAAACCTAAAATAAATAAAAAATTTAACCTAAACCCTAAACTAAAAAAAACCTTAAACTAAAATAAATAAAATAAAATCAACCTAAACTTAAACTAAAACAAACTAAACTAAAATAAATAAAACCTGAACATAAACCTAAAATAAACTAAACCTAAACTAAAAACCCAAAACCCTAAGCTAAACTTAAACCCTAAACCCTAAACCATCAAAACCCTAAACCCTAAAGCCTAAACACTAAACCTTAAACCATTAATCCTAAAACCCTAAACCCTAAAACCCTATACCCTAAACCGTAAACCCTAAACAAAATAAAATAAAATAAAATAAAATCACATCCCTCTCGGCTCCCTCTCAATTTTACCTCTATGGATTGGCCTTTCAATTGGTCGCTTCTCGCTTCTCTAAGTGTATCTCTCCCAGATGTGACATCCTTGATTAGAATAATGGCAGGCTCGTCTAATCCTATCGCACGCTCAGACGCTCTCTCTCGACTCTAGGTTTTTTGATTCGATTGCACTGCACTGTTAAATCATTCAAGATGCTTTATCCGGTAAGATCTCTAGCTCGAATGCGCTAATCTTATTTGACATCTTATCAGATTGCCACAAGTAATGTGTTCATCAGATGTTGAGAAACTTGCTAAGCCCTTCGAAGTTTTGGTGGGTAAATTCTCCTTAGATGCCCGACTCTTGATAATATTTGCTCTTTCTTTCATAGTTTAAAATTATACTTTCTCTATCAGATCGATCCATCACATTCTTATTCAACTCTCAAATGATTTAGATTACTCGTGGGTTTTTGCTCGTCGTTCTTATTTTGTGCATATTTGTCAAATGCGACTATTGAAATGGTCGTCCCTCTTTGATGTCAAAGAGGAATCTCCCATTGTCCCTCTTTGGCTTGCTTTTCCTAACATGCGAATACACTATGTCACTCATCAAGTTTTGTTTGTCGCGGCCTTTTGGTAGGCTCTCCAAATAGACCAACCACCACCATCTAGGCCATCTCGTCAGATTCTCGTTGAGATAGACATCACAAAAAAAATATCCCAAAGAGGTTTGATTGGCTCAAAAAATTTGGATATAGTCAAAAAGCTGAATTTGAAAATTTTCCTTGTCTTTTACACTCACTGCAAGATTCACGGGCACGATCACTCAGAATGCTTTGTGCTTCATCATAATCTACAAAAAATTTACCACAGAATATGAATACCATTAATGGAACTGGGAAAACCACTACTCTAGCATATGTGCCTAAAAATACTCAAAAAGAACCTCTCCTCCCAACACCTCCTACCGACCGTGGAAAACACTGACCTTGGTACTAAAATATACAATTGAGGGTGTGTCGATACCAATGGCAATTTATCTAACCTCACGCTAGTAATAACTGGTTTCCCATGATAGTTCTTTGCTTCATTTAAATCCTACTGAAAATCTGAATGGTAGCCTTATATTGGACACCCAATTAAATAATTTGAATGAGAATCATATAAAGGACCAAAACAATGATGACCCTTTGGTTTCAGAACACATTGAGAAAGATATTTGTATTACTTAATGGTGTAACTTCCCCATCTATTTTCAGAGTGATATCAATTGAACCCACTCACACTCTATCCGATACGGAAGAAGGTGAAATCCCCTCTTCTAAAACATTGATAGATTCTTCTACTATTTTGGAACCTAAAAATCAATCACTTTCTGATGGAGATAATTTGGATTCTGATAGACCCTTTCAAATTGTTAAAAACAAAAAACCCTACAAAGCAAAATTTTCTAATAATAACCTCACTAGAATCACTCGCTCTTCTTCCACCCCACACAAGTAATGTGTCATCATTTCTCTCCTCTCTTTCCTTTCTTTTTTTCCTTTTCCCTTTTGGTTGTCCCCTTATGATTAATTTTCTTATTTGAAATATCCGGGTTGTGGGTCTCTTCTGTCCATAATCATGTTAGAGTCTTTGTCATGTTCATAATATCAAGTTACTTGTTCTTCTTGAACCTTTCATTAATTCTTCTAAGATTGCTTTCGCTAGATCACTTGGTTTTCATAATTTCTTCTTCAATCTTAATAATAAAATTTGGTGCTTTTGGCACAACTCCATCACCATTTCCATCATTGATGATCTTGACCAATTGGTTAATGTCAAAATCTCCTTAGGTGACTTTTTGGCTCTTTTATCTATGCTTCTTGTAATAGAGTAGGAACATCCTTTGGAATCACTTACGCACCTTCGCTTCCTGCTACCCTTCCGGTTGGTTGGAGGTGATTTCAATACTATCATAAAGGGGAGGATGTTCTCCTAACCTTCATTCCATGGAGGACTTCTCAAATATGATCCTTGATTGCAATCTGACGACATTGGTTTTTCACGTCTAACTTCACGTGGCACAACTCTAGACTTTGGCAGCGTCTTGATAGGACCCTCTTTAATTCTCTTTGGATCAATCAGTGGCCTACTACCATTGTTGAGCATTTGAGTAGAACTTTGTCTGACCATGCTCCTCTTTTGATTTCCTTCAAAATCCCCCCCCAACCCGTCTACTCCCTCTCCTTTCAGATTTCAAAATATGTGGACCCAACATAGTGACTTCACCAATGTCGCTCTCAATTGGATGGCCCCTATTTTCCTGGATAATTCTGTTAAAGGTATGACTCATCTTTGGCTTAAGCTCAAAAGACTTAAACAAAATCTCAATTGGTTGAACAAACACTTTTTTAAAAACCTTTTCACAAATCTTAACGCTATGAAACAAGAGGTTTGTTCCCTTGAAGAGGCTATCTCAACTGATCCCAGTAAACTTGAGGAGTTGAACATTGCCAAGAATAACTTGGTTAATTATCAAAACATGGAAGAAACCTATTGGTGTCAAAAGTCAAAGCAAACATATTGGCGATGGTGAAACACCGTGTATTTTCATGCCATTTATAAAACGGAAAGCCTTAAACTTCGATTAAGAAAATTAAGAACTCTAATGGTGAATGGATAACGATAATAATGATATTAAGGATTCTATCATACATCATTTCCAAACTTTATTAAATTCTAATGCTGTCGGGAACCTTATCAAACACCCATCTTATCCCTTCTATGATTAACAGTGAGGATAATCATTTACTCACTATGTGCCCTCAAGAGGAGATTAGTAATACTCTTAAGAACATGAACACTCTTGTCGCCCCGATGGCACACGACTTCTTTCAAAGACATTGTTGGCCATTTATTAAAACCGACTTATGTTGTTATTGATTTCTTTGATGGCAATCTTATTCCCAAATACTTTTCAAGCACTTCTATTATCCTTATTTCCAAAACTAACAATCCTGAATCTTGGAGAGATTTTAGACCGATTAGTCTTTGCACCTTTTTTCAAAAACTCATTGCTAAATTAATAAATAATAGGCTTAGCCCTTTGCTTCCTAAAATCATCTCCCCAAATCAAACTAGTTTTGTTAAACACAGAGCAATATCGGATAATATTCTTCTTGCTCAAGAGCTGGTTCATGACCTTGATGTCCCTACTAGAGGAGGCAACATCTTATTCAAACTGGACATCGCTAAAGCCTTTGACAAACTCTCATGGGATTTTCTTTCAAATCCTAATTTGTTTGGTTTTTCCGATAGTTTTATACGGATTATAAAAGGTGTATCACGAATGTCGGTTTTATTATCATGAATGAGTCCATAGGTTTCTTTCCTTCTAGCCATGGTTTGAGGCAAGGTGACCCACTATCACCTTCTCTTTTATCATCACTATTGAATACTGTAGGAGCCTTAACGATCTTTTCGCTAATCCTAATATGTCTTTTAAAACTCATGGTGGTTTTCTTATTTCTCATCTTAGCTTTGCAGATGATTTCATTATCTTCTACAATGGCTCCCTTCAACATGTTAAAACCATTAAGAACCTTCTAAATGATTTTGGTAAAGTTAGTGGTCTTTTTCTTAATGAAGGAAAATGCAATTTTATTCCTTCAGCTAAGATTCCTCTAATAGACTTAACCAAATATCCGAATTACTAATTTTAAGCAAAATCAACTCCCTCTTAATTACCTAGGGGCTCGCTTTTAAAGGCCAAAAAGATCACACCTTTTGATGATCTAATTTTAAAATTTCTAACAAAATTTTGGTTTGGGAATTTCATTTACTCTCTTTCGGTGGTAGGCTTACCTTGATCAAGAGCACTCTAAATTCCATGCCTATATACCTTCTTCAAACCATTGTGCCTACCAATTCTACCATCAATATAATTGAGCGACTCTTAAACAAATTCTTCTGGGGAACCAATACCTCCTCTAAAAGAATGCACTGGTCATCTTGGTCTAAAAGTTGTGGTACCCTTGAAGAGGGAGGTCTGGATGTAAATCCATCAAAGAAGTTATCAATGCCTTCTCCTACAAACTTTGGTGGAATTTTAGGAGCAAAAATAGTCTTTGGGCAAATTTCATGACTTCTAAATATTGCGGTAAACATCCTCTCATTTGTTCCTTTAACGGGTGATTCTCTATATGGAGAAGACTTTGTTCTCACAAATGGGATCTTTGAATCCTTAATTTTTGGGGCATAAACTCGGCAATTCCTTCTTTTGGCAAGACAACTGAGTAGTGGTGGATCCATTGATGACTTACTCTACACTCACTCCACTTCGCTATCGAGTTAATTCATAAAACCACAAGTGGAACACTAGTAAGATTACGATTCTATTCCTTCCACTTTCTTAAATATGATTACTAATATTCCTATCCCTAACAATCATGATCAAATTATCTTTAAGCTATCTCATAATGGGGATTTCAACCTTAAAATGTGTGGCTTCACACTAAAGACACTCGATTCTTCTATTGTGTTCTCCAAAATTTGGAATAACAATATCCCCTTCTTACTTACTCTAACTTGGTATCCTAAAAAACTTTATTCCTGTTGATTCTTTGTTGTGGGGTAAAGGGTTTTATTTACCCTCTAAATGTCAATGTTGTTCCCATATTGAGAATGTTAACCATGTTTTTGTTAATGGGGCTATTGCATCTAAAATTTGGATTTGGTATGACGATCTATTCAACACTGTCAATTTTAATTGTACTTTTACTATATATCAACTTCTTGAAGTTTACTTTGATAATGTCATTAAAGGTCATATTAAAATCATAATCGCCATTACTCTTATTTGGTTCATATGGATGGACCGAAATGAAGCTAAACATCGTGGATTGTATGAATCACATGAGGATTATTACTAGAACTAAAACAAAATTTGTGACTTGTTTAAAGCCAATTTAATTCATCACATACATTTTAAAGTAAATCTGCCAATAAACTTGGCCTCAACCTTCCGCACTGCCTTACTATCGAAATGATAGAATGGTTTTTTTGGAAAAACCTCTTGATCATATTATTAAAATTAATAATGATGGCTCCTCTCATAATGGCTCGTTGTGGAGGCATTTTAGATTCTAAAGGTATAGTCCTATGTGCATTTGCTTATCCCCTTATTTCCAGCATTGTCCCTTATACTGAGCTTATGGCAGTCCACAAAGCTCTTGAAATTTGTCTTCAAAATGGCTGGCTCAATATTTGGATAGAGGTGGACACTCTTCTACTAATTGACCTTTTGACTTCTACCAATATGAGCAATGCTTGTTTGTACTACCTCCTCAAGCAAACTAGGGCTCTTCTCTCAATTGAATTTTACCATCACTCATGTTTGGCGTGAAGGTAACGCTTTTGATTTGCTAATCTGGGTGTGAGATTAGACAATATCATCCTCTTTGATCAATTTACAATACCCAAATACTTGCATGGTCTGGTTAACTTTGACAATTCTGGGCTTCCTTACCTCAGAATCTAATTCTCCTCTTGTCTTTCTTTTTTTCTGGTTTTCTATTTCCTTGTGTTCTTTATGGATACTCCTCATAGATATCATTGCTATCTTGTGCTCTTTACCATGACTTGCTGCCTTTACCCCTTCTCCTTTAGTTGGAGGATCTCTATTTTTGGCATTTATAATATTATGGGGCAGATGTTGAACTATATGCACATCAATCTCTTGAATTGGAACCCAGTTGAGCTTTGTGTTACATTGGTTTTATATGTAATCCCACTTGGGATCTTGATGATTTAGTTAGATCCTAAATAATGACCGGCTGGTTTTGATATCGATTGTCTCCCATATTCTCTTTGATTCTAGCTTGAGCGATGGTTTTCTTTTATTTCTGGGAATTATATTTTAATTTACTTCTGTGCATGAAGAGGCTATTTGGCCTTTTTGCTGATACTTATCATCTTGGCTGTTGTTTATACTGTAACCTGGACCCCTTATAGCAAGCTCTTTTTGGAATCCATTTCCTTTTAGGTCTCTTTGGTGGGATTTGTGGGTGCTTTCTTCTTTTCTTCCACTATGGATGTTCTTTCTGTGCTTTCTCTGTTGTCCCTCCTTACCATTAATGGAGAATTATCATTGTGCGTAACTTTGATAGTACTTCTTGGTTAACCTTTTATGTAACTCTTATTTGTACTTATTTTCTACCCGGATGGAGTTTCTTCATTATCTTGTTATATTCAAGAGAACCTTTCTCGTGAAGCTTCGAGATTGGGGCTTTGGTCTTATCTTGCTCCCTAGAATGGGCTTTCTTTTGGTTTTTTTTGTGTTTACCCTTTTTTCTTTGTTTCTCTTGCGCTAATCTGGGTTCTATTCTTCCGCTCTCTTATCCTTGTCTGGATTAATGTGACTAATCAACCCGCTAATGCTTTGAATGTCCCTTATTGGATTGGTGGGAGTTTTCTTCCCACCCTATCTTTATATATGCTTGGGTGGATTCTTGGCCGACTTGTTGATATTAACCTTGGTTGTTGGTGACTGATTAATACTCTAGCTATTGGGTTTTGGTTTGTTTTGTTTAGCAAGATGTTGATGATTGCTTGGTTGGTTTTGTTTTGAACCGCTAAACTTGTATCAATTGCAATGTTTATCCCGGATGTGGTTTTATGGCAAGCGGTTTTTTGTCTTGATTGTCTAAGGTCTTTTGGTGTTTCTATCCGATTGTTTATTCAAGATACTTATTCTTATGTTATATCTTCTTGGCTATTAACTATGGCATTGTCAAGAGCCCCATTTGCGCCCATTTTTGCCTATATATTGTTTTGTCTGGATTCTAATGATGTTTTTCATTTGAATACAATTTTTGATCCTTTTGCTGGTGGGTTCCAATCTGGCAATAACCTCTCTGTTGGATTAGCTCTCGATTGGCTCTCGATGTGCTATTGCTCAACACCGGTAGTTTTTCTGTGTTCTTGCTCAATATGATTAAGGGTTTCAAGTGTATGCTTGTCCAGATTTGTCTCTTTGTTTTGGTCATTGGTGTCGGCTTTCCTGAATTATGGTACTATGTTGTCCCTTGCTGTCTTGGCCGTGGCTGTCTTGGCTACTACTGCCTTGGCTATTTTTTTTGTCTTGGTTATGTGCTGTCTTATTTTTTTGGATTCTAATGTGGATCCTAATTTGTATTTTTGTTGCACTAGCTATTTTGTTGTTGGGACTGTTTCTCTGAGTGCCCTTGCTATTTCTATCTGGGGTATTGTTCATTATCTGATAACTGCGATCTACATTACCCTTGTTGTTTCTATTCCCAACTGGGACCTGAATGGCTTGTGCTCTGCTACTGTCTTTTGTCTTGAGGATCTGTCCTAGAATGCAATCTTTATGCGGCCCATTCATGTCTTGGCTTTGGCTATCTTGGCTGCTACTGCCTGGGCTACCTTTTACTCCTGGTTATCTGCTATCTTGTTTTTCTGGATTCTCATATGGAAATTATTTGGACTCCCAATTTTTCTAATCTGGGACCGGTCAGGGGATTGCACCAATCTGCATTCATTATATTGATTGGGCTCATTTTCTGGACTTTACATCTACCCCTAAGTACTTCTGGCCCGACTGATTCACTTATATACCTTATAATTGGGATGGTGTCATTTAAAGACTCATTGACTTGCTTCACAGGATTTCAGCAGGCTACTTCTTCTGCTATTTTCCAGTGGATGATTTCTATGCCGACCTATTTCATATGCATAAATATGATTTTGTTTAGGTTTGCAGGTAATAAAGCTCACATGATTATCAACAACTGGGTGCTTCCTTCTCAGGTTTGTTGGCTATGATGGCTGTGATGTTCTCACTCCTTTTTGGTTCGGTAGTAGCTCATGTGATGTAACCCTTCTGCTGAAGTTTGGATGCTCATACTTGCATCTGCCCCAACATGGTGTGATTGAGCCTGAGCCTTCTCTATCACATTTCCTTATTATCATACTCATATTATATTGTTTCCTTCTACCTTTTTGTCTGTATTACCTTAACTGTTCTAATCTCTCTCTCATTATAACTTTGCAGGTGTTTCTCTCTTTTTATCTTGCAGGTTTGCTCCATATTACCAAGCACTCTTACAACCATCAGAGCATTGGCCTTAACCTTCCTTTAGCCTATTATGTTAATCATCTTGTATCTTTTGATTGCTTTAATATTTTCTTTTGCTCTTGGATGTACTTAGATGGGGATTTACTCCTTAGTCGATTGTAGCTCTTTGAGCAATAGTTTCAGAGTTTATCCCCTTTAAGGACCTTGTAACCCTTTTTTTGTGGTAATAAAATACCCCCGCATCATGGGGTTTCCCAAAAAAAAAAAAAATATAAACCCTAACCCTAAACCCAAAACCTAAAACCCTAAAGACCTAAAAACCTAAACTTAAACTAAATAAAACCTAAAAATAAAAGACATAACAAAACTTAAACCTAAATAAAATAAAATAATAAAATAAAATAAAACCTAACCTAAAAATAAAATAAAATAAAATAATAAAAATAAGCTAAAATGAAATAAATAAAAACCTAAACTAAACTAAAAAATAAACTCAACCTAAGAATAAAAAACGTAAATAAAATCAAAACAAAATGTAAAATAAAAAAAAACTTAAACTGAAATAAAATAAAAACTAAATAAAAACCTAAACCTAAAAATAAATAAAAATTAAAACCTAAACCCCAAACTAAAAAAAACCTAAACATAAAATAAAATAAAATAAAGAAAATAAAATAAACTAAAAAGTAAACTAAATTAAATGAAACAAAAATAAATAAAACCTAAACCTAATCCTAAAAAAAATTGGGCCTAAACCTAAACCTAAACCAAAACTAATGAAATAAAATAAACTAAAAATAAACCTAAACCCAAACTAAAAAATAAAAACTAAAAATATACCTAAAATAAAACCTAAAACTTAAGCCTAAAAAATTAAATAAAAACATAAACAAAAACCTAAAAATAAAAAATTAAACCTAAACCTAAAAAATAAAATAAAAATAAAACTAAACTAAAAAACAAATGTAAACCTAAACCTAAACTTAAAAAATAAACTAAATTAAAAAACCTAAACTAAAATAAATAAATATAAAATAAATATATTAAACTAAATATAAATAAAAAATTAAACCTAAAGTAAAATATAAAATAAACTTAATAAACTAAATAAACCTAAACATATCAATTAACTTAATTATTTAAAAAAACCCTAAACCCTTAACCCTTAACCCTAAACACTAAATCCTAAACCTTAAACTCTATACCCTAAAACTAACCCTAAACCTACAACCCTAAACACTAAACCCTAAACCCTAAACACTAAAAAACCTTAAACCCTAAATCCTAAATACTAAATCCTAAACCCTAAACATTAACCCTAGCCCTAAACCCTAAACCCTAAACCCTAAACCCTAAAACCTTAAACCTTAAGCCCTAAATTAACCTTAAACCATAAACCCTACAGCCTAAACCCTAAACCTTATTCTAACCTTAAACCCTAAGCTAACCCTAAACCCTAAACCTTATAACCTAAATGCCAAACTCTTAACCTGAAACCCTAAACCTTAACCCTAAACCCTAAACCCTAAAACCATAAACCCTAAAACCCTAAACTCTAAACACTAAACCCTAAACCCTAAACTCTAAAAGCTAAAAACTAAACCCTATAAACCTAAAAACCTAAACCTAAACTACATAAAACCTAAAATTAAATAAATAAAAAACCTAAACTTAAATAGAAAAACTTAAACTTAAAATAAAGAAAATAAACTAAATAATAAAAAAAACTTAAATATAAATAAATAAAAAAACTAATTAAACTAAAAAAACATAAGCCTATCGATTTACTAATTTTAAAACCATAAACCCTAAACACTAAACCCTAAACCCTAAATCCTAAACCCTAAACCCTAACCTCTAAACCATAAAACTAACCCTAAACCCTGAAGCCTAAACTTATAACCCTAAACCTACAACACTAAACCCTAAATGCTAAGAAAAAATAAACCTTAAACCCTCAAATAAACCTAAACCCTAAACCTTAAACTTAAACCTTAAATAGTAACCCTAACCCTAAACCCTAAACTAACCCTAAACCATACACCCAAAACCTTAAAACCCCTAAACTATAAAGCCTAAACCCTAAACCCTAAACTAACCTACAACCCTAAGCTAACCCTAAATCCTAAACCCTAAAAACCCTCAATCCTAAAGCCTAAACACTAAACTCTAAACCAATACCTAAACCTAAAAATAAAATAAAATAAAAATAAAAAATTAAATAAAATAAAATAAATAAAAACTTAAACTAAACTAAAAAAATAAAAAAACATAAATAAAATAAAAACTAAACCTAAAATAAAAAAAATTAAATAAAAATGTGAACCTAAATAATAAACCAAAAATAAAACTTAAAAATAAATAAAAAATAAAACCCTAAACTAAAAAAATATATGCACAAAAAGGCTGATCAAAATTTGTGAAAAAATATATGCAACAAAAGAAACAACAATTCTAAATTATAGAGCAGTACTAAATTATGATGTCTAACAATATGATTAAGTTCGAAATACAGGATTAATTTCTTTAATTTACATATATATCTTGATTTTTTATATAACATGAAATATAGAAAAGATTAATGACTACACATTTTTATAATATTAAATTTTAAATATTATTTATATAAAGTAATAACAAAAAAAAACAACCTCTTTATTTAAGATTCTAAAAATTAAAATAATGAGATAGATAACTCCTTTGAATTTTCAAAAAATCTAAAATAAAATTCAGTCATGCTAAACTAAAAAAAAAATTAAGAAAGACCCTAAACTAAAAAAAACTTAAACTTAAAATAAAAATAAAATAAACCAAAACCAAAACTAAAATAAACTAAACTAAAATAAATAAAACCTAAACCTAAAATAAACTAAACCTAAACCTAAACCAAAACTAAATAAAATAAAATAAACTAAAAATAAACCTAAACCTAAGCTAAAAAATATTACCTAAAATAAACCTAAAATAAAACCAAACCTAAACCTAAAAAATAAAACAAAACCTAAACCTAAACCTAAAAATAAAAACTAAAACTTAAACTTAAAATAAAAATAAAAATATAACTAAACTAAAAAATAAACTAAAATAAATAAACCTAAAATCAATAAACTAAACTAAATAAAAATAAAAATAAACCTAAATAAAAATAAAAAATAAAAACTAAACTAAAAAATAAACCTAAACTTAAACCTAAACAACAACAAAAACAACAATAAGCCTTTATCCCACTAAGTGGGGTCGGCTACATGAATCCTTCGTCTCCATTGTGTCATATTATGTGTCAAATTCTCATTTAATTCAAGTATACTAAGGTCATTTTTTATACATCTTAACAAAGTCATTTTAGGTCTACCTCTACCTATCTTAACATAAGGAAATTCTAATGCATCTACTCTCCTCACCGGGTCATCGGACGGCCGACGCTTTATGTGGCAAACCATCTAAGGAGACTCTCTCTAATCTTATCTACCACTGGAGCTACTCCAACTTTTTCTCGAATATACTCATTTCGCATTTTATCTCTAAGAGTAAAGCCACTTATCTACCTGAGTATCCTCATCTCTGTAACACTTAACTTAGTCTTATGCTTCTCTTTTATTAGCCAACATTTTGCACCATAAGTCATTGTAGGTCATACCACCATCTTATAAAATTTTCCTTAAGTTTAAGTGGAACTTTTCTATCACACAATAGGCTAGATGTATTCCTCCACTTTAACCATCCAACTTGGATTCTACTAATAACATCTCCATCTATTTCACCATCATTTTGAATAATAGAGCCTAAATATCTGAATTGCTCACTCTTATTAATGACTTGTTCACTTAATGTCACAACACTACCATTAGAACTTCTACAACTAAAATTAAACTCCATATATTTAGTTTTAGATCTACTTAAATGAAAATCATTAGACTCTATTGTTGACCTCCATAATTTAAGTTTTCTTGGACTCTTTCTCTAGTCTTATCAATAAGAAGAATGTCATCAGCAAAAAGCATACACCAAGGTACATCTTCTTGTAAGTGCCTAGTAAGAACATCCATAACTAATGCAAAAAGATAAGGGCTTAAAGATGATCCTTGATGTAATCCAACTAAAATAGGAATTAGACTACAGTAATAGCTATAGTATACATATCCTTAATGACTTGACTATAACCAATATTAAGTCCTTTATGTTCTAGAACTCTCCAAAGAACATCTCTTGAAACTTTATCATAAGCTTTGTCTAAATCATCATATGTAGATCCTCCTTACTTTCTCTATACTTCTCCATCAAACCTACTTACTTTAGGAATTAAACTATGGCTGAGGTAGTAAAGTGCATTTTTCTTCCCTTTGTCATTGGCTTTGGCCAACAATGCACCAAGGGAGTCATCTGATCTAGTTTAAAGTATGAACAGCTTGCCTAGGATAGGGGCTGCTAGAATTGGTGGTGTTATTAGGTAATGCTTGATGTCTTTGAAGGCATGCTCACACTTATTATCTTAGTTGAACTTGGCATTCTTTTTGACAAGTGCTGAGAATGGCTGACATCTTCTTGATAAGTTGGATATAAAGCATCTTTGATATGCTAACCTCCCTTGGAATGATCTGAGTTGAGTTAAACTTTTTGGGGTGGAATTTCTAATATTGCCTTAATCTTCTCCGGATCTATTTTGATTTCCTAGTGATGGACAAAAAAGCCAAGGAATTTCCCTGAAGCTCCCCCGAATGCACACTTTAGGGGGTTCATTTTTCTTAACTGTTTGAAAACTACTCTCAAGTCAAAGAGATGATGTTTCTTTTCTCTACTTTTGACCACAAGATCATCGACATAGCACTTAACTTGATGATGAATGAGTTCATTAAAGATTCAAGTCATAGCCCACTGGTATGTAGCACCATCATTTTTAAGGCTGAAAGGCTTGACCTTATAGTAAAAGATTCCAATCGAAGTTCTAAAAGTAGTTTTTCTTTCATCTTCAGGGGCCATCTTTATTTGGTTATATCTAGCTGAGACATCCATGAAAGAGAAGACTGCATGAAATGAGGCAATGTCCACCATCAGCTTTGAGATTGGTAGTGGAAATTCATCTTTTGGACATGCCTTATTTAAATCCCTAAAATTGATATATATGTAAATTTGGCCATTCCTTTTCTTAATTGGGATGATGTAGGCTAACCAGGTAGGGTATTATTCTTCCTGAATGAAGCTAGCATCGATCAGTTTCTTGACTTCTTAAATAACTTATTATTCTATGTCTAATCATGTGTTTAGGAGCTTGCTTGAAAAGGTTAGACGTAGGCTCTAATACTAATTTATGGATCACTAAATTATGAGGCAATCTAGGCATCTCTTCATAACTCTATGCAAAGTAGTCCTTAAACTCAGTCAATAGCCTAACTAAGTCATTGGTTTCAATTTCATTCAACAAAAAATTGATGTATGTCGGGCGTGGATCTTCTTCAATTCCTAAGTTGATTTCCTTGAGCTTGTCGATGGTTGACTTGATATCTTTTTCAAACTCTGGCGGTGCACCCTTGACATCCAAATCATCTGAAGTTTCTAAGCTCAGCTCCTCATATGAGTTAATGTGATTTGAAAAGAGCCTATCAAATTCCAAATGATTGGTAATAACTAAGCAATAATTGTTATCATCGACTGCACCCACTGTACCGAATCGTAGTATCGATATTGAGAGCTTTTGCATTCATTCTTCCATATTCTTTTGAAGTAATCAAACCTGTACTTTGACCAAGTATGTGGGATTAACCATTTCTTTACTAAATTATGAACACAAGGCAAGTACTAACCAAAAGGTAATTCTATCAAATCTTTATATGAATCATCCTCAAGTTCTACATCAACTTCTTAACTTGAGGATGATGCTCCCAAAAAGAACCTTTGACCCTTCACACCTTTGAGCCTTCACACCTCTCAGGAACATCATACACTAATGTAGACAAGATGGAACTATGTTGTTCTCATGTATCCACGGCCTCCCAAGCAAAGTGTTGAAAGATGTATCCAAGTCTATAATGTGAAACTTGGGTTCGGTCTTCCAATCATTTATCTATAAATACAACACTATGGAGCCTAAGGCCTATTGACCTCACTTTTGGAGTGTGGATTTAATCTTCCCAACTTAAACTTTGGAGTCTTCTAGACACTAAAACTTCCCTAGTCATAAGACACTTCTAACAATTAGGTAAACACTTAACCTAAGCCTAAAGACTTTGAATGGTTAACCATAGGATTAGTTATTGGATTAGGATAATCCACCCAAACCATACAACCTCAAATCAAAACCTCACCCAAAAAACCAAATGATTGAAGCCCACGATCAAACCCAAACATAAAAACCTTCCTAAGCCATATGACCTAACCCATGGACTTAGCCAAATCATAATCCAATTAATCCAAAATCAATTGATTTTCTCATAATCAATTTATATCTTCAATTCCTAAATATAAATCAAATCTACTTTCAGATGATCAAAACTAAATCAAATTAAATCAAAACCCTTCATAAGCCATATGACCTATCCCATGGACTTAGCCAAATCTTAATCCAAATCAAGTCAAACTAAATTGATTTTCTCACAAATCAATCAAATTTTCAATCATCTTCACAAATTTAAATGAAATATACATTTAAATCATCAAAACTAAATCAAACCAAATCAAAATCCAAACCTAAGCCACATGACCCAACTCCATGGACTTAGCCAAATTACATCATTCCAAAACCCAATTCAATTGATTTTCTCATGAATGAATCATACCTTCAATCATATTCGCAAATATAAATGAAATATACAGTCATCAAGCCAAACCAAAATCCAACTTAGTTAAACCCAACTTAACCCTTTTGACTTGAAATGTTCAAATGAAACAAAACCCATTTGAACCCAAGCTAAATTGAATTGAATTTATATATCAATCCCAAGTCCATATATAAACTCAACTAAATCAAACTCAACCCAAAATCAAGCTAACTAAACCCAATTGGTCCACTTGACCCAAAGTGGGCAATTTGACCTATTTGAGCCAAGTTCTAATCTTACCCAAATTAGATTGAACCAAGCCATCAAAACCTCCCATCATGATTGTTGATCACCCTAGGTTGATCAATTATCATAAATTGGGTCAAACCAAGTCAACTTTGGACATTTGACCAAGTCATCCCCTTAACCCATATGAACCAAAACTAGCCAAATTACGACCTAAGCCAAATCCATTGAAACCAATGATTCATACCAAATCAAAATCAATATTTGAATATGACTTGACTTTCAATTAAGTCAAACAAAACCCAATAGGCCCTCTTGGCCCAAGTTGATCCAAATTGACCTAAAAGACAAAATTGGGTCAAATCAAAATATAAACCAAATTGATTACAACCAATGGTTCAAGTTCATTCCAAATTGATTGTTGAACTTGACCAAAGCCATGTTTGGATCCAATTGAACCCAACTGACCTACTTAGCCCAAATTGATCTAAAGGTTCAAGTTGGCCTAAATCAAAACCAAATCCAAATTAATTGAAACCAAAGCCCACCATCATCTTTAATTGGTCAACGAAACCCAAACCAACATCTAACCCAAGCCAATTTGGCCAATTTGGTCAAATTGGTCAACTTAATCCATTTGACCAAAATTAATTCAAATGAGCCAAAATCAAATCTAAGCCAAACTAAATGAAACCAATTGTACTAAAATTTCCCAAATGATCATATGAACTTGACCTAACCCTTGGTTTGACCTAGTTTGACTAATTGGTCAACTTGACCCAACCTAACTCAATTTGACCTAAATGAGTCAAATTGAGCCAACCCTAACCAAATCAACTCCAATTGACTTGAAATTTAGGCTAACCCACTTTTGGATCATTTGAAATCTGTCCAAATCAAATCCAATGCCAAATGATCATTCTACCCTTAGGTCAAGGGCATCACATTAGACAAATTACCCATGTAGGTGGTCATTTCCATTCCTTGGCTACTTGGTACTCTCTCAATGGTCCACCTAGGCACAAGACACTACCCAACCTGATCCAAGGGTTGGTTGGGTCGACCATGAACCATGGGAGGTGAAATCACCTCACCCTCCCCATTGGAGCATTTCAAACCCATATGACACCCATGACTCCTCTTTGGCGGCCACCTCCACAACTCCTTGAGATGGTCGGACGACCATTAGAAGTCAAACCCAATCCCACCATTGGATCAAGATGAATGGTGGTATACACCCCCTCATTTTACTCAAACACACACAAAAATCATTCCTCAGAGCATTAGCTACATAAGATGACCTGCGAGAGCCATTCCCTAAGCTCTCAAGCTCATTGCTCGATTGGAAAATGCCATTACTATCCTTCCCGAAATAGGGCACTCACATTCCCCTAAGCTCCTAAGCTCGTTCCTCTATCAAAAAATACCATTCTTATTTGTCTCGAAGTAGGACACTCCCATTTATGACCTAACTTACCCATTTCTCCATCAAACTCAAATTAACTTTGCATGCACCTTTCCTAGGCCTCGTTGAGCAATAATGAATCATCTCCCAAGCTTCTTGAGCATAGGAGGTGGGACTTCTATCAAAGTTGAGCTCCAAATCATCGGTTCATGGCCTTATGAGCAAATGTCAAGGAATTGATCCAATTGTTGTTCAATAGGGCTTAGTCTCCACTAGATGAAGCTTCCTTAATCGTTCGAGCCACCAGTCTTGAGCTCCGATGAGGTATGCTTCCAAAACTGATCCTTAGGCAAAAATGGGTTGGAACTTTTTGAAGAAAACTTCCATCTCTTGTGATCTTGATTGTTGGATCCCCTCCGATCGATGTCGTGAAGGTGTGGGATCCTTTTGGAGTTGATCCAAGCTCGAGTAAGCTCGGATCAAGTGAGCAATGGAGGATGGACTCCATTCTCCCTCACTCACATGATGTTAGATCACCCATCGTCCATTCCATGTGATCGAAATGGATGGTTGTGATTAGATTTGCTAGATCGATCTGATTTAATCTTATTAAGCTGTGGGATTAATCATAACCATCTGATCTTAGATCAAACGATGAACGAGAAAGCGTGTCCCCCGCCACCACATAGGCCCTGAGTCGGATAAATTTTAAGTAGCTAATCCTAAACCCAAACCTAAAATAAAACATAAATAAAAATCTAAACCTAAAAAATAAACCTAAAAATAGAACATAAAAAAAACCTAAAACCTAAACTAAAAAAAACCTAAACCTAAAATAAAAATAAAATCAACATAAACCTAAACTAAAATAAATAAAATGTAAACCTAAACCTAAAATAAACTAAACATAAACCTAAACCCAAACTAAATAAAACAAAACAAACTAAAAATAAACCTAAACTAAAAAATAAAACCTAAGAATAAACCCAAAAACTAAACCTAAAAAAAATATCAAAACCTAAACCTACACCTAAAAATAAAAAATTAAACCTAAACTAAAAAAATAAAATAAAAATAAAACTCAACTAAAAAAATAAACCTAAACCTAAAACTAAACCTAAAAAATAAACAAAAACAAAAAACCCTAAACTAAAATAAATAAAGCAAACATAAATAAACTAAACTAAATAAAAATAAAAAATAAACCTAAATAAAAATAAAATAAAATAAACTAAAATAAATAAAAAATAAACTAAATAAACCTAAATCTACCAATTTACTTAATTTTTTTGAAAAAAAAAACCATAAACCATAAATCCTAAACCCTAAACCCTAAACTGTAAACCTACAATCCTAAACCCTAAACCCTAAACCATAAAACAAAAAAATCCTTGAACCTTAAAACTTAAACCTTAACACTAAACCCTAAACCCTAAATGCATAAACCCTGAAATCGTAAACCCTAAACCCTAAACCCTAAACTCCTAACCCTAAACCAAAACCTAAACTAAATAAATAAATTAAAAAATAAAACTAAACCTAAACCCTAAAACTTAATAAACCTAAACCTAAACTTAAACCCTAAGAATGGGTAGAACCTTAACAGCAGGAACATCACGGTCAACCAGGCTTAGTATAGATCTGGCAGTGGAGGGGAACGCTGAGGCAGTGGTTATCGCAATGGTGGGGGATCTGGAGGTGCTGGTGGATATGTAGGTGGTGGTTGGAGCAGTGATGGTTATGGAGCAAGAGGAGTGACGGAGGTTACTGCCATGGTGGGGGCAGAGGGAGAGATCGGGGATATGATGGTGGATCCTGCCACTCGAGAGGTCGGGTGGTTCTGAGGGGAACTGGAGAAACTAAAGAACAGTCGATTTGATCTGCTGCTTATGGAACTATGCCTTTACATTAGGGATGATTCTAGTTATCTAGGGTTTTTGATTTGCTCTATGCATGATCATTTTTTATCTATGTCGTCACTTGTGTCTAAGGAAACTAGCTGTGTTACTTAGTGGATGAAATGGAACAGAAGAAATGTTGAATATGAATTTGTTCTGTTAAAAAAAACAAAAACCCTAAACCCTAAACTAAAACCTGAACCCTATACCTAAAACCAAAATGAATAACCCTAAACCCTAAACCATCAAAACCATAAACCCTAAACCCTAAACCCTAAAACCTAAACCCTAAACCTGAAACCCTAAACCCTAATCCCTAAAACCTAGAACCCTAAACCTTAAACCCTAAACTTTAAACCCTAAACCCTAAACCCTAAATCATAAAAACCTAAAAACCTAAACCTAAACTAAATAAAACCAAATAAATAAAAAAAAAAAAAAACCTAAACCTAAATAAAATAAAATAAAATAAAAACCTAAACTAAACATAAAACCTAAACCTAAACCTAAACCTAAGCCTAAACCTAAACTTGAAAATAAAATAAAATAAAATAATATAAACTAAGAGATAATAAAACAAATAAAAACCTAAACTAAACTAAAAAAATAAAATAAACCAAAAAATAAAAAACCTAAATATAATAAAACCTAAACATAAAATACAAATAAAATGAACCAAAAATAAAATAAAATAAAAAATAAATAAAAATCTAAACCTAAAAATAAAATCTAAATATAAAACCTCAAAATAAATAAAAAATGAAACCTAAACCTTACACTATAAAAAAACCTAAACCTAAAATAAATAAATAAATAATAAACCTAAACTAAAATAAACTAAACTAATATAAATAAAATATAAACTTAAACCCTAAACTAAATAAAATAAAATAAACTAAAAATAAACCTAAACATAAACTAAAAAATAAAACTTAAAAAAAACCTAAAATAAAAACCTAATACCTAAACAAAAAATAATAAATAAAAACTAAACCTAAACCTAAAATTTAAAAAAAACATAAACTCAAAAAATAAAATAAATGAAAACTAAACAAAAAATTAAACATAAACCTAAACCTAAGCCTAAAGAATAAACTAAAATAGAAAACCTAAACTAAAATAAATAAACATAAAATTAAAAATCAAAACTAATTAAAAATAAAAAATAAACCTCAATCAAAATATAAAATAAACCAAAACCTTCTAGTTTACTAAATTTAAAAAGAAACCCTAAACCTTAAACATAAAATCCTAAACCTTAAAACTAACTCTAAACCCTAAACCCTAAACCCTAAACCCTAAACACTAACCCTAAACCTAAACCCTAAACCCTAAAACCTAAACCCTAAACCCCAAACCTTAAAAACACTAAACCCTAAAGCCAAAACCCTAAACCCTAAACCCTAAACCCTAAAGCCTAATGTAACCTTAAACTCTAAACCATAAAGCAAAATGTAACCCTAAACGCTAAGCTAACCTTAAACCCAAACCCTAAACCATAAACCCTAAAAACCCTAAACCCTAAAGCCTAAAAACTAAACCCTAAACCCTAAACCCTAAAATAATATAAACTAAGATAAAATAATTCAAATAAAAACCTAAACTAAACTAAAAAAATAAAATAAACCCAAAAATAAAAAACCTAAATATAATAAAACCTAAACATAAAATACAAATAAAATGAACCAAAAATAAAATAAAAAAATAAAAAATTTAAACCTAAAAAATAAATCAAAATATAAAACCTAAAAATAAATAAAAAATGAAACCTAAAACTTACACTAAAAAAAAACCTAAACCTAAAATAAATAAATAAATAATAAACCTAAACTAAAATAAACTAAACTAATATAAATAAAATATAAACCTAAACCTAAAATAAACTAAACTTAAACCCTAAACTAAATAAAATAAAATAAACTAAAAATAAACCTAAACCTAAACTAAAAAATAAAACTTAAAAAAAACCTAAAATAAAACCTAATACCTAAACAAAAAATAATAAATAAAAACTAAACCTAAAGCTAAAAATTTAAAAAAAAACATAAACTCAAAAAATAAAATAAAATAAAACTAAACAAAAAAATAAACATAAACCTAAAACTAAGCCTAAAAAATAAACTAAAATAGAAAACATAAAATAAAATAAATAAACATAAAATTAATAAACTAAACTAAATAATAATAAAAAATAAACCTCAATAAAAATATAAAATAAACCAAAACTTTCTAGTTTACTTAATTTAAAAAGAAGCCCTAAACCTTAAACATAAAATCCTAAACTAAAAAAAACTAACTCTAACCCTAAATAAACTAAAAAATAAATAAATAAACTAAACCTAAACCTAAACTAAAATAAACTAAATTAAAATTTAAACCCTAAAGATAAATAAACTAAACTAAATAAATAAACTTAAATAAAATAATAAATAAATTAAAATATAAATAAAATAAAATAAATAAAATAACTACCCTAAATATAAATAAATAAATATAAATATAAATAAAATAAATAAACTAAACTAAATAAATAAAATAAAATAAAAATAAATCTAAATAAAAAATAAATAAAACTAAAATAAAAAACTAAAAAATAAATAAAAATAAAATATAAAATCCTAAATAAATAAACTAAAATAAATAAAAAACCTAAAATCCTAAAATAAAAACTAAAATAAAATAAATACCAAAACTTAAATAAAACCTAAAATTAAAACCTAAAACTAAAAATAAAAAATAAGATCTAAATCTAAAATATAAAATAAAATTAAAACTCAACTAAAAAATAAACCTAAATATAAACTTAAACCCAAAAAATAAAGTAAAATTAAAAATCTATGCTAAAATAAATAAACTAAACTAAATAAAAATTAAAAATAAACCTAAATAAAAATAAAAGATAAAGTAAACTAAAATAAATAAAAAATAAACTAAATAAACTAAATAAACCTAAACCTATTGGTTTACTTAATTAAAAAAAACCTTAAACCCTAAACCCTAAATCCTAAACCCTAAACCTAAACCCAAATAATAATAGTAATAATAATAATAAAGAAAAAAAATAAAATAGAAATAAAAAAATAAAAAACCCTAAACTTAAACCCTAAACCCTAAACCAAAAAACTATAAATCCTTACACCTTAAACCCAAAAAACATAAAACCTAAAACCCTAACCCTTAAACTTGAAACCCTAAACTCTAAACCCTAAAACCTAAACATAACCCTAAATCCTAAACGCTAAGCCCCAAACCCTAAACTCAAACATAAAGTAACTAAATAAATTAAAAAATAAACATAAACCCTAAGACTGGGTAGAACCTAGATGGGAGGAACATCTCTGTCAACCAAGCTTAGTTTAGATCTGGCGATGGAAGTGAAGCGAGAGGCGATGGCTATCGTAGTGGTGGGGATCTAGAGGTGTTGGTGGATATGGAGGTGGTGGTTAGAGTTGTGGTGGTTATGGAAGTGGGAGGAGCGACGGAGGTTATATTTATGGTGGTGGCGAGGGAGAGATTGAAGAAATGATGGTGGATCCCGCTACTCGAGAGGCCGAGGTGGTTCTGATGGGAACTAGAAACTAAAGAATGGTCGATCCGATCTATTGCTTATGAAACTATGTCTTTATAATAGAGATGGTTCTAATTATCTAGGGTTTTTGATTTGCTCTATGAGTGCTCATTTTTTATCTATGTCATCTTGTGTCTTAGAAAACATGATGTGTTATTTGGTTCATGAAATCAAAGAAAAAAATGTTGAATCTGAATTTTTCTCTATTAAAAAAACCAAAAACCCTAAACCCTAAACTAAAACCTAAACGATAAACCTAAAACCTAAACCCTAAACCCTAAATACCCTAAACCCTAAACCCTAAAACCTAAACCCTAAACCCTAAAACCATAAACCCTAAACCCTAAATGCAAAACCCTAAACCCCAAACCCCATACCCTAAACCCTAAACACTAAACCATAAAAAGCTAAAAATCTAAACTTAAACTAAATAAAACCTAACTAGAAAATAAATAAAAAAACCTAAACCAAAATAAAATAAAAAAATAAAATAAATCAAGACTAAAACATAAACTAAAACCAAAAAAAATTAAAAAATAATGGCTAAAATAAAATAAAATTAATATAAACCTAAACTAAAATAAAAATAAAAATAAAAAATAAAATAAAAACTAAACTTAAAATAAAAATAAAATAAACCTAAACCTAAACTAAAATAAACTAAACTAAAATAAATAAAATCTAATCCTAAACCTAAGCTAAATAAAATAAAATAAACTAAAAATAAACCTAAACCTAAATTAAAAAATAAAACCTAAAAATAAACCTAAAACCTAAACCAAAAAACAAAATAAAAACCTAAACCTAAACTTAAAAATAAAAAATATAACCTAAACCTAAAAAATAAAAGAAAAATAAAACTAAACTAAAAAATAAACTTAAACCTAAATCTATACTTAAAAAATAAACTAAATTAAAAAATCTAAATTAAAATAAAAAAACCTATAATAAATAAACTAAGCTAAATAAAAATAAAAATAAACTTAAATGAAAATAAAAAATAAAATAATCTAAAATAAATAAAAAATATACTAAATAAATTAAATAAACCTAAATCTATTTATTAAAATCCCTAAATGAAAAACAAAACCCCTGAACCAAACTGAACCCTACAACCTAAACCCTAAACTAAACCTAAATCCTAAACTCTAAACTATATCCTACCCTAATCCTAAACCTAAACTTAAGCCCTAAACCAAAACCTAAACCTAAACTAACTAACTACACCTAAACTAAATCAGAACCCTATCCTAAACCTTGCTAACCTAACTTGAACCGCCTACACCCCAACCCTAAATCCTAAATTCTATAACCATAAACCCTAAACCTAAACCCTCAACACCATAAACCCTAAAGCCTAAACACTAAAGCCTAAAACCTAAACCCTAAAACCTAATGCTAAACCTTAAACACTAAACTCTAAACCCTAAATCTTAAATCCTAAACCCGAAACCCTAAATCCTAAATCCTAAACCAAAAACTTGAAACATATTTTTACATTTTGGCCTGAGCTGGGTTATGTTTATGACCTCTTACTTCTAGGTTGGCCTAGTGATTCTTACCTTTCCAGCTTGGGTTGGCTTGGTTTTTTTAGTCTGGTGGTTACTATCTTCTCTACCTTATTACTCTGGTTGCAAGTGGATGACATGTTTTCTGCTCTGGCTTTATTCTATTTTTTGTATTATTTATTTTGTTCCCTCTCCTCTTGAACTTGAATTACTTTTTGCTAGTTTTTCATGGTTGGATGGGTGGCATTCCTAGTGGGAACTACTATTGATTATAGCCTTTATGGGCCTTATTTTTGAGAGTTTCCTGGCTACTTTTTTGGGGATTGCCTCCCAGTTCCTTATTGTTTGTTGTTGGATCATTCTTTTGTCTTGGTTTTGTGTTTGGTTATTCTCCTAATATTATCCTCTACTGGGTGCATTGTTTGCAGCAAGTTTTATGTTGTTATTATGCTTTCTATCAAGTTAATCTTGTTTATGCTAGGGAAGTTTGGTTTTCGGGTGGTCCTTGCTAGCTACTGATATTGCCTTTATATGATGGTTATGCTTCTTTTGGACCTCTATTGTGTGGTGCTTTGTTGGTTTTCTACTTTTTCTTAGCTGTTAGGGATGCTTCCTTTGTTGGTTACTTATGATGGGCTAGTCTCTGGTGGTTGCCTTATGGCTATTTTACTTAGCTAGTTTGGTTGGAGGACTTTTAGTTATCCTTGGAATCTTGGTTGGTTGATTTTTTTCTTGTGGGTCTTTTCCTTCTTCTTGGACAATCTGCTGAAGCATTTTACTATGCTAATAGAACCTTTATTGATCCTTTTGGATTGGACTTTTTGGTATTGGGTGGTTGGTGGCTACCTTTGGCCTTCAATTGTGTGGCTGTTTTATCTTCTAGTGATTTTCACTAGTTGCATCTTATGTTTCCTTCAGTTGATGGTTTCATTTATGACATGTTTAGTCATTTGTGGTTGCTCACCCTAGTTTGGCTTGGTGATTGTTACTAGTTGGTACTTTTTCTTGAGGGCTCCTATGTTGGTTTTGTTGGCTATTTCTCTATTAATTGGCATGGGTCTCGTGCTTGCAGATGGCTGATTTTGGTTTTCCTTGGTTTGGAGCTTGGATGGGTATTTGGATAATGGCTATTGTTGGTGTTCTGACTATATTTTTGCCTCTCTCTTTAGGTTATTATGATTAGTCTGTTGTGGTTTATTTTTGGTGGTTTGGGCTAGTTGCTGGTCGGTTGCTCTTTATTTAATAGTGCAGGATCTAGAACTCTACGGACTCCTAGCCTTGGATGTTTACTTGTAACAGATATGCTGGCTATGATGGCTTTGATGTTACTCACCTCTTCTCTCTAGTTGGTAGCATTACTTATGATTGTAACCCTTCTTTATGAAGTTTCGATGCTCATATGTATTGTTGCCTCTTGGGATGATCCTAATGAGCCTGAGCCTTCTTTTTCTCAGCTTTATCCTTTTCCTCTCTCCATCCTTATGCTTTTTAGCTATGACTTTTTTCTTTGTAGTGTTTTGCATAATTCTTTTATAGGTTGGAACTTTGTAGAGGGAATGGCCATTAGTCAGTCAGCCTAAGTGCTATTATTGTGGATCTTGCTTATCTTACTTTCTCAAAGGAATCATGAAATGTTACTGACTCATCCTTTTACTATTTTTAGCATTTATTTTATTCTTACTTTGTGTCTTCTTCTCTTATAATTTTTACCTATTGTATTTGCTCTTTTATTTTCTTTTCTTTTTTTAATGTACTTAGATGGGGGTTTAGCTCTTTAGGTTTCTTGTATCTTTGAGAGTAGTTGAATCTTATAGCTTTGCCCCTTTTAAGGACATTGTATCTTTTCCTTTTATGGTAATAAAATTCTAACTTTCCCCAACAAAAAACCCTAAACCCTAAACCCTAAACCTTAAACCCTAAACAACCCTAAACAACCATAAACACAAATTGTAAAACCTAAACCCTAAACCCTAAACCCTAAATCCTAAACAATAAACCCTAAACTAATCCTAAACCTTAAAGCCTAAACACTAAACCCTAAACCCTAAACCTTAAAACCTAACCCTAAACCTTAAACCCTAAAAGCATAAAACCTAAAACCCTAAACCCTAAACCCTAAACCCTAAATCCTAACCCTAAGCCCTAAACCCCAAAACCTAAACCTAAACCTAAAGTAACTAAATAAATTAAGAAATTAATCCAAACCTTAAAACCTAATAAACCTAAACCCAAACCTAAACCCTAAGAATGGGAAGAACCTTGATGACAGGAACATCACTATCAATAAGGCTCAGTCTAGATCTGGCTGTGGAGGCGAAGGTAGAGGTGGTGGTTATCACAATGTTGGTGGGAGATCTAGAGGTGCTAATGGATATGGAGGTGGTGGTCAGAGATGTGGTGGTTATGGAAGCAGGAGGAGCGACGAAGGTTACAACTGTGGTGGTGGCGGAGGGAGAGATCAAGGATATAATCATCAATCCTGCTACTTGAGGGGCCAAAGTGGCTCTAATGGGAACTGGAGAAATTAAAGAATGGTCGATCTGATCTGCTAGTTATAGAACTATGTCTTTACAGTATTGATGGTTCTAGTTATTTAGGATTTTATGCATGCTCATTTTTTATCTATGTCATCACTTGTGTCTCAAAAAACTTAGTGTGTGTGGTATTTATTTTTGAGATGTGGGACACCACGCAGATCTTAGGGGTACTTATTGAAATGATTAGGTATGACATTAAGGAAAGATGCACTATCTCAAAAGATAGAAATCATTACCCTATCTCAAATGTACCAGAGATGTTTCCCCTACTTTACATGGAAAAGTAAAGTAACATTTATATTAAGCCAGGTTTTTAAGTTCCTTATGGAGGCAAGCCTCCATAGTTAATTACATCCTAAGGGATGTAAATCCCTTAAGAATACTCTCAATTAAAGTAGTAATTAAAGTCTCAAAAGATTTCAAGGCTAGACTATCAAAGGATTATTTGTATTGGAAAATTAAGTGGGAAAACTCAAGGAGAAGACTTATTATTGAAGCCAAAGGAAACGAGTAGGGAATGCTCTTAATACAAGGAAACCTAGTGAGCATTTCAACCTATCCTATAATTAGGCTTTAGAATTTTGAAATTGAAGAGAAGATCAATTTTGTTAAAGTTGACATTTCATTAGAAAGCTAGGACTTGTAATCCAACAACACAAGATTATGGAGATGCCAAAGAAGTGAGGATTTATGCTTGTAGCAAAGAAACAACCACCTTGGATCCTAAATATAAGGAGCTTTAGCATAAGCCAAAGCACAACCTAAATCTAAGTGAAAATAGGCATATGGTTTAACTCCATAAGAAAGGATAAACCACTCGACTGCTAAACTTACAACCATCTGGAGTGACAGCCAACTAACAGTCCCTATGCTTTAAATCTAAGAAGTCTGGTCATATGATTTGCAAGATTAATTAGGCTGTTATTTAATTAAAAAGAAACTAAAGTCCTTAAACACACTCCCTAAGAGACTAGAGCATGAGTGGTATGAGCATATGGCTTAGTCTAATGTAAAATCTTTTCATATTTTATTTATTTTGACACTTCATTTTGATAAAGGCTTTCAATTTATGATACCTACATGCATGAGAAAATAAGGTTGTTGGCTAAATCAGCAAGAAAGGTGTGTTTTCCAAGACAAAGTATGCCCTCACAAGTCAAGCATTCCCCTATCTTGCAAGGATGGAAATCCCTTATTTTTAAGAGTTAAATAATATGATGTGCATGTTGTTAGCCATTCAATATTTAGGTAAGGGGTTACTAAATCTTTTAATAATCTTGTTTCATGTCATAAGCTTCATGTGAGGTTATGAATTATTTAAAATTTTAGTTATGAGTTATAGTTGGGCAAAAAGGTTAATTTTTTTTCTAAAAGTCTAATCACATTGAAGGCCACACATTCAAACATCAAACATATAAAGAAACTACAAAAAGCATGCCATCCTAATTGTGCACTTTAAACACAACATCAAACAAATTTTATGTCTAATGTAAAAGAATAACAGGCCAATGGATTGGGTGCCACCATACAACCCAAAAAGAAAAATGGGCAGCCGAGCTCTACCCTTATACAACTGGTACATAAAAGAATAATTTATAATTTACAAAGGATAAATGCTATCGGGGGTCTTCATGTCTTCATGTATCTTCCTTCTTCTTTGACTTTGTTTGCTCCACTTCAAAGGCTTCACATGGCCTCCCATGATAAAACCTTCTAGCCAATGCTCATCCTTATCCCCCTATAGCACTAATCCTAATTCCTAATGTAAAATTAAATTAAAATAAGGAAAAGTAAATCTAACTACACCTATAAGATAAGTGTTAGCTAAAGACACATACAACCCATGTAGTTATATTTATAATTTAGACTTAATACCCTATATATGGGTAACAAAGCCCATCTGTCCTAACTTGAATTATGCTTAGGGGATTAAGCCACCTGTAAAGAGAGTAATTATATTTTTTTAAGTGACCCCTTAAACATAATCCCTTAAAGATAATATAATTAGACTGATCACAGCCTACCATCTAGTCTATAAAATATACACCCTAACATCTAGTCTAAAATAATACATCACAAAATAAAACATACATCACACCATGCACAGTCTAAACATAAGGCTATAAGTGGTGACTTAATCTAATGTGTGTGTATTAAGGCTTGTGTGGTATGTCCAAACTAGGCTTTAGAGTTAAAAATTTCAAAGTGTAGAAAGATTCAACTTAAAGGGTGGTTTCACTTCAGGTTCTTTAATTAATTTCCAAGTATTAATTTGTGTTTTCTTTTGGTTCATATAACCTACACTTAGCAACTAAGTGTTATAAAGAGAAGAAAAGATGTTGGCCATTTTCATCCCTACCTTAAACCACTTTCTAAAGCCTATTAATTTGATTTAGTTCTCTTTAGTGAATGGCTTATTACAAATTTTAGATTAATCATAAGTTTAGGTTCTCTTTAAATAATTCTATTCAATATGAAATGCTTGTTAAGATTAATTTAATTGAAATACTATCACATGACATGCTAAATCATTCCTCTCCATCACATGTAACATGCATATGATTAAGTCTTAAGTATACCTACACATATAATATGTTTTAGCATGCTTGAATGATGGATGTGAGTATGTCCATTTGAAACTTTATATTTCTCCTCTAATTGAATTATTTTTTCATATTAATTTAAGGCTCTATCTAAATTCTTATGCAAAAAAATACATAGGGATGAAATTAAACAAGTACATGTCATTGTTAACCAAGGAAGTGAGGTAATTAAATGACCTCCTTGGGTCTAGCTAAAGCCTCATATTCCCGGGATATCCAGACTGTATACCATTACATTCAAACCATATGTAAATTTACATGCATGAACATAAGAAAGAGAGATCCAAATCACATGATCAATTAATTCAATCACTTGAACAATTTCAAATGCATGTATTTTTAATAAAAAGGAAGGATTAACATTCTCTAATTAAATACACACATGCATGTATAAAATACATAAGCAAGTACGTGCCTTTGTTAAACCTGGGAAGTGAGGTAATCAAATGACCTCTTTAGGGCTAGCTAAAGCATCGTATTCCTAGAATGTCCAGACCATATACCACTTTTCTTAGATACATACACATGTATTCATAATTTGGAGAATGAAAATCATGCAAAAAAATTGATATTTAATTTGATAGATTCATTTATGTATATGAATTAAAGCCTCATCCAAATTCTAGTATTGAAATACATAAGAAAAAAATAAAATGGAGTGCCATTGTTAAACCAGGGAAGTGAGCAAATCACATAACCTCCTTGGGGCTAACTAAAGCCTCATATTTTCGGGATGTCTAGACTATATACCCATTAACGTTCTCACTTACATAAATCAATACATGAATAAACTGAAAGGAGCTTCACTTCATACATTTAAGTTATAATCACATGCATATCCTATGTATTTATAACTTGCATTCATAGCATATGTAACCATTCATTTATAAGCTTTGGAATTAAAAGTGATAATAGCCACACATATTATAAACTAAATCAACACATGCAAGCTTGACATAAAGGAAACCCATTTGACTTAATTAATTTTGAAAAGATGAATGTGTGATTTCAAATGACAAACAACATTTACATGATTTAAAAGGAAATAATGAGCATAAACATGTGATTTCATTCAATTAAATTAATTCCTAAGGATAATCAAATCAAATAAAAGCATTTAAAGAAAACCAACACTTTAGTTATCACTTTCAATTTCATATTTGATTTGGTTTGAAGAAATGAGGGAAAATTTGCTGATCCTAACCCATTCCCATGTTTGTGATTTAATTTGGTTTAATGAAAAGTAATTTAGTTGATTTTATGGGTTAATTAGGTTGTACTATGCATTAAATACATTAATTAACCCTTACCTATGTTGACTTAATTTAATTAACCAAGTAATCATGATCCAACATGATATATACATACATTGGAAATTAAATCAGTAATGAACCTAAGAAATGAAAGAGGCCTAATACAGTTGGCTCATAATTAGTGATTAATTAAGTATAGAAACTTAATTAAGTACTTTCATGGTTTTCCCACACATGTGGGTTAACCATAATTTCCTTAAATGTCTTTAGGATATTGAACACCTAAAGATCTACCAATGAATTGATTAATTAAAATTCCATGTGATTATAGTTTCAAATTGATTAATTAAGCAATTTAATTAATGAATTAAACCATTAATTAATCCCAAATTAATTAATTTCCATTCAAGTGAAATGGACTTAGGGAAAAGATTGGGAAAGAGGTCCCAATCTCATTCTCCATGCCCATTAATTATTTCACAATGATTAGTAAGCTTAATTAATGATTTTCTTACCATTTAGAATATTAATTAATTGCCTAATTAATTAGGAAAGTAATTAAGGTTAAGATAACCAATTTCCCTAATTAACCAAGCAATAAATACCAAGAAAATTATGGGACACAGAAGTCATCCCATTAGTCAACCTCAAAAAGTTTGGGATTAATTACTTAGGTAATTAGAGAGTAAATAAGCTAATTATATTTTTAATTTAACTTAAATTAAGCCTTAATTATTATTCAAAATTAATTGGGATCAATTTTAATTGAATCTCCTCTTAAATACCTTCAAAAAAAATATTTACTTGCATTTTTATGAGTTTTCTATGATTTGTTATAATTTTCCAAAGTTTTAGTTGATTTAAATGATTTTCCATGATTTTTATAAAGTCTATTAATTTATTTTAACTATTTGAACTTCAGAATGCAGTATCTCCCAATTCATAAATACTTTTGACTTAAAATTTTTTATGGAAGGTAGATTTTACATTAAATTTTTTATCTCAAAGAATTTCAAATCAATTTGATGTGTCTTTATGGTTTAATTAATAAAATTTGATTTTCCCTAAAGCTTAAATTAAGCTTACAATATTTTGTAAAATTTGGGGCTTTTGGATTCATTGGATTCATCTCAAAAAGATAAATCCAACGAGCCCTTATTTTCAATTTTTAGTTATGTATTTTATTTTTTGTGAATTTTTAAAGTTTCAAGTGTTTTTAATTAATTATTAAAAAGCCTAAAATCCCTAATTTCTTAACCTAGTCAGCGCCTGCGTAGTGTTGATTGGACCATGCAGTGTCACATGGCACTGTGCGACTGGCTAGAGTGATGCCACTCAGCAGAAGAGTGAGAATGCGAATAGGGATGCATAGATCAGATCTGACCATCTGATCATGGATCAGATGTTACACGATCGATCCGCATGATCTGAGTCACTTGATCCATTGATAAGAGCCATGAGATGCCTGTAAAATATCTGTCTACTAATGGAGCAGGTTGTCGCAATCCCAAGAAATGGACCAAACACTATTCTAGGAGATTTTTGTGATTCTTGTAAAGAAATTGAATGAAAAACTTCATTTTAAGTTCGATTTTCCAGCAATCTACTCCAAAAATAACTCCAAATGCATGGGGATGATGTAAAATAAATAAAATGCAAGGGTAATATAAAAAAATTCCTAAAATTGAGCAAAAAACATTACAAACAAAAGAACCTATGGTCGGCTACAATTTTAGAAAATTATCTCACCAAGATTGATTTCTGGTGGTGGTGATGATCCAAGCATGCTCTTGAGTGGGAGAAGAAGCTTTAGAATGGGTTTGGGCTCTTACTTCACTTTAGAATAAAGTATCCACCAATGGCTGCCACTTCCTCACTAGAATTTAGCTGATTTTGATGGATTTTACTCAAAAACCAAGTGGGAACGATTGCTAGTTGGTTTGGGAGCTCTAGGAGAGTGAAATGAGTGTGTGAGGAAGAGTTTTTTCCTCTGTATTTTTTGTCTCCTTGCAATGGCCGAAAATCACCTCATTCATTGTGATTTTTGGCGCCAAGTGGGTGTCCTTTGCTTGGAGTGGTTGGGATTCTCCTTAGGTGGCTTAATTTGGTTGCCCAAGGAATATGAGGTGATTGCTATGAAGGACAAGTGGGTGTCCTAGAAAATGAAAGTGGAGGTCCTTCATTCCAAGTGTTCTAATGATGGAGGGGAGGAGATTTCACCTCGTCATAAGTCATGGCTGACCCAACCACATTTTAGGTTATGTTTTACAGTGTCCTTGGAGCCTAGGTGGACCAATCGATGAGTGCCAAGTGGCCAAGGAAGAGAAATGACCATTTACATGGGTGTTTTGTCTTATGTGATACGCTTAGCCCAAAGGTTGAGTGCTCATTTGATATTGAATTTGATTTAGAAGATTTGAAATAAGTCAAAAGTGAGTTGAACTAAATTTCATTTCATTTGGAGTTCATTTGGTTAGATTTGGCTCAATTTGACCCATTTGAGTCATATTGAGTCAAAATGGGTTAGGTTGATCAATTGGTCAAATTGGGTCAAATTAAGGATTAGGTCAAGTTCATATTACTATTTGGAGAGGATTGTATGCTTTAGTTTGATTTAATTTGGGTTTAGTCTAATTTGATCCTTTATGTCAATTTAGGTTAACTTGGGTCAAGAGGGCCAACTGGGCTAGGTTTGGCTCAATTGAAGGTCAAGTCATGTTTAAATATTGATTGTGGGTTGATTTAAATCATTAGTTTCAATGAATTTGGCTTAGGTTGCAACTTGGCTAGTTTGGGTTTATATAGGCTAAAGGGTTGACTTGGTTTGACCCAATTTATATCAATTGATCATCTTAGGGTGATCAACAATCATGGCATGAAGTTTGGATTGGCTTAATTCACTTTGATTTGGATTGAATTAGATTTTGGTTCATGTAGGTCAAATTGGACACTTTGGGTTAAGCGAACCAATTGGATTTAGTTGGCTTGATTTAGTTTAGTTTATATATAGATTTAAGATTGATATATAAATTCAACTACAATTGGTTTGGATTCAAATGAGTTTTGGTTCGTTTGAATATTTCAAGTCAAATGGGCTTTGGCTTGACTTGAGTTGATTTTGTTTTATTTGATTGTAGGTTTCATTTATATTTGGATAGATGATTGAAGGAATGATTGATTCAAGAGAAAATCCATTAATTTTGGCTTAATTTAGATGGGTTTTGGCCAAGTTCAAGGAAATGGATCAAAGGGTTTAAATTGGGTTTTGATTTGATTTTAGATTTGGTTTTGGCTATTTGAATTTATATTTCATTTATATTTGCGAAGATAATTGAAGGTACAATTGATTTATAAGAAAATCAATTGAGTTCAGATTTAATTGGATGGAAATTTTGCTAAGTTCATGAAGGTTGATTAAAGAGCTTGGGAAGGATTTCATGTTTGGATTTGATCATGGGTTTCAATCAATTGGAATTGAGTTTAGACTTGGATTTGAATTTGAAATTAAGTTTGAGGTTTGGTTGGAAATTTGTATTTGAATTGAATTTAAAAAGGTGTACATGGATTGGGTTTAGGCTATAGGGTAGGTGATTTTTCTAAGTCCCTAAGGCATGGCCTAATCCTATGATTAAGCCTTCTAAATCTCTAGGCTTAGGTAAAGTGTTCACCCACTCTCTAGAAGAGTCTTATGACTAAAGAAACCTTAGTGTTTAGAAGGTTCCTCGATCTAAGAAGAGGAGGTTGAAAACTCACTCCAAAAGTGAGGTCAACAAAAGGACCACCCCAATAGGTGTGGTGTAACTGACAAGGCACAACGCATATATTGGCGTTGACCGAGGCGATCAATAAAATCAAAAAGACTACAAACACTAATGAAAATGATTTATACCTAAATCCAAAATGTAGATAGAATCATGATCTGAGTTCAAAGTAGATCTCTTTATGCCAAGGGCATAAGAGAGCCAGATGGAATGCATGGGGGATTGAGCATGTGAACCTTCCACTAGGGAAGCAGATTCAAGCTATCCGCTGAGGATATGGATTTGAGTTTGATTGTGAATATGATTTGTTTGGGTGTGTATCCACTGAGGATAAGAATTTATAATCTTCTATGGATTGGGAATGTGAACATTCCACCAGGGAAGCAGGTTTGGGCTATCCATTGGGATAAGAGTTTGATGGTATTTCTTATGGCTCCATTGGGAGATTAATTTGATTTGTGCCTCACTAAGGAGAAGTTTGGTTTATTCAATATGTTTAATTTGACTCCATTGGGTAGGTTGGTTTTAAATTTAGTTTATTTTGGACACTGTCGGTGTGCAATGGACCCACTTAGAAGGGCTATGTCGGCCTTGACCTATCTCAGATTTATAAATCCAAAAGGATAGTCTACTAGCCATAAGGTATGATTATATGACCTAAGTGGTTGCCTATTGGATCGCAATGGTTGTACTTAGGAAGAAAGTGTAGTAGACTTACATCTTTTAAAGCAAGGATCAATCGCTTGGGTGATCTATTGGATCTGCAATAAATTGAACCTGACCTAGTGGCGACTACTGAGTGAATGCCACTAGGGAGCTTATGTCAACTCAAAAGTAGTTAAGATTAATTTCATAAATTTCAATGATTTCTTTTTTATTTGAATTGGTTTGCTTTCATTTGTTTTACTTTCATTTGATGGATCCCATCATTGTGTGATGGACCACACTGAGAAGGGGCTATGTCGGCCTTGGACTATCTTAGATTTATCGATCCAAAGGGGTAGTCTACCGGCCGAAAGGTATGACAATCCAACTTAAGGGGTGCCTTTCAGTGTGCAATGACTTTGCTAGACAAAGTGTAGCAGACTTACATCTACAAAGTAAGGAATAACTGCCGGGGTGACCTATTGGATGCGCAACAAATTGAACTGACCTAGGGCCGCCCATCAGTGTGCAATGGTTGTGCTGGAAAGAATGCATAGCAGACTTACATCTGCCAAAGCCCGGATGACCACCGAGGTAACTTATTGGTGGCAGAATAGATTGAACCTGACCTAAGGGCGACTATTGAAAGATTATGATAGGGTACTTATCTCAACTCATGAGTAGTCAGGTGATTCTTATAGGGAGTTTTGCTCACACTATCCTACTTGGGAAAGGTGTCATAGGGGGCATTAATTCCTAATCCACAAGCAAATATATATATAATTTGTTGGCCTAGACCTTTCTTAGATTAACTAGACCAAGGGTGAATTTATGCATCCATAGAATAGAATCTCTAACCATAGGGGTGGTTAATAGGAAATGGGGATTGTCCAATCCCGTTGTAACATGGGTTGTGTCTAAATGAGGTCGCACAGAACGTGAGCCAAATAGACTGCCCACAAGGGAGGTACCACTAGGGCTGTTATCTTAGACCCTGTAAATAAGAAAGCCTATAGGTGTACGGTAGCCAACTGAAGGAGAAAGCATAGTAGACTTACATCTACCATGAGTGGTGTATCCACTGGGTGGGGCATTGTCAGCATAGCGAACACCAACCAACCTAAGGTTCCCTTTAGTGTGTGACAATTAGTCTAGGAAGAAGGCATGTAGACTTATATCTTCCTAAAGTTGAACTGATTTCCAGGATAGTCTGTCATCAGCTTAACAAGTGCCATTTGACCTAGGGCTGCCTGTCAGTGTGCAAGGCTGTACTTAAGAAGAAAGCGTAGCAGACTTACATCTTTCGAAGCGAGGAAAAACCACTAGGGTGACCCATTATTGGCATAATTAGTCAAACACAACCTAATGGCAACTACTAAGTAAGGAGTCAAAAGAAGGACTGACTTAGACTTGAAGTAGTCAAGAAGAAAGGTGCTACTGGGGGCCTTACCCTAATCCTCTACTCGACCAAGTTAGTTCATGATGGCTAGTCCAAGAAGAAAGCATATAGTAGATTTATATCCTCTTAAATGAAGCCAACATGAAGGTAGCTTACCGACCATGTTGTAAGGCCTACCATGCTAACATGATGCTTGTTGGTGTGCAATGGACAAGTCAGGAAGGAAAGCGTAGTAGACTTACATCCTCCTAAATAAGGGACTACTACGGTGACGCACTGGCGGGGTAGCACATCATCCCGACCTAGAGCATCTAATGAGTGAGTGTCGTATGGGGCATTATCACACATCAAAGTAACTCGAGACAAAAGATGTGTATGTGGGTTTGTCAGATATACTCAACCAATTCAATTCATGATGGATAGTTTAAGAAGAAGGCTCCAATCACACAGTAAGACCTACCATGAGAACAAGGCGCTCATTGATGTGCAGTGATCAAGTTAAGAAGGAAAGCATAGCAGATTTACATCCTCCTGAACAAGGGACCACTAGGGTGACACACTAGCAGGGTAACACATTAGCCTGACATAGAGCAGCTAATGAGTGAGGGTCGTGGGGAGCATTATCCCACATCAAAGTTGCCCGAGACAAAAGATGTGTATTTTTTCATGTGTTTGTGTTGTGTTGATGTAGGATAGGATACCGCTTTGGTTCATTACACCTACCTTAAACACATCAAAGAGTGGATGAAATGGTACCATAGGGGCAATGTGACTCCACCAAGAAAGGATGTCACTCAAGTTCTCTTACACAACATAGTACAAAATCATAAATGATGCCTCTTGGGTTCTCTTACACCTATCCTAATAGCACCAAAGAATCATATGTAGTTTGTGTTTGTGTTGATGAAGGATAGGATGCCACTTGGGTTATCTTACACCTATCCTAAAGAAGTCATGGTGGATTCAAATAAGCAACTAATGCTTCCAGTGAAGAAGGGATTTGATGAATGGAAAGATAAGGTTTTTATTGACAATAATTATTTTCAAACATTATTTTAAGGATAATATTTCTTTAAATATAGCCCGTTGATTGGAAGCATCAGCTCCCATACCATAGTGGTTTAAACTACTTTCCATCCTTCGAAGCACCAAGGTAGGCCTTTCAACAATCGAAAGTAGAATCTTGATTTGAAAAGTTTTGAGATAGACTAACTTCGAAAGAGTTTAAACCATCTATATTTAATATTAATTGAAATCTCTCTTCTATTAAGTAGAATCTTGGAGGATGCATCTCTAATGCCACTTTAATCTCTTTTTAGATCAATCCTTGTTATCCCATGATGCTTTACTACAAGCCTTAGAAACTACCCTAAAGTCATCCTAATTGTATACTTTGGGGGATTCAACTTCAAGCTATAGTCATAACCAATCAAAGACAACTACTCAGATCATAAAGATGGTCTTCCTTTTTCTTTAACCCTAGTGCCCAAGAAAGGCATGACCTTATAATGATAAATTTCAATGGAAATTGTAAGTGTAAATGACCTCTCATCCTCTAGCATCATTCGACCCATCCTTACATGAGAAGACTACATGTAAAGAGGCTATGTCTGCTATCAAATTTGAAATAGGTAATGTGGATTCATCTTCAAGACATGCATAATTGAAATCTTCAGAATCGACGTATGTGTGGATTTGAATGTCCTTCCTTTTGACTGGGCATAATGTTGGATAATCATGATAATATCTTTCTTCTTCAATAAGGTTGACTTCAAAGATCTTCTTCTTGGCACAAATATTTGCATCAGAAGTTTGCAAAGTAGGAATAGCAATAGGCTCAATTTTGAGTTTGTAGACTCCAACCTTTAGAGATGTATTGGGCACTTCAATATGGTCTTAGGTAAACCAGCCTTTAAATTACAAAAGTAACTTAACCAAGTCATTGGCATTTTCTTTCTAACTTATCATATATGGATATTGGGAGGGTGGGTGGACTACCTTTTTGTTCTGAGGTTAATCCCTTAAAACTCATTGGTTGATGATCTAATTTTCTCCTCAACTTTAGGGAGTGTATCCTCTACTTGAAAGTCTTATATAAATTCTTTAATCAATGTTGGTAGACTAAGCAAAAGATGATTTAATTACTTCGTTTGAAGGTTTATCTACAACTATTGAATCCTCTTTCGAGCTTGAAGAAAGAGATGAAGTGGAATTTGATTTCTCATTATATATATATATATATATATATATATAGCAACTCTTAACTTCCAATCCTATAATAATATCATGAGATAGTAAAATTGGAGTCAATGTGCTTGCATACCCACTATATTTCTAGTCATATCATTCATGAATTATCCTTTTAGAACTTTTTGTTTTATTGTTATCTACTCCAAAGACTTATCAAAAGTTGACTCAAAATTTATTTCACACACACACACACACACACACACACACACACACACACACATATATATATATATATATATATATATATATAGCGATAAAATATATAAAAATAAAACCTGAAATAAACCTAAAATATATATATATATATATATATATATATATATATATATATATATATATATATAACGTAAAATATATAAAAAATAAAACCTAAGAAATAAACCTAAAATATATAAAAAGTAAAACCTAAATCATAAACTATAAAAAACAAACCTAAACCTAAAATAAATAAAATAAAATTAACCTAGACCTAAACTAAATGGAATAAACTAAAATAAATAAAACTTAAACCTAAACCTAAAATAAACTAAACTTAAACCCTAAACAAAATAAAATAAAACCTAAAAAAAACCTAAAATAAAAACCTAAAACCTAAATCTAAAAAAATAAAATAAAAACCTAAACCTGAAAATAAAAAAATAAAACAAAAACCTAAAATTAAAATTAAAATAAAACTAAAATTAAAAATAAACATAAACCTAAACCTAAACCTAAAAAATAAACTAAAATAAAATAACTAAACTAAATTAAATCAACTAAACCAAATAAAATAAAAAGTAAAATTAAATAAAAATAAAATATAAAAAAACTAAAATAAATAAAGAATAAACTAAATAAACCTAGTGGTTTTCTTAATTAAAAAAAACCCTAAACCCTAAACCCTAAACCCTAACTCCTAAACCCTAAACACTAAACCCAAAATCCTAAAACTAACCCTAAACCCTAAACCCAAAACCTAAAACCCTAAACCCTAAACCCTAAAACTAAATAAAAAAATAAAAAATAAAAAAAACCCTAACCCTAAACCCTAAACCCTAAATCGACAACACTAATCCCTAAACCCTAAACCCTATACCTTAAGCCCTAAAATATGAACCCTAAACCCGACAAGTCCTAAACCTAAACCTAAAATAAAATAACAGAATCACATAAACTAAAACCTAATCATAAAAATAAAAAGAAAATATAATAAAAAATAAATACTAAAATAAAATAAAATAAATAAACTAAATAAAATAAAAAAAATAAAATAAATTAAAATTAAATAAACTTAAACTATGGTTATTTAATTTTTTAAAATTAAAATTTAAAATTAAACCCTAACCCTAAACCTACATGATAAAAGTAACCCTACCTAAACCTAGACCTAAACCCTAAACTAAACTAAACCTAAAACTAAAATAAAAGAAAACTAAACCTAAAATTAAAATAAAATAAAACTAAATTAAAAAAATAAAATAAAACTTAAATAAACTAAAATAAAACTTAAATAAAAAAAATAAAATAATTTAAAATAAATTAAATTAACTAAATAAATGAACAAAATGTCGGTTTGCTTAAATTTTTTTTTCCTCACTAAAACCCATCTTAAACTAAACCCTACCCTACTAAACCTAAAAAAAAACTAACCTAAAAAAACTCCCTAAAAAAAAATAAAATAAAAACCTAAACTAAAAAAATAAAATAAAACCTAAATAAACCTAAAAAAAAAACTAAACCTAAAAATAAAATAAAATAAAACTAAACTAAAAAAATAAAATAAAAATAAACTATAAATAAACTAAAATAAACTAAACTAATGAATACCCTAAAATAAATAAACTAAATAAAATTAAAAAAAATAAAATAAAACAAAATAATCTAAATAAATAAAAAATAAACTAAAACCTAAACATTCAGGTTTGCTTAAATATTTTTTTAACCTCTACCCCAAACCCTACCCTGATCCTACCACTGACCATAAACTCTAACCCTAAACCACAGGCTTTAACCTCACCTAACCTACAAACCTAAACCCTAGCTGACCTAAACCTAATCTACATAAACCTAAAATAAAATAAAACTTAAAATTTAAAATAAACTAAAATAAAACCTAGCTAAACTTAAAAGACTAATAATAAAAATAAAATAATAAAAGTAAACTAAAATAACATAAATAAAAAAATAAATTAAATTAAAATAAAATAAATAAAAATGTAAACTAAAATAAAGAAACCTAAAATAAATAAACTAAATAAAATAAAAATAAAATAAACTAAAAAATAAATTAAATAAACTTAAACCTATGAGTATATTTAATTTTTAAAAAAAATTAAAAAATTTAAAAAATTAAGAAAACCCTAACCCTAAACCCATGATTAAAGTGGCCTAAACTAAACCCACTAAAACCTACCATACCCAAACCCCTAAACTAAAAATAAAGAAACTAAACTAAATAAAATAAAAATAAAATAAATTAAAATAAACATAAAACTTAAACCTAAAATAAACTAAAATAAAAACTTAAATAAAATATAGAAATAAAATAATTTAAAATAATAAAAATTAACTAAACTAAATGAACAAAATATGTCGGTTTACTTAAAATTTTTTTTTAAAACTGAACCCTAAACCCACAAATCTTAAACCCTAAAAAACCAACCCTAAACCTAAAACCCTACCTAAAACCCTAAACTTTGACAAACCCTAAAATACAAACCTAAAATAAAAATAAACAAAATAAAACCTAAAAAAAAAAAAAAATAAAAAAATAAAACCTACTAAACTAATTAAAAAAACCTAATCTAAAAAAATAAAATAAAATAAAACTAAACTAAAATAAATATAAACTGCAAAACTAAATAAATAAATAAAATAAAAAACTAAAAAATGAATAAAAATAAATAAAATAATAAATAATTAAAACCTAAATAAAAATAAAAACAAAATAATCTAAAATAAATAAAATAAATAAATAAACCTACATTCAGGTTTGCTTATATGTTTTTTAACCTAAACCCCACCACCCTGAGCCACTATGGACTAAAATAACCATATCTTAAACTAAATCTAAATCCTCATAAAAACCCTAAAATTAACTACCACCTACCACTCCTACCCAGATCCTTGACCTAAACCCTACCCTACATTAAAACCAACTCAAAAGAAACTGAGCCTTTAAACTAAACTATTAAAACTGATTAAATGACACTGACCTGGGACCCTAAAATCTACCACAAACTACTCAAGATCTACCTGGGTCTGGTGACCTGATAACCCCACCTAAATACTGAGCCATCCACTAAAGGCCCTTGACCCTAGGCCTTGACCTGACCACCTAACCCTAAATGGAGTAAACCACTAAACCTTAAACCCAGGCCTGAGCCCTAACTAAACTCCCCCTAAACCTAACCTGAGTTCTAAACTACCCCAGGCCAAACTCTGACCTAACTGAGCCACCCTAAAAACCTGGCTAAACTAAATCCTAAATAAATATAAAACATAAAAATAAAATATAATTAAATAAATAAAAAAGACTAAACTTAAACCTAACTAAACTTATGTAAAAATAAATAAATAAAATATAAATAATAAAAAACTAAAATAAAATAAAATAAACCAAATAAACATAAACATAAACATAAAATAAAATAAACTTAAAATATAAAAAATAAACTAAATAACTAAACATAAAAATAACATAAAATAAACCAAATAAATGAAAACCTAAACTAAACACTAAATAAAATAAAATAACTAAATAAAATAAGTGTCCTTAAGATAAAACAAACTAAACCTATGCATAACTAAATAAAACTAATAATAAACTTAGACTAAATTAAAGAAAAAATAAAACTAAAATAAAAACAAACCTAAACATAAAAAAATAAAATAAAATCTTAAACCTAAACCTAACAAAAAACCTAAACTTAGAAAATAAAATAAAAATAAAATAAAGCTAAAAAAATAATTGTAAACATAAACCTAAACCTAAAAAATAAACTAAATAAAAAACCTAAATTAAAATAAATAAACCTAAAATAAATAAATTAAAATAAATAAATATAAAAAACAAACCTAAATAAAATAAAAATAAATATAAATAATAAACTAAATAAGCTAACCGGGTTTCTTGATTTAAACCTACACCCTACCAACCATACCCTAAATCCTGACCTAAACTGAGCCACACACTAACCTAAATCTGATCCTAAACCCTACCCTAAAAAAACTTAAACCTAAACAAACCCTAAAACCTAAAACTCTAAACTCACAAACCCTGGGTTTGACTAATCACTAAACCACTGGGCTTTAAACCCTCACCCCAAACTGACCACTCCCAAAACTTCCACTCCCTAAACTGAGCTGACCCATCTTTCCCCAAACCACTGAGCCTAAACCTAAAACTCTCACCCAACTAAACCTTTCCACTCCTAAACTTAAAGGCTAAATAAATAAACTTAACTAAATAATAAATCTAAACTAAATAAATAAAATAAACTAAAACCTCTATAAATAAAATATATATAAATAAGCTAAGATAAAAGGTTAAACTAAACTAAATAAAACTTAAATTAAAAACTAAAACATAAATGAACCTAAAATAAAATAAAATAAAACTAAATAAAACCTTAAAAAATAAACTTAAAAATCAATAAAAAAAAAACATACAATTAAAATAAAAATAAAATAAACAAAATAAAATAAACCTAATACTAAACTAAAATAAACTAAACCTAAACCTAAACAAAAACTAAAAAAATTAAACTTGAAAATAAACCTAAAATAAAAACCTAAAACTTAAACATAAAAAATAAAATAAAAACCAAAACCTAAACCTAAACCAAAAAAATAAAATAAAAATAAAACTCAACTAAAAAATAAACATAAACCTAAAAAATACACAAAAAGTAAATAACCTAAACTAAAATAAAAAGACCTAAATTAATAAACTAAATTAAAGAAAAATAAAAAATAAAATAAACTCAAATAAATAAAAAATAAACTAAATAAACTTAAACCTATTGGTTTACTAAATTTAAACACTACCCTAATCCTTACTAAAGGCTTAACCTATAACCTGGACCATGATACTATGTCAGTGAACCTTTGCCACCCTGAGCCCTATCCAGGCCCTCCCAAACTACACCCAATTAATTTACCCACAAACCATGCTCTGTGCCCTAAACCCTGGGCCCTAAATGCTACCCTATCTACTGACCCTAAATCTCCATACCACAAATCCTAAACTCCCCCAGGCCCTCTAATCCACCTATGTTAAACACTGACCCTAAAAGGCTTCCCTCCTTCCTTCTACTAAACTCACCTAAAGCTAAAATCTAAAGTTATAATCAGGCCTAAAGATAAATATAAAAATGCCTATAATTAAATAAAAGGTAAACATACCAACCTCTAAATAAGATAATATAATGACCTCTTACCAGATAACTAACTATATGGGCTTAAGATAACAAAACATGACCTAATAAATACCCAGATAAACATAAACTCATAAAAAATAAACTACTTATAAATAAAATAAACTAAAATAAATAAAACTAAATAAATAAAATAAACCTAAATAAAATTAAAACAAAATAAACTCATAAATAAAAATTAACTAAATAAACTAAACTCTTGGTTTCTTTTTAAGAAAAACCTAAACCTAAATAATACCTAACCCTAAACCATACAATAACCCTAAACCAACAATCTAAAAACTATACTACTACTAAACCCTAAACCCACAAACTAAAAAAACTCTAAACCTTAATCCTAAACCCAACCATAAATCCTAAATAAAACTAAACCAAACCTAACCTAACCCTAACCTAAACCCACAAACCACCTAAACCCTAAAACAAATCTAAACCTTAAACTAACCCAAACCTAAACCCAAAAAAAAAACCATGGCAAATAGGAGTCTAGATTTGTAGGTGGAGGTGAAGGCAGAGGCAGCAGTTATCATAGTGGTGGTGGGGGGTCTAGAGGTGCTAGTGGATATGGAGGTGGTGGCTGGAGCAGTGTTGGTTATGGAGGTGGGAGGAGCAATGGAGGTTATAGCCATGGTGGTTACGAAGGGAGAGATCAGGGATATGATGGCAGATGCTGCTACTCAAGAGGTGAGGGTGGTTCTAATGGGAAGTAGAGAAACTGAAGAATGACCGATCCAATCTACTACTTATGGAACTGTCTTTATAGTAGATATGGTTCTACTTATCTTGGGTTTTTAATTTTCTCTATGGGGGCTCATTTTTTATCTATGCCATCGCTTGTGTCTTAGAAAACTTTGGGTGCTACTTTGTTAATGAAATTGAAAAGAAGAAATGTTGAATCTAAATCTATTCTCTGTTAAAAAAAAAAATTTAAACCCTAATCCATAAACTGTAAACCCTAAACTAATACTTAAACCTAAACCCTAAACCCTATACCCTAAACCCTAAACCCTAAACCCTAAACTAACCCTAAATCCTAAACCTTAAATCTTAAGAATGGGCAGAACCTTGATGGCAGGAACATCACCGTAAACTAGGCTCAGTCTGGATCTACCGATGGAGGCAAAGGTAGGGTGGCCGTTATCGCAGTGGTGGTGGGGGATCTGGAGGTGCTGGTGGATATGGAGGTGGTGGTTAGAGTAGGGTTTATATTGATTTCTAAAGAATCCCAAAGAATCCTCCAAAAGTTTCTAAATTGACTCGATCTTCTTCATCTTCTTTACCCAATAAGAATTAATGCTTAATTTTCTTATTTAGAATGTTAGGGCATTGGTACTCTTGCTATTAGGAATAGGATTAGGAACCTTTGTAGGGTTTATATTATCATTTTCTTGGTTATTCTTGAACCTCTTATTTTTTCTTCTAAAATTATGCATATGGCTAGAATGGATGGTTTTTCCAATTATTTTCTTAAAAATAGCAATAAGATTTGGTTATTTTGGAATAATCCTCTTTTATTAATGTCATTAATGATTTTCATCAAGTTGTAAATGTGGATATTTCTTTTGGTGATTATCATGCTTTTGGATCTTTTGTTTATGCTTCTTGTAATTAGATTGAGAGGAGGATTCTTTGGGATCAATTATCTACTTTTGCTTCTATTATTAATGATTCTTGGATTATTGGTGGGGATTTTGAGATGGTCCTTTCAATGAATTAAAGGAAAGGGGGGTTTTCTCTAAATTTACATTCTATTAAAGATTTTTTGAATAAGATCCTGGATTGTAATACGCATCATGTTGGTTTTATTGGCTCTTAGTTTACTTGGAATAATCATAGACTTTGGCAATGTTTAGATCGTGCCTTATTTAATAACCGTTGGCCTTTGACTTCAATTGAACACCTTAGTAGAACTCTCTCGGATCATGCTTCTCTTTTGATTTCCATTAAGGATGTTGTTCATAACAATAATGTCATTAAAAATTTTTGATTTCAAAATATGTGGTTACAAGATAGTAGTTTTCTTGATGCTATTGCTTCTAATTTGTATGCTCCTCTTGCTTCTGATGATTTTGCTTTTGGTATGAAGAGATTCTAGCTTAAACATAAAAGGCTTAAGCATCATATTAATTGGTGGAATAGAAATTATTTCAAAAATCTTTTTGATAATATCAACATGGAGCAATAGATGAACGATTTGGATGAACATGTTATTAATGATTCCTCTTTTTGCTCTAACCTTGCTGAAGCTAAGGATAACTTCATTAAGTTTTAGAATATGGAGAAAACCTATTGGAGACAAAAGGTTGCTTCTAAACATCTTTCTGAGGGGGAAAGAAACACCAAATATTTTCATGCTTTGGTTATGAAAAAGAGACTTCTTGGGAAAATTCATAAAATTGAGAATTTTGATGGTTCTTGGATCACCAAAAAAGGCGATATTTTTTTCTTCTACTATTACTTATTTTAAAGATCATCTAAATAAAAATTATCAACTTGATCAGTTATCTAACCCCTCTATCATTCCTTCTATTATGTCTCTTGAGGATAATGATTGCCTGGTTGCTCCTCCTTCGGATGAGGAACTTTTTAATATCTATAATGGTATGAATGATGATTCTATTGTAGGGTCGGATGGCTACACTACTTTATTCTTTCAAAAAGCTTAGTTTATTATTAAATCTAATCTTGTTAATGCTGTGAGGGTTTCTTGAGAATTCTATTCCTAAATATTTCACTTCTACAAAAATTGTTCTTATTCCCAAGAAAGATAATCTAGACTTTTGGAATGATTTTAGGCCTATTAATCTTTGTACTTTCTTTAATAAATTGATTTCTAAAATTCTAACTAATAGGCTTGGTAAATTTCTTCCTAAGATTATTTCTCCTAATCAAACTAGCTTTGTGAAAGGTAGGACTATCTTTGACAACATCTTGCTTACGCAAGAATTAATTCATGACTTAAATGTGAAAACTAGAGGTGGCAATTAACTTTTTAAGCTTGATATTACTAAAGCTTATGATAATATTTCTTGGGATTTTTTTAACAGCATTCTTTCTTTATTCAATTTCTCTACTAATTTTATCTCAATGGTTAACAATATCATTTGTAATGTTTGGTTCTCTTTAGTTATTAATGGTGAAAACATTGACTTCTTTAAGTCTTTCGAAGGTATTAGACAAAGTGATCCTCTTTCTCCATCACTTTTTATTATTGCTATTGAATATTTGTCTCGTTCACTTAATTTTTTTGTTTGATAAGAATTCTAGTATGTATTTCAGGAATCTTGGTGGTTTGGCTATATCCCGCTTAAGTTTTGTTGATTACTTCATTATATTTTGTAATGGCTCATTACAATATGTTAAAAAATTGAAGGTCTTTTTAAATAAGTTTGAAAAAGGAAAGTGGCCTCTTGGTTAGTACTCAGAAAAGCTATTTTATCCCCTCTGTTTCTATTTCTGCTCATAGAATCAATATAATTAAGGATACTATTGGATTTTCTCATCAATGTCTTCCTATCAAGTATATAGCTTCTCCTTTATTCTATGGTCCTAAGGCGTCTCACCTTTTTGATGAGGTTATCCAAAATATTCAGAATAAGATTTCTACCCTTGAATTTCATTTTTTTATCTTTTTGGTGGTAGATTAATTGTTACTAAAAGTATTCTTTACTCTCTTCCTTTTTATTGCTGCTTAATATTGTTCCAACTTCTCTTGTTATTACGCAGATTGAAATGCTTTTTAATAAATTTTTTTGGGGCTATATACTTTTGGCCAAAAGGCTTCATTGGGCTTCTTGGTCTAACATGTTTGGTACTATATTTGAAGGTTGTCTTGGCTACAGGTCCTTGTTGGATTCCACTAATGTTTTTTATTATAAACTTTGGAGGAATTTCAAGAAGAATGTTAGTCTTTGGGCTAATTTTATGAATTCCAAATACTACAAAGGTAAACATCCTTTAACTTGCAGCTATAAGCATGGTGACTTTATTGGTTGGAAACACCTTTGTGCTATTAAATGGCAAGCAGAACCTCTCATCTTCCAGCATATTAATAGTGGTTCCTCTTTCTTTTGGCAAGATAATTGGATGGGGGAGACATCTATTGATTCTATTCTTAATACTCACTCTACTTCTTTTTTGAAAGTTAATCATTTTATTTTAAATGGTGATTGGAACGATTCTCTTTTGTATGACTTGATTCTTGATTCCATTTGTAATAATATCATTAAGATTCTTATTAATGGTATTATTTCTGATTAGGTTCTTTACAATATTTCTAGTAATGGTGATTTTTTTCTTTAAAGATACTTGGCACCATATTAGAGATAATAAACCATGTTCGCCTATCTTTTTTAAGATTTTGAATAACATTATTCCTACCTCTTATTCTATTCTTGTTTGGAGGATTTTAAGGGGTTTTTTTGCTATTGATTCTTTACATTTGGAGAAAGGTTTTTATCTTCCTTCTAAATGCTTGTGTTTTTTTTTTATTGAGAATGTTAGTCATGTATTTGTTAATGGTATTGTTGCCTCTAAATTTTGGAATTGGTATGAGGACTTATTCAACCTTAGTTCTTTTAATGGTAATTTTAATTTAATGCAGCTCCATAGCTCTGACTTTCTTAATACTGTCAAAGGGCATATCAAAATTGTTATGGGTGTTACTTTTATTTGGTTTATTTGGATTTACAGAAATGATGCTAAACATCATAATGTGTCTACGAATCATTAGAGGATTATTGATATGACTAAAGAAAAAAATTTTATCTTTACACAAGGTTGGGCTTCTTAGTGGTACTCATTTTAGAGGTTACAAGTTTGTTGCTTCTAAATTGGGTATTAAGTTTCCTTATTGTGACTTGCATCCTTCTTGTAAAATCATTTACTGGATTAAGCCTATTAATAGTTGTATTAAATTAATACGGATGGCTCTGTTGCACTTAACAAGTCTGGCTACGGTGGTATTTGTTGTAAAAATCTTGGGAGTATTATCTTGGCTTTTCTGACTCCTCTCTCTACTACTTTTATTATTATTGCTGAACTGATGACTATTTATCATGCTCTTAAGATTTGTTTGGAGAGGAATTTTCTTTCCATTTGGTTAGAATCTGATGCTAAGATGGTTGTTACTATGATCAGCTCTAATCACAAGGGTAATGCTAAACTTTTCTATTTATTTAGGAATATTAATGCAATTATTTCTAAACTATCTTTTAAGATGACTCATATTTTGAGAGAAGGTAATGCTTGCGCTGACTTTTAGCTTAGGGAGTAATCTTTCTGATTTTACTTTATTTTCCAATGATAATATTCCAAAGCAATTAAGAGGCCTTTCTAACTTAGATAAAGTTGGTTTGCCTTATGTTAGATTTACTTAATTTTTTTCTCCTTCTATGATGGTGGTTGATATCCCTTGTTCATGGATTACTTTGTTGCTTGGTCGGGTGCATTTTTTGAGGTTTGTTGGCAATGATGGCTAAGATGTTCCTTTTGTCTGCTTTTGATTGGTAGCCTTTTTTTGTGACTGTAACCCTTCTTTTGGAGTTTGGATGCTAACAAAATTTGGTTGCCCCTTTTTTCTATACTGAGCTTGAGCCTTTCTTCGCTTTCCCTCCCTTCCTCTTCTTTTATTTCTTGATCTCTCTCTTGATCTCCTTTCTGCAGGTATTTCTTCTTTTCTTTGCACGTGTCGACTTCTACTTGTGGCTTCTACTGCCCTCCCTCTCCTGCTGTTCTCTTTGTGGTCTTTGGATGCTTCTTTTTTTCTTTTGTTTTGTTGCTCATTTTCTTAGGTTTCTTTTTCTTGCTTCTGGTTGTAATAGTTTGGGGATTTTTCTCTCTAGGTTGATTGTAGCTCCTGAAGCATTAGTTTTGAGATTTTCCCCTCTTAAGGACTTTTGTAATCCTTCTTTGTGGCAATAAAATTTCTCCCCTCTGTGGGTTTTATCTAAAAAAAAACCTAAACCCTAAACCCTAAAACCTACAACCCTTAACCCTAAACCCTAAACCCCAAACTCTAAACTCTAAACCCTAAACTAACCTTAAACCCTAAAGCTTAAATAAAGATGTCATTAAGAGTAGGTCTAAGGAATGACCTAATCCTAACATAATTATGGTAGCTAAAGAAAATGTCTTCAAGAGACTTTCCCTTGATTATTAGAGATTTGAATATGCTAAACCCTAACCCTAAATCATATTATAATACCATATGTTATAGTATAATGTATCATCATATATTTGAGCATGTAGTTATGTCTTTTTGGATGTTATAAGATGTTTTGAAATGTTTTAGTATATTATGGTATTGTGGCGTATAGTTTATATTAATATAAATCTTAAAAATATTGATTTAATAAATCGATGATAAAATTTGTTAAATTTGAAGTGGGAATTCGGTTGTAGTACCAAAGGTGTGCTATGCCACTTGTAGTCAAAAAAGTAAGATTTTATGTTCAAAATAAATATTATATGTTGTAGCATAGTATAGCATCATATTTCATAATATATTATTATGTGCATTTTTAATTCTTTTAGTATTTTGAAATGATCCAGTCGAGCCTACACTAGCATTATTTATAAAAATGTTTATTTAGACTATAAAATGGTGGAATTTGGCCAAATTCATAATAGGTAGAGCATGACATCATATTATATTATTTTAATTTAAAATTTGTAAGTGATATGACTAAAATATATAGATTTTTATTGTTTTGACTAAGTTTATGATTTTTTATTTGAAGCAATCCCTTGTGATGTAATATGCAATATAATATAATATATTATGTTATAGTGTATAATAATATAGGATGCCATAACAAGTGTAGCATCATGCATTATATCATACTATTGTGCATTACTACTTGTTATTTAGCATATTTTAGTTTCTTATAGTTTGATGTGGTAGTGTTTGTACTAGTATAATTCATAAAAAAATTGATTTATAGGCTGAGATGATGGGATTTGGCCAAATTTAAGGTAAGCTTTAGGGAACATAATTGGGGGTGTGCTATGGTGTGTCATTTAATCAAAAGAAATTTTGCATCCAAAATAAATGTTCATTTTCAACCAAATTTTATAAATTTTTTTAAAAGTGATTCATTTAAAGGTGTAATGTAAGATAATATATTATATGAAAGCATATTAAAATATAATGTACATAACAATATAACTTCACATATATATGAATGTGGTGGTGTGTTACTAAATGTTATTTTACATTTTAGTATGTTTTACTTTTTCTTATAATACATTGGGTAAACACACAAAAATGTTAATTTGAAGGTTGAGATGGAAGAATTTGGCCAAATTCACATCACACACCAAGAAGAAACACCAAAAATATGCTATTTTGTACCATTTCTAATAGAAAAATAACAATTTTACATCCAAACTGAACATTATTCATATTTTGAGAAAATTTTATTATTTGTTCATTTTAGGTGATTCTAATGTGGTGTAATGTTAGACAATATATTATATTATATCAAATTATAATATAACATCATATATTGTAATATAATATAGTGTGATAATTCCCACTATAATATGTTTAGCATGATATTGTATAGTTAGTTTGAGCTTGCACCATCAGAAATCACAAAATGTTGATAATAATGTTAAGATGATGTAATTTGAATAAATACATTGTTAGGATTTTGGTTGAAGTATTAAAGGTGTGTATAAAAGAAGAAATAAGATTTGATGAGAATTCCATGTCAAGGACATGGAGGGATTGTGAGGGGTCTATATCGAGGGCATAGAAGAAGAAAATCTGTTGGGGATAAGGTTTGAATTTGATTTGATTATATGTTTTGTGGAAAGAAGATCTGTTAGGGATAAGAATCTATAATCCATAATGGATTAAGATTGAATCAACTTTAATTTATTTTATTTATGAGTCACTAGAAGAGAGTTTGTCTATTGAGTGATTTGTTGTTATCTAGATTTGTGTTTGAATGTGTTTGAATAGATTTTTATGATTTAGACTCTACTAGGGGAGTAAGTTTAATTTGGCTCCACTGGGAGGTTGGTTTTGAATTTGGTTTATTTGCTTGACCTATTTATATTTAATTTGGGGCTCCAATTGGTGTGATTTAACTCCACTAGGGAAAATTAGATTAGGTTTAATTTAATCTTAGTTAATGTATGGACCTTGTCGGTGTGCGATGGACCCACTGAGAAGGGGCTATATCAGCCTTGACCTACCTCAGGTTTACAAATCCAAATGGATAGTTTATCTGATGTGGGGTAAAGCTAGCCAACCTAAGGGGTTACCTTTTGGTGTGCAATGATTGTGCTAGGAAGAAGGCGTAGCAGACTTAAATCTTCCAAAGCGATGGACAACTATTGAGGAGACCTATTGGATGCATAATAAATTGAACTTGACCAGGGTGACTACAGTGTGAATGTTGCTGGGGATTATGTCAACTAAAAAGTAGTCAAGATTAATTTTATCTTAATTTCATGTCATTTGATATGGTTTGTTTAGTTTAGTTTAATTTTAAATTTAGGGCATAACCATTAGAGATGTGAGGTCGGTCAAATTTGATAGATTTAATTTATGGACCATGTCGGTCTGCGATGGACCCACTGAGAAGGGGCTATATCGGACTTGTCCTATCTCATATTTATAAATCCAAAGGGATAGTCTACTAGCCATGGGGTAGAGCTAGCCAACCTAAGGGGTTGCCTTTCGATGTGCAATGGTTATGCTAGGAAGAAGGCTATGGTGAATAATTTCCTATAAGGAGTCACCTTCAAATCTGTGGGGAGAAAGAAAAGAAGAGACCTATAGAAATTCATCTTGGTAAGACACCATGCAGATCCACAGATGTACTTATTTAGGTGATCAGGTACATCATTAAGGAAATAGTGTACTATCTTAAAAGATAGAAAACACTACCATTTAATGGATATAATCACCTCAATAAGGACTCCTAACGATGATGGGTCTGCATATGTACCAGAGATTCTTCCCCTACTTTACATGAAAAAGTAAAGCGGATTTATTTTAAATCGAGTTCACCCATAATTAATTACATCTTAAAGGATGTGATCCCTTAGGAAAACTATCGAATAAGGTAAATGATTGTTGTCTTTGAAGATTTCAATAGGAAAGGACTATCAATCGATTGGTTTATCATTGAAGATCAAAATGGGATTGATCAAAAGAGGGATTTATTATCGAAGCCATAATAAATGATAAGTAGGAGATGCCCATGATGCTAGGAAACCTAGTGAGCATCTCAGACTATCCTATAGTCAGGCTTTACATTTTTAAAATTGATTTATTTTGTTTAAGTTGATTTTTTCATTAGAATTTTAGGACTTAAGATTCCTTAACATAAGATTAAGGAAATGCCTAAGAGGCAAGGAATTATGCTTATGGCCCTCAAAAGGGAGAAGTAACCTCAGAACCTAAATCTAGGGAGCTTCGGAGAGGGCCAGAAGCACAACCTAAATCTAAGGTGAAAAATGGGTAATTTGGTTTGCCTCCATAAGTGAGGACAAATCACCCGACAGCTTGGACTTACAACCGCCTGTGGGTGGCCACCAACTAACTCCTCCTATGATTTTAAATACATGTAGGAAAGTCTTTATGCTTATGCAAGATAGCTAGGCTGTTCTTATTTAGAAAGAGATTAAGTCCTCAAACTCACTCTCTAAGAGACTAGATCATGTAAAGGAACATGCTTCAAATGACCTAAATATAATTTAATTAAAATTTCATTTTATTTTTATTTTGGACAAATATTTTGACTCAGGATAATAGGAGTTTTTATGACTAATGCATGATAAAGAAGATTATCGACCAAAATCAATGAGAATGGAGGAGGTGAGTTTCCCCAATGGCTCTCAAAGATCAAGCTGAGTTCTCTGGCAAAGGTGGAAGCCCTCCATTCAAGAGTGAAATAAGATGCATTTGTGCATGATATTATATAGAAATTCTCATCCAACTAAGGGGTTGCTAATTCTTTTATCTTGATCTTAAACCTAAGCTTTAGGAGAGGTTATGAGTTGTTTAATTTTAATTTGAATTGTTAAGTTGGTTAAAAGATTTATTTTTCCCCAAAGATCTAATCCACATCGAGGCCATACATAAAGCAAGGAAAAACTAGAAAAATCATACTACTTAATGCAAAAGCTAAATAAATCATCAATCAATTTATAAAGCTAATCACAAAAAATAATAAATGGCCATTGTGGTCGGGCACCACAAGCCCAAAAATATCAAATGTGGGTAGCCGAGCTCTACCCTTATAAAACTCAGATTACAAACAAATTAAATTACAATTAAACAAAGGAATTCATTGTTATTGGATTCTTCAAGCTTTATTCTTCTTTCTCCTTTTCTTTTCTTATTTGGTTCCTTCTTTGGATGGTTGGATGATAGATGCTCCAAGGCTTCATATGGTGCATAAAATAGGATCTTATGACCAATGCATCTAATCCCCATAACAAATCATTCTAAAATCCTAATTATACAAATTTTTACATGAAAAGGCAAAGAAAAAATCTAACAAAAACTTGCAAAATAAAGATTAGCTAAAACACACCACACAAATCCCAAGCATGTATATTGGACTTATCACCCAACACATGGGTGACTAAGTCAATCTGGCCTATGGATTATGCTTAGGGATATAAAGCATCTGCAAGCAAAAACATTTATATTTTTATTATGATAGCACCCCTTAAGCACTATCCCCTGCAAAAAAGAATAGTTAGACTAAGAATGTCCTACCATTTATTCTACGGGCATACACCCTAAAATCCAGTATAAAACATATATCAAAAAATGCAACATTACATCAAACCATGCACGGACTTAACCTAAGTCTAGAAGTGGTGAATTAGGCTAATGTGTGTGCTTTGAAGGTTTCTGTGGAATGCTTAATTATGGCTTTAGGTTCAAATTTTCTAAGTGTGAAGGACATGTTCAAGTTAGAGGAAGGTTTCATTTAAGTTGTTTAAGTGTTTTGGGTTGATTTTATTTCAAGTTTTAATTTGGTTTAAGTGAAACCTACAATTAATTACTAGGTCATGAAGAGAGGGAAAGAGAAGAGAACTTCCCTTTCCTTCCCAAACCTTAAGTAATTCTCTAAAGTGGGTTCATATTTTAGTTTCATTTAGGTGAATGTTTTGATTACATCTTTTAATCAATCCTAAGCTTAGATAAACCCTAAACAAATCTATTCAAAGAGAAATGCATTTTAAGATTAAATAAAATGAATCAAAATTCACATAACATGCATTACTTCATCTCTTTCCCAACATATATATATATATATAACATGAATATGGATGGACCCTAAGCATATTTATACATGCAAATGAGAGTAGTTAACACACTTTATGATGCATGCTAAGTAATCCATTTATGAAAATTTAGAAGTTGAATATGCATGATTTTCTTAAGTAGAAAAGGTTTTCCTTATCCAAAATTTCACATACATACATGAAAGTAAGAAAGGCATAAGTGAGTACATTGCCATTGTTAACCAGAGGTGTAAGGTACAAGACCTACTTAGGGCTATTTAAAGCCTCACAACCTTGGGGTTGTCCAAACTAATATACCACTTTCCTTAAATACAAACATGCATACAAAAGAAATGAAATAGAAAAGGAAGTTGCAAAAGTTATTTAATAGATTTATTCTGTTTATGTAATTTATGTATGCAAGTGTAGGTAACCCTTCTTAGATGGTAGCATATGGATGAATATGTCATGAAATTAGGTGAGCATTAGGTCCTTTTTGAATGAACCTTATATCTCACCAAATTCCTATTCAAAACTATACCAACATAGGAGAGAAAGGAAACTATACTAAGCATACTTTATAATATTTCACATGCAAGCTTATAATTAAAGTATAAGTAGCATACTTTCAGATTTCATATTTAATTTATATTTTTTGAAAATAATTTGGATTTAGTAGTGATAATAGCCACTCATATTTTATTTTAGCCAACACATGCACATTTGACATAAAGTAAACAATTTCATTTTAAAATTTGAAACATGAAATAATGAATGCATGAAATCACATGGCATACAACTTAACATGTTGGGGAAAGATTCAAAGTAATGAAAGCATGTAAACAAACTCACTTCATTTAAATCCTAAAGACATACTTATAGAATAAGGAAAAAGTAGAATAAATCAAAGTGAATTTCAAAGTAATTTTTGTTTAGTTTGAAGTTTGATTTAATTTTGAAAAGGTGAGATGAGTTTACTATTCCTCACATATTCCCACATGTGTTTTATATTTTTGTTTAATTTTCAAATAATTAAATACATTTTTATGTCTTGATTAGGTGAAGGTATGAATTAAGTAACTTAATTAATCCTTACCTAGACCACCTTAGAAGAATTAACTAAATAATTATGAGCCAATAAGATGACATAAAACCCACAAACAATTTAAATTTGCAATACACCTAATAATGAAAAGGCCTAATGCAATTTGGCTCACAATTAAAAGTTAATTAAGGTAAAGGGGTTAACTTAAGTAATTTCTATACACCCTTTCATACTAATGAATGGGGTTTTAATTTTCTTAATTGAACTTAGGCTATTAAAAACCTAATCATCTACCCAAGTTAGATTAATAAAATTATGGAAGTTTTTAGAATTTTTAGAAAATTGATTAAGGGGATAATTAATGAATTATCCCTTAATTAAGAGGAGATTAAGGAGAGAAGAGGTGGTTTAAATTATTCCATAAACCTCCTACTTACTTGATCTAACCTAAATCAACCCTAATAAAGGGTAAAACCACTGATTATTCCCTAATTATGCTTAATTACATGAAAAGCATAATTAAGGAAACCACATGAAATTATTCTAATCAATCCTTCAATAAATCCCAAGAAAATTAGGGGAGACCAAGGTCATCCCCTAAAACTTACCCAAGAAATTTTGGATTAATCAAAGGCCTAATCAAAGAGTAATTATTAAAATACACTTTATAATAAAACCCAAATTCAGAGAAAATCATAATTTAAAACACATCAAAATTAATTTTAAAATGTTATAGGTTTAATTATCTATCCAACGGATTTTATTTCATAGTTTTTTTGAATTTTCTATGAAGAGCTATGCATTTTTGAAGATCCATGGATTAATCAGAAATTAATTAAGTTTAATTAACCCTAAGTAATCCCTAGCTCATGGTGCGACATGTGTCGGTGGTCGCACTTTACATGCATCACGCTGTGAGGGGGTAACTTAAATGTCACATCCCAAATGGTGGTGGTAGCGAACGCGCTTATATTTTATGCCGTTCGATCAAAGATCGGGCGACTAAGGATTCACCCAGAGTTTATAAAGGATAAACAGTTAACTAAGCGTGCTAAATAATCTCATCTGTCCATCTAAAATGCTCGGATGGACGGTTGAGTTGAGCCAAGTTCTTCCCCTTGATCAACACAGATCATCCATGATCAAGGGGAAGATCCAAGCTCGATCTAGCATTCAATCAAACCAACATTAACCCACACCATTTAGAGACGGAGCGATAAATCCAATGATCAAAATTTGATGAGGTGAAAATTTCTTTCACAAAGCTCCACACCACATTGAGTTTAGTGATCGAAAAATTCCATACCTCACCAACGCTCATGATCAATGTGGTAGCTTCATTTAGTGGAAATGAAGCCCTGTTGAAATTCTTAGGCCTTGGGATTGAGTTGCTTGCTCTATGGACCAACACCACTCTTGAAGATCATTATGGATTTAATTCAATTGCTCCTCTCTTTGCTATAGGAACTCAAATGGAAGCTTGACTGAGCTTGAATTGGTCCTTAGAAGAAGTGTGTAGGAGGAATTGGGAGGCAATCAAGTGTAAAAGAAGTTGGCAATTCATGCTACCTCCCCTATTTTTCACTATTCAAAAGCCGAGAAGAAGAAACTGGGAAGAGCTCTAGGAGGCTTAGGATCAAACCCTAATGGACTCTGGCTTCCTATTCTTCAATCGACCTTGAGTGTGTGAAAATAGAAGTGAATTAGGAGGAGTATATCTCCCCCTTGAAGGATCGGATGGTCAGTAATGGTCTTGCTATTTCGATCCAATTGATGAGATTAGAAGGCTTATTTGATCTATTTTGAGTGTGCACATGGTCGGTTTGATCCAAGGAATGGATTGCCAACTTCCCATGTGTTGAATTTGAGCTTAAGAGGGAGTTTTAAATCACAATTTTAAGCTAGGGGTTGGGTTTGGTCTAAGGACGAATGGCCTGACCCAAACCCATTGGGTTGGGTGCACCTCTCATCACTAAGTCCCCTTGAGCTTTTAGGAAAGCCTCAAGTGATTGTGAAGAGGGTATGACCAAATTACCCATGGGTTAGGCCAAAATTTTTTTTAGGACAAAAGTAGATTGAACCTGACCTAAGGGCAACTACGGAGTGAGTATCGACACGAGGATTTATCTCAACACATGTAGTTAGGGAATACCTATAAGGAGTTCTGTTAACACTGGCCTAAAGGTAGGATGCCTGCTTGGGAAAAGGGGGCCCCTTGGGGGCTTAAATTCCTAATCCACAAGCTAATTAATTTTTGTTTATTTATTTTAGTTTCTTTGTTTATCATTGACCCTATTAGTTTGTGAGGGATCAAACTGAGAAAGAGCTTATATTGGCGTAGACCTATCTCAGATTTACTGAACCAAGGGAGAATTTGCGCATCCGTTAAACAAATTTTCTAACCACAGGGGTGGCTACTAGGAAAGGGGAACTGTGCAATCCAAAAGTAACCTGGGTAATGTTTAAATTGGATCACAAAGGACTTGATCCAAATAGAGTGCCCACAAGGGATGGGGGTAGTAAGGGCTTAATCCAACACCCTGGAGAAGATGACATGGCTAGTCATAAATCTAATAAGTATTCAGTGTCCAACTCAAGGAGAAATCTCGGGGACTCATATCTGCCAAGAGTGGTGTACACACTAAGTGATCGTTGTCAGCATAGCGAACATCAACCAACCTAAGGTGCTTGTCAGTTTGTAATAATCACCATAGGAAGAAACTTAGGGTACTCGCATCTTTCTATAGCAGAACTGACTGTTGGGATAGTCTATCTTCGACTCGAAAGGTGCTATCTGACCTAGGGTGACTTTTGAGTGAATGCCACTAGGGGACTTATATCAGCTCAAAAGTAATCAAGAGGAAAGGAGCCTCTAGGGGACTTATCCTAAGCCCATTAATTGGAAGCATCAAGTATTCCCCTTTATAATTAATAAGCTGATAAGATCCTCCTTGGTAGGCCTAATCTATGACATAGGGGCCTTCCCAAGTGGGTTCAAACTTGCCTCCCATCTTTCGATGGGAAATAATTGGTCTCCTTAGGACTAACACAAGTTCTGCTACTCAGAAAGACCTAGGAAGGACCAACTTGTTGTGAGCTTGAATCATTTTGGCCTTGTACAACTCAAGGAATTTGCATGCCCGTAGGCGACTCTCCTCCAAACCTTTGAGCTCTTTTAAATGCAACTTTGCATTCTGCTCTGTAGTGATTTTTTTACCCAATGCTATCCTTAGTGATGGGAGTTGAACTTCTAAAGGAAGAATGGCTTTGGACTCATACATTAAGGAAAATGGGGTATACTGAATTAGAGTTTTTAGGTATTGTAGCCTTCAACCAACCTCATTCCACCGCCATTTATTATCTTCAAGAGTTTTCTTCAGTATCTGGATGAGAGTTTTGTTGAATGCTTCTACTAAACCATTAGCTCTGGGGTAGTAGATGGTGGAGTATCTCCAATCTATACCATGTCTTCTAGCGAAGCTGTTGATCTTTGTGCTTTTGACCATTATCGAATATAATTCATCGAGGCACCCCAAACCTATATATGATATGTTTTATTAAAAACTAAAGCACATGGTGAGTTGTGACATCTTTAAGTGGGATGGCTTCCGCCGACTTGGAAAAGTAGTTGGTAGCAGCTAAGATGAATCGATGACCCTTGAAAGTAGGAGGATCGATCGAACCTACAATGTTGGTACCTCAACACTCAAATGGCCATGAAGCCAATGTAGGATGTAGAATGTTGGGTGGTTGGTGGAGGACCACACCATGTACCTGACACTGATACCACCTCCTAGCTACATCCATCCAGTCTGTAATCGTAGAAGGCCAGTAGTATCCAAGTCTTTTAATCTTCATCTTCATCTTCGGACCAGATTGATGTGCTCCACATAGACCAAAATGTACATTAGTCATAATGCCATTGGCTTTGTGTTAGTCTAAATAACATAACCACATTTGGTCAAAGGACCATCGGTATAAGGTGCCATCAATAACAGCGTAGGAAAGAGCTCTCTTTTTTACCTGATGGGCTTGTGATTTATCTTGAGGTAGTTTTCTAGTGTTCAAGTAATCTATGAATGGTTGCCTCCAATCTAGCTCCTTGTCCATTTTGGCAATGGTAACCTCCCCTTCAAAAGAAAGTCTCTCGATGAGTTCAGCATTAATAAGGGATAGAACCTGTCTATTTTGGACCCTTATTGAAATGGACATATCTTCCGGACATGCCAGATCTTTGGCAAGTTTTCCCAAACCATCTGTTACTACATTCTCTGCTCGGGGAACCTTGTAGATGGTGACTTCGGGAATTTAGGCCAACAACTTCATGGTATACTTAAAGTAATGATGAAGCTTGGGTTTGAGAACCTGGTAGGACCCACCAATCTAGTTGATGACCAATAGAGAATTCCCAAAGATGTTGATGCTCTTGACATTGATAGTGATGGCTAACTCCAAATCAATAATGAAAGCCTCATACTCGACTTCATTGTAGGTGCAGGGGTTGGAAAGATAGTATGATAATCTCATCACATCATGGTTTGGAGTTAGAAGAACTATTCCTACCCCTACTTTTCTTGGGAATAGATCATGGTGCTTCACCTTTAAGAAAAGAAGTAGCACCATCAAAATATATCTCCGATCGGTGGTTGTCAGCCTCCCCTAACTTCATGATTTGTTCATCGGGGAGATCGTCACTAAGCAGAGAATCAACAAGAGGTGGGTATGCTGCTAAGAAATCTGCTAGTGTCTGTTCTTTTATCGCACAGAGGGGCACAAATGTGATATCAAACTGTGAGAGTATCATGGAACAGTGAGCCAAATGTCTGGAAAGTGTTGGCCATGTCATGAGGTACTACAGTGGATTGGTTCAAGAGATTAAGTTCACCTTATGAGAAAACATGTAGTGTCATAGCTTTTGAGATGCAAAGATCAAAGCTAGGAAATATTTCTCAATAGGTGGATAGTTTTCTTTAGCAGGGATCAGATGATGGCTAAGGTAGTAGAGTGCGCTCTCCTTCCCTTTGTCATTGGCTTGGGCCAATAGAGTACTGAGAGAGTTGTCCAATGTAGCAGTATAAAGGATCAGTGACTTGCCTGGGATAGGGGCTGCTAGAACTTCACCAAGTACTCTTTGATGTCTTTGAAGGCATGCTAGCACTTATCATCCCACTTGAACTTGGCATCCTTTTTGACAAGTGTTGATAATGGCTTGCATCTCTCTAATAGGTTTGAGATAAAGCATCTTAGATATGCTAGCCATCATTGAAAGGATCTGAGTTCAGTTATACTCTTAGGAGGTTGCATTTCTAAGATAGCTTTAATCTTTTTAGGATCTATTTCTATTCCTCGATGTTGAACAACAAACCCAAGAAATTTTCCTGAAGCAACTTCAAATGAACACTTCAGGGGATTCATCTTGAGGTTATGTTCTTTTAACTGCTCGAAAACTACTCTGAAGTCAAAGAGATGCTCTTCCTTTTCTAAACTCTTGATTACTAAATCATCAACATAGCACTCAACCTGATGATGGATGAGCTCATTGAAGATCTGAGTCATGTCCCATTGCTATGTAGCACTAGCATTTTTAAGGTCAAAAGGCATAACCCTATAACAGAAGATTATGATTAGGGTTCAAAAAGTAGTGTTCTTTCATCTTCGTGAGACATCTTGATTTGGTGCATGACCCATCCATGAAAGAGAAGACTACATGAGATGAGCATGTCCACCATTAATTAATCGTATAAGGAGAGGAAACTCATCCTTAGGACATGCCTTATTTAAGTCCCTAAAATTGACGCAAATGTGAATTTTACCATTTTTCTTAACTAGGATGACACTAGATAACTGGGTAGGATATTTTTCTTCCCTGATGAAACCATCATCGATCAATTTCTTGACTTCAGAAATGACCTGTTGTTCAACTTCTAATCGCATGCGTCTAGGTGCTTGCTTAATAGGGATAACGTTAAGATCTATTGCTAGCTTGTGGACTGCTACATCAAGAGATAATCTAGGCATTTCCTCATAACTTCATGCGAAGCAGTCTTTAAACTCAGTCAATAGCCTAACTAAGTCATTGGTTTCTTCTTCATTTAGCAATGAACTGATGTATATCGGGCAAAGATTTTCTTCTATCGCAAGGTTGATTTCATTAAGCTTGTCGATTATTAAATGAATCTCCTCTTCAAATTCTAGCGGTGCCTCTTAGATTTGGAGATCATCTATATCATCTGAAGTTCTAAACACACACTCTCATAAGAGTTGGGGATGTGTGAGAAGAACCTATTAGACTCCAAATGATTGGTAGCAACTAGGCAATAATCTTCATCATCGACCGGACCCACTAGGCCAAATCCTAGTCCTAATCTTGGTTGTGCTTCCCTGCCTGTATTGTTCCAAAGCTTTTTGAAGTATTGACCTATGCTTGGACCAAGTGTGAGGAACTAAACCTTACTGTATAAGATTTTGAACACAAGGAGAGTAAAAGACAAAAGGTAATTTCATTAATTCTTTAAAAGTATCTTCCTCAAGTCCTACATCGAGCTATGGACTTCAGGATGATGAATCCAAAAAGAACCTTTTCTGCTTCATGTCACTGGAAGACTTAGGGACTTCCTTAACTACTAAACCTTCAACTTTATGAGATGTAAGTGAGGTTAGAGCTATGGTTCCCGACTACTGCCTAATAGTTTCACAAAAATTAGATTCAAATACTTTGCTTTTCTTGGAGGCGTGGTCTTTGTCTCTGGCTAGATCAAAAGTCACCTCCAATGGAACCCGTTAAGAGGGGTTGGCTAGTATACTACTCACATTATATTCATCCTCTGAGTTGGATTCCAAGTCTATGTGAATAGTAAGGGTACTCTTATGAACTGGAACACGACCTCTAATGGCTGAAGGCCAACTAGGGGGTCTCCCACCTCTAAGCGCCTCTTTACTCACCTGCTTGGTGGAGGTTGAGCCATTCTACCCACATGTCCATATGATGGAATGAACTATGGATGGAATGTGATATAAGGATCCACTTCTTCTTCAATTCCCCTTTCTTGTGTGCTAGGACTTTCCTTTTTTCTTTTAATTTTCTCTTATCTTTTTGTTTGCTTCATTTTCTTTTGGTTTTGCATTTGCATTTGAATTTTTGTCCAAGTTCATGAGAAATGGTGTTTTGTGAAAGATAGTAGGTCACATCCTCATAGATCTCAACCTCTCTAACTGAAAATGGCTTTTCTTCCCTATTGACATGGTACTCAATTCCATCTTTTCTAAACTTGATGCACTGATGAAGGAAGGATGGAACGATCTTGTTATCATGTATCCTAGGCGTACCAAGAAAAGTAGTAAATGAAGTATTCGAATCAATGATGTAGAACTTTACTTGATCTTAGCCGTCGTAGCGTAACCCTATAGAACCTAAAGCCCGATCACCTTGATCATTGAATCCTCTCAACATCATCATATCTCCTCGAGTGTAGAGATGTCGATCTTCAAGTAGGCAAGGGTCTTTAGACACATAATATTTACTAATGCATCTGAATCCATGAGAACCATGGTGAGTTTGAACATGTCCATGTTGACTATAAAGTAAAGGGGACGGTTGTGCTCCAAGTCCCCTAGTAGAAGGTTTTCATCTGTGAAGGTGATCCCTTGGGCTTCTTTTGCATAATGTGCTTCCTCACCTATAGCGGTTAGTTGAACTAAGCATATTTCATGATTAAGGAGAGTCTTGATTAGTGATTCCCTCATCTCTTTAGACAAGATGAGGGCATCATAAATGATTAGCTTAGATGGCAACTTTCTTAGATGATAAAGGATGTTATAGTCCACCTTCGACTGGTCTTCTAGAAGCAGAACTAAGGGTGGAGCATCTTGTGAAAGGGCTTCTCGATCTTCAATACCAATGACTTATTTTCCTCTATTTAGAGGTGCTACCTAGGAGGTAGAACCTTTCTACTACAGAGGTTGACTTTGGTAATCTCTTGAGGTAAGGCGGTGCTAAGTTCTACTTCAAGTTCACCTATAGTTTCTCCTATGGGATTCTCAAAATCAGATGATTCTAAGTCTATCTTAAGAGGTGAACGTAGTATTGAGTTGGAAAGTGCAACTCGAGATCAAGAAGGAAGATTATTATAGTTAATTAGAGTTTGAGAGTTATCGTTAGGAATAAAAGAAGACAACTCATCAGAAGAGACACAGATGTAATTCAAATTAGCTTTATTCTTCAATTTCTTGGAATTATTTTAGGGTGCAAAGTAGAAGTCAAGTAGAGTGAGTGGAGTAAGAGATTTGATGCCCTTATCTGTTGATATAAGAGTTCTACTAGTAGAAGAAATAGAAGAGCTAGCTAAAATGGTAGAAGTAATTGGCGTGGAAGCTGCAACTGAAGGCTAGAGGTTGGACACGGTCGGTGGCTGAGCTAAAGGGCTATCCCGGGCTGACACATGCTGCTGAGCTCCCACTTTCCTAGAGTTGGCACAACTTGCAAAAGTTTCTTAGTGTTGAAGGTATGAGCTGACTCAAGCACCTGTAAGGAAAGCTTCTTGATGTTTTGAATTATTTTCTTAAAGATTTTAGACAAAGAAATGTCCCAACCTTCTTCGATTTTGGTAGGATAACTTGTATCCCCAAGGATTACCCTAATGGAACTAAAAGGTTATTCCACAAGGTATTCCTTTGGGATAATTACAGCATCAGTCTTGAAATTATGTTCAAGCGAGTCCTTGAATGTGAAGCAATCCTCCAAAACGTGGCCTATCATACGGTGGTAGGGAAAAGTTTGGATCATGACTTTTACCTACTCTCCTAGCTCGAGTAGCTAAAATCAAGTTTCTTTAGAGATTCTTAAAGATTTTTGATTACCTCTCCCTCAAAGATTAAGGTTTGTTTAACTAATCTAGAAGAGTAGGTGGACCATAGCTACCTAGTGATGGATATGCATGTCACTGATGTTAGTTGTATATCAGGCAATGGTCAGCCGGCGTGGAGGCTACGGAGGCCGATGGCTACCCTTGGTGGCAAAGGAGGTGGAGGCTACTGAGGTCGTGGTCTCTGGAATGGATCTCTAGATGGTTGCTTTCCCTTATCAACTATTACTACTACTTCAGGTTTCTTCTCATAATCCTTTAGGATTTATGCTTGAACCGATCTAGAAAAGGTAGTTGTTTGGCCTCCTTATTACTAGCCACCTTGTTGAATAGCTTCTCAAATGTCTTGATAGTGAAGCCCTTAAGCATGAAGGTGATCGGCCATGGATATTCTTCAAGAGAATCTTAATGGCATGCTGTTCAGACAGCTGAGGTTCACACTTCATACTTAGGTTACACCATAGGATAATATAATCAACAAGTGACTCACCGGAGTGCTGCTGGGCTATAACAAGATAACTTATATTAACCCTTTTCTAAGCTCCAGCAAATCTCTTGATGAAGAGTTTCTCTAGCTCAACAAATGTATTTATTGAACCATTGGGCATTTCAACATACCAATCAAAAGTGATATCCGCTCGGCTACTAACAAAGAGTCTAAAGAGTAAAGCATCGCTGCTACCTGTGTTGCAATAAATGACCCTGAAGTGAGCTATATGCTACCTCGGGTTCCCATTGCCATCGAAGCTCTTGAAGGAAGGAGGCACGAAACCCTTAGGATACTGGATAGCATCGAATTCCTCTAGGTAGGGTCTACCCTTTGAAACTGATGATCCTCCCCGGGCTTGAGCCAAAGCTTCCTCGACCTCTTGCTCAACCATGGATTTTAGATCATTTTCATGTATGGAGGTACAATCCACTACCTTGCTCAATGGGAAGTAGAGTCTTAATTGGGTCTAAGACATGCACTAGCTCAAGCTGACTGACATCGATTGTACTAGGATGCACTCGAGGGGCTTGTTTCTGAAGCACTGACACTACTACTAACAAGCCCTATAACTGTTGTGCCATCCTATCAATCTGCTCATCTTTCTACCTTAACTCCTATCAGAGATGATGGGCTAATTTTGTGGTGTCTCTTTGATCAATCTCATCATCTTCCATGGCCTGTTGATCCCTAAGAAGAGATCATCTAGTATCAACCATGCATATCCTAGCTGAATCCCCCATTAAGTCATCTTTATTGGGATCGAAGCTAACTCTCTCTTCATCAAACCAATCAAACCCTAAGATCTCCTTCTTCTCTATAACATAGTGTTAAACCATTCTCCATGATCTAACTCAACAGGTACAAATAGTTTGGGCTCACCAGTGTGATTGCTATCATGCACTGAGAGACACCGGACCTCACCTGTAATTGGGAGTCAATCCTGTATAGACTGTACTCACTAGAAGAATACTCCTAACTGATATTGGATGTAATAAGGGTAACAATCCTAGGATGATCCTCTTCTACTGCTGTAATTGAATTGTCATCTATAATATCTGTGATAGCTATCACCATTTTTGCATCCGGTTGTATGGGAGAAATTGGTGAAGGAATAACCATGATGCTCCATGGTCGCCACTCCTTCCGCACCACCACTGGGGCAGAAGGTCGAGCAGGAGAGCTCAGCCCTATGATAATGGGTAGTGTAGGAGGGGTAGAATTCATTGGCCATAGCCGTATCACCAATGAGGTACATTTTTTCCCCAGATGCGGCCTTCATGGCCTTAGATGGAATGGGAGATGTTGAAACCTACACCTGATGGGATGAGGGTAGAGTGGTGAGGTGGAGACTCCACCACTGCACAAGAGCTACCCTCCTGTGGTGGCTAGTCCCCATGAGAAGAATACTATCAGTATGGTCAGCATTGGTAGTGCATTGAGCTAGAAAATTAACCAAAGCAGAAGCGGCTGACTAACGGCTGAACCTCCATTTCTCTCTGCTAGTAATGTGTGATGTATGAGCCTCACGGGCCCTCTCTCAATGAATCTGCCTCTCTACACTGTAGGGGATAATAGATCAAAGGTTGAACTAAGTAACAGACTCTGAGTGTCCGTATGCTCTACCTACCTGGCATAGAATAGAACGGAGGCTGGCGTATGACCTTCTACTTCAAGAAACTGCTGGCTGCAAGTGCACCACTGGAGGAGGTGATGAACGGATCCTCCTGGCATCTTCTCTATCTAATCTTGAGAGAGGATGAAATTGGTTTTTTGTAACCAGTGGTGAAGTGATCATGGGAGACTCATCCATGGCTAATTGAGCTGCTTCCTCTAGCTCTCTGGCTATCCGAGTGTGGAACCATTTGACCATATGGTTTATGTTCTGATACTGGGTACGGGTAGGACGGGAAGAGTGTGAGCTAGACCCATACTCAAATGTTGGGGAGGCAAGCCATAAAACTAGGGGAGCCTCACCCCTGTAGGGTACAAATGGTAGGGTGCTAGCCTGCACTAGGGAAATAGGGGAAACTCTAGGATGAACAGCAACTGGAATCGATACTACCGATATTGCTAGAACTGTAATAGTTGAAGTCCATGGTACTACCATAGATTTCCTCTTCAAAGAGGAGACATCAAAATTAGATGGTAAATCTATCTTAATGATTGGCTTCTGCCCGGTCACCTTCTTCTTGTTGATGTGTGGGGAATGCCCTCACAAGTGATCCTGGCCCCCTCAAATCCCTCGCCAAAGTGGATCAAGTGGGTACAATCCAAATGAGGGAAGTCAGCCTAGTCTAAAGCTAGATCCATACTGTGAGAGAAGGTAAAGATAAAATTATGAGAACTAGCCATTTGCACAACTATAGTAAACTGAAACTGAACTGCACTGCACTAATTAAAAAGAATCTGCAATGAGAAATGAACATGTATCAATTTTCTATCTCCATAAATTTTGAATTTCGAATTTTGAAAATTTGAACCCACATCCAACAACTTGGAAGTGTTAAGTAGGGTTCAAATAGATTTGAACAGATTGATTGAAAGAGGAATTTGAATATGAATCCAAACTTCAACAAATTTAGGTATGTTGAAATATGGATTCAAAATTTTTGATAGGATGCTTCCATAGGTTCATTTATGTTTTGAATTTGAATTTTGAGATTTTGAGGACCCTTTCCTTTAAAAAAATTTGGGTATGTTAAAGTAAGGGACAAAATGATTTTGTTTGTGTTCAATTATTTTGGAAAAATTTAGAATTCTTACTTAGCAAATTTAAGTATGCTTAGTGAAGAATCTAAGTGTGTTTTGTTTAATTTTTGAAAATAGGATTCTTAGCAAATTTAACTATGCTAAGAAAATCCTAAGTGTATCATTTTTTTGGAAATTTTTTTATTTTTAAAAAAGGGTAGCAAATTTGTTATGCTAAGGGAATCCTAAGTGTTTTGTTTTGTTTTTGAAGTGTTTTGAAAGTGGAGATTTAACTTTAGTAAATTTGGTATGCTAAAGATGAAGTCCCACTTGGTTTTATGAAATGGAAACTTCACTTAGCAAATTTGAGTATGTTAAATGAAATTCCAAATGGTGTGTTTAAATTTTTGATTTAATTTTTGATTTTGAAAAATGGAAACATCTCTTTAGAAAATTTGGTATGCTAAGAGAAGAAGTTCCAAAAGGTGTTTGAAATTTTTGATTTTTTGATTTGGAAGCTTTACTTAAGAAATTTAGGTATGTTAAATAAAGTTCAAAATTTTGTTTGAAAATTTTGAGATATGATTGTAGATTTTGATTTTGGATTTGGAAACTTTACTTAGCAAATTTGATTATGCTAAATGAAATTAAAATGTGTTTTGAAAATTTTAGGATTTGGAGACTTCACTTAACAAATTTGGGTATGTTAAGGGAGGTTCCAAATGTGTTTAGCAAATTTTGAAATATGATTGTTGATTTTGATTTTCAATTTGGAAACTTTACTTAGCAAATTTGATTATGCTAAGTGAGGTTCTAAATGTATGTTTGAAATTTTTTTGAAATATGATTGTTGATTTTGATTTTGGATTTGAAAACTTCTGTTAGCAAATTTGATTATGCTATGTGAGGTTCCAAATGTATGTTTGAAATTTTTTTAAAATATGATTGTCGATTTTGATTTTTGATTTGGAAACTTCACATAGCAAATTTGATTATGTTAAGTGAAATTCCAAATGTGTTTTGAATTTTTTTTTGAAATATGGTTGTTTATTTTGATTTTGGATTTGGGAACTTTACTTAGCAAATTTGATTATGATAAATGAAATTCCAAATGTGTTTTGAAAATTTTTTGAAATATGATTGTTGATTGTATATTTTGGATTTGGAAACTTTACTTAGAAAATTTTATTATGCTAAATGAAATTCCAAATGTGGTTTGAAAATTTTTTGAATTATGATTATTGATTTTTGATTTTGGATTTGGAAACTTTACTTATCAAATTTGATTATGCTAAATGAAATTCCAAATGTGTTTTGAAATTTTTTTAAAATATGATTATTGATTTTGATTTTGGATTTGAAAACTTTATTTAGAAATTGATTATGCTAAAGTGAGGTTGCAAAATGTATTTAGAAAATTTTGGATTTAGAATTTGGAGACTTCACTTAATAAATTTGGGTATGTTAAATGAAGCTCCAAATATTGTTTGAAATTTTTTTTAAAGTATGATTGTTGATTTTAATGTTTTGAAAAGTGGGCCTCCATTCAACAAATTTAGGTATGTAGAATGGAGATCAATTTTTATTTTTGAAGTATGAAATTTTTGTGTGTGATTGTTTCTTTCCTTTTGTTTCCTTTTTTTTTTTTTTGAAAAGGGAGGAGTTCCAACTTAAAACATATGTGGGATATGTTTAAGTGCGATTTCCTAAATGATATTTTATTTTTAGTTTGGAATGAAATCTTCACTTAATAAATTCGAGTATATTAAATGAAGGTATTCATGTATGCTTTTTTGTTTGAAAATTATAATTTTGTTTACAAATGAACTTTCCATTCAATAAGTGTGAATGTATTGAAATAGAAAGATTCATGTGTGCTTTTGAAAACTTTATGATTATGATTTTATGAAAAAAATGATTGTTCATTTTTGTTTTGAAAATGAAATCTTCATTAAAGTGAATTGAAAAAGATGTTCATTTGTGTTTTGGAACATGTAACAATTATGTGAATTGTTGAATGAGGGTGAAGAAATTTTGTGGAAAATATTTTATTAAGTGCATTTTGGAAAGGTGCTTTTAAAAGGTAAAGTTCTTTATGGAAGATTTATTATTTTAGGATGAACCTTTGCTTATCATGAAAATGATAAGGAAGAAGTCTTAAAGATGTTTTCTTTTTATTTATTTAGATCTTCTTCATTTTACCCATTAGAGGACCCAACGGGGGTTTGTAGGCCAACAAGGAATGCGATCCTAAAACCTAAAGATGTTGGCTAACTTAACTCAAGAATGAAATGAGCTAAGTGCAAATGAAAAGAAGGATAATCTTGGATTCATACCAAATTACAAACCCACTATCGATACTCAAAGATAATAATCATTTACCAAAGATGGAGAGAGAAACCATCCCTAGCGGAGTTGCCATAAAAATCTATGGTGAATAAATTCATATAGGGAGTCACCTACAAATCTGTAGGGAGAAATAAAAGAAGACACCTATAAAAATTCATCTTGGTAAGACACCATGCAAATCCATAGATGTAATTATTCAGGTGATTAGGTACCTCATCAAGGAAATAGTGTACCATCTCGAAAGACAGAAAGCACTACCCTTTAATGGAACTAATCACCATAATAAGGACTCCTAAGGATGATGGGTCTGCATATGTACCAGAGATTCTTCTGACTTTACATGGAAAAGTAAAGCAGGGTTTATTTTAAACCAAGTTCATTAAGTTTCCTACAGGGACAAGCCCCCATAGTTAATTACATCTTAAAGGACAGGATCCCTTAGGAAAACTCTCGATTAAGGTAAATGATCGTTGTGTTTGAAGATTCCAATAGGAAAGGACTATCAATCGATTGGTTTATGTTTGAAAATCAAAATGGGATTGATCAAAAGAGGGATTTATTATCGAAGCCATAATGAAAGATAAGTAGGAGATGCCCATGATGCTAGGAAACCTAGTGAGCATCGCAGACTATCCTATAGTTGGGCTTTACATTTTTGAAATTTATTTAGTTTGTTTAAGTTGAATTTTTCATTAGAATTTTAGGACTTAAGATTCCTTAACACAAGATTAAGGAAATTCCTAGGAAGTGAGAAATTATGCTTATGGCCCATAAAGGGGAGAAGCAACCTCAGAACCTAAATCTAGGGAGCTGAGGGCCGAAGAACAACCTAAATCTAAGGTGAAAAATGGGTAATTGGTTTGCCTCCACAAGAGATGACAAACCACCCGATGGCTTGGACTTACAACTACCTGGGGGTGGCCGCCAACTAACTCCTCCTACAATTTTAAATTCATGCAAGCAAGTCTTTATGCTTATGTAAGATAGCAAGGTTGTTATTACTTAGAAAGTGACTATGTCCTTAAACTCACTCCCTGAAGGGACTATATCATGTAAAGGGACATGCTTCAAATGACCTAAATCTAATGCAATTCAAATTTTCTTTTATTTTTATTTTGGACAAATATTTTGACTCAGGCTAATAGGATTTTTATGACTAATGCATGAGAAAGAATATTATTGGCCAAAATCAGTGAGAAGGGAGGATGTGAGTTTCCACCACGGCTCTCAAAGGTCAAGTCGAGTTCTCTGGAAAAAGTGGAAGCCCTCCAATCAAGAGTGAAATAAGATGCATTTGTGCATGATATTATAAAGAAATGCTCATCCAGCTACGGGGTTGCTAATTCTTTTATCTTGATTTTAAACCTAAGTTTTAGGTGAGGTTATGAGTTGTTTAATTTTAATTTGAATTGTTAAGTTGGGTAAAAGATTTTTTTTCCCTAAAGAGCCTAATCCACATCTAGGCCATACATAAAGCAAGGAAGAAACTAAGAAAATCATGCCACTTAATATAAAAAGTTAAACAAATCATCAATCAATTTATAAAGCTAATCGTAAAAAGAATAAATGGTCATTGTGGTCGGGCACCACCGCACAAACCTAAAATATAAAATATGGGTAACCGAGCTCTACCCTTATACAACCTAGATTACAAATGAATTAAATTAAAATTAAGCAAAGGAATTCATTATTATGGGGGTCTTCAAGCTTTGTTCTTCTTTATTTTTCTTCTTCTTCTTCTCTTTTCTTCTTTGGTTCCTTCTTTGATGGTTGGATGGTAGATGATCTAAGGATTCATATGGTGCATAAGATAAGATCTTATGACCAATGCTCATCCTAATCCTCATAACAAATCATTCTATGATCCTAATTATATAAATTTCTACATGAAAAGGGAAAAGTGGAAATCTAACTAACACTTGGAAAATAAAGATTAGCTAAAACACACCACACAAATCCCAAGCATGTAAATTATACTTATTATCCAACACATGGGTGACTAAGTCCACCTAGCCTATGGATTATGCTTAAGGGCATAAAGCATCTGCAAGCAAAAGCATTTATATTTTTGTTTATGATAGAACTCCTTAAACACAATCCCAGAAAAGAATAGTTAAACTAAGAGCGTCCTACCATTCATTCTATGAGCACCCAACATCCATTCTAAAACATATATCACAAAATAAAACATAACAACAAATAATGCACCACTTAACCTAAGGCTAGAAGTGGTGACTTAGGCTAATGTGTGTGCTTCGAAGGTTTGTGTGGTATGCTTAGCTATGGCTTTAGGTTCAAATTTTCTAAGTGTGAAGGACATGTTCAACTTAGAGGATGGTTTGATCTAAGTTGTTTAAGTATTTTGGGTTGACTGTATTTCATTTTTTAATTTGGTTTAAGTGAAACATATAATTAATTACAAAGTTATGAAGAGAGGGAAAGAGAAGAGAACTTCTCTTTCCTTCCTTAAGTAATTTTCTAAAGTGTGTTCATATTTTAGTTTCATTTAGGTGAATGTTTTGATTACATCTTTAATCAATCCTATGTTTAGATAAACCCAAAACAAACCTATTCAAAGAAAGGCATTTTAAGATTAAATAAAATGAATCAAAATTCACATAACACATCATCTCTTTCATCATTTTCATACTATATATATATATATATATATATATATATATACATATATATATATATATATATATATATATATATAACATGCATATGGATGGACCCTAAGCATATCTATACATGTAAATGAGAGTAGTTAACACACTTTATGATGCATGCTAGGTAATCTATTTAAGAAAAATTAGAAGTTGAATATGCATGATTTTTCTTAAGAAAAAAGGTTTTCCTTATCCAAAATTTCACATACATACATGAAAGTAAGAAAGGCATAAGTGAGTAAAGTGCCATTGTTAACCAAAGGTGTAAGGTAGAAGACCTACTTAAAGCCTCACAACCTCGAGGTTGTCTAGACTAATATACCACTTTCCATAAATACAAACATGCATGTAAAAGAAATGAAATAGAAAAGGAAGATGCAAAAGTTGTTTAATAGATTTGTTTTGTTTATGCATTTTATGTTTGTAAGTGTAGGTAACCCTTCTTAGATGGTAGCATAGGGATGAATAAGATATGAAATTAGGTGAGCATTAGGTCCTTTTCAAATGAACCTTATATCTCACCAAATTCCTATTCAAAATATACCAACATAGGAGAAAAAGGAAACCTATACTAAGCATACCTTTATAATATTTCACATGGAAGCTTATAATTAAAGTATAAGTAGCATACTTTCAGATTTTATATTTCATTTATAAGTTTTGAAAATAATTTGGATTTAGTAGTGATAATGGCTACACATATTTTATTTTAGCCAACACATGCACATTTGACATAAAGTAAACAATTTCATTTTAAAATTTGAAACATGAAATTATGAATGATGAAATCACATGGCATACAACTTAATGTGGAAAGATTCAAAGTAATGAAAGCATGTAAACAAACTCACTTCACTTAAATCTAAAGACATTCTTAGAATAAGAAAATTTAGAATAAATCTACATGAATTTCGAAGTGATTTTTGTTTTGTTTGAAGTTTGATTTAATTTTGAAAAGGTGAGATGAGTTTACTGTTCCTAACTCATTCCCACATTGTTTTATATTTTTGTTTAATTATTAAATAATTAGATCCATTTTTATGCATTGATTAGGTTAAGGTATGAATTAAGTAACTTAATTAACAATTACCTACACCACCTTAGAAGAATTAACTAAATAATTATGGCTACTGAGATGACATAAAATCCACAAGGAATTTAAATTTGCAATGCACCTAATAATGAAAAGGCCTAATGCTATTTGGCTCATAATTAAAAGTTGATTATGCTAAGGGGGTTAGCTTAAGTAATTTTAAAACACCATTTCATACTTATGAATTGTGTTTTGATTTCCTTAATTGAACATAGGCTATTAAACACCTAAGCATCTTCCCAAGGTAGATTAAGGGGATAATTATATGAGAAGATTAAGGAGAGAAGAGAGGGTTTAGGGAATAGCTTAAGGAAATGCTCCAAAATTATTCCATAAACCTCTTACTTACTGGATCTAACCTTAATCAACCCTAATCAAAGGGTAAAACCACTGATCATACCTTAATTATGCTTAATTACATGAGAAGGGTAATTAAAGAAACCACATGCAATTACTCTAATCAAGCCTTCAATAAATCCCAAGAAAATTAGGGGAGACAGAGGTCATTTCCTAAAACTTACCCAAGAAATTTTGGATTAATCAGAGGTCTAACCAAAGAGTAATTAGTAAAATACACTTTATAATAAAACCTAAATTCAGAAAAAATCATAATTTAAAACTCATCAAAATTAATTTTAAAATGTTATAGGTTTAATTATCTATCCAAAGGATTTTATGTCAAATTTTTTCTGAATTTCCTATGAAGAGCTATGCATTTTGGAAGATCCATGGATTTATCCGAAATTAATTATGCATTTTTAATTAACCCTAAATAATCCCTAGCTCACGGTGCAACGCTTTTGGCAGTCAGTGCACTTTACACGCATCATGCCATGAGGGGGTAACTTAAATGTCACATCCCAAATGGCGGTGGTAGCGAACGCGCTTATATTCTATGTCGTTCGATCAAAGATCGAGCGACTAAGAATTCACCCGCAAGTTTATAAAGGATAAATAGTTAACTAAAAATGCTAAACAATCTCAATTGTCCATCTAAAATGCGTAGATGGACGGTTGAGATGAGCCAAGTTCTTCCCATTAATCAATAGAGACCATCCATGATCAAGAGGAAGATCCAAGCTCGATCTAGCATTGAATTAAACCAACATTAACCCACAACATCTAGAGATAGAGAGAAGAAAATCCAATCAAAATTCGATGAGGTGAAAATTTCTTTCACAAAGCTCCACACCACATTGAGTTTAGTGATCAAAAAATTCCATACCTCACCGGAGGTGATCACTAGCGCTCGAGATCGATGAGGTAGCTTCATCTAGTGGAGATGAAGCCCTGTTGAAATTCCTAGGCCTTGGGATTGAGTGGCTTGCTCTATAGACCAACACCACTTGAAGATCATTATGACTTTAATCTGATTGCTCCTCTCCTTGCTATGGGAATTCCAATGGAAGCTTGAGTGAGCTCGATTGGTCCTTAGAGAAGTGTGTGGAGGAATTGGGACTAAGTGTAAAAGAAGTTGGCAATTCACTATACCTACCCTATTTTTCACTATTCAAAGAGAAGAAGAAACTGGGAAGAGCTCTAGGAGGCTTAGGATCAAACCCTAATGGATCCTCTGGCTTTCTATTCTTCAATAAGTGTGAAAATAGAAGTGAATTAGGAAGAGTATATCTCCCCCTCGAAGGATCAGATGGTCAGCAACGGTCTTGCTATTTTGATCCAATTTATAAGATTAGAAGGCTTATTTGATCTATTTTGAGTGTGCACATGGTCGGTTTGATCCAAGGTATGGGTTGCCAACTTCCCAAAATTTGAGCTTAAGAGGGAGTTTGAAATTTCAATTTTATGCTAGGGGTTGGGTTTGCTCTAAGGACTGAATGGCCTGACCCAAACTCATTGGGTTGGGTGCACCACTCATCACTAAGTCCCCTTGAGCTTTTAGAAAGCCAAGTGTTTGTTAAGAGGGTATGACCAAATTACCCATGGGTTAGGCCAAAATTTGTTCTATGGGATAGGGGTAGCATGGTAATTTTTCTATTTTTTCACTTTGGACATATTGGGTATGTGGAGAAACTAGGTTTGGCCAAGTTTCATTAGATTTGAAATCCATTTGATAGGGTTTGGCTCATGTTGACCCATTTAGGTCAAAATAGGTCAACTTGGGTCAAGTTGACCAATAGGTCAAATTGGGTCAAACCAAGGGTTGGGTAAAGTTCATATGACCATTTGAAATGTTTTGCTGGCTTTGGTTTGATTCAATTTGGTATATATTTGGTTTTGGCTCATATGACTTCACTTAGGTCAAATGGGTCAAGTTGACCTATTTGACCCATTTGACCTATTTGAGGAAGGTCAAGGGTAGGTTTAGGTTTGGTTAGTCATATGGAGTGGATTGGTATTTTTGTTTCCAATCAGCTTTTGTTAAGTTCAATTTTGGCTCAACATGACCCCTTTAAATCATGTTGTCTAAGGTCAAAATAGGTTGGGTCTAGTTGGCCAATTGAGGCTTTGGTCAAGTTCCATAAGTGATTTAGGATAGACTTCACCCATTAGTTTCAATCAATTTTACTTTGATCAAGTTTTGACACATTCAACTTGGGTCAAATTGGCCAATTAGGCCTGGTTAGGCTTAGATGTTGGATTGGTCAAGTTCAAACATAGGTATGAGTGAACTTAGATCAATGGTTTCAATCAATTTAGCCTATGGTGGAATTTGGTTATGTAAGGTTTCATTTTAGGTTAACTATTGACTTGGTCAACCCTTAGGTTTGACTTGGTTTGACCCAATTTAGTTGATTGATCATCCCATGATGATTGATGATCATGATGAGAGGGATATATGAGTTTGATTCAATCCAATTTGGTTAGGATCAAAAGTTGGCTCATAAGGGTACTTTAGGTCACCAAGTGAGCCTAAGTGGGTCAAATGGCTTCATCAAAGCTTGATTTGAAGTTGATTGATCTTGTATATGGACTTATAATTGAAATATAAATCCATTTACAAGTGGTTTGAAGTCAAATGGATTTAGATCCATTTAAAAATTTCATATTCAAAGGAAGGATATGAAAGGGTCTTGGGTTTGATTTTTATTTAGGTTTTGATTGAATGATTGGAGTTTGGATTTACATATGAGCTCATGATTATAGGATTGATTGAACCATGAGAGAAAATCAAGAGTTTGTCTTGATTTGAAAGTGAATTGACTAAGTTCAAGATTTTGGCTTGAAAGGCTTAGATTTGATTTTGAGTGGATTTGAGTTTGATTTTTGTAATTGATTTTGATTGTTTCAATTTATATTTCATTTATATATGTGAATATAAATTGATCATGATAAAATTTCAAGGATTTGAAGTGGTTTAATCATGATTTAGGTTAAATCCATTAAAGGGAATTTAATGGATTTAAGGAAATTTTAAATTGAAATTTAATTTTTTCTTTGGATTTGATTGATTTATATTTCATTTATATATGATATAAAATGAGGATATAAATAAGTTTTGAGAAAATCCCACGAATTTGAAATGGTTTGATCATGATTTAGGTTAAATTTATTAAATGGAATTTAAAGGATTTTAAATTTGGAATTTAATTTGTGGGTTTGATTTTATTGATTTATATTTATATTTCATTTATATATGAGAATATAAATGAGAATATAAATAAGTTTTGACATGCTTTCTCTCATCCTGAAGAGCTTTGGCCTAGATCTATCCATTGGCTTATCTATGTTAATCATTTTGTATCTTTTGCTTTTTCTTTTTATTTTGCTTTGTACTTAGAGGATTTACTCTAGTCGATTGTAGCTCTTGAGCAGTAGTTTTGGAGTTTATTCCTTGTTAAGGACCTTATAACCCTCTTTTTGTGGCAATAAAATTCCCCCTATATGGGGTTACCCTAAAAAAATAAAATAAATAAATAAATAAACTTAAAAAATAAACCTAAATAATCCTAAAGAAACCTAACTAAACTAAATCAATAAAACTTAACTTAAACCTAAACTAAATAAACCTAAACCTAAAATAAAAAGTAAAACCTAAACTAAAACCTAAACCTAAAAACTTAAAATAACCTAAACTTAAACCTAAACATAAACTAAACTAAATAAAAAAAATAAAAAAAATAAAAATAAAAAGTTAAACCTAAACTTAAACCTAAACCTCAATAAATAAACTAAATAAAATAAACAAAACTAAAATAAATAAGTAAATAAAATAAAGCATAAGCCTAAACCTAACCTAACTAAATAAACCTAAATAAACCTAAACCTAAAACCTAAATCTAAACCTAAACCTAAACCTGAACCTAAAAATGAAAACCTAAACCTAAATAAACCTAAACCAAAACCTAAACAAAGCTAAAAAACTAAAAATTAAATAAACTAACCCTAAAAAACCTAAACCTAAATATTACCTAAACCTAAACCTAAACTAATCTAAATAAACCTAACCCTAAACCCGAACCTTAAGAAAATCCTAAAACCTAAACCTAAATTAAATAAATAAAATAAAAAATAAATAAATCAAAAATAAACCTAAACTTAAACCTAAACCTAAACCCGAACCTAAAAACCTAATCCTAAAACCTAAACTAAAACCTAAACTAAAATAAATAAATTAAATAAACCTAAACCTAATAAAATAAAAACCTAAACCAAAATAAACTAAACTTAAAACCTAAACCCAAAAAATTAAAATAAAACCTAAACCTAAACCAAAACCTAAACCTAAACTAAAATAAATAAAATAAACATAAATAATAAAAAATATAAATAAAAACTAAAATGAACTAAAAAAATACCTAAACCTAAACCTAAACTAAAATAAACTAAACTAAATAAAATAAATGAAGCCTAAACGTAAACCTAAATAAATAAAACTAAAAACTAAACCTAAACGTAAACCTAAACCTAAACCTAAAAGTAAACCTAAATAATAAAATCTAAATCTAAACTAAATAAACTAAAAAATAAATAAAATAAACCTATACTAACTAAAACCTAAACTTAAACCCTAAACCTAAACTAAATAAAAGTGAATAAACCTAAACAAAACCTAAAAACCTAAACCTAAACCTAAATAAAAACATAAACCAAAACCTAAACCTAAGATAAACCCAAACGAAAATAAACCTAAAACCTAAACCTAAATAAACCTAAACCTAAAATAAATAAATAAAAATAAAACCTAAACTAAATAAAATAAAAATAAACCTAAAACCTAAAACCCTAAACCTAAACTAAAACTTAAACCTAAAGTAAACTAAATAAACCTAAATAAATAAAACCTAAATAAAAAAATCTAAACTAAATAAACCTAAACCTAAACCTAATCTTAAACATAAAACTTAAACCTAAAAATAAACTAAATAAATAAAAATAAACCTATCCCAAAAAATAAAAACTAAATGTAAAATAAAAAATAAAGTAAAACCTAAACCTAAACCTAAACCTAAAAAAATAAAAAATAAAAACCTAAACCTAAACTAAATAAATTAAACCTAAACCTAAAATAAAAAGCTAAAACCTAAACTTAAACCTAAATAAAAATAAAGCTAAATAAACTAAAAAATAAAACTTAAACCTAAACCTAAAATAAAAATAAACCTAAACTAAACTAAAATAAATAAATAAACTTAAACATAAATAAACTAAAACTAAATAAACCTAAACTTAAACTAAAAATAAAACCTAAACCTAAATAAACTAAAAAGTGTAAATAAAGTAAATAAATAAACTAAATAAAACATTTTCCTTAGATTGGTGGATTAGTGGTAGCTCCTTAGTTTTTGCAGATTTTCTATTTTCTCCTTCGTGATGACTGCTTGATCTATGGGGGATGGAGGGGACTTTACTTGCCTCTGGACTTTTTCTCTCCTTCCTCATTTATTGCTAGCGGTTAGGTGGCCTTCCTTGGTTTTTTTCCCTTGGTTTTTTATTTGGCTGGGTGACTACCATTTCTATTTTTTAGTTTTTTTGATGATCCCTAGGAGGGTTGTGGCTATGTTATGCTTTTTTCCACCTATTTTGGGCTCTATTTTGGGTTAGCCTTTTTTGTACGCACTTTTCGATATTGGATCCTCTCTTGTTATGGTTATTAAATGGCGCTTTGGTCTTTTAATTTGATTAGCTTTGGTCTTTTCAATAGTTTTTGGTTATTTCTCCTAGTTTGTGTTGGGATTCCTATTAGTTGGCTATTTTCTTTTGATTGGCATGAGGACAACTTTGTGGTTTTTTTCCTTCTGAGGTTATGGTGATTTTATTGGTGGCTTTTATCTCACTGGATTGATGGCATCCTTTTCTCTACCTGGATTGGTCTAGTGTCTACTAATGGCTGGTTGTGGCTCTCCTTTTCTTAGAGCTTTGATGTCCATTTGAATGATGGTTGTTATTATTTTTTTTTTTTTTAAGTCTCTTTCTAGGCTATTGTATTAGATGTTGCTATGCTTCTGAATTGGCTTGTCCTTTTGAATTCTTCCTTGTTGGTGGCGGCTCTATCACTGTCCTTATTGTATCTTCTGGGTGGTTGGCTATTTGTGATTGGTCTGTAATGGTTTTGTTGGTTGTTTGTTGGTGTGGCTAGCTATTTCTTTATTTGCTAATGCAGTTCTCAAGCCTTTGGCTGCTTTCGATGTTGGCTTGTATCAGGAATGCTGGCTATGATGGCCCTGATGTTACCCATATCTTCAGTTTTGGTTAGTAGCATTGCGGATGAATATAAACCTTAATTGAGCATGAGCCTTCTCTTTCTTAGCTCTCTCTAATAGATTTCTTTATCCTTATTCTTGCTAGCTATGACTATTGCTTTTGTAGTGTTTTGCAAATTTCTTTTATAGGTTAGAACTTTTCAGATGGAATGATCATTACTCAGTCAACTCAAGATCTGTTGATGTGGATCTTGCTATATTGCCTCCCAAAAGGGATCATGAGCTGTTGCTGACTAGTCTTTTGATTATTTTTTTTACTTATATTGTACTAGTCTTAATCTGTCTTTTCCTCTTTTGCTTTTCTAGCTATTGCTTTTTCTCTTTGTTTTTCCACTATACATAGATGGGGGTTTAGTTCTTTAGGTTCCTTGTAGCTCAGAGAGTTGTAGATCTTTGAGCTTTACCCTTCTTAAGGACATTGTAACCTTTTATTTTATTGTAATAAAATTCTATCCTTTCCTTCAAAAACTCTAAACCCTAAACCTTAAACCCTTACCCTAACCCTAAACCCGACACCCTAAACCCGAAACCCTAAAATCTTAAACCTTAAACCCTAAACTAACCTTAAACCCTAAACCCTAAACCCTAAAAAACCTAAACCTTAAAGACTAAACCCTAAACCCTAAACCCTAATCTAACCCTAAGCTACAAAATCTCCAAACCTTAAAGCCTAAACACTAAACCCTAAATCATAAAACCTAAACCCAAACCCTAAACCCTAAACCCTAAAACTTACCCTAAACCCTAAATCCTAAACCTACAAATCAGAACCCAAACTAAACCCTAAACCTAAACCCTAAACCAAACCCAAACCCTAAAACCTAACCTAAACCCTAAAATTAAAACCTAAAACCTAAACCTAAACTAAATAAACCTAAAAATAAAAACCTAAACCTAAAAAAATAAATAAAAAATAAAACCTAATCTAAAACCTAAACCTAAAAATAAAATAAAATAAAAATAAAAAACTAAACTAAAACAAAATAAATAAAAACCTAAACTAAACTAAAAAAATAATTTAAACCTAAAAATAAAACTTAAACATAAAATAAAAATAAAATCAACCTAAAATAAAATAAAATAAAAATTAAAGAAAAGCCTAAAAATAAAACCAAAAAATAAATAAAAAATATAACCTAAACCCTAAACTAAAGAAAAAACCTAAACCTAAAATAAAATAAAATAAATCTAAACCTAAACTAAAATAAATAAAACATAAGCCTAAACCTAAAATAAACTAAACCTAAACCAAAACAATTACTAGACAAAATGAAATAAATTAAAAATTAACCTAAACCTAAACTTAAAAATAAAACCTAAAAATAAACCTAAAATAAAAACATAAAACCTAAACTTAAAAAAGTAAAATAAAAACATAAACCTAAATCTAGAAATAAAAAAATAAAACCTAAACCTAAAAATAAAATAAAAATAAAACTAAACTAAAAAATTGAACATAAACCTAAACCTAAACCTAAAAAATAAATTAAAAAAACCTAAACTAAATAAAATCAAAAAATAACCCTTAATAAAATATAAAATAAACTAAATAAAGTAAATAAACCTAAACCTACCATCTCCTTTAATTAAAACCCTAAACCCTAAACCCTAAAACTAACCCTAAACCCTAAACTTGCAACCCTAAACCCTAAACTCTGTACCATAAAAACCCCTTAACCCTAAAACTTAAATAATAAACCTTATGCCCCAAACTAACCCTAAACCCTAAACCGTAATCTCTAATCCTTAAACCCTAAACCCTAAACCCTAACCATAACCCTCAACCCTAAACCTAATTACCTAAACCCTAAAAAGCAAAATCATAAACACTAAACTAACCTAAAACCCTCAACCCTAAACCATAAAAATCCTAAACCCTAAAGCCTAAACCATAAACCCTAAACCCTAATCTAACCTTAAACCCCAAAAACCCTAAACCCTAAAGCATAAACACTAAACCCAATACCATAAAACCCAAACCCTGAACATAAACCCTACACCATAAAGCCTAAACACTAAACCCAAAACTCTAAAACATAAACCCTAAACATAAACCCTAAACCCTAAAGCCCTAAACCCTATAACCTAAACCCTAAACCCTAAAATCCTGAACCGTAAACCATGAACCCTAAACCCTAGAACATATAATTGTAGACCCTAAATCCTAAACCCAAACACTAAATCCTAAACCCTAAACCATAAACCCTAAACCCTAAACCTTAAACCCTAAAAACCTAAAATCCTAAACATAAATTAAAGAAAGTTAAAAATAAAATAAATAAACAAAGCTAAACCTAAACCAAAATAAAATAAAAAAATAAACTAAAATAAAAACCTAAACTAAACTAAAGTAAAAAAAACCTAAACCTAAAAATAAAATAAAATAAAAATATAAAAAAACTAAAATAAAATAAATAAAAGCCTAAACAAAACTAAAAACCTAAACCTAAATAAAATAAAAACTAAACATAAAATAAAAATAAAATAAACATAAATAATATAAAATAAAAACTAAATAAAAACCTAAATAAAAAAAATAAACTTAAAATAAATAAAAAATAAAACCTAAACCAAAAAAAAAAATGAAATAAACAAAACAAAATAAACCTAAACCTAAAATAAAATAAACTAAACTAAAATAAATAAAACATAAATCTAAACTTAAACTAAATAAAATAAAATAAACTAAAAATAAACCTAAACCTAAATAAAAAATAAAACATAAAAATAAAATTAAAATATAAACCTAAATCTTAAACATAAAGAAATAAAATTAAAACCTAAACCTAAACCTAAAAATAAAAAAATAAAACCTAAAACTAAAAATAAAAATTAAAATAAATCTCAACTAAAAAGTAAACTAAAACATAAACCTAAACCTAAAAAAAATTATTAAACCTAAATTAAGTAAAATAAACTAAATTAAAATAAAAAATAAACCAAAATAAAAATAAGAAATAAAGTAAACTAAAATAAATAAAAAATATGCTAAATATACTAAATTAATGTAAACATACCAGTTTACTTAATTTTATGACCACAAGAAGAACATCAACAACAACAAGCCTTTATCCTACTAAATGGAGTCAGCTACATGAATCCTTCATCTCCATTATTTCCTATTATGTGTCAAATTCTCATTTAATTCAAGTATACTTAGGTCATTTTTTATACATCTTAATCGAGTCTTATAGGTCTACCTCATCCTTTCTTAACATAAGGCAAATCTAATGCATCTACTCTCTTAACCGAGTCATCAGATGGTCAATGCTTTATGTGGTCAAACCATCTAAGGTGACTCTCTATTCTTATCTGCCACTGAAGCTACTCCAACTTTTCCTGAACATACTCATTTTGCATTTTATCTCTAAGAGTAAAGACACTCATCCACCCGAGCAGCCTCATCTATGTAACACATAACTTAGTCTTATGCTTCTCTTTTATTGGCCAACATTCTGCACCATAAGTCATTGCAAGTCTTACCACCATCTTATTAAATTTTCCCTTAAGTTTAAGTGGAACTTTTCTATCACAAAATAGGCCAGATGCATTCCTCCACTTCAACCATCCAACTTGAATTCTACTAATAACATCTCCATCTATTTCACCATCTTTTTGAACAATAGAACCTAAATATCTGAATCGCTCACTCTTATTAATGACTTGTTCACCTAATGTCACAACACTACCACTAGAGCTTCTAAAACCAAAATTACACTCGATATATTTAATTTTAGATCTACTTAAATGAAAACCTTTAGACTCTAGTGTTGACCTCCATAATTCAAGTTTCTCTTTGACTCCCTCTCTAGTCTTATCAACAAGAAGAATGTCATCAGCAAAAAGCATACACCAAGGTACATCTTCTTGTAAATGCCTAGTAAGAACATCCATAACTAAAGTAAAAAATGTAAGGGCTTAAAGTTGATCCTTGATGTAATTCAATTGAAATAGGAAAATATTTTGCCAATCCTCCTTGTGTTTGGACAGAAGTAATAGCTCTAGTATACATATCCTTAATTACTTGAATATAACCAATATTAACTCATTTCTTTAGAACTCTCCAAAGAACATCTCTTGAAACATTATCAGAAGCTTTCTCTAAATAAATAAATATCATATGTAGATCCTCCTTACTTTCTCTATAATTTACCATCAAACTTCTTAACAGATGTATAGCATCCATAGTAGATCTATCTAGCATGAAACCAAACTGATTGTGTGAAACATTTGTATCACATCATAACCTATGCTCAATTACTCTCTCCCATAATTTTAATGTATGACACATTAACTTAATTCCTCTATAATTTGCACACTCTTATGCATCACCTCTATTCTTAAATATAGGAACCAACAAACTCTTCTCCACTCATCTGGCATCTTTTCAGTCTTTAAAATAACATTATAAAGATTTGTAAGCCAAGAAATTCCTTAATTTCCTAAACATTTTCACACTTCTATTGGAATATCATCAGGTCCTACTGCTTTTCCATATTTAATTTTCTTTAAAGTTTCTCTAACTTTAAACTTACTAATATGATGATAAAAATAAAATTCTCTATTTTTGTTTAGTGTATTAAAGTTGCTAAAATCAATTTTACTTTCAGATCCTTCATTGAAAAGTTTATCAAAATACCTCATGCACCTATTTTAAATATCTTTTTTAAGAAAAGCACTTTATTATTTTCATCCTTAATACACCTCACTTGAACTAGGTCTTTACTTCTCCTATCTCTTTGGTTCGCTAACTTATACATAAATCTTTCATCTTCTTTGTATCTAATCTATTGTATAAATCACTAAAAGGTAATTTTTTTGCATCATATTACTTTTTTAGAATCTCTACAGACCACTTTATATCTTTCCCAATTCTTGAAGTTTTTAGATCTAAACTAAGTTTTATAATAATGCTTCTTATTTCTTATCTTTTCTTGCACATCTGACACCACTACCAACTATTTTAAAAAAGTTTTTTCCTTTTGATTCTCCAAGCACATTTTTAGCAACTTGCTTAATTTTGCTTGCTACTTTTTTCCACATAACATTAGCTTCCTTATGAACATCCCAAATATTAAGCTCTTGTAGCTTGCTCTTAAAAATATTTTTATTTGTGTTATTTATGTGTCCCCATCTAATCCTAAGACAATAATTTGATTTATTTTTCTTCTTACAATCTTTCATCTTAAAATCTAAAACTAACAATCGATGTTGGGTACTTAAACTTTCTCTTGGAATGACCTTACAATCTTTACAATCTAAACGATCTTTTTTTCTTATCAGAAAATAATCAATCTATGTTTTACTAAATCCATTTTTATAAGTAATAATATGTTCTTCTCTTTTCTTAAATAAAGTATTAGCAACTACAAAATCATAAGCTAAAGCAAAATCTAATATAGGCCTACCTTCTTCATTAGTCACTCCAAATACATAACCACCATGAATACTTTTAAAATCTTCTACCACTCTACCAACATGTCCATTTAAATCTCCTCCAAGAACTTTTCTTCAAGAGGTATCTTTCATATTATTCCCTCTAATTTATTCCAAAATTTTTCTTTTGAGCTTACATCCAAACTTACTTGAGGAGCATAAACACTTATAACAATGATAATCTTAGTATCAATAATAATCTTTTTAAAGCTATAATTCTATCTCCACATCTATTAATATTTATAACATTATCTTTCAAACTTTTATCTATAATCACACCTACAGCATTTCTAGTTCTACTTCTACATGAATACCAAAGTTTAAAACCTAAAGTATCAATCTCCTTGGCCTTCTCCCCAAACCATTTAGTTTCTTGAACACATAAAATATTTATCTTTCTTTGAACCATAATATCTATCAATTCCATTACCTGTAAGAGTACCTATATTCCAAGATCCTAACCTAATTCTAGCTTCATGGACTAACTTCTTTGCCCGCATCCATCCATAATGTGGGAACCCTTGCTTATTTAACACGCACTGGCCATGCAGTGGCTTGCACATTTTTTTCGTAGATTCAAGCCATATAGCACGTTGCTTCCAGGGAACGCCCTAGCTTTAACACAAAGATTTAAAGGATTCATGTCATGATTATTTTGACAAGTTTTATGCTGGCTATCGACCACCTATTGCAACCCTCCACTTTTAACATCCGAACTTGGGACCGAAAAAGTTTTACTTAATTTTAAGACCAAAAAAGAAACCTTAAACCTAAATCCTAAACCTACAACCCTAAACCCTAAACCCTAATAAACCATAAACTAATAAACATAAATCCTAAACTAACCCAAAACCCTAAATAAAAAAACTAACTCTAAAGCCCTAAACCCTTAACCTAAAACCCTAAGCCCTAAAACCCCTAAACCCTACATACTAAATCCTAAACCCCAAACCCTAAAACCTAAACCTAATCCTAAACTTAAACATAAACCTAAAAAATAAAATAAAATAAAAAACCTAAACTAAAATAAATAAACCTAAACTATATAAATAAAACTAAATAAAAAATAAACATAGACAAAAATAAACTAAATAAACCTAAACCTATCGATTTGCTAAATTTTTTTTAAAAAATTAAACCTTAAATCCTAAACCCTAAACACTAAACCCTAAACCCTAAACCCTAAAACCTAAACCTACAACCCTAAAGCTACAACCCTAAACCCTAAACCCAAACCTAAAACCCCAAAATCAAGGACCCCTCTCGTGGATCATTCCTGTATTTGGCCACTTCTCACGCTTCTCAGCCCAGTGCACATTTCCATATGTGACGCCCTTGATTAGAGCAATGAGGCTCGTCTCGTGAATCCCGCCCATCACGCCAAGACCGACTTTGCTCGACTCTGGTCATACACAATGTAACTTGTTAAATCATTCAAAGATGCTTTATCGGTAAGATCCCTAGCTCGAATGCTTCAGTTAATCTCATTTCAACTTCTTATCATGGATTGCTGACAGTAATGTGTTCTGATCAGATGTTGAGAAACTTGCTAAGCCCTTTTGAGTTTGCTTTGGTAAATTCTCCTTAGATGCCCAACTCTTGATAACATTCACACTTTCTTTCATAGTTTAAAATTAATGGGTTCTTTCTCTATCTTGATCTATCCTCACATTCTTATTCAACTTTCTAATGATTTAGATTACTCGGGTTTTCGCCATCTTTATTTTGTGCATAATTGCGGTCAACAAAATGGTCGCTATTTGATGTCAAAGAAGAATCTCCCATTGTTCCTCTTTGGCTTGCTTTTTCCAACATGCAAATACATTATGTCACTCATCAAGTTTTGTTTGTCATGGCCTTTTGGTAGACCTCTCCAAATAGACCAACGCCAATAGATCTAGGCCATCCATTGCTCGTATTCTCGAGATAGACATCAAAAGAAATATCCCAAAGAGGTTTGGATTGGCTCAAAAATTTGGATATAGTCAAAAGTTGAATTCAAAATTTTCTTTTCTACTCACTTGCAAGATTCACGGACACACCACTCATTGCTTTGTGCTTCATCCTAATCTCGTGAAAAATTTACCACGTAATATGACTACCATTAATGGAACTCAAAAACCAATACTCTAGCATAATGCGTGCCTAAAGATACTCAAAAAGAACCTCTCCTACCTACACCTCCTCCGATCTATCTAGTGGCAAACAATCGACCTTGGTACTAAAACAACCAATGAGGTGTGATGTTACCAATGGCAATTTACCTAACTTCACCGCTTGTAATAATCTTTTCCCATGATAGCTCTTTGCTTCATTTAAATCCTACTAAAATTTGAATGGTAGCCTCATATTGGACACCCAAAACAATTTGAATGGGAATCATATAATAGACCAAATCAATAATGACCCTATGGTTTCAGAACATATTGAGAAAGATATTTGTATTACGAATGGTGCCACAACTTCCACATCTATTTCCCTTCAGAGTGATATCCAATTGATCCCAATTTCTCATACTCACTGGAAGAAGGTGAAATCCTCTTCTAAATCATTGATAGATTCTTCTACTATTCGGAACCCATAAATCAATCTCTTCGATGGAGATAATTTGGATTGAGAGACCCTTTCAAATTGTTAAAACAAAACCCTTCAAAGCAAAATTTTCTAATAATAACCTCTCTAGAATCACTTCTTCCACCCACACAAGTAATGTGCCATCATTTCTCTCTTTCCTTTCTCTTTTTACTTTTCCTTTTGGTTGTCCCCATATGATTAATTTTCTTGTTTGGAATATCCGGGTTGTGGGTCTCTTCCTATCCAATCGTTAGAGTCTTTGTCGTGTTCATAATATCAAGTTACTTGTTCTTATTGAACCTTTCATTAATTCTTCTAAGATTGCTTTTGTCTCTAGATCCCTTGGCTTTCATAATTTCTTCTTCAATCTTAATAATAAAATTTGGTGCTTTTGGCACAACTCCATCACCATTTCCATCATTGATAATCTTGACCAATTGGTTAATGTCAAAATCTCCTTAGGTGACTTATCGGATTTTGGCTCTTTTATCTATGCCTCTTGTAATAGAGCTGGTAGGAACATCCTTTGGAATCACTTACGCACCTTCACCTCCTCGGCTAACCTTCCCTGGTTGGTTGGAGGTGATTTCAATATCATAGCTAGTAAAGAAGGGAGGATGTTCTCCTAACCTTCATTCCATGGAGGACTTCTCAAATATGACCCTTGATTGCAATCGATCGACATTGGTTTCACTGGTCTAACTTCACGTGGCACAACTCTAGGCTTTTGGCTCTTGATAGGGCCCTCTTTAATTCTCTTTGGATCAATCAATGGTCTTCTACCACTGCTGAGCATTTGAGAACTTTGTCGACCATGCTCTCTCTTGATTTCCTTCAATAATCCACCCCCAAACCCGTCTACTCCCCCTCCTTTAAGATTTCAAAACATGTGAACTCAACATAGTGACTTCACCAATGTCGCTATCACTAATTGGATGGCCCCTATTTTCCCGAATAATTCTATTAAAGGTATGACTCGTCTATGGCTTAAGCTCAAAAGACTTAAACAAAATCTTAATTGGTAGAAAAAACACATTTTTAATAATCTTTTCATAAATCTTAAAGCTATGGAACAAGAGGTTTGTTCTCTTGAAGATGCTGTCTCAACTGATCCTAGTAAACTTGAGGAGTTGAACATTGCCAAGAATAACTTGCTTAATTATCAAAACATGGAAGAAACCTATTGCGTCAAAAAGCCGCAAGCAAACATATTGAAGGTGATAGAGTACTTTCATGCCATTTGTAATAAATGGAAAGCCTTAAACTTGATTAAGAAAATTAAGAACTCTAATGGTGAATGGATAACATAACAATGATATTAAGGATTCTGCCATTCATCATTTCCAAACTTTATTAAATTAAAGCGTATATACTTTATCAAACACCCATCTTATTCCTTCTATGATTAACATGAGGATAATCATTTACTCACTATGTGTCCTTCCAAGAGGAGATTAGTAATACTCTTAAGAACATGAACACGACTCATGGCCCGATGGCTATACACTTCTTTCAAGTTGGCCATTTATTAAAACAATTTAGTTAATGCTGTTATTGATTTCTTTTATGGCAATCCCATTCCCAAATACTTTTCAAGCACTTCTATTGTCCTTATTCCCAAAACTAACAATCCTGAATCTTGGGGTGATTTTAGACCGATTAGTCTTTGCACCTTTTTTCAAAAACTCATTGCTAAATTAATCAATAATAATAGCCCTTTGCTTCCTAAAATCATCTCCCCTAATCAAACTGGTTTTGTTAAACATAGAACAATATCGGATAATATTCTTCTCGCTCAAGAAATGGTTCATGACATTAATATCAATTCTAGAGGAGGCAACATCTTATTCAAACTGGACATCGCTAAAGCCTTTGATAATCTCTCATGGGACTTTCTCTTTCAAATCAAATTTGTTTGGTTTTTCGATAGTTTTATCCGGATAAAAAGATGTATCACAAATGTCTGGTTTTCAGTTATCATGAATGGTGAGTCCATAGGTTTCTTTCCTTCTAGCCATGGTTTGAGGCAAGGTGACCCACTATCACCTTCTCTCTTTTATTGAATTGAATGCTCAAGGATCGAAATGATCTTTTCGCTAATAAGCCTAATATGTCTTTCAAAACTCATGGAGGTTTCTATTTCTCATCTTAGCTTTTTGATGATTTCATTATCTTCAACGGTTCCATTCAACATGATAAAACCATCAAGAACCTTCTAAATGATTTTGGTAAAGTTAGTGGTCTTTTTCTTAATGAAGGAAAATATTGTTTTATTCCTTCAACTAAGATTCCTCCTAATAGACTTAACCAAATATCCAAAATTACTAATTTTAAGCAAAATCAACTCCCTCTTAATTACCTTGGAGCTCCGCTTTTCAAAGGCCATAAAAGATCACACCTTTTTGATGATCTAATTCAAAAAATTTCTAACAAAATTTTGGTTTGGGAATTTCATTTACTCTCTTTCGGTGGTAGGCTTACCTTGATCAAAAGCACTCTAAATTCCATGCCCATATACCTTCTTCAAACCATTGTGCCTACCAACTCTACCATAAATAGAATTGAGCGTCTCTTAAACAAATTCTTCTGGGGAACCAATACATCCTCTAAAAGAATGCATCATCATCTGGTCTAATAGTTGTGGTACTCTTGAAGAGGGAGGTCCGGGATGTAAATCCATCAAAGAAGTTATCCATGCCTTCTCCTACAAACTTTGGTGGAACTTAGGAGCAAAAAATAGTCTTTGGGCAATTTCATGACTTCTAAATATTGCTGGTAAACATCCTCTCATTTGTCCTTTTAAATCGATTCTCCCATGTGGAGAAGACTTTGTTCTAAAAATAATCCTTAATTTTTTGGGGCATAAACTGGCAATTCTTTTTTTTGGCAAGACAACCTGAGTGGTTCGGCTCCATTGATGACTTACTCTACACTCACTCCACCTCCGCTATTAGTTAATTCATTCCGCAAAACCACATGTGGAACACTAGTAAGATTACTGATTCTATTCCTTCCACTTTCTTAAATATGATTACTAGTATTCCTATCACTCCTAACAATCATGATCAGATTATCTTTAAGTTATCTCATAATGGGGATTTCAACCTTAAAAATGTGTGGATTCACATTAAAGACAATCAGGATTCTTCTATTGTGTTCTCCAAAATTTGGAATAGCAATATCCCCTCTTCTCGCTCTTACTTAGTATCCTAAAAACTTTATTCTGTTGACTCTTGTGGGGTATTTTATTTACCCTCTAAATGTCAATGTTGTTCCCATATTGAGAATGTTAACCATGTTTTTGTTAATGGGACTATTGCCTCTAAAATTTGGATTTGGTATGACAATCTATTCAACACTATCAATTTTAATTATTCTTTTACTTTATATCAACTTCTTGAAGTTTACTTTGAGTGCAATTAAAGGTCATATTAAAATCATAATCGCCATTACTCTTATTTGGTTCATATGGATGGACCAAATGAAGCTAAACATCGTGGGATTCATATGAATCACATGAGGATTATTGCTAGAACTAAAACAAAATTTGTGACTTATTTAAAGCCAATTTAATCCATCACAAGCATTTTAATAAAAATCCGCTAATAATGCCCTCAACCTTCCGCACCGCCTTACTATCTAAATGATAGAATGGTTTTGGAAAAACCTCTTGATCATATTATTAAATTAATTGATGGCTCTGCCTCTCAATGGCTCGGGTTGTGGAGGCATTTTCGTGGATTCTAAGGGTATTGTTCTATGTGCATTTGCTTATCCCCTTATTTCCAAAGATCGTTCTTATAATTGAGCTTGGTCGTCCACAAAGCTCTAGAAATTTGTCTTCAAAATGACTGGCTCAATATTTGGATAGAGGTGGATGCTCTTCTACTGATTGACCTTTTGACTTCTACCAATATGAGCAATGCTTGTTTGTACTACCTCCTCAAGCAAACTAGGGCTCTTCTCTCTCAACTGAATTTTACCATCACTCATGTTTCATGGAAGGTAACACCTATGTTGATTACCTTGCAAATCAGTAGATTAGATTAAAGATCATCTTCTTTGATCAATTTACATTACCCAAATACTTGTCCGGTTAACTTGGACAACTCTGGGCTTCCTTACCTCAGAATCTAATTCTCCTCTTTGCCTTTTTTTTTGGTTTTCTGTTTCCTTGTGTTCTTTATGGATACTCCTAATAGATATCATTGCTGTCTTGTGTTGGTTAGTTTTTTCTAGTTTGGTAGCCTTCCCAATGTCCCTGCTATTCTGTCTTGGGCTGTTGTTGAGTACACTTCCTATTGTTATTTAACTTTTGCTCTTGCTAAATTTGTGCAGAACCTAAATGTTGGTTTCTCTTGTCTCATTGATCTCCTTGCTGATTCTGGTGGATGCATTCTGATTGATGGGTTTTCTGATCAACCTCCTATTAGGTTTGCTCATCTGGTTATGCAGGATACTTTGGGTTCTTTTTTGCTGATGGGTTTTGTCCTTTCCCTTTGGATTTCTTTTTGGGTTTTTTAGCATGTTCTTATTATGGTGGGGATGGCTGGTTCTGTAGACCCTTTGAATCCTTCCTTTTGCTATTCTCAACCTATGCTGTCTTATGCTATTTTCAATTGGATTTTTGGACCCCTTTGCCAGCTGGTAATTTTTCTAGTTAATACCCATTGCTGGGTTTTTGCTGGGATCCTTAACACTATTTTATTTACTTTGAATGGATGGAATTATGATCAGCCTGTTGGTAATTACTGTCTTAGTTACTGGCTGAACTGGTGGATTACTACTTTGCATGCAGTATCTGAGTTTTGGGCTCTTTGGGATCAACTATCAACTACTAATGATGTTGACTGCTTGATGAACTTTGCTTTAGTTTTATTTGCTATTTATTTTAGCTGTTGCTACTTTCTTTGGACTTCCTCCTGCACTGCCTACTTACATGATTAGTGTTTGGGCTACTATTATTATGGCTGCTGCCTACTAGACCCTTGCTCATATGCCTTCTCTTTTGATTATCTGGTTTTGGTGATACCACCGGATAAACTCTGTTGGCCTTTCCCTTTATTAGATTTTGTGTCAAGCACCTATGTTCAATGGTTTGGAATTAATTAAATTTTGGTTTTGAAGGTTTCTGCCATGGTTGTTTATTGATTTGGTTAATTATTTTCCATGGGTTTAGGTGGTCGACCTTTACCTTTTGATTCCATTTCCGCTTTTTTTTCTTCCGCCTGTCAGTATTGACGCCGCTTTGGCAAGCTCGGTCTTGGACTTTACCGACTTCAAATTATTGATTGCTAATGAAGTCTCTCCCACCGGTACCATTGTTACATTAACTTTCGATTGTCCGATTGGATTAGTTTGTGGTGGGTGCTATCATGAGGTTTGCTCATTTTTCCTTTTTGCTTTTGCTGCTTACACCCGGGTTTACTACTGTTGCCATTTCCTTTGGCAAACTTGGATTATGGTGTATGCTGCTAAGCACCCTATTTATAATCTGATTGCTCTGAAAGCCTTGTATTGGAATGGATTGGGTTTAATTTTCAGGGTGGCTGTGAATCATATTTACAGTCATTATTTATATTGTAATCCTGCCTCTATTAGGTTTGTGCTGTTACCTTCTTGGATTGGAGTGTCATTTTTGTATGAGAGGTATTATAGTCTGATGTTACCTTTTGCTGTTTTAAGGTTTTGGATGTTTGTGGATTTGGTTTATCTGATTAGTTGTCTCTGGACTACTGTCTTAACCTGTTGCAGTATCCCTTTTAGTCGCTAGTAGTGCATCAATCGCTGCCTAATGCTCTACTTGATCTTAACCTATGGTTTGTATACTCTCAATGATTATTATGGCAAGCCTGTGGGGTATTTCGCAAGAATTGTAATTGGGATATTGTTGCCGTTATGAATGTTCCTTATGTGGTAGCTTTTCGATTTTCACCGATCGGATTTGTCTCTTGGACATTATCCTATATCTCTTAATATGCTTACTTTAATCTATAATTTTTGGTAGCTTAGCTGGGACTTTTGGATTTTTCATTTTCTTAATTACATGAGGTTACTTTGTTTGGCTTGGTTCCAGCAGATGCTTCATATGATTATGGGTTTTAAGCTGTATGCCCATCCAGATTATTCTGTATGTTTGTTTTGGCCATTGGTGTCTGGGCAGTGGCCTATCTGAATTATGGTATTATGTTCTCCCTTGCTATTTGGCCGTGTGGCTTATCACGGTCTTGCCTATCTTTTACTCTTGGCTATTTCGCCTTGTTTTCTTGGATTCTCATATGAATCATATTTGGACATTTTTTATCTTATTTTATTTTATGGATGCTTCTTATTTCTTTGGCTTTGAATGATCGTCTTTATCTCCTTTCTCGACCGCTTCACCGCTACCTCTCGATTTCGGTGCTTTTATGAGATGTTTTTAGAAAAGTGGTATTATGGCTAGTCCCATCTGTCTTGGCTATTGTTGCCTTTTACTGTCTTGTTCCCTGGACTGATTGTTGATCTGGATTATTGAATGGTGGCCTTGAATGTTGCTATTGGAGCTGCTGCTCTAACTGTCTTTTCTGGGTACCAATATTGGTTGGTTGCAGTCCATTCCCTATGTTGAGCTATGCTGTCTTCCCTTACTATTGTCTTTCTACAGGACATCAACTAGGGATTATTTCGGGTTTTTTTTGAAAAGTTTCATTTACATATCATGTGATTGGGATGCTTTTAATTATAGGCTCATTGACTTATCTAACAGGATTTCAGCAAGTTGTCTCCTCTGAACTAATTTCTTTGTTGGATATGGCTATTGATGAGATTCTAGCTAAGATGGCTCATTCTCTTATGTTAATGTATTCTCATGTCAAGATGACTATATTGATGATAATTTTCTTGAATGAGACTCTTATCCTTCACTCTTAGCAATTACCTATATATTTAGATAAAATTTTGCTTAGGTTTGCGGTAATAAAGCTCACAAGAATATCAACAACTGGATGCTACCTTCTCGGTTTGTTGGCTATGACGTGGATGATCTCACCCCTATTGGTTCGGTAGTAGCTCATGTGATGTAACCCTTTTGCTGAAGTTTGGATGCTCATACTTGCATCTGCCCCAACAGGATGTGATTGAGCCTGAGCCTTCTCTATCACAATTCCTTACTTACATACTCATAGTATATTGTTTTCTTCAAACTTTTATCAGATACCTTAACTTCTAATCTTCCTCTTATTATAACATTGGTGATTCTCTCTCCTTTGCGTCCCCCTATTATCATGCATTCCCACATCCTCCGAGCATTGCTTTATTCTTACTTTAGCTTATTATGTTAATCATCTTGTATCTTTTGATTGTTTTATGCTTTCTTTTACTCTTGGATGTACTTAGATAGGGGATTTACTCCTTAGGCTGATTGTAGCTCTTTGAGCAGTAGTTCTGGAGTTTATCCCCTTTTAAGGACCTTGTAACCCTCTTTTTGTGGCAATAAAATACTCCTACATGGGGCTTCCCTAAAAAATAAAAAAAAAAAAAAAAAAAAAAAACCCTAAACCCTAAACCCTAAATCCTAAACCCTAAAAAACCTTACACCCAAACCCCAATAACTAAACTTAAACCCTAAAAGCATAAACCCTAAAACCCTAAACCCTAAACCCTAACACTAAATCTTAAACCCTAAACCCCTAACCTTAAACATAAACCTAAAGTAACTAAATAAATTAAAAAACACTAAAACTTAATAAACTAAACCTAAACCTAAACCCTAAAATTGTGAACCTTCAGGGAACATCACCAACCCAGGCTCAATCTAGATCTAGCGGTGGAGGCGAAGGCAGAGGCAGTGTTTATCACAGTGGAGGTGGGGGATCTGGAGGTGCTGGTGGACATGGAAGTGATGGTCAGAGCAGTGGTGATTAGGGAGGAGGGAGGAGTGATGGTGGTTACAGTTGTGGTGGTGGCGGAGGGAGAGATCAGGGATATGATGGTGGATCCCATTACTCGAGAGGTCGGGGTGGTTATGGAGAAATTGAAGAATGGTCAATCTGATCTGTTGCTTATGAAACTGTGTCTTTATAGTAGAGATAGTTCTAGTTATCTATGGATTTTGATTTTCTCTATGAGTGCTCATTTTTGTTCTATGTCATCGCTTGGGTCTTAGAGAACTTGGTGTGTTATTTGCTCAATGAAATCGAGAGAAGAAATGTTGAATCTGAATTTATTCTCTATTAAAAAAAACACAAATACCCAAAACCCTAAACTAAAACTTGAACCATAAACCTAAAAAGTAAATGCCAAACCCTAAAACCCCTAAACCTAAAACCCTAAATCGTAAACCCTAAAATAGTAAACCTTAAACCCTAAACCCTAAACCAAAACCCTAAATCCTAAATCCTAAACAAAATAAACCTAAACCTAAACCCTAAACTAACCCGAAACCCTAAAAAGCTAAAATCCTAAACTTAAACTAAATAAAACCTTAAAATAAAATAAGTAAGAAAACCTAAACAAAATAAATATAAAAAAATAAAATAAAATAAAAACATAAACTAAAACCTAAACCTAAACCTACACCTAAACCAAATCCTAAAATGAAAAAAATAGAAAATGAAAACTAAACTAAAATAAAATAAATAAAAACCTAAACTAAATTAAAAAAATAAGAGCTTAAATAAAATAAAAACCAAAACTAAAATAAAAATAAAATAAACTTAAAATAAGAAAAATAAAAACTAAATAAAAACCTAAACCTAAAAAAAAAACCAAAACCCATAAAAATAAATAAAAAATAATTCCTGAAGCCTAAACTAAAAAAAATCTAAACCTAAAATAAAAATAAAATAAAACTAAACCTAAACTAAAATAAAATAAACTAAATTAAATAACACCTAAAGCTAAACCTTAAATAAGTAAAACCTAAACCTAAACTAAATAAAATAAGATAAACTAAAAGTAAACATAAACTTAAACTTAAAAATATATCCTAAAATAAAACTTAAAACACAAATGTAAAAAATAAAATAAAACCTAAACCTAAACATAGAAATAAAAATTAAACCTAAGCTAAAAAATTAAAATAAAACAAACTAAATGAAAGAAAAAAACTAAACCTAAACTTAAACCTAAATAAATAAACTAAAATAAAAAAGCTAAACCAAAAATAAACAAAACTAAAATAAATAAACTAACCTAAATAAAATAAAATAAACCTAAATGAATAATAAATTAAACTAAACTAAAATAATAAAAAAATAAACTAAATAAACTTAAATGTACTAGTTTACTTACTTTAAAAAAATAAAAAATAAAATGAAATAAAACCCTAAGCTAAAATTAACCCTAAACCCTAAACCCTAAGCCCTAAAACCCTAAACCATAAATCGTAAAGCCTAAACCCTAAACCCTAAAATCCTAAACCCTAAAGCTTACTACCCTAAAGCTTAAACCCTAAACCCTAAACCCAAAAAACCTAAAAACCTGAACCTAAAATGAATAAAACCTAATAATAAAATAAATAAAATAACTTAAACATAAATAAAAAATAATAAAAAATAAAATCCTAAACTAAAACCTAAACCTCAACATAAAAAGAAAATAATTTAAAAAATAAAAACTAATCTGAAATAAAATAAATAAAAACATAAATTAAACTAGAAAAATAAATTAAACCTAAACCTAAACAATAATAAACTAAACTAAAATAAATAAAACCTAGAATAGGCCTAAAATAAACCTAAGATTAAAAAACCTAAATAAAATAAAACTTGGCTAGCCTTTGTTGTTTGTTTGGTTTAATCAAGTTGGCTATGATGTGGATGTTTCCCAATTATCCTTTATCGGTAGCACCATATTTTATTATAACCCTTCTTCTGAAGTTTGGATGCTCACATATCCTGTTGTTCCTTGAGATGAATGTGACTGAGCCTGAGCCTTATCTAAGATTTTTTTCATTTTGTTCCTTTTATGTACTTAGCTCTTATTTTTTAATGCTTATCTCTATCTTAAGTTCTTTCCTAGTTTGTGGCAGGTTTGGGGCTGTAGGTGGTTTGTGAATCTCTCAGAAGAGTTCGAGATATAGATTGCTTTTCTTAGAATTTTGTTCTATTTTTATTTTAGATTTTTTTCTTTTTCTTTCTTTTGCTTTGGTTTTCTTGTAGTATGTAGGGGGACTTATCTCTTTAGGCTAATTATATCTCTTTCAATAATAGTTTAGAGATTTATCCCCATTAAAGACCTTTTATCCCTTTCTATAAAATTTTCCCATTTTTGATTTTAAAAAAAAGCCCTAAGAATGGGTAGAACCTTGACGACAGGAACATCACTGTCAACAAGGCTCAGTCAAGATCTAGAAGTGGAGGTGAAGGTGGAGTTGGTGGTTATCACAGTGGTGGTGGGGGATCTAGAGGTGCTCGTGTATATGGAGGTGGTGATGGCAAAGGTGGGAGGAGCAAGGACGCACCCATGGTTGTGTGGTGGAGAGAGATCGGGATATGATGGTGGATCCCTACTGAAAGGCAGTGGTGGTGATGGGAACTGCAGAAATTGAAAAGCGGCCAATCCGATCTACTGCTTATGGAACTATGTCTTTACCGTAGAGATGGTTATAGTTATCTAAGGTTTTTAATTTGCCCTATCTGTGCTCATTTTTTATCTATGTCATCGCTTGTGTTTTAGAAAACTTGGTGTGTTACTTGGTTGATGAATTTGAAAAGAAGAAATGTTGAATCTGAATTTGTTCTATTATAAAAACCCTAAACTAATACCTGAACCCTAAACTTAAAACCTAAACCCTAAACCCTAAACCCCAAACCCTAAACCCTAAAACCCTAAACCTTAAACCCTAAACCCTAAAACCTAAGCCCTAAACCCTAAACCCTAAACCCTAACACCTAAGCCCTAAACCTTAAACCCTAAACCCTAAACTCAAAAAAAAAAAAAAACCTAAACCATAAACACTAATCCCCAAACCCTAAACCCTCAACTCTGAACCTTAAACTATCCCTAAACCCTAAAAAGCTAAAAACCAACATCTAAACTTAATAAAATCTAAAAAAATAAAAAACCTAAACCAAAATAAAATAAAATAAATAAAATAAAATGAAAACATAAACTAAAACCTAAACCTAAACCTAAAAAGAAAATGCAAAATAAAACTAAACTAAATAAAATAATTAAAACCTAAACTAAACTAAAAAAAAAACCTAAATAAAATAAAACTAAACCTAAAATAAAATATAATAAACCTAAAATAAAATGAAATAGAAACTAATTTAAAACATAAACCTAAAAACTAATCCTAAAAAAATAAAAAAATAAAATCAAAATCCAAAACTAAAACAAACCAAAACCTAAAATAAAAATAAAATAAACTTAAAAGACTAAACTAAAATAAAATAAATAAAATCTAAACCTAAACACAATGAAATAAAATAAATTAAAAATAAACCTAAACCTATACTAAGAAATAAAACCTAAAAATAAACCTAAAATAAAAACCTAAAACCTAAACCTAAAAAAATAAAATAAAAACCAAAACCTAAAACTTAAAATAAAAAATAAAACCTGAACTTGAAAAATATAATAAAAATAAAACTAAACTAAAAAATAAACCTAAACATAAACCTAAACCTAAAAAATAAAATAAAATGTAAAAACTAAGATAAAATAAATAAACTAACTAAGTAAAAAAGAAAAATAAACCTAAATAAAAATAGAAAAAATAAACTAAAATAAATGAAAATAAACTAAATAAACCTAAACCTACAATTTCTTTTAAAAAAAACTGAACCCTAAACAAACCTAAACCTAAAACGTAAACCCTAAAACCCTAATCCTTAAACCCTAAACCCTAAAACCTAAACCATAAAACCATAAAACTATACCTAAAAAAACCTAAAAAAAAAATTTTAAAACCTAAAGCCTAAACTAAAACCTAAACCCTAAACCTAAAACCTAAACCTTAAACCCTAAACCCTAAAAACCCTAAACCCTAAAAACTAAACCATTAATCCTAAACCCTAAACCCTAAACCCAAAACCCTAAATCAGATATCCTAAACCCTATCCCTAAAACCTAAACCTAAATAAGAAAATAAAATAAAATAAAATAAAACCTAAATTAAAACCTAAACCTAAACCTATAAACCAAAAAATTAAAATAAAATAGAAAATAAAACTAAACTAAAATAAAATAAATAAAAACATAATAATAAAAAAAATAAAATAAAATAAACCTAAAATTAAAAAACCTTAATAAAATAAAACTAAACCTAAAATAAAAATAATAAACCTAAAATAAAATAAAATAAAACTAAATAAAACCCAAACCTAAGAAATAAAACTAACAAGAAACCTAAAAATAAATGAAAAATAACAACTAAACCCTAAACCTAAAATAAAAAAATAAAAAAACTAAAATAAACCTAAACTAGAAATAAACCTAAAAAAAAAACTTAAAATAACAACCTAAAACCTAACCTTAAAAAATAAAATATAAAACTAAACCTAAACCTAGCAATAAAAAATAAAACCTAAACCTAAAAAATAAATTAAAAATAAAACTAAACTAAAAGATAAACCTAAACATAAACCTTAACTTAAATAATAAACTAAACTAAACTAAACATAAACTAAAATAAATAAACCTAATATAAATAAACTACACTAAATAAAAAAAATAAACATAAATAAAAATATAAAATAAAATAAACCAAAATAAATAAAAAATAAACTAAATAAACCTAAACCTACAGGTTTACTGATTTTTTATAAAACCCCTAAACCATAAACAAAAAATAAAACCCAAAATAAACATAATATAAAACTAAAACCTAAACCTAAAAAAAAAATAATATAAAACCTAAACCTAAACCTAAAAATAAAACTAAATTAAAATAAAACTAAACTAAAAATATACATAAACCTAAACTTAAAAAATAAACAAAATCAAAACCTAAACTAAATAAAATAAAATAAAATAAAAAAAAATACAATAAACTAAATAAATCTAAACCTATTAATTAAAAAAATTAAACAATTAAAAAATAAAAAGAAAAACTAATCCTAAACCTTAAACCCTAAACCCTAAACTAACATTAAACTTAACCTACAACCCTAAACTCTAAATCCTAAATCATAAAATCCTAAACCCTAAACCCTAAACCCTAAACCCAAAACCCTAAACCACAATCCCTAAATGCTAAACCCTAAACCCTAAAACCTTAAACCCTAAAGCATAAACCCTAAAACCTAAACCCTAAACCCTAAACCCTAAACCCTAAACCTTAAACTCTCTTAAAAAACCTTAAACCCTAAACCTTAAACTCTAAACTCTAAACCCTAAACTAAAACCTAAACCCTAAACCCTAAACCTTAAAACCTAAAAACCCTAAACCCTAAATACTAAACCCTAAAACCCTAACACCCTAACACCCTAAACCATAAACCCTAAACCTTAAAACATAAACCTAAATAAAATACTAAAATAAATTAAAATAAAAACCTAAATTAAAACTTAATCTTAAACCTAAAATAAAACCAAAACCTAAACCTAATAATAAAATAAAATAAAAATGAAAAATTAAACAAAAATAAAAAATAAAAAACCTTAACTATATAAAACTAAAGTAAAATCTAAATAAAAAAATAAATAAAATAAAACTAAACATAAATTAAAAATAAAATAATCCTAAGATAAAATAAAATAAATACTAAATAAAACTTAAACCTAAAATAATATTAAAAAATGAAACCTAAAATAAATAAAATATAACAACTAAACCCAAAATAAAAATAAAACATAAACCTAAAATAAAAAATAAAATAAACATAGTAAATAAACCTAAACCCAAACTAAAATAAACTAAACTATAAAAATAAACCTTAACCTAAACCTAAAATAAACTAAACCTAAACCCGAATCAATAAAATAATATAAACTAAAAATAAACATAAGCCTAAACTAAGAAATGAAACCTAAAAAATAAACCTAAAATAATAACCTAAAACCTAAACCTAAGAAAATAAAATAAACAACTAAACCTAATCCTAATTATAAAAAATAAAACTCAAACATGAAAAATAAAATAAAATAAAAACTAACTAAAAAATAAACTTAAACTTAAAAATAAAAAAAAAAGGAAAAAAAAACCTAAATTAAAATAAATTAACTTAATATAAAGAAACTAAACTAAATATAGATAAAAATAAACCTAAATAAAAATATAAAATAAAATAATCTAATATAAATAAAAAATAAATCTAAATAAACATAAACCTACTTGTTTACTTAATTTTCTTTTAAAAAAACCCTAAACCATAAACTAAGAAATAAAACCTAAAAATAAACCTAAAATAAAAACTTAAAACCTAAACCTAAGCCTAAAAAAATAAAATAAAAACCTAAACCTAAACCTAAAATAAAACTTAAAACTAGAAAATAAAATTAAAATAAAGCTAAACTACAAAATAAACTTAAACCTAAACCTAAAAATTAACTAAAATAAATAAAAATAAACCTAAATAAAAATAAAAAAATAAAACAAACAAAATTATTAAAAAAATAAAATAAATAAACCTAAACCGCTTTAATTAAAAAATAAAAAATAAAAAACCCCAAACCTAAAAGTAACCCTAAACCATAAGCCCTAAACCCTAAACCTATAACGCTTAAACTTAAACCTTAAACTCGGGCGATTGCATTTTTCCCTTCCTCCGATTATAATTTTCCTTGCGGTTTGGCCGATTTCTGATCATTCTCAATTGATTTCTTTGATCATTTGTCTCTGATTGGCCTCTCATATGAGTTTCCATTGCTCATTCTATGGCAGAGGAATCACTTACGCAGTCATGCTTCTCCATCTTGGAGGCGTCGGCTAGGGCATCAGAATTATATGGAATTTTGGATCTTAAAACATCCGCTACTCTGCCTGCAGTTAAGTCCTTTAAGGATGCAATATCTGGTAAGAACCTTTCCCCTAATGCTTCGGTGAATTTGATCTCGACCTCATTTCGTGGCATGCCAGTGATTATGTGTTCGAATCTAGATGTGGAAAAGTTGGCGAAGCCTTATGAATTCACTTTAGTTGGTAAATTTTCTTTACAACGGCCAACTCTCGATAACAACTGATCTTTTTTTTATAGGATTAAACTTTCAGGTGGTTTCACTATCAGATTGATTGATCCAAGGCATGTTTTAATTTAGCTCTCTAATGACTTAGATTATTCAAGAGTTTTTACACGTCGCACTTACTTTATTTTTAATTGTCAAATGCGACTTCTGAAATGGTCTCCTCTTTTTGATATAAATGAGGAATCCCCAATTTTTTTGAAATGGTTAGCTCTTCCTAATATGAGAATACATTATGTTATACATCAAGTTCTCTTTCCGGTAGGGGCTCTCTTTGGTTAGCCTCTTCAAATTGATCAGGCCACCACTGTGAGATCACAACCTTCTATTGCTCGTATTTTGGTTGAAATTGATATCTCTAAAAAGCATCCTAAATAAGTTTGGATTGGCTCTGAGAAGTTTGGTTATAATCAAAAAGTTGAATTTGAGAATTTTACTATTTTCTGCACACACTGTAAAATTCATGGCCATGATCATTCTTAATATTTTGTGTTGCATCCACAACTTAAAAAGAAAAATTTGCCTGATATTAATCCTACTCTATCAAATGATAAAGTCAGTAAATTTTCTTATGTTCCTAAGGTCACTCAAAATGGGAATCCTATGCCTACCCCTACTCCTTTTGGATCCACTGCTTTGTCTAATGGAAAGCAATCTGAGCAAGTTAAAGACACTGCTAATGAGGTTCTTGAGGAGACAAATGATAGCTTGATTATCAATCCTTCTAATTGGAATAATTTGCCTCCTCAAGATAATAAGCTTGATTCAGTCTAACCTACCCCTCTTGGCTAGTGAACCCAAGGAGGCTCATATGATCCTTAGTGGTGATTTGAATGGTAATTTAAGGTTGGAACAAAATCTGAAAACAAATTTTGGAGCTGATCCTTTGATGAAGGAATAAAATCTGAAAACTAATTCTAAAATTGATCTAGAAATCTGCGCTATTAATGGCTTCAGAACCTCTCCTTCTCCTACTCTTGAGAGTGATACGCATGCTAACCCACTCTTTCAGCTTAATTCTGACATTGAGGAAGGGGAAATTACCATTTGAAATGCTTTGATTGATACAGGTCCTATTATGAATATCACAAATTAGTCTCTCTCAGATGGTGATTCTATGGATAAAGATAGACCTTTTCAAACTATTTTAAAAAAAAAATCACTTAAAGCAAAAATGTTCACTAATAGCTCCACTAGAACTACTAGATCTTCCCTAACTTCCCATAAATAATTTTTTCTATTTCCTTTTTCTTCTTGCTTTATTATATCTTTAGTTATCTCTTTCCTTTTCTTTTCTTATTTTATAATGATCAACTTTCTAATTTGGAATGTTTGAGGTATTGGGACTCTCATTGTCCACAACCGTATTAGAAGTCTCTACCGTATTCATAACATAGCCTTACTTGTTGTTATTGAACCTTTCATACACTCTTCTAAGATCAACCATGTTTCTAGAACACTTGGCTTTCACAACTTCTTTTATAATATTAGCAATAAAATTTGGTTTTTTTGAAATAATTTAGTCAATATATCTATCCTTGATGATCTTCAACAATTGATTAATGTCCACATCTCATTGGGTGATTTCTTTGCTCTAGGTTCATTTATTTATGCTTCTTGTAATAGAGTAGGTAGGAACATCCTTTGGGACAATTTAAGAACCTTTGCCTCCTCGGTCAAAAAACCCTAGTTGGTAGGGGGTGATTTTAACACTATTCTCTCTTCCTTAGAAAGAAGGGTAGGTTGCTCTCCTAACATTTATTTCATTGAAAATTTTTCTAATATGATTCTTGATTGCAATCTGATTGATATTGGCTATTCGGTTTGGATTATACTTGGCATAACTCTAGACTCTGGCAACGGCTAGATAGGATTCTTTTTAATTCTCTCTGGATCAATCAATGGCCTCATACTTTAGTTGAGCATTTGAGCAGAACTTTGTCTGATCATGCTCCTCTTTTGATATCTGTCAAAAATCCCTCTAATAGATTAACCTCCTCTACCTCTTTCAGATTCCAAAATATGTGGATCCAACACATTGATTTCTTAAATGTTGTCTCCATAAATTGGATGGCCCCCCTTCGCCCTGATAATTTTGTTAAAGGCATGATTCAGCCTCTAGCTTAAGCTTGAAAGGCTTAAACAAAATCTTAATTGCTAGAACAAGCATCATTTTGAAAATCTCTTTGCCAATATCAAAAACATGGAACAATTGGTTTGTTCTCTCCAAAATGCTATTTTGACTAATTCCACTAAACTTGAGGACTTGAATGAAGCCAAAGATAACTTGGTTAGCTATCAGAATATGGCAGAAACCTACAGCAAAAGGCTGCTAGCAAATATTTTGCTGATGGCGATAGAAATATGAGATATTTCCATGCTCTTTTCCAAAAAAGGAGAGCATTAAACTCTATTAAAAAAATTAAAAGTGATAACGACAACTGGATCACTGACAATAATGATATTAAAGATTTTGTCACCCATCATTTTAAAAACTTATTGAACAAGAACCTTCCTTTAGAATCTATCTCCAACTCCCACTTGATTCCCTCAACAATTACTAATGATGACAATCACTTGCTTAATATGGTTTGTACGAAAGCTGAGATTGGTAGAATTCTTAATAGCATGAATGCTGAATCTGTTGCTGGCCCTGAAGGATACATGACTCAATTTTTTCAGCATTGTTGGCCTATTATTAAGTCTGATTTAGTCGAAGCTGTCATTGATTTCTTTAATGGCAATCCCTTTCCTAGATATTTTTCTAGCACTTTCATTGTCCTCATTCCTAAAATTAATAATCCTGAATCTTGGGGCGATTTTAGACCTATCAACCTTTGCACCTTCTTTCATAAACTAATTGCTAAATTGATTGCTAATAGAATTAGTCCTCTGCTTCCTAAAATTATTTCCCTCAACCAAACTAGTGTCGTTAAAGGTAGAGCTATATCTGATAACATTCTTCTTGCCCAAGAGCTGATTCATGATCTGGATGCTTCTATCAGAGGTAGTAACATCCTATTCAAATTGGACATCTCTAAAGCTTTTGACAACCTCTCTTGGAATTTCCTCTTCCAAATTCTTCATTCATTTAGTTTTTTTGATAAATTTATCTGCCTCATTAAAAATTGAATTAGAATGTTTGGTTCTCTATTATCCTGAATGGTGAGGCTTTAGGTTTCTTCCCTTCTATGCATGGCTTTAGACAAGGGGATCCCTTGTCTCCCTCTCTTTTTATAATTGTTGTTGAATATCTTTTGATGAGCCATCATGACCTTTTCAATAATAATCCAAGCATGTCTTTTAGAACTCAAGGTGGTTTTCCTGTCTCTCATCTTAGTTTTGCTGATGATTTAATTATCTTTTGCAATGCCTCTATTCATCACATTAAAAATATTAAGAATTATTTAAATAAATTTGGAAATGAAAGTGGTCTCTTTCTTAATGAAGGCAAAAGTTGTTTCATTCCTTCCTCTAAAATCTCTAGTAATAAAATCAACCAAATCTTAAGAATCACTAATTTTCAGTAATAATAACTTCCTATTAAATATCTTGGTGCTCCTCTTTTTAAAGGTCAGAAAAGATCACATCTTTTTGATGAGTTAATAAAAATTCTCTAATAAAATTTCTATTTGGGAAATTTCATTTACCTTCATTTGGTGGTAGGCTCACTTTGATTAAGAGTACCCTTAACTCCATGCCTTTATATCTTATTCAAACCATTGTGTCGACCAATTCTACCATTAACAGAATTGAGCACCTCCTTAATAAAATCTTTTGGGGTTCTAATAATTCTACTAAAAGAATGCATTGGACCTCTTCGTATAAAAGCTGCAGCACTCATGCTGAAGGTGGGCTTGGTTGTAAGCCAATCAGGAAGCTATCACTGCTTTTTCTTATAAACTTTGGTGGAATTTTAGGAGCAACAATAATCTTTGGGCTAAATTCATGATTGCTAAATACTGCCAGGGTAAGCAACCTCTCATTTTCCCTTACAAAGTGGGAGATTCTCATGTATGGAAAAGACTTTGTTCCATCAAATGGGAAGCTGAATCCTTAATTTCTTGGGGGATTAAATTTAGAACTTCCTTCTTTTGGCAAGATAATTGGACTAGTAGTGGCTCTATTGATGATTTACTTTCTACCCACTCCACTGCTGCTATTAAAGTGAACTCTTTCTGGCAGAATAACAAGTGAAACAATAGTAAGCTTACTGACTATATCCATATCTCACTTTTAGATAAGCTTACTACCATCCCTATCATCCCTAGCAATCATGATCTGATTCTTTTTCAGCTTTCTCAAAATGGTGACTTTTACCTAAAAGATGTCTAGATTCATATTAGAGAAGCTCATGATTTCTCTAATGTGTTTTTTGAACTTTGGAATAACACTATCCCTATTTCTTACTCTGTTCTAACTTGGAGAATTTTGAAAAATTTCATCCCTATTGATTTCTTGATGTGGGGCAAAGGTTTTCACTTACCTTCAAAATGCTACTGCTGCTTTCATATTGAGAATGACAATCATGTATTTGTTAATGGAGCCATTGCTTCCAAACTTTGGGTTTGGTATGATGAATTTTTTAATATTGGAAAATTCAATGGCTCGTTAACTCTTTATCAACTTGTAGAGGTTTATTTTGAAAACACTATTAAAGGTAAAATTAAAGTGATAACTGCTATCACTCTTATATGGTTCATATGGATGGACAGAAATGATGCAAAACATTGTGGGATTCCTATGAACCATAAGAGGATAATTGCTAGAATTAAAGATAAAATATGTAATTTATTTAATGCCAGTTTAATTAACTACACTCAATTTAAAGGCTGTAAATTTGTGGCCAATAAACTGGGTTTAACCTGCCGAACCATCTTAATTGTAAAGATGATAATCTTGTTTATTGGAAAAAACCTCATGATAATATTATTAAAATTAATACTGATGGCTCCATTTCTCAAAATGCTTTGCGGGTGGCATTTTTTAAACCTTAATGGTAAAGTTTATGCCTTGCTTATCCTCTTACTACATGTTCTGTTCTCTTTGTTGAACTAATGGCTGTTAACAAAGCTATTGAGATTTGCCTTCAAAAAGGTTGGCACAATATTTGGATTGAGGTGGATGCCCTGTTATTGATTGATCTGTTGACTTCCACCAAAGTGGGAAATTTAGAATTGTACTACCTTCTAAAGCATACTAGAGATCTCCTATCTCAACTCTATTTTAAAATCACTCATGTTTGATGTGAAGGTAATGTGTGTGCTGATTATCTTGCTAATCTGGGTGCTTGATTAGATGGAATAAAATTCTTTGATCAGCCTACACTTCTTAAACATTTCCCTGGATTGGTTAATTTGGACAATACTAGACTTCCTTATCTCAAAACTAATTTCATCCTATGTTTTTGGCCTAATTACCACTTGTATTACTTTATTTTATCTGTATGGTCATCTTTTGTATATCTTTTGTTTGTTGTTGTTTCTCCTCTTCATTTTGTTGATGCATTTCCCTGATAATCTTTTCTGGTTCTATTGTGATCTCTTTAGCATCTGTTACTGGCTTTTTGCTAATTATCCAATCTTTTTTTGGGGTCTTACTGTATCTGCTGTTTCCCTTGCTAATGGAAATGTGCTTCTTATTTCCCTAATTTGTTGGATGGAGATGTCTTATTTTTTGATCTGCAGATGGACTGCTTTCCATCAATACTATTTTTTGGGACTTATTATATTTTGCTTTTGTTTTCACGATTGAGATTGTTTCCTATCTCTTTTTCCTGTTGCCTATTCTCAAATTGATTTTTTATTGTGGCTACCTGTATTGGAGGCTCATGTCTTTGTTGCTACAATTGTTTGTTTGCTATGATTTGCATAGTGTCATGGTGGGCCCTTCTATATTTGTATATTCCCGCTTAAATAGGGATGTGGCTCCTGTTTTGCTCACCAACCTGCCTTCCTCAACCTGTAAGGGAAGAATGTTTAATTTACCTATTATTACTACTATTTCTTTGCAAGATTGGATTTGCTTCTTGTATTCCTTTCATCCTGATTTTACTGATGATGGTGGATTAGATGTTGGCCTGCTTTTCCTTGTCTTGGAGGATTTTCATGATGGTTTTCTTCTGATCCCCATTTTGGGTCTATGTAATACTATTGTTACTGACTGGATTACGCTCTATTGAGTGCAATATTTGGTTTGCTATCTTGGTTTGCTGTCTTGGTTGTTTGCTGAATGGATTATCAGGTTTTATGCCCAACAAGCTGCTTCTGGGGTTGTTTCTCTGATTATTTTTTTGTGTTGTTTGCGATGGGGTGCAGCTTATCACCTATGACTTGTGGTCTATCTAACCTGCTGCTGCATTCCCATCTTGGTTCTATTATGACTTGTGCAGTTCCTATTATGTTTATGCTATTAACTTGGTGTTTGTTAATATCTGCATTATTTATTCTGAATGGGTATCCTTGTTATGGGTTGTATTCCTAGCCTGTAAGTTTCATATGATTTGGGATGGTGTTATTTACATGCTAATTGATATGCTTGGCAGGATTTCAGCTAGCTTTCCAGTCGATTATCTATTGTTTCTATCTTCTGCCTGCCCTTTTCTGTGGTCTACTTATGGTGGGTTTTCCTGCTAGCTTAATTTCACTCTTGGATATTGTATTAATAAGGTGGATGTGGCCAAGATGGTTCATTTTTATATGGGTAGCGATTCTCATGCTATGGTGACTGTAGTAGTGATACTTATCCCCATTCTGCTCTTTGCTGTCTCCTTCTCTATAGTGTATATTGCTTTGTTTAGGTTTGCAGGTACTAAGGTTCATAAGACTTTCAACAAGTGGCTGCTATCTTCTCACAGGTTTGCAGGCTATGATGGCTGTGATGATTTCACTCCTTTTTGGTTTGGTAGTAGCTCTTGTGATGTAACCCTTCCGCTGAAGTTTCGATGCTCATATCTACATCTGCCCTAATTTGGTGTGACTGAGCCTGAGCTTTCTCTCACACACTTCTCTATAATTTTTCTCAGTTTATGCTGCTTTTACCTTCCACTTTATTTGTATTACTCTAATTGTGTTAATTTTTATCTTTCTACATATTTGCAGATGCATTTTTCTCTTTCTCTAGCAGGTTTGCTTTCTAGTGGCATGCATTCTCTCATCCTGAAGAGCCTTGGTCCAGATCTATCCATTGGCTTCTCTATGTTAATCATTTTGTATCTTTTGCTTTCATTTTCCTTTTATTTTGCTTTTGGATGTACTTAGATAGGGGATTTACTCTCTAGGCTGATTGTAGCTCTTTGAGCAATAGTTTGGAGTTTACCCCTCTTAAAGGATCTTGTAACCCTCTTTTTGTGGCAATAAAATTCCCCTTATATGGGGTTTCAAAAAAAATTCTAAACCCTAAACCCTAAAACCATAAACCCTAAACCCTAAATCGTAAACCCTAAACCCTAAAGCCCTAAATCTTAAACCCTAAACCCTAAACCCTAAACCTTAAACCCTAAACTCCATTAAAAAAAACCTTAAACCCAAAACCCTAAACACAAACCCTAAACCTAAAACCTAAACTTAAACCTTAAATAGTAAACCCTAAACCCTAAACCCTAAACCCTAAACCCTAAATCCTAAACCCTAAATCCAAAAACCCTAAACCATGAACCCTAAACTTTATACCCTAAAACTTAAACCTAAATAATAAAATAAAATAAAATAAATTAAAAACCTAAACTAAACATTAACCTAAACCTAAACCTAAACTTAAAAATAAAATAAAAAAATAGAAAATAAAAAGTAAAAAAAATAGAAAATAAAAATTAAAATAAAATAAAATAAATGAAAACCTAAACTTAACAAAAAATAAAATAAACCTAAAAGTAAAAAAAAACTAAATATAATAAAAGATAAATCTAAAATAAAAATAAAATAAACCTAAGATAAAATTAAATAAAAAGTAAATAAAAATATAAACCTAAATGATAAACCTAAAAATAAATAAAACAACACCTAAACCCTAAACCTAAAACAAAAATTAAATAAACAAAATAAAATAAACTTAAAGCTAAACTAAAATAATCTAAATTAAAATAAATAAAACTTAAACCAAAATCTAAAATAAATAAAATAAAATAAACTAAAAATAAACCTAAGCCTAAACTATAAAATAAAACCTAAAAATAAACCAAAAATAACAACCTAAAACCTAAACCTCAAAAAATAAAATAAAAACCTAAACCTAAACTTAATAATAAAAAATAAAACCTAAACCTAAAAAAATTAAATTAAATTAAAACTAAACAAAAAATAAATATAAACCTAAACTTAAAACTAAAAAATAAAATAAAATAAAAAAACCTAAACTAAAATAAATAAACGTAATATAAATAAACTAAACTAAATAAAAATAAAAATAAATCTAAATAATAAAATAAAATAAACTAAAATAAATAAATAAAAATAAACTAAATAAACTAAATAAATCAAAACTTACCGGTTTACTTCATGTTTTTTTAAAAAAAACCCTAAACCCCAAATTATAAACCCTAAACCCTAAAACCACTAAACCCTAAATCCTAAATGCTAAACCCTAAACTCTAAACACTAAACCCTTAACCTACAACACTAAACCCTAAACCCTAAACCTTAAACCTAAGCCCTAAACCCTGCGATTAACCTAACTACCCTACCAAACTATTAAACTGACCCAATCTTAAAACCCTACCCAAAACCCTTAATCCTAGTCTTGATCCTAAAAACTATAATTTAACTACCCTAACCCAAATTAACTATAACTCTAAACCCCTACACCTAAACTACTAAATGACCCTAAACTCTCCCTACACTGCCCTAAACACTAAACCCAAACTCTCCTACCCTAAAACCTGGACTCTAACCCTAAATATTAAAACTAAACCCTAAACTTGAACACTCTCTAAACTCTATAACATCCTGGTTAATAAACCCAAAGCATAAATCCTCTAGCCCTAATCACTAAACTAACCCTAAACCCTAAACACTAAACCCCAAACCCTAAACCCAAAAGTAAAGTAACTAAATAAATTAAAAAAGAAATCCAAACCCTAAAACCTAATAAACCCTTCCCACAAATTATTGCTTCATGCTCTCATTTTCTTCTCCTTCAATTTTTCAGTTATCTCTTTTCTTTTCTTCCCACCTTATTATGATCAATTTTCTTATTTGGAATGTTCGGGGTGTTGGGACTCTCACCATCCGTAATCGTGTTAGGAGCCTTTGTCACACTCATAACATAACATTACTTGTTGTTATTGAGCCTTTCATTCACTCTTTTAAGATCACACATGTTGCTAGAATGCTTGGCTTTCAAAATTTCTTTTATAATATTAGTAATAAAATTTGGTGTTTTTGGAATAATTTAATCAACATTTCTATCCTTGATGATCTCGAATAATTGGTTAATGTTCAAATCTCATTGGGTGAATTTTTGGCTCTTGGTTCCTTTATCTATGCTTCTTGTAATAGAGCTGGTAGGAACATTCTTTGGGATCACTTAAGAACCTTCACCTCCTTGGTTAACAAACCCTGGTTGGTTGGGGGTGATTTCAACACTATTATCACTTCTTCAAAAAGGAGGTGAGGCTGCTCTCCTAACATCCATTCCATGGAAGACTACTCTAATATGATCCTCGATTGCAACCTGATTGATATTGGTTTTTTGGCTCCAACTATACGTGGCATAACTCTAGACTTTGGCAGCGACGTGATAGGACCCTCTTTAATTCCCTTTGGATCAATCAATGGCCACTCACTTCTGTCGAGCATTTAAGCAAAACTTTGTCAAACCATGCTCCTCTTTTGATCTCTATCAAAACCTCTTCCAGTAATCTTTCCTCTCCTTCTCCTTTTAGATTCCAAAATATGTGGACCCAACATCGTGATTTCATTAATGTTGTTTCCACTAATTGGATGGCCCCTATTCACGCGGACAATTCCATTAAAGGCATTATTCAGTTTTGGCTTAAGTTCAAAAGACTTAAACAAAATCTAAATTGGTGGAATAAGCATCATTTTAAAATTCTTTTTGCCAATCTCAAAATTATGGAACAATTAGTTTGCTCCCTTGAAGATCGCCTTAAGCGATCTAGTAAGTTTGATGACTTGAACTACTAAAGATAACTTGATCAATTATCGAATATGGAGGAAACCTCGGCGTCAAAGGTTGCTAGCAAACATATTATTGATGGTGAAAATACAAGGTATTTCCATGCTCTTTTCAAAAGGAAAGCCTTAAACTCTATTCAAAAAAATCAAAATATTAACGATATTTGGATCAGCGATAAGAATGAAATTAAAGATTACATGCAACATTTTCAAAATTTGTTAAACATCAACCCTCACTTAGAAGCCCTCTCCAACACACACCTGATCCCCTCTATGATTACTAATGATGAGAATCATTTACTCACTTTGCATCCTACAGAAGTTGAGATCAGTAGTACTCTTAATAGCATGAACACTAATTCGTGGCACGATTCACATTTTTTTTTAGTATTGTTGGCCTTTTATTAAGTCTGACCTTGTTGATGGTGTTGTTGACTTCTTTGATGGTAGCCCTTTACCTAGATACTTTCCAGCACTTCCATTATTCTCATTCCCAAAACTAATAATCCTGATTCTTGGGGAGATTTTAGACCTATCAGCCTTTGCATCTTCTTTTAAAAACTCATTGCTAAATTAATTAATAATAGGATAAGTCTACTGCTCCCTAAAATTATTTCTCCTAACCAAACTGGCTTCGTTAAAAATAGAGCTATATCTGACAATATCCTTTTTTCCCAAGAGCTGGTTCATGACATTGATGTTCCTACTAGAGGTGGAAACATCCTCCTCAAACTGAATATCTCTAAAGCCTTTGATAAACTCTCATGGGATTTCTTCTTTCAAATCTTACATTTGTTTGGGTTTTTGATAATTTCATCCACCTCATCAAAAATTGTATTACCAATGTTTGGTTCTCTGTTAATGGTGAGTCCCTTGGTTTCTTTACTTCAAGGCATGACTTGAGACAAGGAGACCCCCTATCACCCTCTCCTTTTATTATTGCTATTGAATATCTTTCGAGGAGCCTGAATGATCTTTTCAATAAAAATCATAACATGTTTTTTAAAACTCATGGTGGTATCCCTGTTTCTCATCTTAGTTTTGCTGATGATTTTATAATCTTTTGCAATGCCTCTATTCAGCACATTAAAACTATTAAGAACCTTTTAAATGAATTTGGCAAAGAAAGTGGTCTCTTCCTCAATGATGGTAAATGTTGTTTCATTCCTTCTACTAAAATTCCTAGCAATAGGACCAACCAAATCTTGAGAATTACTAATTTTTAGCAACATCAACTTCCTATTAATTATCTCGGGGCTTCACTTTTTAAAGGTCAGAAAAGATCTTATCTTTTTGATGATCTTATCCAAAAAATCTCCAATAAAATTTCTATTTGGGAATTTCACTTACATTCATTTGGTGGTAGGATCACTTTGATTAAGAGCACCACCATTTGGTGGTAGGCAGCCCTTTGTATCTCATTCAAACCATTGTGTCAACCAACTCTATTATTAACAGAATTGAACGGCTCATTAACAAATTTTTCTGGGGTTCTAACAATTTCTCTAAAAAAATGCACTGGACCTCTTGGTATAAAACCTATGGCACTTTTGCTGAAGGTGGTCTTGGATGTAAACCAATGAAGGAAACTATCACTACTTTTTCTTATAAACTTTGGTGGAATTTTAGGAAAAATAATAATCTATGGGCTAATTTCATGACTGCTAAATACTGCCAGGGTAAGCATCCTCTCATTTTCCCCTATAAAGTGGGAGACTCTCCTGTTTGGAAAAGACTTTGTTCCGTCAAATGGGATGTTGAATCTTTAATTCCCTGTGGGATTAACTCTGGCTCCTCTTTCTTTTGGCAAGACAACTGGACTGGAGGTGGGTCCATTGACGATTTACTTTCTACCCATTCCACTGTTGCTATTAAAGTGAACTCTTTCTAGTAGAATAATATGTGGAACAATAGTAAGATTATTGATCTTATTCCTCCCTCTCTTTTAAATAAGCTTATTACTATTCCTATCATTCCTACCAATCAAGACTAGATCCTTTTTAAGCTTTCACATAATGGTGATTTCAACTTTAAAAATGTTTGGATTCACATTAAAGAAACTCATGATTTTTCCTATGTGTTTTTTAAACTTTGGAACAACAATATCCCTACCTCCTATTCTGTTCTTACTTGGCGTATTTTGAAAAACTTCATCCCTGTGGACTCCTTGTTGTGGGGGTAAAGGTTTTCAATTACCTTCAAGATGCCAATGTTGTTTTCACATTGAGAATATGAATCATGTTTTTGTTAATGGGGCCATTGCTTATAAACTTTGGATTTGGTATGATGATCTTTTTAACATTGTAATTTTCAATGGCTCCTTAAGTTTATACCAACTTCTTGAAGTTTATTTTGACAACACTATTAAAGGCCATATTAAAGTTATAACCGCTATCACTCTTATTTGGTTCATATGGATGGACAGAAATGATTCCAAACATCATGAGATCCCTATGAATCACATGAGAATAATTGCTATAACTAAAAACAAAATCTGTGACTTGTATAATGTCAATTTAATTAAATACAAATATTTCAAAGGTTGCAAATTTATGGCCAATAAATTGGGTTTTAACTTGTCAGATTACCACATCTGTAAAGATGACAAGATTGTTTATTGGGTTAAACCTCATGCTAACACTATTAAAGTTAACGCTGATGGCTCTGTCTCTCATAAAGGTTCAGGCTATTGTGGAATTTTCAAAAATCTTAATGGAAAAGTCCTATGTGCTTTTGCATACCCCCTTAATCCTTGCTCTGTTCCCTTTGTTGAACTCATGGCAGTGTACAAAGCCCTTAAAATTTGCCTTCAAAAAGGTTGGCTCAATATTTGGATTGAGGTGGATGCCATTCTACTGATTGATCTTTTGACTTCCACGAATAAGGGCAATACTGAATTGTACTACCTTCTTAAGCAAACTAGAGCTCTCCTTGTCCAACTCTACTTTAAAATAACTCATATGTAGGGTAATGCATGTCGATTATCCGCCAACTGGGTTTGATTGATAGTATAAAATTCTTTGATCAACTAACCATTCCTAAACATTTGTGTGGCATGGTTAATTTGGACAATACTAGGATTCCTTATCTCAAAAATTAATCTAATCAATTGGATTCCCCTGTTTCAATACCTCTTTTTCTGCATGATCATTTTCTATTTACTATTGTTACTTCTTTGGTCGTGGCTGATGCATCAACTTGATATCCCTTGTTGTTTACTTGTCGATCTCTGTGACATGTTCTATTGGTATAATTGTTCTAGCCTTTATTGGGAGCTTAATGCATCTACTATTTTTACTTAATGTTGTTCCTTTGGAATTTCCGATGCATCATTATATTATTTCTTGGTCCTTTCGAGCTTAGTGGCATCCGTTGTTGGTTTAATTATCCCAACCTTGTTTGGGGTCTTGCTGTTTCCTATGCTCCATAACCTTATCTTCAACAACCTATAAAAATAAAGATGCAACATCCTAGTTATTATTCTTTCTCTAGATTTGGAATTATTTCCTGATTTCCAATATTCCTGAAGCTGTGGGTCTAGCTACTGGTCTATTTCTTTGTGTTCCTTTGCTCTTTAATGGTTTATCCTATGTAGGATGCAACATCTATGTTGAAGGCTTATTTGCTAGCTATTGGACTTTTGGTCCTTTTGTCCAGCAGGATGCAATTGGAGTTGGTTTAATGTATATGTTGAATGCCATTACTAACCCCAGTTTGCATACATGTAAGGATAGAATCTGCAATACCCTTGTTAATATTAATGGTTCTTTGGTTTGGAATTGTTTAATAACTTCCATTCAATATGATTTCTTTGAGGATGATAGTTCTGCTACTAACTTGCTCTTCTTTGTCCTAAAGGATCTCATTGATGAGACTCTTTTGAACCCCTATTGTGGCTCTATTGTCCCACTACTTTTTACTGGCTTACCATATGGTTGCAATCATTGTAGTGTTGTTTTAAGCTATGAATATTCAATTTCTGGATTCTTTGTCCTACAGTCTAACCGTATTTTAATCTATGGCTATTTCTGGCTATTCTCTATCCTGCAGGCTGTTGGATCATCTGCCCCTATATAATGTTTGTGCTACTAACTTTTGGGATAATGCTATTTTCACCTGCATGTTTTTTACTTCTTGGTTCAGCTAGTCTTGGCCAGACCACTTCATTAACTATCTTGGAATTTACTTATGCATTGTATAATTTGAATGGTTAGTTTTATGGCCAACTTGTTGTTATTTTCTTTCTTGGTTATTGGATGGTCTGAATACTGTCTTATATCCAGCAAGCTACTACTGGGTTGTTTATTTGGTTCAATAGGTGATTTTGGTGTTTTCTTGCTGATTGACTTTGACAACCTCTTATTCCCAACCTGCTAAGTGAGATTTTGTATTTTCCTATTCAACTTTGTTATTTCCTAGCAGGTTTGGATTTCCTTAATGGCTTCTCTGTTAGCATTTACTGTGGTTGTGGGTTTAATTGCTAGCCTGATCAACTTTATCTGAAGGTTTTTCTATTTATTATCCTTTGAACCCTTTTGCTACCATTATTGGCTTTTGGATTTTAGGGTCCTTTGTCCAGCTAGTGGTCTTTGTGGTTATTATCTGTTCCCTATTTTTTGGTTTTCTGATTATTTTTGCTGTTAATAATTAGGCTACTGCTATTTTCTCCTGCTTCTATTTTATCCCACTTGGTCTTGTTAACATTGTGCATATCCCTGTGATTATCCATCTAATTATTTAGATCTTTACATATGCTTTTGGGTGGACTCTTGGCCAACTTGTTGGTATTAATTGCCTTAGTTGTTGGCTGAACTGTAATAATACTCTACATGTTGTCTCTGGGTTTTGATTTATTTTGTTCAGCATGTCTCTATTGAAGTTGTTGATTGCTTGGTGGATTTTGCTTTGAACCCCCTTATTAGTTTATTATATGCATATCATCTAAATTCATTGGTCTACTTTATTTGCTGCTATTTTCTCCATCTTCTTTCAGTTAAACTTGTATATATTGCAATGTCTATCCTGGATGGGTGGCTTTATGGCAGGCTAGCTGGTTTTTGTTGTCTTGGTTGTTTCTTATCTTGGATATTTGCTATCTTGGTTTTTCAGGACTCCTATGTTGGCTCCATCTTTGTTGGCTGTAGGACTTCAGGGTCCTATGTTCAGCAAGCTATTTCTGACATTGCTATTCTGATGGTTTTTGGTGATTGTTGTCTGGGTTGCTGCCTTCCAGATACCTATTTTTATGCTCTATCTATTTGGTTATTAACTATTGCAATGTCTACTCTAATTGAGAGGTTTTATGGCCAACTTGCTGTCCCTTCCTGTCTTGGATGTTGTTGTCTTAACTGTTGCTATCTTGGCGGTTTTGCCTTGGTTATCTGCTGTCTTGCTTTTTCTGGATTCTAATGTTGATACTCATTTGAATCCACTTTTTGATTTTTCTTCTGGTGGGTTCCAATGTTGCATTAACTATTTTCCTGTTGGGGTTGGCTTTCTGAATGCCTGTGCTGTTTATGTCTAGGCTGTTGTTTATCTCCTGATTATTGTGATCTACATTATCTACTGTTGTCTTTATTCCCATCTCGGTTCGGTTAGGTTTGTGCAGTCGTATGCACTATCTATTCTGAATGGGTGGTATTATGGACAATTGCTAGCTTTTGCTATCTTGCTCTCTTGGTTGTTTGTTGATCTTGATTATCTGATTTTTGGTCGAATGTCGCATCGAGTCAGAAGCTCGATGCTCTACTTGGTGCTATTTTTGTAGGTAGTCCTATTTCTTGAGGTCTATTTTCCTTTACAATTTCTTTTCCCATCGCTATGGATATTACTAAGAGGGTTGTTTCCTGGCCTGAAAGATTCATATATATATCATATGTTTGGGATGGTGTTAATTATAGGCTCATTGACTTGATTAGCAGGATTTTATATGCTGGCTTTTTTCTTCTTGGATATGACTTTTCATGAGGTTCTAGAAAAGATGGCTCATTCTCATATGTTTATGTATTCTCATGTCAGGGTGACTACATTGATGATACTTTTCATGAATGGGACACCTTATCCTTCATCTCTTTGCAATTTCCTCTCTATATTAGATATGATTTTGTTTAGGTTTGCAGGTAATAAAGCTCACAAGACTTTCAACAACTGGCTGTTATCTCCTCACAGGTTTGTTGGCTATGATGGCTATGATGATCTCACCCCCTTTTGGTTTGGTAGTAGCTCTTATGATGTAACCCTTCTGCTGATGTTTGGATGCTCATATTTGCATGTACCCCTACTTGGTGTGACTGAGCCTGAGCCTTCTCTATCACAATTCCTTACTATCATTTTCAGATTATGCTATTTTCATTTATCTTTTTGTTTGTATTACCTTAACTAGTCTAATCTCTTTCTTATTACAATTTTGCAGGTGATTCTCTCTTCTCCTCTTGCAGGTTTGCTCCATATTGTCATGCATTCTCACATCCTCCAGAGCATTGGCCCTAATCTTCCTTGGCATATTATGTTAATCAACTTGTATCTTTTGATTGCTTTAATGTCTTCTTTTGCTTTTGGATGTAGTTAGATAGGGGATTTACTCCTTAGGCTGATTGTAGCTCTTTGAGCAGTAGTTCTGGAGTTTATCCCCTTTTAAGGACCTTGTAACCCTCTTTTGTGGCAATAAAATACCCCTACATGGGGTTTCCCTAAAAAAAATATTAAAAAAAAACCCTAAGAATGGGCAGAACTATGATGGTAGGAACATCACCATCAATAAGGCTCAGTCTAGATCTGGCGATGGAGGCGAAGGCGTAGGCAATGGTTATCATAGTGGTAGTGGGGGATCTGGAGGTGCTGGTCGATATGGAGGTAGTGGTCGGAGCAATGGTGGTTATAGAAGCAGGAGGAGCGATGGAGGTTACAGTCGTGGTGGTGGCGGAAGGAGAGATCGAGGATATGATGGTGGATCCCACTACTCGAGAGGCTGAGGTGGTTCTAATGGGAACAGGAGAAACTAAAGAATGACCGATCCGATTTGCTGCTTATGGAACTATGTATTTACAGTAGAAACAGTTCTAGTTATTTGTGGTTTTTTATTTGTTCTATGCATGCTTATTTTTTATCTATGTTATCACTTGTGTCTTAGAAAACCTAGAGTGTTGCTTGGTTCATGAAACCAAAAAGAAGAAATGTTGAATAATAATTTATTCTCTTTGAAAAATTAAAAAAAACCAAAAACCCTAAACACTAAACTAAATCCTGAACCCACCTAAACCTAAACCCTAAATCCTAAAAACCCTAAACCCTAAACCCAAAACTATAAATCGTAAAACCCTAAACCCTAAAAGCTAAAAACCTAAATCAAAACTAAATAAAACCTTAAAGTAAAATAAATAAAGAAACATAAACCAAAATAAATTAAAAAGATAAAATAAAATAAAAGCCTAAACTAAAACCGAAACCTCAAAAGAAAATAAAATTAAAAATAAAAATAAAACTAAAAGAAAATAAATAAAAACCTAAACTAAACTAAAAAAACTAAATAAAATAAAATCTAGACCTAAAATAAAAATAAAATAAACCTAAAATAAAATAAAATAAAACTAAATAAAAACCTAAATCTAAAAAATAAACCTAAAAATAAAACCTAAAAATTAATAAAAAATAAAACCTAAACCCTAAACTAAAAAAAACTTAAACCTAAAATAAAAATAAAATAAACTAAACATAATCTAAAATAAACTAAACTAAAATAAATAAATCCTAAAATAAACTAAACCTAAACAAAAATTTAAACTAAAATAAATAAAATAAACAAAAAATAAATCTATACCTAGACTAAAAAATAAAACCTTAAAATAAATAAAATAAAAACCTACAACCTCAACTTAAAAAATAAAATAAAAATCTAAACCTAAACTTAAAAATAAAAAATAAAACCTAAACCTAAAAAATAAAATAAATAAAACTAAACTAAAAAATCAACATAAAACTAAACCTAAACCTTAAAAATAAACTAAATAAAAAACCTAAACTAAAATAGATAAACATAAAATAAATAAACTAAACTAAATAAAAATAAAATTGATCATAAATATAAATAAAAAAAATAAACTAAAATAAATAAAAAAATGAACTAAATAAACTAAATAAACCTAAACCTAGTAGTTTACTTAATTTAAAAAAAATAAAATAAATAAATAAAACCCTAAACCCTAAACCCTAAACCATAAAACCTAAATACTAAACCTTAAACCCTAATCCCTAAATCCTAAACTACAAACCCAAACCCGAAACCCATAACCATAAGCCCTAAACCCTAAGCCCTTAAACCTAAACCTAAAACCCAAAACCCTAAACCATAAGATAACCCTAAACCCTAAGATCACCCTAAACTCTAAAAACCCTAAACCCTAAAGCCTAAACACTAAACCCTAAGCCCTAAACCCTAACACCTAAACCCTAACCCTAAACCCTAACCCTAAAAGCCTAAACCCTTAACCCTAAACTAATCCTAAAGAAACTAAAAAATAAAAAAAATAAACCTAAACCCTAAAACCTAATAAACTTAAACTCAAACCTAAACCTAAACCCTAATAATGGGAAGAACCTTGAGGGTAGGAACATAAGTGTCAACTAAGCTCGCTTTAGATCCGGCAAAATGATGGCGAGGGTGGTTATCGCTATGGCGGTTGGGGATCTAGAGATGCTGGTGAATATGGAGGTGCTGGTCAAAGTAGTGGTGGTTATGGAGGCAGAACGAGTGATGGAGGTTATACCGATGGTGGTCACGAAGGGATTGATCAAAAATATGATGCGGATCCCACTGCTCAAGAGGTGGTGGTGGTTCTAATGGGAACTAGAGAAACTAAAGAATGGTCTATCCGATTTGCTGCTTATGGAATTGTGTCTTTATAGTAGAGACAGTTCAAGGTATCTAGAGTTTTTGATTTACTCTATGTGTGCTAATTTTTTATATATGTCATCGCTTGTGTCTTAGAAATCTAGGTGTGCCATTTGGTTGGTGAAATTGAAAAGAATAAATATTGAATATGAATTTGTTCTTTGTTAAAAAAACTTTAAACCCTAAACCATAAACTAAAACCTAAACCATAAACCTAAAACCTAAACTCTAAACCCTAAAACCATAAACCCTAAACACTAAACCCTAAACCCTAAACCCTAAAACCCTAAACCATAAACCTGTTGACATCACTGTTGGAGTGAGCTCTCAACTTCCTTATCATAGATCTAGGACTCTCATAGACACAAAGAGTTTCTCAGTCTTAGGAAACTTGTAGTCATTAAGTGAACACTTAACCTAACCCTAGAGACTTAGAAGAGTTAGCCATATAGGTAGGTTGTGCCATAGGGATTTAAGAGAACTTGCCTACCATATAGCACAAACCAAATCCTTACTTCATTCTTCCAAATCAAAAATCAAATTCAAATCTAAATTCAAAAATCAAATCCAACTATCAAATGATTGAAACCCATGATCAAATTCAAACTCCAAATCCCTTCCTAAGCCCTTTTATTTTATCTTATGTACTTAGCCTTAACCAAATTTAAATCAACCCAAATTCAATTGATTTTCTTAATTATCAAATTCAATCTCAAATCACATTCTAAATCATAAATCAATTCCAAACTCCAAATGGTTGAAACCCAAATCAAATCAAATTCCTAATTTTAGCCATTTTAGCTAAATTCTTGAACTTGGCTAAATAATACCCAAATCCATTCAATACTCATGGATTTTCTCATGATTCAAACATTCCTACAATCATTGATCCAAATATAAATACAAACTACAATTATCAAACCAAATCATGATAACCCAAATTAAACCCAAGTTAGCCCTTTTTGACTTGAAATTGTCATATGAACCAAAATCCATATGGATCCAAATTACTTACAATTCAATTTGAATTTTCATCTCAAACCCATTTATCAATATAATGAAACTTGAACCATGCCATGATCAAGCCAATTAACCCATTTAGGTCCACTTAAACTAAAGTGACCTAAAAGACCTTTTCAAGCCAAGTTCTAATTCAACCCAGATTGGATTGAACTAAGCCCATCCAAACCTCACAACATGATAAAAAATTATTCTTGGTTAACCAATTATCATGAATTGGGTCAAACCAAGTCAACCTAGCTTGTTAACTAAGTCAACCTTTAACCCAAATGAATCCCAAATTATCCAAAATCCACCATATGCCAAATTGACTGAAACCATTTATTCAAACCCATTCCTAACTAATGATTAAACATGACCAAACCCTCACTTGAGCCAAACAAAGCCCAATTGGCTATTTGACCCAAGTTGATCCAAAAAAGCCAAAATAAGTCAAATCATAATCCAACCCAAATTGATTATAACCAATGACTCAAGTTCATTCTAAATCACTTATTAAACTTGACCAAAACCTTGATTGAGCCTAATTTGACAAATTGGTCAACTTGACCTAACTTAACCTAAATTGACCTAAAGGGTCAAATTAGCCAAAATCCAAATTTATTCCAAATTAAACCAAGCCAAAGCCTACAATCATTTTCAATTAGCCAATTGAACTTGACCCAAACCTTGGTTTGACCCAATTTGACCAATTTGTCAACTTAACTCAACCTAACCTAATTTGACCTAAATAGGTCAAATCAAGCCAAATCCAATCAAATAAACTCCAAACAACTTGAAATTTGGGCTAACCCACTTTTGACCCATCCCAAATCTACCAAAACCAAACCCATAGAAAAATAACCATTTTTCCATTAGGTTTAAGGCATCCCATGAGATAAGACACATGCTCATTTGGTCATTTTCACTCCCTAACCACTTGGCACCCAATCATAGGTCCACTTAGGCACCTAGGACCATGGCTGACTCGACCAAAATGTTGTTGGGTCGGCCATTATCCATGGGGAGGTAAAATCACTTCCCTATCCCAATGGAACTTTCCAAACAACCATAAGAAACCCATTACCCCCTTGGCAGCCACCTCCACATCCTCACCCAACCAAATCGAGCCACATCATGCACCCAAGGACCTCTACCACCCTCTAATTTGAAAAAAAATTCAAAGAAGTTGTGGCCGTTTGATCCAAGGAATGAGGGCGTATACTCCACTCATTCTCACTCAAACTCAGACACTCATACTTGATTCATCTCTAGCAACCCAGGAGAGAGTTCCCAGAGTAATTTCCAAGCCTTCCTAGGCTCCCCGAAATCCCATTCTCGCTGTGGGAGGCCACCTTCGATTCTCATTTGCTTAAACCTCCACCAAAGTGCAATTAACTTTGCACACCCCTTCCTTAGAGCCAAATGAGTGAGAATGAATCATTTCCTAAGCTTCTTGATGGCCAGAGGGTAGAGTTTGATTAAGCTCAAGCACCTACACCAAGTGGATTGATCTTTTGAGCAAATTACACTAAATTAAAGCTTATGCAGCTCAATAGAGCTTTATTTCTGCCAAACAAAACTTCCTCAATTGTTGGAATTAATCATAACACTCCGGTTAGCTATGCCATTATAACTAATCCTTGAATGAAAATAGGTTGGTCTTTTATGAAAGAAATTTTCATGTTATGCGATTTCCTCTGTTAGATCATCTTATTATGCTTCCTCGAAGGTGTGGGATCATTTTCATCTCCATCTGAGCTCGGGTGAGCTTGGATCGAGCAGTGATCGATGGATGGTAGCCATTTTTTGATGCTAGGGGGGAGATAGATCATGGACTACCCATCCTGCGTGATCATCATGAATGGTCCTCATCTAATCACGCTTAGAGCCTCTAATTAATCCTTTAAATCTTAGATCGGGTGGTCCAAGGAGTTACCATGTGGACCGCCATTCGATTCATCACTTGGACGTAATAACTTAATTAGCAAATCCCATCGCACCAAAATGGAAAGCGTGCCATGTTAGTCGCCATGTGGCTGATGGGATTAAGGCTCTAATTAGGGCTAATTAATTAGTTTTTAATCATAAAAATTCCTAAATTCATAACTAATTCTAGAAAAATCCATAAAAAATATAAACTTAAGCTCATTTTAAAGATATTTTAGAGTAGAACTAGGAAAATTATTATTAATTGATTTTGAATAGTGGATTTGGCTTAATTAAGGCTTAATTAGAAATGTAATTAGTTAAATTACTCCTTAATAAACCATCCAATTAATCTCAAACTTTCTGTGCAAGTTAAGGGGATGATCTCTGCCTCCCCTATTTTTCTGGGATTTTATTGGTTGCTTAATTAAGGAAACCAATGGGTTAAGCCTTAATAACTTTCTCAATGTAATTAGTGATAATTAAGTAAATGAATAGTAAATTAATCAATCAATTAAGCTTATTAACCTCTGTTAATGATGATGAAGTCTAGAGAAATGGATTGGGACTCCCTCTTCCAATCTTTTCTTTAAGTCTTCTCTAATCCCTCTTAAATAATTGATTAATCAACACCCCTTAATTAATTAATTAACAAGATTAATCAAAAATCCAAATCATACCTCAATAATCAACTAATTGAAAGGATTTAGGGATTGAGACTTAGGCTCTCTTCTTTGTCTCTTTATCTAAGCCCGTCTCATTTTCATTGGTTAAGGTTAAGTAAAGTTTAATTAGTTAATTAACAAATTTAATTAATTTAATTGAATCAATTTCTCTAATTTAATCTTGGGTAGCTCTTTGGATGTTCAATAATCCAAAGGGAGAGGTAATGAAATGATGATTAGCTCACATGTGTGAGAATACTATAAAAGTAGCTAAGTGTGATCCCTTAAGCTTAATTAACTATAATCATGAGCAAATTGCATTAGGCCCCTTTCATTTCTTAGGAGCATTGCAAATTTACTTTCCATGTGGTTGCATATCATATTGGCTCATTATTAATTAGTAAATTAACTTAAGGTGATGTAGGTAAGGGTTAATTAATTGGCTTAATTCATACCCTAACCTAATTAAACCATAAAATCAACTTAAATACTTCTACATTAAATCAAATTATCTGACACATGAGGAATGGGATTAGGATTAGCAAATCTCTTTCATTTCTTAAATCAAATCAAACTCAAAATTAAGAAATCTCATTAAAGGACTTTGGTTTATTTTAAGTGGCTTTATTTATTATGATTGTCCTTCAGAATTAATTAGAATGTATGAGATAATGTGCTTATGTTCCTTTATTTTTTTCCAATCATGTTAAATGTTGCTTCCCATGTGTAGTCATGCATTCATTCCTTCTAAAATTAACTAAATGAAATGGTTTCTTTTTTGTCAAATTGCATGTGTTGATTTAAATTAAAAATAGGTGTGGCTATTATCACTATTAAATCAAAAGTTATTTTCAAAAGCTCATAAATCAATTATAATAAATGGAGTGATGGTAATTACAAATATCTATAGGTTTGCATGTGTTGATAATATAAGATATGCAATATGAAGCTCTCTTTCCTTATCTTACATGTATTCACATAGGAATTACAAATGTATAGTTCCTATGCATTTCCATGCTAAAACTTAGGCAGAATTTCATACCACATATGTAAATCATATAATAAAATCAAATATGAGTTCTTGCATGAGTTCTTCTTCTTGTAGTTCTTCTCATACATTCACCTATATCTGAGAAAATTGGTATATTAGTCTGGACACCACGGGGCTGGAAGGCTTTAAGTAGCCTTAAATAGACTTAAGTAGGTTTTATACCTTACGCCCCTGGCACAGAACAATGGCGTCCTACTAACTTAAAACTCTTATACATGTCTATGTGTGATGTGGCCAATGAATAAGAATTATAAGTCATATAAATCAAATACAATTTTTGCATGAGTTTTTCCTATCCTTGTAGTTACTTATACATCTATACATATCTAAGAAAAGTGGTATATTATGACACCCGGGGGTCATGAGGCTTTAAGTAGACCTAAGTACCTTATGCCCTGCGTAATAATGACGATGTACTCACTTAAAACTTTTATACATGTGAATGTGTATCTAGCTAATGGATGAAAAATCCCTCTTTCTAATAAAAAGGCATGCATTCATAATTCAATCAAATGAAATATTTAAATTTCAAACACACTTCTTTGCATTCATCATTCAAGTATGCTAAAATATAAATTGCATGTAGAGGAATGCATAGGATTTAATCATATGCATGATATACATGATGGAAAGAAATGAATAAACATGTGTTATGTTATAACAATTCATTCTAATTAATCTTAAGATGCCTTTCTTATTGAATAAGGTTATTTAGAGTGAACCTAAACTTTGGACTAATTAAAACATATAATATTCTATTCACTAAAGGAAATTGATTAACTAACATACTTTAGAAGTGACTTAAGGTAGGGATGAGAGAGAGGTTCCCTCTCTTTCTTCTCTTTATAACACTTAGTTGTTAAGTGTAGACCATATGAAATGAAAAAAATCACTAAGTAAAATCTTTAAATCAATCAAATCACTTAAAGAAAAATCAACCACTTTAGATATTAAATCCCTCACACTTAGCAAATTACAACTTTAAAGCCTAGTTAGGACATACCACACAAGCTTTAATTCACGCACATTAGACTAAGTCACCATTTATAGATTTATGTTGGGAGGTGTATGGTTTGATGTATGCTTGTTTTGTGATGTATTATTGTAGACTGGATGTTAGGGTGCATGTGCATAGCCTGGATTTTAGGCCGATATTTGCCTAATCATGCTTTCTGCAGGGGGTTGTGCTTAAGGGGTCGCTAAATAAAAATATAAATGTTTTTTTTCTATGTAGGTTGCTTATCCTTTAAGCATAACCCAAGTTAAGATAGGTGGACTTTGTTACCCATGTGTGGGGTGCTAAGTCCAAATTATTCATATAATTTCTTGGGTTGTATGGTGTATTTAGCTAACATTTGTTTTGAGTGTAGCTAGATTTACTTTCCTTCTTTTAATGTAATTTTGCATTAGGATTAGGATGAGTATTATGAGAGATTAGGATAAGCATTGGTTATAAGTCCAAGTTTTATGTACCATGTGATGCCTTTGGAGCAAGCATATCCAAATCAATCCAAAAAGAAGGAAGAAATAGAGAAAATTAAATGAAGAAATGGAAGATGAAGAAATGAAGAAGGAAGAATGAAGAATGAAGACCCCCATAACATTCATCATTTGTAATTGTAATTATTCTCTTATAATCTAGGTTCTATAAGGGTAGAACTCAACAACTCACATTTCCTTTCGGGATGTACGATGGTACTCGATCGCATCGGCCTTTTATTCTTTTGTGATAGCTTTATAAAAATTATTTGATGTTTTGTTTAGCTTGTGCATTAGAAAAAGCATGTCATTTCATAGTTTGTTTATGATTGGTGATTGTTGTATGGCCTGGACGCAATTAGGATCTTAGGATAAAAATAAATTTTTTATCCCATTAACAACTTATAACTAAACTTTTAAAACAACTCATAATCTCATAGAAAAACTTAAGCATTAAATCAAGATAGTAAAATATTTAGTAACCCCTTAACTGGATGTTATATGTTTAATATCATGCATAATCATCTTATTTCACTCTTGTTAAGAGTGGGCTTCCATCTTCGTTAGATAGAATGGGCTTAACCTTTGAGAGCCTATGATGGAAGAACACCTATTTCCCTTTTGATTTGGCCCATAATCAACTTCTCATACATTTAGGCAAACAAAATCCTATAGCTTGTGTCAAAACAAAGAGTCCTAAATTAAATAAAATTTGATAAGATTTTACATTAGATTTAAGTCAATATTCATACCCCTCATGCTCTAGTCTCTTAGACAGTGGGTTTAAGGACTTAGTCTTTTTTCTAAATAATAACAACCTAGCCATCTCACAAAAGCATATGACTTGCCTACATGGATTTCAAGCATATGTGGAGTTAGTTGGCTGCCACTCCAGGTGATAATAAGTCTAGCTGGGTGGTTTACTCTCTCTTATGGAGGTAAACCATATAACCACTTTCCCCTTAGATTTAGGTCATGCTTTGGCCCTCGCCAAAGTTCCCTAGATTTAGGATCTGAGGTTATTGTTTCCCTTTACGGGCTACAAGCATAAATCCTCACCATGGCATTTCCACAATCTTGTATTGTGGGATTATAAGTCCTAGATTTCTAATAAAATTTCAAATCAAATAAATAAATCTCCTCAATTTCAAATATATAAAGCCCAGCCATAGGATAGATTGGACTGCTCACTAGGTTTCCTAGTATCATGAGTACTTCCTACTCATCTCCTTTGGTTTAGATAATAACTCTTCCTTTTTGATCCATCCCACTTGATCTTCTAAAATACAACCAATTTATTGATAATCCTATCATTGAATTCTTTGGAGACAATAATCACCTACTTTAATCGAGAGTATTCTTAAGGGATTCAATTTTTTTAAGATGTAATTAACTATGGGGGCTTGCCTCCACAGGGAACTTAACAAACCCAATTTAAACAAACCCTACTTTACTTTTCCATATAAAGTATGGGCAAAATCTCTAGTATATTCGAAGACCTATCTTGCCTTAGGAGTCCTTATTAGGTGATTAGGTCCATCATAGGGTAGTGATTTCTATCTTTCGAGATGGTGCACTATTCTTTGATGTCGTACCATCTCCTCGAAAAGTATATCCTTAGATCTGTGTGTTGTCCCCTCACATATACACATATAAATGAAACTGAAAATAAACACCACAAAACCCTAAACCCTAAACCCTAAACCTTAAATCCTAAACCTTAAAACCCTAAACCCCAAAACATACAACCCTAAACCCCAAACCTTAAACACTAAACCCTAAACCTTAAAAACCCTAAACTCCAAATTCTAAACAGTAAACCCTTAAACCTAAACCTTAAACCATAAACCCTAAACCTAAAACCCTAAACACTAAACCTGCAACCTAAACCTAAAACAAAACCCTAAACCTAACCCTAACCCTAAACCCTAAACCCTAAATCCTAAAACCTAAACCATAAACCTAAACCCTAAACCCTAAACACTAAAATCCTACGCCCTAAATACTAAACCCTAATCCCTGAACCCTAAACCTCAAACCTTAAAACCCTAAACCAAAAACCTGAAACCCTAAACACTAAATTTTAAATCCTAAACCCTAAACCCTAAAATCCCAAACCCTAAACACTAAACCCTAAACCCTAAACCATAAACCCTAAAAACCTAAAAACATAATCCTAAACTAAATAAAACCTACAAATAAAATAAATAAAAATCTAAACCTAAATACAATAATAAAATAAAATAAAATAAAAACCTAAACTAAAACCTAATCTTAAATCTAAAACTACACAAAAACCTTAAAAAATGAACTAAACTAAAATAAAGTAAATAAAAACCTAAATTAAACTAAAAAATAAAATAAAGCTCAAAATAAAAAAGTTTAAATAAATAAAAACTGAACCTAAAATAAACATTAATTAAACATAAAATAAAATAAAATAAAAATTGAATAAAAACCTAAACTTAAAAAATAAACCTAAAAATAAATAAAAAAATAAAATAAATAAAGTAAAAAAACCTAAACCTAAAAGAAAATAAAATAAACAAAATAAAATAAACCTAAACTAAAAACTACTATACTAAATAAAAGCTAAACCTTAATCTAAAATAAATTAAACCTAAACCTAAACATAAACTAAGTAAAATAATATAAACTAAAAATAAACCTAACCTAAACTAAAAAAAGACATAAAAATAAACCTAAAATAAAAACCTAAAACCTAAACATAAAAAAATAAATTTAAAACTTAAACCTAAACCTAAAAATAAAAAAATAAAACCTAAACATAAAAATAAAAAAAATAATAAACTAAACTAATAATAAACCTAAACATAATCTAAAAATAATAATACCTAAAATAAAAACCTAAAACATAAACTTAGAAAAATAAAATAAAAACCTAAACCAAAAACTAAAAATAAAAAATAAAACCTAAACCAAAAAAATAAACTAAAAATAAATCTAAATAAAAAATTAACCTAAACCTAAACCTAAACCTTAGAAATAAAGTAAAATAAAAAACATAAACTAAAATAAATAAACCTAAAATAAATAAACGAAACTAAATAAAAATAAAAATGAACTTAAATAAAAAAAATAAACTACCATAAATAAAAAATAAATTAAATAAACTAAATAAACCTAAACCTACTAATTTACTTAATTTAAATAAATAAATAAATAAGCCCTAAACCCTAAAAATCCTAAACCTTAAATCCTTCACCCTATACTTTAAACCCTAAATCCTAAACCTTAAACTCTAAACCCTAAACCCTAAACAACTCCAAACCCTAAAACCATAAACTCTAAACCTAAACCCTAAATCAAAACCCTAAACCCTAAAGCCTAAATCCAAAACACTAAACTCTAAACCCTAAACAATAAACCTTAAACTCTAAAACCTAAACCCTAAACTAGCCCTAAACACTAAGCTATCCCTAAACCGTAAACCCTAAACCCTAAACCCTAAAAGCCCTAAACCCTTAGGCCTAAAAACTAAACCATAAACCCTAAACCTAAACCCCACATAAACCTCACCTTACTGGGAGGTCTGGTGGATATGATGGTGGATATGGAGGTGGTGGTTATGGAGGCAGGATCTGAGGTGGGGGAACTAGAGGTGTTGATGGATCTGGAGGTCCTGGTAGATATGGAGGTGGTGGTTATGGAGGTGAGAGGTAGGACAGAGGTTACAAATGCTGTGGTGGCGGGGGATAGATTAGGGATATGGTGCCGGATCCCGCTACTCAAGAGGCGAGGGTGGTTCTTATGGGAACTGGACAAACTTAAGCACGACCGATTGGACCTGCTACTTATGGAATAGTGTCTTTATAGTAGAGATGGTTCCAGTTATCTAGGGTTTTTGATTTACTCTATAAGTGCTCATTTTTTATCAATGTCATCACTTGTATCTTAGAAAACTTGGTCTCCTACATGGTTGATAAAATCCAAAAGAAGAAATATTGAATCTGAAATTGTTCCCTATTAAAAAAACTTTAAACCCTAAACCCTAAACCCTAAACTAAAACCTAAACCCTAAACCTTTAACCCTAAAAACCCTAAAAACCCTAAAACCATAAACCCTAAACCCTAATCCCGAAACCCTAAACCATAAACCCTAAACAAACCTAAACCCTAAACCCTAAACAAACCTAAATCCTAAATCCTAAATCCTAAATCATAAACCCTAAACCCTAAATTATAAAACCCTAAACCATAAAATAAAACCCAAACATAAAATAAGAATAAAAAAACCCAAAAATAAAATAAAATAAAAACTAAATAAATACCTAAACTTAAAAAATAAATCTAAAAATAAAACCTAAAGATAAATAATAAAAAATCCTAAACCATAAATTAAAAAAAATCTAAACCTAAAATAAATATAATAAAATAAACCTAAACCTAAACTAAAATAAACTAAACTAAAATAAATTAATCCTAAACCTAAACGTAAAATAAACTAAACCTAACCCCCAAATAAAACAAAATAAAATAAAATAAAATAAATTAAAAATAAACCTATACCTAAACTAAAAAATAAAACTTAAAAATAAACTAAAATAAAAACCTAAAACTAAAAATAAAAAATAAAACCTAAACCTAAGAAAGTAAAAATAAAAATAAACTACAAAATAAACCTACGCCTAAACCAAAAAAATAAACTAAAACAAAAAAATCTAAACTAAAATAAATAAACCTAAAATAAATAAACTAAACCAAATAAGAATAAAAATAAATTTACAATAACAACAACAACAACAATAAGCCTTTATTCCACTAAGTGGGGTCGGCTACATGAATCCTACGTCTCCATTATTCCTATTATATGTCAAATTCTCATAAGAATAAAAATAAACCTAAATAAACTAAAAAATAAAATAAACTAAAATAAATAAAAAATAAACTAAATAAAGCTAAACCTGTTGGTTTACTTAATTTTTTAAAAAATAAATAAGATAAAACCCTGACCCTAAACCCTAAACACTAAAACTAACTCTAAACCCTAAACTATAAACCCTAAACCTACAACCCTAACCCCCAAATCCTAAACCCTAAAACCCTAAATCCTAAATCGAAACACTAAAACCCAAAACCCTAAAACCTATAACCCTAAACACTAAACATTAAACCCCAAACCCTAAACCCTAAACCTTAAACCCAAAATACTAAAAACCTAAAAACCTAAAACCTAAAACTTGAAAACCTAAACATAAACTAAATAAAACCTAAAAATAAAATACATAAAAACACATTAACCTAAATTAAATAAAAAAATAAAATTAAAGAAAAGCCTAAACTAAAACCTAAACTTAAACCTAAAACTAAACATAAACCTAAACCTACACTTAAAAAAATAAAAAAACTAAATTAAAATAAAATAAATAAAAACTTAACTAAACTAAAAAAAATAAAATAAACCTAAAAATAAGAAAAATAAATAAATAAAAATTAAATATAAAATAAAAATAAAATAAAATAAAAACTAAATAAAAACTTAAACCTAAAAAATAAACCTAAAAAACTTATAACTAAGTAAAAAATAATACCTAAACACCAAACTAAAAAAATAACCTAAACCTAAAAAAAAAAATAAAATAAACCTAAACCTAAACTAAAATAAACTAAACTAAAATAAATGAAACCTAAATCAAAACTTAAAATATACTACCTAAACCCTAAACTAAATAAACTAAAAATAAACTTAAACTTAAACTAAAAAAATAAACCTAAAATAAAAACCTAAAACTTAAACCTAAAAAAATAAAATAAAAATCCAAACTTAAATCTAAAAATAATTAATAAAACCTAAACCTAAACTAAAAAATAAGAAAAATACTAAACTAAAAAATAAGCATAAACCTAAACCTAAACCTAAACCTGGAAGATAAATTAAAATAAAAAACCTAAATTAAAATAAATAAACCTAAAATAAATAAACTAAACTATATAAAAAACAAACCTAAAAAAAATAAATAAAATAACCTAAAATAAATAAAAAATAAACTAAATAAACCTAAAACTAGTTTACTTAATTTTAAAAAAAAAACAAACCATAAACCACGAATCCTAAACCACAAACCTTAAACCTAAAACAAATCTTAAACCCAAATCCTAAACTAACCCTAAACCCTAAATAATAAAAACTTAATCTTAAATCCTAAAATCCTACCCAAAATTTACAACAACCCCCAAACCTAAACAATAAACCCTAAAAACCTAAACCCAACCCTAATTCTCTCTTAAAATTCTAAACCCTATACTAAAACCTAAAATTCTAAACCCTAAACCCAAATAAAAATCAAAACAAAACAACATCTAAACACCAAACCCTAAACCTAAACCTAAAACCTAAACCTAAACCCTAAACCTCACTAAATAAAATAAACTAAAACCTAAACCAAAATGAAAAAATAAATAAATAAAATAAATAAACATAATATAAATAAAATAAAATAAAAACTAAAAATGAATAAACAAAATAAAATAAACTAAACTAAGTAAACCTAAACCTAAACCTAAACCTAAACTAAGCTAAAATTAACTAAACTAAACTAAACTAAACTAATCATAAACCTAAATCTAATCCTAAACCTAAACCTAAACTAAGTAAATTAAAATAAACTAAGTAAATAAATTAAAATAAACTAAACTAAATAAACCTAAATAAACCTAAAACTAAACTAAACTAAATAAAGTAAACTTAAAAATAATCTAAATAAACTAAATAAATAAAACCTAAACTAAATAAATAAACCTAAACTAAAAATAAACTAAACAAAACTAAACAAAACAAAACAAAACAAAAATAATAAACCTAAACTTAAAATCTAAACTACATAAGCTTAAACCTAAATAAATAAAATAAACTAAAATAAAATAGACTAAACCTAAACCTAAACTTAAACAAAAATAAATAAACTAAACTAAATAAATAAACCTAAACTAAATAAACTAAATAAAAACTAAAATAAAAAAAACCTAATCCTAAACCTAAACTAAATGAAATAAATAAACCTAAAATAAAATACAAAATAAACCTAAAACTAAACCTAAATCTAAAACCTAAATAAAAATAAACCTAAACCTAAACCTAAATAAACCTAAAAAACTTAAACTAAAATAAACATAAACTAAAACTAAAACTAAATAAAATAAAATAAACTAAAATAAATCAACCTAAACCTAAATAAAATAAACCTAACTAAATAAACCTAAACCTAAATAAAACCAAAAACTAAACAAAACCTATAGGTAAACTTAAATAAACAAACCTAAAATAAAATAAAACTTAAATCTAATCCTATACCTAAACCTAAGCTAAATAAACCTAAACCTAAACCAAAAATAAACCTAAACTAAATAAAACTAAACTAAATAAGACTTAAACCTAAATAAACCTAAACTAAATTAACCTAAACCAAAACCTAAGCTTAACCTAAATAAAAAAAATAAACTAAATAATAAATAAAATAAATCTAAACCAAAATAAATTAAACTAAACTAAGCTAAATAACTAAATAAAAATTGAACTAAAAAAATAAACTAAGTAAAACTTAAAATCAAAACTAAAATAAATAAAATTAATAAATGAACTAATCTAAACCTAAACCTAAACCTAAACCTAAACCTAAACCTAAAAATAAATTAAACTAAATGAACTTAAAATAAAGAAAACCTAAACCTAAACTAGATAAATAAACTAAATAAAATAAACTAAATAAATTAAACTAAATAGATAAACCAAAACCTAAATAAATAAACCAAAATAATAATAAAATAAAACCTAAACCTAAACCTAAACCTAAACCTAAACTTAAACTAAACTAAAATCTAAAACTAATCCTAAACCTAAACTAAATAAACTAAACCTAAACCTAAATTAAACTAAATAAACTAAACTAATAAAACCTAAATAAACCTAAACCTAAACCTAAACTTAAACCTAAATGAAATTAAACTAAATAGAAGGAAAATAAACTAAACTAAAAATAAACTAAATAAACAAAACTAAATAAATAAAACTAAACCTAAACTAAATTAAAAATAAACTAAAATAAAACTAAACTAAATAAATAAATGAAAAATAAACCTAAACTAAACAAAACTAAATAAACCTAAACTAAAATAAACTAAACTAAATAAACCAAAACCTATACCTAAACCTAAACCTAAACCTAAACTAAAGAAAGTAAACTGATAAAATAAAAAAAAAAACTAAATAAAATAAACCTAAACCTAAACTAAATAAATAAAATAAAATAAAATAAAGTAAATAAGCCTAAACCTAAACTAAATAAATAAACTAAATAAACTAAAATGAACCTAAACTAAATAAACTAAACTAAATAAATGTAAACTAAACTAAATAAACCTAAAACCAAAATCTAACCCTAAACATAAACTAAACTAAACTAAAATTAATTAAATAAAATAAACCTAAAAATAAACTAAATAAAATAAACCTAAACTAAACTAAACTAAACTAAATAAAACCTAAAATAAACATAGAACTAAACCTAAAACCTAAACTAAAATAAACCTAAACATAAACCTAAACCTAAACGTAAACCTAAATAAACTAAAACATAAACCTAAACCTAAATAAATAAACTAAACTAAACTAAAATAAACCTTAACCTTAACATAAAATAAATAAATAAATAAACCTAAACCTAAACCTAAACCTAAACCAAAATTAAATAAACCTAAACCTAAAATAAACATAAACCTAAAAAATAAACTTAATGTAAACTTAAACCTAAACCTAAACCTAAATAAACTAAATAACCTAAACCTAAATAAATAAACCTAAAGTAAAAATAAATCTAAACCTAAACCTAAACCTAAACCTAAATAGAAAACTAAAATAAATAAACTAAACTTAAATAAATAAACCTAAACCTAAACCTAAACCTAAACCTAAATAAACTTAAACTAATAAATAAACTTAAGAAACCTATACCTAAACTTAAAAAACCTAAACCTAATAAACTAAATAAACTTAAACTAAACTAACAAAAATAAAACCTAAATTTAAACCTAAAAGCTAAAACATAAACTAAACTAAACTAAAATAAACCTAAATAAATCTAAACCTACACCAAAAATAAATAAATTAAACCTAAACTGAAATAAACCTAAACCTAAACCTAAACTGAACTAAACTCAACCAAAAAAAATCCTAAACCTAGACCTCAACCTAACTCTAAACTAAATAAACTAAAATAAATCTAAACCTAAACCTAAACCTAAAATAAAACAAACCTAAACTAAAGCAAAAATAAATAAACCTAAACCTAAACAAAACCAAAAATAAACCTAAACCTAAACCTAAACATAAACAAAACTAAACTAAACTAAACAAATAAAATAAATAAACTAAAACTTAAAATAAACCTAAACCTAAAGCTAAATAAACTTAAACTAAACTAAGCTAAATAAACCTAAACCTAAGATAAACTAAATAAACTATATAAAAATAAACCTAAACCTAAACCTAAACCTAAACAAAACAAAAACCTAAACCTTAAATTAAATAAACCTAAACTTAAACTAAACTAAACCTAAACCTAAACCTAAACCTAAACCTAAAAAATAAAATAAAACCTAAACCTAGGCCAAAACCTAAACTAAACTAAACCTAAACTTAAACTAAACTAAATAACTAAATAAACTAAAACTAAACTAAAATAAATAAACTAAATAAATTAACTAAACCTAAACCTAAAAGAAATACACTAAAATAAATAAAACTAAATTAAAAAATTTAATAAACTAAACTAAATAAACCTAAATAAAACCTAAACCTAAACATAAACCCGAAACTAAACCTTAACCTAAACCTAAACTAAAAAAATAAAATAAACCAAAACCTAAACTAAACCTAAACTTTAACCTAAACTAAATAATAAAATTGCTAAACTAAATAAACCTAAACCTAAACCTAAACTAAATAAAATAAACCTAAACATAAACCTAAACTAAAATAAATAAATAAACCTAAACCTAAAATTAAAAATAAACCAAAATAAACCTAAATCAAAACCTAAACCTAAACCAAAATAAATAAACTAAACTAAATAAATATAAAATAAATAAACCTAAACTAAACTAAATAAAACTAAACCTAAACCTAAACCTGAACTAAAATAAATTAAATAAATAAATAAAAACTATACTAATTAAACCTAAATGTAAAACTAAAACTAAATAAATTAACCTAAAAACCTAACCCAAAACCTAAACATAATAAAATAAATAAAAATAAATAAATAAATAAACTTAAACCTAAACATAAACCTAAACCTATAAGAAAAACTAAATAAACTAAACTAAAATAAACCTAAATAAATAAACCTAAACCAAAACTAAAATAAATAAACCTAAAAAATAAAAGAAAATAATAAATAAATAAACCTAAACCTAAACATAAATAAACTAAATAAATAAAAACCTAAACCTAAACTAACCTAAATAAACTAAAACCTAAATAAAATAAACCTAAAAATAAACATGAAACTTAAACCTAATGCTAAACCTAAACCTAAAATAAATAAACCTAAACCTGAACTAAATAAACTAAACTAAATAAATAAACCTTAACCTAAACCTAAACCTAAACCTAAAACCTATACTAAAACCTAAAACCTAAAGCTAAAATAATAAAATAAAAACTAAAACTTAAACCTAAAATTAAAAAACAAAACCTAAACCTAAAATAAAACTAAAACTCAACTAAAAATAAAACTAAACCTAAACAAAAAATAAAACCTAAAAATAAACCCAAACTAAAAACCAAAAATGTAAACCTAAAAAAATAAATAAAAACCTAAACTTAAACCTAAAAATAAAAAAAAACCAAAACTTAAGAAATAAAATAAAAATAAAACTCAACTAAAAATTTAATCCAAACATAAACTTAAACTTAAAAAAACTAAAATAAAAAACTTAAACTAAAATAAATAAACCTTAAATAAATTTACTAAACTAAATAAAAATAAAAAATATTCCTAAATAAAAATGTAAAATAAAATAAACTAAAATATATAAAAGATAAACTAAATAAACCTAAACCTACCAGTTTACTTAATTAAAAAAAAATAACCCAAAATCCTAACTAAACCCTAACCCCACAAAAGTTAACCCTAAACCCTAAAAAATGCTAAACCCAAGACTCTAAACCCTAAACTCTAAACCCTAAACCCTAAACCCTAAACCTTAAGCCATAACCCATACCCTAAACCTAAACCCTAATAGTATAAACCCTAAAACCCTAAACCATAAATCCTACACCCTAAACCTTAAACCCTAAACTCTAAACCCAAACCCTAAACCCTAAACCATAAACCCCAAATCCTAAGCCCTAAACCCCAAACACTAAACCTAAATCGAAAGTATCTAAATAAATTAAAAAAATAACCCTAAAACCTAATAAACTTAAACCTAAACCTAAACCCTAAAAATGGGCAGAACATTGTCGACAAGAACATTATTGTCAACAACCGTCTAGATTTGTGGATGGAGGCGAGGAGTGGGTGGAGTGAAGGCGGAGGCGGCAGTTATCACAATGGTGGTGGGGGATCTGGAGGCATTGGTTGATATGGAGGTGGTGGTCAGAGTAGTGGTGGTTATGGAGGTAGGAGGAGTGATGGAGGTTTTAGCTGTGGTGGTGGCGGAGGGAGAGATTATAGATATGATGGCAGATCCATTACTCGAGAGGCCAGGGTGGTTTTGATGGGAACTAGAGACATTGAAGAATGTCCGATCCAATCTGCTGCTTATGGAACTGTGTCTTTGTAGTAGAGACTATTCTAGTTTTCTATGGCTATTGATTTGCTCTATGCATGCTTATTTTTTATCTATGTCATCGCTTATGTCATTGAGAACCTCGTGTGTTAGTTGATTGATGAAATAAAAACTAAGAAATGTTGTATCTAATTGTTTCTCTGTTAAAAATAACCAAAAAACCAAAAGCCCAAACTAAAAATGAACCTAAAACCTAAAACTTAAGCCATGGACCCTAAACCCTAGAAATAAAAAAAAAATAAAAAAAATAAGAAAACCCTAAACCTAAATGTTAAACCTTGAAACTAACCCTAATCCTTAAACCCTAAAGTTACAACCCTAAACACTAAACCCTAAACTCCAAACCCTAAACCCTAACCCTAATAAGAAACTAATAAAACACTAAACTAAACTAACAAAAATTAAAACTAATAAATAATAAACTAAAACTAATAAATAATAAACAAAAACTAATAAACTAATAATAAATAAAAACTAATTATAAACTAAAAATTAATTATAAACGAAAATAAAAACTAATAAAACTAACTAAACTAAACTAACTAAATAAATACTAAAACTAATAATAATAACTAACTAAATACTAAAACTAATAACTAAATTAAATATAAAACCCTCTAATAAAATAATTTAAAATAAACTAAATTAATAAAACTAATAAAAACTAAACTAAACCTAAACTAGTAACTAACTAATAAAAACTAAATTAAACCCTAATAACTAACAAATAAACGCTAAACATAACTAACCTATTAAATAACTAAATAATAATAAAACTAAACCCAATAACTAAACTAACTAAACTAAAACTAATAACTTATAAACTAAATCTAATAAATAAACTAAATAATTAATAAAAAAACTAATAATAATAATAAGTAACTAATAACTAAAACTAATAACTAAACCAAATTAATAAACTAATAAACTAACTAATAAAATAATAACTAAAACTAATAATAAAACTAAAGAAACTAATAAATTAAAACTAAATAACTAATTATAACTAACACTAAACTAATAAACTAATAATAAATTAAACTCAGTAAAATTAATAACTAAACTAATAATAAACTAAATAATAAATAAAACCTAAATAAATATACTAAATCTAATAATAATAAATAAACCTAAAAATACTAACTAATAATAATAAACTAATAAAACTAACTTAACTAATAAACTAATAAATAATAATAATAATAAATAAACTAAACTAAAAATAAATAATACTTAAAAATACACTAAATAATAATAAAACCTAATAACATAAAAACTAAAACCTAAACTAAATAAATAAACCTAAACTTAAACCTAAAACCTAAAATAAAACCTAAAAAATAAACTAAATAAAATAAATAAATAAAATAAACCTAAACCTAAACTAAACTAAATATTGAACTAAATTAAATAAACTAAACTAAAAATAAACCTAAAATAAACCTAAACCTAAACCTAAAACCTAAACTAAACTAAACATAAACCCTAAACCTAAACTAAATTAACTAAACAATACCTAAATAAACCTAAACTAAATAAAATAAACATAAACTTAAACTAAAACCTAAACCTAAACCTAAACCTAAACCTAAACATAAACCTAAACCTAATTCTAAACTAAATAAATAAAGTAAATGAAATAAAAATAACCCTAAACCTAAACTAAACCAAAATAAATAAACCTAAAATAAAAAATAAACTAAATAAATTAAGCTAAACATAAAACTTTAACTAAACCTAAACCAAAACCTGAACCTAATAACTAAAAATAAACCTAAGCCTAAACATAAATCTTAAATAAATAAAAAATAAACTAAATAAATAAATAAACTAAATAAACCTAAACTATGATAAATAAATAAAAATAAACTAAATAAACCTAAACTAAACTAAATAACCTAAACTACAACAACAACAACAACAAGCCTTAATCCCACTAGGTGGGGTCAGCTACATGAATCCTTCGTCTCCATTGTGTCCTATTATGTGTCAAATTCTCATTTAATTCAAGTATACTAAGATCATTTTTTATGCATCTTAACCAAGTATTTTTAGGTCTACCTCTACCTTTCTTAACATAAGGCAAATCTAATGCATCTACTCTCCTAATCGGGTCATGGATGGTATGCTTTATGTGGCCAAACATCAAAGGTGACTCTCCTAATCTTATCTACCACTGGAGCTACTAACTTTTTCCCAAACATACTCATTTTGCATTCTATCTCTAAGAGTAAAGCCACTCATCCACTGAGCATCCTCATCTAACACTTAACTTAGTCTTATGCTTCTCTTTTATTGGCCAACATTCTACACCATAAGTCAAATCTTACCACCATTTTTTTCCTTAAGTTTAAGTGGAACTTTTCTATCACATAATAATGCATTCTCAACCATCCAACTTGAATTCTACTAATAACATCTCCATCTATTTCACCATCATTTTGAACAATAGGGCCTAAATATCTTAATCTCTCACTCTTATTAATGACTTGATCACCTAAAGTCACAACACTATCACTAAAACTTCTACAACTAAAATTACACTCCATATATTCAATTTTAGATCTACTTAAATGAAAACCTTTAGACTCTAAAGTTGGCCTCCATAATTCAAGTTTCTATTGGACTCCCTCTCTAGTCTTATCAACAAGAAGAATGTCATCAGCAAAAAGCATACTGCCTCGTAAGAATATCCATAACTAAAGTAAAAAGATAAGGGCTTAATGTTGATCCTTGATGTAATCCAACTGAAATAGGAAAATATTTTTCAATCCTCCTTGTGTTTGGACACAAGTAACAGCTCTGGTATACATATCCTTAATGACTTGAATATAACCAATATTAACTCCTTTCTGTTCTAGAACTCTCCAAAGAACATCTCTTGAGACTTTATCATAATCTTTCTCTAAATCAATAAATATCATATGTAGATCCTTCTTACTTTCTCTATGCTTCTCCATCAAACCTCTTAACAAATGTATAGCATCCATAGTAGATCTACCTGGCATGAAACCAAACCGATTGAGAAACTTCATATCACATCGTAACCTATGCTCAATTAATCTCTCCCATGAATTTTAATGTATGGCACATTAACTTAATTCCTCTATAATTTGCACAATCTTATACATCACCTTTATTCTTAAATATAGGAACCAACAAACTCTTTCTCCACTCATCTGACATCTTTTTAGTTTTTAAAATAACATTAAAAAGATTTCTAAGCCAAGAAATTCCTTGATCTACTAAACATTTCCACACATCTATTGGAATATTATTCGGTCCTACTGCTTTTCCGCATTTCATTTTCTTTAAAGCTTCACTAACTTCAGATTTACTAATACGATGATAAAAATGAAATTCTCTATTTTTTTTTAGAGTATTAAGGTTGCTAAAATCAATCGTACTTTCAAATTTTTCATTGAAAAGTTTATCAAAATACCTCATCCACCTATTTTCAATATCTTTTCCTAAGAAAAGCACTTTATTATTTTCATCCTTAATACCCCTCACTTGAACTATGTCTTTACTTCTCCTATCTCTTTGGTTGGCTAACTTATACATACATCTTTCACCTTCTTTGGTATCTAATCTATTGTATAAATCACTAAAAGCTAAATTTTTGCATCATATATTGCTTTCTTAGAATCTCTATTGGCCACTTTATATCTTTCCCAATTCTCTGAGTTTTTACATCTAAACCAAGTTTTATAACAATGCTTCTTATTTCTTATCTTTTCTTGCACACTCTAATTCCACCACCAACTATTCTTATTAAAAGAAGATTTTCCTTTTGATTCTCCAAGCACATCTTTAGCAACTTGCTTAATTTCACTTGATATTTTTTCCCACATAACGTTAGCTTCCTTATGAACATCCCAAATTCTAATTTCTTGTAGCTTGCTCTTAAAATATTTTTATTTGTGTTCTTTAAGTGTCCCCATCTAATCCTAGGACAATAATTTAGTTTATTTTTCTTCATAACCTTTCATCTTAAACAGTATACTTAAAATTATTTGAATGACCTTACAATCTTTACAATCTAAACGATCTATTTTGATTGTAAATATTGTAAAGTCATTCCAAGTGAAATTTTAAGTACCCAACATCGACTATTAGTTTTAGATTTTAAGATGAAAGGTTGTAAGAGAAAAACTAAAAACCTAAACTAAAATAAACTAAATAAAACCTAAACATAAATAAACCTAAACAAAAATAAATAAAATAAACTAAACTAAATAAATAAACCTAAACTAAATAAAATAAACTAAACTAAAATAAACCTAAACCTACACCTAAACAAAAACTAAATAAACCTAAACCCTAAACCTAAACCTAAAAGTAAACTAAACCTAACCTAAATAAAACTAAATAAAACATAAACCTAAAATAAAATATCTAAACTAAATAAATAAATAAAAATAAACCTAAACTAAACCTAAACTAAATAAACATAACCCTAAACCCTAAACCCAAAATAAAATAAAATTACATAAACTAAACTAAAGAAAACCTAAACCTAAACCTAAATAAACTAAATAAATAAACCTAATCCTAAACATAAATAAATAAATAAACAAAATAAATAAACCTAAACTTAAAAGTAAATAAATAAACCAACTAAAGAAATAAAAATAAACCTAAAGCTAAACCTAAACCCAAAATAAAATAAAACTAAATAAACTAAACTAAATAAAACCTAAAGTTAAGACTAAATAAAAAAGTAAACTAAATACATAAACATAAACCTAAACCTAAATAAATAACTAAACTAAATAAATGAACATAAACATAAACCTAATCCTAAAATAAACTAAATAAAATAAAACCTAAACCTAAACCTAAACCTAAACTAAATAAAACTAAAAACTAAATAAACCAAAAAATAATAAAATTAAACTAAACAAAATAAATAAACCTAAACCTAAACTAAAAATAAACCAAATAAATAAACATTAATAAACCTAAATAAAAAAATAAAACTAATAAAATAAAAATAAAAACTAAAAGAATAATAAATGAACCTAAACCTAAAAATAAAAAACCTAAACTAAATAAACCTAAATAAATCTAAATCTAAACCTAAACTGAAACCTAGACCTAAATATACTAAACTACAAAAAAATAAATCTAAACCAAAATAAAAATTAAATAAACCTAAACTAAACCTAAACCTAAACCTAAAATAAAAACTAAATAAAATAAACTAAATAAAACCTAAACCTAAACCTAAACCTAAATAAAAATAAAACCTAAACTTAATAAACTAAACTAAATAAACAAAAATATAAATAAAAGAAAAAATAAATAAACCCTATACCTAAACTTAAATAAAACTTAAACCCCAAACCTAAACTAAACTAAATAAACCCAAACCTAAACTAAATAAACTAAAAACTAAATAAAATAAACTATCCTATACTAAAATAACTAAAAATAAATAAAAAATAAATAAAACCTAAACCTAAAGTAATTCTCAACCTAAAAATAAACCTAAATAAACATAAACTAAACTAAAATAAAACCAAAAGTAAACTAAAATAAAAATAAAACGTAAACCTCAACTTAAACCTAAATTAAAAAAAATAAACTATATAAACAAATAATAAAATAAACCTAAATAAACCTATACCTAAACTAAACTAAAAATAAAAATCTAAAAAATAAATAAAACATAAACTAAAATAAAATTAAAAAGATAAACTAAACTAAAAATAAATAAACTTAAACCTAAACCTAAACCTAAACCTAAACTACATAAAAAAAACTTAAACCTAAACTTAATCCTAACTAAAATAAAACCCTAAACCCTAAATCCTAAACCCTAAACCTTAAACCCTAAACTCTAAACCATAAATTATAAACACTAAACCCTAAACCCTAAACCCTAAACCCTAAACCCTAAAACCTAAAACCCTCAAGCCCTAAACTCCAAACTAACCCTAAACCCTAAAAAGCTTATACCCTAAAGAATAAACCCAAACCCTAAACCCTAAACCATAAACTAACTTTAAACCCTAATTCTAAACTTAAACCTTAAATCTAAACCTTAAAACCCTAAAGACTAAACCTAAACCCTAAACTAAACCTCAACCCTAAAACTTAAGACCTAATCCCTAACCCTAAACCCTAAACCCTAAACCTTAAACCCAAAGCTTAAACCCTAAATCATTAAACTAATCCTAAACCCTAAACCTACAACTTTAAACCCTAAATGCTAAACCTACAAGCCTAAACCCTAAACCCTAAACCAACCCTAAACCTAAACCGTAAACCCTAAACCCTAAAAACCTAAAAGCTATACCCAAGAAAAAATAAAACATAAAAATAAAATGAAAAAATAATAAAACCTAAATAAAATAAATTAAAAATATAAACAAAAATGTAAATTAAAATCTAAACTAAACCTAAAACTAAAAATAAAATAGAATAAAAAATAAAACTAAGCTAAAATAAAATAAATAAAAACTTAAACTAAACTAAAAAATAAAATAAAGCTATAACTAAAAAACCTAAATAAAATAAAAACTAAATGTAAAATAAAAATAAAATAAACCTAAAATAAAATAAAATAAAAACTAAATAAAAACCTAAACCTAAAAAATAAAAAATTAAACCTAAACCCTAAACTAAAAAAAAAGCCTAAACCTCAAATAAACAAAATAAAATAAACCTAAATCTAAACTAAAATAAACAAAACCTAAACCTAAAATAATCTAAACATAAACCCGAAACTAAATAACATAAAATAAACTAAAAATAAACCTGAACCTAAACTAAAAAATAAAAACCTAAAAATAAATATAAATTAAAATCCCAAAACCTAAAACTCAACCAAAAATTAAAATAATACCTAAACCTAAAAATAAGATAAAATAAAATAAACTAATAAATAAACATAAAATTAAACTAAACCTAAAAAATAAACTAAAATAAAAAACCTAAACTAAAATCAATAAATCTAAAAGAAATAAATAAAACTAAATAAAAATAAAAAATAAACCTAAATAAAATAAATTGAATAAAACATAAACTAAATAAACCTAAACCTTATGGTTTACTTAATTTTAAAAAAAATAACCATAAACCCTAAACCCTCAATCCTAAACCCTAAACCCTAATCCCCAAACCCAATAACTAATTCTAAACCCTAAACCCTAAACCCTAAACCCTAACACTAACCCTAACTCTTAACCCTCAACCCTAAACTAACCCTAAACCTTAAGCTAACGCTAAGCCCTAAACCCTAAACCCCAAACAGTAAACCTTAAAAACCTGAAACCATAAAGCTTAAACACTAAACCCTAAACCATAAACCCTAAACCCCAACCCTAAACCCTAAACCCTAAAATTGAAAACCCTAAACCCTAATCCCTAAACCCTAAATCCTAAAATACTAAAAACCTAAACCTAAACTAAATAAAACCTAAAAATAAAATAAATAAATAAACTTTAGCCTAAATAAAATTATAAAATAAAATAAAATAAAATCCTAAACTAAAACTTAAACCTAAACCTAAAAATAAAATAAAATCAAAAATAAAAATAAACTATAATAAAATAAATAAAAACATAAACTAAGATTTGAAATATAAATATGCTTAAGATTTAAAAACATAAATAAAATAAAAACTAAACATAAAATAAAAATAAAATAAACCTAAAATAAAATAAAATAAAAACTAAATAAAAACCTAAACTTAAAAAGTAAACTTGAAAATAAATAAAAAATTAAACCTAAACCCTAAACTAAAAAAAATTAAACCTAAAATAAAAATAAAATAAACCTAAACCTAAACTCAAATAAAATAAACTAAAATAATTAAAACTTAAACCAAAACTTAAGCTAAATAGAATAATATAAACTAAAAATAAACTTAAACCTAAACAAAAAAATAAGACCTAAAAATAAACCTAAAATAAAAAGCTAAAACCTAAAGATAAAAAAATAAAAGACAAACCTAAACATAAACCTAAAATTAAAAAATAAAACCTAAACCTAAAAAATAAAATAAAAATAAAACTCAACTAAAAATAAACCTAAACATAAAAAAATTAAACCTAAAAATAAATGTAAAATAAAAACCTAAAATGTAAACATAAAAAATAAAATAAAAACCTGAACCTAAACATAAAAATGAAAAATAAAACATAAACTTAAAAAATAAGTCTAAACATAAATAAACTAAACTAAGTAAAAATAAATAATAAAATAAATAAAAATAAAAAATAAATTAAACTAAAATAAATAAGTAATAAACTTAATAAACCTAAACTTATCAGATTAATTAATTAAAAGAAGACCCTTAAACCCTTAACCCTAAACAAAAAAATTAACCCTAAACCCTTAACCCAAAAAACCCTAAGCCCTAAATCCTAAACTCTAAACCTAACCCTAAACCATAAACCCTAAACCCTAAACCCTAAACCCTAAACCCTAAACCTTAAACCCTAACCTTAACCCTAAACCCTAAACCCTAAACCCTAAAAGTATAAACCTTAAAATGCTAAACCTTAAACCCTAAACTCTAAACACTAAACCCTAAACCCTACACCCTAAACCCCAAACCCTAAACCCTAAACTCCAAACCCTAAACTTAAACCTTAAGTATCTTAATAAATTAAAAAATAAACCTAAACCCTAAAATCTAATAAACTAAAACCTAAACCTAAACCCTAAGAATGGGTAGAACCTTGAAGTCAGGAACATCTCTGTCAACCAGATTCAATCTAGATCTAGCGATTGAGGCGAAGGTGGTGGCAGCAGTTATCACAGTGGTGGTGGTGAATTTAGAGGTGCAGGTGGAGATGGAGGTGGTGGTCGGAAGGAGAGATTGTAGATACATGGCGAATCCCGCTACTTGAGAGGCCAGGGTGGTTCTGATGGGAAGTAAAGAAACTGAATAACATTCGATCTGATCTGCTGCATATGGAACAGTGTCTTTATCGTAGAGATGGTTTTAGTTTTCTAGGGCTTTTGATTTGCTCTATGCGTGCTCATTTCTTATCTATGTCATCACTTGTGTCTTTGAGAACTTGGTGTGTTACTTGATTGATGAAATTAGAAAGAAAAATGTGGAATCTAAATTTGTTCCTTGTTAAAAAAAAACTAAAAACCCTAAAGCCCAAAAACCTGAACCCTAAACCTAAAATCTAAACCCTTAACCCTACTCCCTAAAAATAATAAAAAAATAAAAATAATAAAGAAAACCCTAACCTTAAAGGCTAAACCCTAAAACTAACCCTAATCCTTAAACTTGGAACCTACAACCCTAAACCCTAAACCCTAAACCCTAAATCCTAAACCCTAAACCCTAATAACAAACTAATAAAACACTAAACTAAACTAACTAAAACTAAAACTAATAAACTAATAATAAACAAAACCACAAAATAAAATATAATAATAACAAAAACTAACTAAACTATTAAACAAACTAGTAACTAAATTAAACATAAACAAAAAAACCCCAATAATAAACTAACTAGAAATAAACTAAACTTATAAAACTAATAAAAACTAAACTAATCCTAAATTCATAACTAAAACTAAACTAATAAACTAGCTAAATTAAACTCTAAAAAATAACTAACTAATATTAATAATTAACTAATAAACCTAATCCTAAACATAAATAACCTAATAAATAAATAACTAATAATAATACTAGACCCAATAACTAAACTACCTAAACTAAAACTAATAACTAATAAACTAACTAAATTATTAATAAATAATTAATAATAATAACTAATTAATAAGTAAACAAAACTAAGAAATTAAGAAACTAACTACACCTAATAATAAACAAACTAAATAATAATAACTAAAACTAATAATAAAACTAAAAAAACTAATCAACTAAAACAAAATAACAAATAAAAACTAACACTAGACAATCAGACTAATAATAAATTAAACTAAATAAAACAAATAACTAAACTAATAATAAACCAAACAAATAATAAACTAAACAATAAATAAAACCTAAATAAATATAGTAAATATAATAATAATAAACATACACAAGCGCCAAATAATAATAAACTAATAAAACTAACTAAAACTAATAAATAATAAAATAATAATAATAATAATAATAATAAAATAAACTAAACTAAAAACTAATAAAATCTAAGAAAACACTAAATAATAATAAAACTTAATAACATAAAAACTAAAACCTAAACTAAATAAATAAACCTAAACGTAAACCTAAAAGCTAAAATAAAGCCTTAAAAAATAAACTAAATAAAATAAATAAATAAAATAAACCTAAACCTAAACTAAACTAAATAATAAACTAAACTAAATAAACTAAACTAAAAATAAACCTAAAATAAACCTAAACCTAAACCTAAACCCTAAACTAAACTAAACCTAAACCCTAAACCTAAACTAAACCAAAACTAAATAGCCTAAACTAAATAAAATAAATCGAAACCTAAACCTAAACCTAAACATAATCCTAAACCTAAACCTAATCCTAAACTAAATAAATAAACTAATAAAAATAAACCTAAACCTAAACTAAATAAATCAAAACTAAACCTAAATAAATAAACCTAAAATAAGAAGTAGATTAAATAAACCAAACTAAATAAACTAAACTAAATAATAAAACCTAAACTAAACCTAAACTTAAACTTAAACCTAAAAACTAAAAATAAACTTAAACCTAAACTTAAACCTTAAATAAATAATAAATAAACTAAATAAAATAAATAAACCTAAGCTAAAATAAGTAAATAATAATAAAAATAAAAATAAACTAAATAAACCTAAACTAAACTAAATAAACTAAAAAAAAACCTAAACTAAAATAAACTAAATAAAACCTAAAAATAAACCTAAACTAAATAAATAAAATAAAACTAAAATAAATAGCTATAAATAAAAAATTAAACTAAAATAAACCTAAACCAAAACCTAAACTAAAACTAAATAAACAAAACCTAAACTTAAACCTAAAATAAACTAAACTACAAAATAAAACTAAATAAAACCTAAACCTAAAATAAAATAAACCAAAAACTAAATAAATAAACTAAATAAACCGAAATAAATAAAATACAAAAAACTAAACTAAATAGATATAAATAAAATAAAATAAAATATAATCCTAAACCTAAACTTAAACCTAAAATAAAACCTAAAATTAAACCTAACTAAAAATTAAAAAATGAACAAAAATAAATATAATAATAAACTATGATAAAATAATTTAAATAAAAATAAATAAATAAATAAAGATAAACCTAAAACTAAACCTAAACTTAAACCCTAAACCCAAAATTAACTAAAACTAAATAAAACCTAAACCTAAACCTAAACAAATAAACTAAATAAAGAAAAAAAATAAACCTAGATTAAACCTATACTAAATAAACCTAAACTTAAAACCTAAACCCAAAATAAAAATAAAACTAAATAAAATAAACAACATAATCCTAAACATAAATAAATAAATAAATAAACTAAATAAATAAACAAACTAAGTAAATAAACCTAAACTTAAACCAAAATAAATAAATAAACTAAATAAAAGAACCTAAACTGAACTAAATAAACTAAAACCAAAATAAAAAATAAAAAAAAAAAAAAAACCTAAATCTAAACCTAAACTAAATAAACCTAAAATCTAAATAAACTTAAAAATAAAAATACAATAAACTAAACAACAAATAAAGAAACCTTAAGCTAAACTAAAAATAAACCAAAAAATAAACATAAATAAACCTAAATAAATAAACTAAACTAATAAAATACAAATAAAATCTAAAATAAAAATAAGTGAACCTAAACCTAAAAATAAAAAACCTAAACTAAATAAACCTAAATAAACCTAAACCTAAACCTAAATAAACTAAACTACAAAGAAATACTAACCTAAAACTAAATGAAAATGAAATAAACCTAAACTAAACCTAAATAAAAATAAAAATAAAACCTAAACTAAATAAACTAAACTAAATAAACCTAAATAAAAATAAAAGAAAAAATAAATAAACTAAATAAAACCTAAACCTAAATAAAACCAAAACCTAAACCTAAACAAAACCTAAACTAAAGTAAATAAACCTAAACCTAACATAAATAAACTAAAAACTAAATAAAATAAACTAAACCATACTAAAAAAACTAAAAATAAATCAACTATATAAAAAATAAATAAAACCTAAACCTTAAATAAACCTAAAACTAAAATCCTAAACCTAAATGAGCATGAACTAAACTAAAATAAAACCTAAATTAAACTAAAATAAAAAATAAACTAAAATCAAAAAGAAAACATATACTTAAACCAAAACCTAAACTAAAAAAAAACCTAAATAAATAACTAACAAAATAAACCTAAATAAACCAATACCTAAACAAAACTAAAATAAAACCTAAAAAAATAAATAAAACCTAAACTAAAGAAACTAAAGTAAAATAGCTAAATACTAATCCAGATCCTTCTACATAAAATTAAAGATGGCGTGATCTAAAGCTTTTTTAAAAAGACTGCCCAATACCCAGATACCATAATCCTGGGCTCTAGGCCCTAAACCCTACCACTGAGCTTGATCCTGGGCCTAACTTAAACCTAAGGCTGGGCCACTGGGCCTTAGGCCACAACCACAAACTGGGCCTTAACTGAGCCTGGGCCACCACCTGGGCCCTTACTGGGCTCAGGCTGATCCTGAAACCTGACCACTGGGCCATGGGCCCAATAACCCCAGATCCTAAACCCTGGCCCATTGGGCTCCCAGGACCTGTACTAAAAGCTTTAACTTGACCTATCATGGGCCAGCCAGGCCCCTTAACCACACAGGCTGGGCCTGAGCCATAAAGTCCCAGTACTGACCCTGGGCCCAAAACTAATCTAAAAACCAATCCTGACCACTGAGCCACATCACTAAACCCTAAAGCATAAACCCAAACCTGGCCAAATAAAACCCAAAACCCTAAACCCTAAACCCCAAACCCTAAAACCATAAACTCTAAAGCCATTAACCACACTCTAAACCCTAAAGCAAAACCTAAAACCTAAACCAAACTATAAAATCTAAAAAATAAAATAATTAAAAGCTAAACATAAATAAAGATAAAATAAAATAAATAAAACTAAATAAAATGAAATAAATAAAACTAAACTAAAATAAAATAAATAAAAACTAAACTAAACTAAAAACTAAAATAAAGCTAAAACTAAAAGCCTAAATAAAATAAAAACTAAATGTAAAATAAAAATAAAATAAAACCTAAAAAAAATAAAAAATAAAACCTAAACCTCAAATAAACTAAAATAAAAAACCTGAATCTAAACTAAAATAAATAAAACCTAAACCTAAACCTGAAATAAACTAAACCTAAACCATAATCTAAATAAAATAAAATAAAATAAAATAAAAACTAAAACTAAACTAAAAAATAAAACTTAATAATAAACCTAAAATAAAACCATAAAACCTAAAATAAAACCAAAAATTTAAAAATAATACCTAACCTTAAAAAATAAAATAAAATTAAAACTAAACTAAAACATAAATCAAAACCTAAACCTAAAAAAACTAAAATAAAAAAACCTAAACTAAAATAAATAAACTAAACTAAATAAAATAACAAATAAACCTAAATAAACAAAAAAAAATAAACTAAACTAAATAAAAATAAACTAAATAAACCTGGACTTAAAGTTTGCTTAATTTTGGAAAGAATGACCATAAACCCTAAACCCTAAACCTGACCCACCAAAAATCCAACCATAAACCCTAAAACCTAAATCATAGCCATAACCCTAAACCATAGTCCCTAATCCTACCCACATGCCTAAACCCTAAACCCTAAAACCCTAAACCCTAAACCCTAAACTAACCCTAAATCTTCAGCTAACCCTAAACCCTAAACCTTAACACTAAACCTAAAAAACCCTAAACCATAAATCCTAAACTACGATCTAAATTCATAAACCTGACACCCTAAACCCTAAATCCTAAACCCTAATAAAAAAGCTGAAAACCCTAAAATCCAAAAACCTAAACATAAACTAAATAAAACCTAAAAAATAAATAAAATAAACTTAAACCTAAATAAAATAAACACCTAAACTAAAAACCTAAACCTAAACCTAAAAATAAAAATAAAAATAAAAATAAACTAAAATAAAATAAATAAAAACATAAACTAAACTATGAAATAAAATAAACTTAAGAATTAAAAACCTAAATAAAATAATAACTAAACATAAAATAAAAATAAAATAAACCTAAAATAAAGTAAAATAAAGTTTAAATAAATACCTAAAACTAAAAAATAAACTTGAAAATTAAACCTAAAAATAAATAAAAAAATAAATGCTAAACAATAAACTAAAAAAATTTAAACCTAAAATGAAAATAAAATAAACAAAATAAAATAAACCTAAACCTACACTCAAATAAAATAAACTAAAATAATTAAAACCTAAACCTAAACCTAAGCCAAATAAAATAAAATAAAATAAACAAAAAATGAACTTAAACCTAAAATAAAAAATAAACCCTAAACTAAAATAAAACTCAACTAAAATTATACCTTAACCTAAAAAAAATAAAACCTAAAAAAAAAACCTAAAATAAAAACTTAAAATGTAATCCTAAAAAATAAAATAAAAATTTGAACCTAAACCTAAAAATAAAAATAAAACCTAAACTTAAAAAATAAAATAAAAATATAACACAACTAAAAAATAAATTTAAACATTAACCTAAACTTAAAAAATAAACTAAAATCAAAAAACCTAAAGTACAATAGATAAATCTAAAATAAATAAACTAAACTAAATAAAAAGAAAAAATAAACCTAAATAAAAAAATAATATAAAATAAACTAAAGAAACCTAAACCTGCTGGTTTACTTTGTTAAAAAAAAACCCAAAACCTTACATCCTAAACCCTAAACCCTAAACCCTAAACCTTAAAAAACCCTTAACCCTAAACCATAAACCTTAAACCCTAAACATTAAATTCTAACCCTATCCCAAAACCGTAAACCCAAATCCCTAAAAGCATAAACCCTAAAACCCTAAACCATAAACCCTAAACCCTAAACCCTAAACTCTAAACCCTAAACATGAACCCTAAACCCTAAACCCTAAACCCCAAACCCTAAACCTAAACCTAAAGTGACTAAATAAATTAAAAAATAAACCTAAATCCTAAAATCCAATAAACTTAAACCGAAACCTAAACCCTAGGAATGGGTAGAACCTTGATGGTATGAACATCACCGTCAATGAGGCTTAGTATAGATCTGGCGGTGGAGGCGAAGGTGGAGGCTGCGGTTATCATAGGGTGGTGGGGGATCTAGAGTTGCTGGTGGATATGGAGGTGGTGGTCAGAGCAGTGGTGGTTATGGAGGTAGGAGGAGTGACAAAGGTTATAGCTGTGGTGGTGGCAGAGAGAAAGATTGTAGATATGATGGCAGATCCAACTACTCGAGAGGTCGGGGTGGTTCTGATGGGAATTGGAGAAACTGAAGAACGATCGATCCGATCTGCTGCTTATGGAACTGTGTCTTTACAGTAGAGATAGTTCTAGTTTTTTAAGGCTTTTGATTTGCTCTGTGCGTGCTCATTTATTATGTATGTTGTCGCTTGTGTCTTTGAGAACTTGGTGTGTTACTTGATTGATGAAATGAAAATGAAGGAATGTTGATTCAGAATTTGTTCTATATTGAAAAAAAAGAAAAACCCTAAAACCCAAACTAAAGCCTGAACCCAAAACATAAAACCTAAACCCTAAACCCTAAAACCTAAAAAATAATAAAAAAAACTCTAACCCTAAATGTTAAACCATAAAACTAACCCTAATCCTAAACACAACTTCTGACCACATACCTACAACTTTAAACCCTAAACCCTAAACCCTAATAGGAAACTAATAAAACTCTAAACTAAACTAACTAAAACTAAAACTAATAAATAATAAACTAAAGCTAATAAACTAATAATAAATATAATCTAATAATAAACTAAAATAAAAACTAATAAAACTAACTAAACTAAACTAACTAAATAATAACTAATAATAATAAAAACTAACTAAACTAATTAACAATAATAACTAAATTAAACATAAACAAAAAACCCCACTAATAAACTAACTAAAATAAACTATCTAATAAAACTAATAAAACTAAACCCAAACTATTAACTAAAATTAAATTAATGGACTAAAAATTAAAATAAAATAACTAATAAACTAAACCCCAAACATGAACATAATAATAACTATAATAAAAAAACTAAACCCAATAACTAAATAACTAAACTAAAACTAATACTAAAAACTAAAACTAATAAAAAATAATTAATAAATAACTAATAATAATAACTAATAATTAAAATAACACTAAAACTAATAAACTAATAAAATAAAATAAACCTAATAATAAACTAATATAATAATAAGCTAAAACTAAAAACTAAAACTAAATAACATAACAACTCAAACTAATAAACTAATAATAAATTCTAAATAACTAATAACTAAACTAATTATAAATAAACTAATAATAAACTAAAATAATAAATACCTAAAATGTACTAAAATATAATAATAAACAAACTTAAGAAACTAACTAATAGTAATAAAATAATAAAACTAATTAAATTAATAATAATAAATAATAATAATAATAAATAAACTAAACAAAAACTAATAATACACAAAAACACTAAATTAATAAAACCTAATAATATAAAATTAAAACCTAAAGAAACTAAATAAATACTAAACTACTAAACTTAGGCACTAAAATAAACCCTAAAAATAAACTAAATAAAATAAATAAATAAAATAAACCTAAACTTAAACTAAACTAAATAATAAACTAAACTAAAAATAAACCTAAAAAAACCTAAACCTAAACCTAAACCCTAAATTAAATTAAATTGAAACTCTAAACCTAACTAAATAAACTAAATGAAAACTAAATAAACCTAAACCTAAACCTAAACCCAAACATAAACTTAAACTGATCACAGACAAATAAAAAACTAAACTAAATAAAATAAACTTAAACTAGTAAACTAAATAAATAAACCTAAAAATAAAAATAAATTAAATAAACTAAGCTAAAAAAAAATAAAACCTAAGTCTAAACCAGATCTGACACAAAACTAAAATAAACTAGCTAAAATAAATAAAAAAAATAAACTAAATAAATAATTAAACTAAATAAACCTAAACTAAAAAAAAAATAAATAAAATAAAAATAAAATAAACTAAATAAACTAAACTAAAATAAATAACCTATAAAAAGACTAAAATAAACTAAATAAATCCTAAAACTAAATAAACTAAACTAAATAAATAAATGAACTAAATAAATAAACTAAACTAAATAAAATAAAACTGAAATAAAAAACACACTAAACTACTACTAAAATAAACCTAAACTGTAAACCTAAACATAAAAGTAAACTAAACCTAACCTAAATAAAACTAAATAAAACCAAAACCCAAAATAAAATAACTAAACTAAATAAATAAACTAAATAAATATATAAAAATAAACCTAAACTAAACCTAAAATAAATAAACCTAAACCTCAACCCTAAACAAAAAATAAAACAAAACTAAATAAATTAAACTAAATAAAAGCTAAACCTAAACCTAAATAATCTAAGTAAATAAACATAAACCTAAACCTAAATAAAAAAATAAACCTAATAACTAATAAACTAAAGCTAATAAATTAACTAAATAATTAATAAATAACTAATAATAATATTAACTAATAACTAAACTAAATTAAGAAATTACAAAACAAACTAAACCTAATAATTAACTAACTAAGTAATACCAACTAAAACAAAACTAAAACTAATCAGAACTAAATAAGAACAACTAAACTAATAAACTAATAATAAATTAAAAATTAAAAAAAAAAAATTAATAAATAAACTAATAATAATAAACTAAATAAAAATAAACTAAATAATAAATAAAACCTAAATTAATATCTAAAAATAATAATAAAAAACAACTGAAACTAACAAATAATAATAAACTAATAAAACTAACTAAACTAATAAACTAATAAATAATAATAATAAATAAACTAAACTAAAAATTAATAATATCTAAAAAAACATGAAATAATAATAAAACCTAATAACATAAAAACTAAAACCTAAACTAAATAAATAAACCTAAGCCTAGACCTAAAAGCTAAAATAAAACCTAAAAATAAACTAATTAAAATAAATAAATAAAATAAACCTAAACCAAAAATAAATTAAATAAACTAAACTACAATAAACCTAAAATAAACTAATGCTAAACCTAAAACTATAATCTAAACTAAACTAAAATAAACTAAACTAAACTAAAAACCTTAACAAACCTAAATATAAACTAAACTAAACCTTAACTAAACCTAATCCTAAACTAAATAAATAAACTAAACTAAATAAAAATAAAACTAAACCTAAACTAAATAAACTTAAACTAAACTTAAATAATTAATCCTAAAATAAAAAATAAATTAAATAAACTAAACTAAATAAACTAAACTAAATAATAAAATCTAAACTAAACCTAAACCTAAACTTATACTTAAAAACTAAAAAAAGCTAAACTACCTTAAAATAAATAAAATAAACTAAATAAATAAATAAACTAAATAAACCTAAACTAAAATAAAATAAAATAAAAATAAAATAAACTAAATAAACCTAAACAAAACTAAAAAAAAAACTAACAAAACCTAAACTAAAATAAAATAAATAAAACTAAACCTAAACTAATAAACTAAACAAATAAAATAAACTAAACTAAATAAATAAACTCTAAAATAAAGTAAACTAAAATAAACCTAAACCTAAACCTAAACTAAAACTAAATAAACCTAAACACTAAACCTAAACTTAAGAATAAACTAAACCTAACCTAAATAAAAAAAATAAAACCTAAAACTAAATTAAAATAAACGAGAACCTAAATAAATAAGCTAAATAAATAAACTAAATAAACCTAAATAAATAAAATAAAATAAAATAAACTAAACAAAATGGATATTAATAAAAGAAAATAAAATAAAAAAACCTAAAAACTAAACCTAACTAAAAATAAAATAAAATGAACTAAAATAAATAAAATAATAAACTAAAATAAAATAATTTAAATAAAATAAATAAAAATAAACTAAATAAAGAAATAAACTAAACTAAGCCAAACCCTAAACCCAAAATAAACTAAAACTAAATAAAATCTAAATCTAAACCAAAATAAATAAATAAACTAAATAAATAAACCTAAACCTAAACCTAAATAAATATACTAAATAAAGAAATAAAAATAAACCTAGATAAAACCTATACTAAATAAACCTCAACTTAAGGCCTAAACCCAAAATAAAATAAAACTAAATAAACTAAAATAAATAAAACATAATCCTAAACCTAAATAAATAGATAAACTAAATGAATAAACCAACTAAATAAATAAACCTAAACCTAAACCAAAATAACTAAATAATCTAAATAAATAAACCTAAACTAAACTAAATAAACTAAAACTTAAATAAATAAATAAAAATAAACCTAAACCTAAACCTAAACTAAATAAAACTAAAAATTAAATAAACTTAAAAATAAAAATACACTAAACTAAACAAAAATAAATAAAGCTAAACCTAAACTAAAAATAAACCAAAAAATAAACATAAAAAAACCTAAATAAATAAACTAAACTAATAAAAAATAGAACCTAAACTTAAAATAAAACTAAACCTAAAAACCTAATCCAAAATAAACATGAACTAAAATAAAATAAAACCTAAATTGAACTAAAATAAAAAATCAAACTAAAATAAAAAATAAAACATAAACATAAACCTAAACTGGTAAAAAAAAACCTAAATAAATAATAATAAACTAGGCCTAAATAAACCTATGCCTAAGCTAGGCTAAAAATAAAGGCCTAAAAGATAAATAAAGACTGAGCTATAAATTATAAAGTGGTTATTAAATGAGCTGAGCCAAGACCAAAGACCAAGGCTACGCATGAAAGATAAAAGATAAAGGCTAGGCTTAAGACTAGGCCTTGGCAAAAGGCCTAGGCTCTAAAGGCCTGAGCCACAGGCTGACTGACACTGGGCCCTGAAACTGGTGACGATCTGGTGACACTGAGCCACAAATAAGGCCCTGAGCCAGAAAGCCACTGCCAGGCTGAGCACTAGATCACGGACCACTGGGCTCTAGGCCACTGTGCTCTGGGGACCACTGAGGCGAGTCCAGATCCTGGCGTGAGCCCTGGGCCCAGGCAGTGTGCCCTGAGCCACAAGTGATCCTGAGCCATAGCTTATGACCACCTTGACCCTGGCGGGTGGGCATCAGACCACAAGGCCTGAGTGTTTAAGACCCTAAGGCCCAAGACTCAGACCCTAGGCCCAAGACCCCCAGACCCTGGGCCACTGAGCCATGACGTAGCCTAGGCCCTGGGCCCTGACCCAGAGGCTAAAGAGGCCTAAATAAAATGTTAAGATAAGATGATTAAGAGCATGAGCCCAGATAAAGATAAAGATAAGATAAAATAAACTAAACTAGATAAAGATAAATAAATGCCTAGCTAAAAAGACTAAAGATAAGCTAAGATTTTGAGCTTAAATAAATAAAACTAAATGTAAGATAAAATAAAATTAAAACTAAATAAAACCTGAAGCTAAAATAAACCTAAAATAAATAAAAATAAAAGGCTTAAACCCTAGGCTAAAGACTAAACCTAAACCCTAGGCTAAATGATTAAAATAAACTAAGATTAAACTTAGGCTACTAAAATAAGACCAAAGAATAAACCTGCAGATATTCCCAAGGCTAAAACTAAACAAAGATTAAAATGATGCTGAGCCTAAAATGGATAAAATAAAAGTGAAGCTTAAAGATCAACCATAAAGCTGAGCTTAAAGGCCTAAAATAAACTAAAGATAGCCTGAGCTAAAGATAAATGAAATAAGATAAATAAACCAGGTTAAATAAAATAAAAGGCTTTAATAAAATTAAAAAAATAAAACTAAACTAAATAGAGCTAAATACACTACTGTTAGCTTACTTGATTAAAAAAACCTACCCTGATCAGAATTAAACCCAACCCTACTCTACAGGCCCTCTAAACCATAAACCCCACACCCAAAATAACCACAACCATAACAAACCTAAACCACAAGCATAAACCTTACCAGCCAGGCCCTAAAACCTAAACCCTAAATGCCAAACCCTAAATGCTAAACCCTAACCATAAACCCTAAACCCAAAACCCCAAACCATAAACTTAAACCTAAAGTGTCTAAAAAAATTATAAAATAAACCTAAACCTAAACACTAAGAATGGACAGAACGTTGACGGTAGGAACATCACCGTCCACTAGGATCAGTCAAGATCTAGCGGTGGAGGCGAAGGCGGTGGCGGCTATTATCACAGTGGTGGTGGTGGATCTAGAGGTGCTGGTGGATAAGGAGGTGGTGGTTGGAGCAGTGGTGGTTATGGTGGTAGGAGGAGCGATGGAGGTTATAGCCATGGCGGTGGCAGAGGGAAAGATTGTTGATATGATGGTGGATTCAACGATCCGATCAAGCTTATGGAACTGTGTCTTTAGAGTAGAGAGAGTTCTAGTTTTCTAGGGCATTTGATTTGCCCTATGCATGCTCAATTTTTATCTATGTTGTCACTTGTGCCATTGAGAACTTGGTGTGTTACCAGATTGATGAAATAAAAAAGAAGAAATGTTGATTTTGAATTTGTTATCTTTTAAAAAAAACCAAAATCCCTAATACCCAAACTAAAGCCTGAACCCTAAACTTAAAACCTAAACCCTAAACCCTAAAACCTAAAATATAATAAAAAATAAAAAATAAAAAAACCCTAACCCTAAATGCTAAACCCTAAAACTAACCCTAATCCTTAAACCCTAAACCTTCAACCCTTAACCTACAACCCTAAATCCTAAAACTCTAAACCCTAAACCTTAAACCCTCATAAGAAATTAATAAAACACTAAACTAAACTAATTAAAACTAAAACTGATAAATAATAAACTAAAGAAAATAAACTAATAATAAATATAATCTAATAATAAATAAAAACAAAAACTAATAAAACTAACTAAACTAAACTAACTAAATAATAACTAATAAACTAAAAATAACAAAAACTAATTAAACTAATTAACAAAGTAATAACTAAATTAAACATAAACAAAAAACCCCACTAATAAACTAACTAAAAATAAACTAAACAAATGAAACTAATAAAAACTAAACCAAACCTAAACTATTAACTACAATTAAACTAATAAACTAACTAAATTAAACCCTAATAAATAACTAACTAATAAACCTAAACCCTAAACATAATTAACCTAATAAATAACTAACTAATAAATAAAACTAAACCCAATAACTAAACTAACTAAACTAAAACTAATAACTAATAAACTAAAACTAATAAACTAATAAAATAATTAATAAATAACTAATAATAACTAACTAATAATTAAAACTAATAACTAAACTAAACTAATAAACTAATAAACTAACTAAACATAATAATAAACTAACTAAATAATAATAGCTAGAACTAATAAACTAAAACTAAATAACTAATAATAACTAACACTAAACTAATGAACTAATAATAAACCAAACTAAATAAAACTAATAACTAAACAAATTATAAACTAGACTAATAATAAACTAAATAATTAATAAAACCTAAATAAATATACTAAATATAATAATAATAAACAAACCTGAGAAACTAACTAATAATAATAAACTTATAAAACTAATTAAACTAATAAACTAATAAATAATAATAATAATAAATAAACTAAACAAAAAACTAATAATACCTAAACAATGCTAAATACTAATAAAACCTAATAACATAAAAATTAAAACCTAAATTGAATAAATATACCTAAACCTAAACCTAAACTTAAACCTAAAACCTAAAATAAAACCTAAAAAATAAACAAAATAAAATAAACTTAAACCTAAACTAAACTAAAAATAAACCTAAAATAAAACTAAACCTAACCATAAGCCCTAAATTAAATTAAACTTAAACTAAATGAAAATTAAATAAACCTAAACTAAATAAAATAAACCTAAACCTAAACCTAAACCTAAACCTAAACCTAAACATAAACTTAAACCTAAACCTAAACTAAATAAATAAACTAAACTATATAAAAATAAACTTAACCCTAAACTAAATAAAGCTAAACTAAACCTAAATAAATAAACCTAAAATAAAAAATAAATTAAATAAACTAAGCTAAAAACATAAAACCTAAACTAAGCCTAAACCAAATCCTGAACCTAAAAACTAAAAATAAACCTAAGCCTAAACCTAAACTTTAAATAAATAAAAAATAAACTAAATAAATAAATAAACTAAATAAACCTAAACTAAAAAAAATGAAAATAAAAATGAACTAAATAAACCTAAAATATACTAAATAACCTAAACTAAAAACCCAATCTAAAATAAACTAAATAAAACCTAAACCTAAATAAATAAAATAAATTAAACTAAATAAATAAACCTAAACTAAATAAAATAAACTAAACTAAAATAAACCAAAACCTCCTACGCCTAAGTTTGGGTTTAGGGGTTAGGCTTTAGTGTTTAGGGTTTAGGGTTTAGGTTTTATGATTTAGGTTTTAGGTTTAGGGATTAAGTTTTAGTTGGTTTGGCTTAGGTTTAAGGGGGTTTATGGTTTTAGTTTAGGGTTTAAGTATTAGTTAGGGTTTAGGTTTAGGGTTAAGGTATCAATTTATTTTTTTTTAACAGAGAACAAATCTCTTAAACTAAACTAAAAAACCTTAAATCTAAATCTAAACTAAATAAAAATTCTAAACCTAAATCGAAACTATACTAAATCTAAACTCTAAAATCTAAACTAAATCTAAAAATTTAAACTAAAATCCAAATCGAAACTAATTATAAACTAAACTAAACTAAACTAAGTCTAAACTAATTCTAAAAATCTAAAGAAAAAATTAAAAAAAATCTAAACTAAATGTAAACTAAATCTAAAATCTAAAATCTAAACTAAACTAAACTAAATATAAACTAAATCTAAAATCTAAACCAAATCTAAAAAAACCAAACAAAATCTAAAATCTAATAACAAAATAAACTAAAAATCTAAACTCTAAAAATAAAAAAACTAAACTAAAGTCTAAATATAAAATCTAAACTAAAAACTAAACTAAAATTTAAAATCTAAACAAAAATAATCTAAACTAAAATAAACTCTAAACTAAACTAAATCTAAAAATAAACTAAAATCTAAATCAAAACTAAACTAAATCTAAACTAAATCTGAAAACTAAATAAAAAATCTAAACTAAAATCTAAATCTAAACTAAACTAAATCTAAAAATTTTAAAGATACTAAAATAATTTAAAATGCATAAAATAATATATTCTGATATATGATGCTATACTATGCTACAACATATAAAATTTATTTTGAATATAAAATCTTACTTTTTAGATTATAAGTGGCATCACACACCTTTGGTACTACAACATAATTCCCACTTCAAATTTAACAAATTTCATCATCTGATTTATTAAATCAATATTTTTATGATTTATATTAATATATACTATATGACACAATACCATAATATACTAAAACATTTCAAAACATCTTATAACATCCAAAAACACGTCACTATAGGCTCAAATATATGATGCTACATTATACTATAATATATTGTATTATAATATGATTTAGGGTTTGGGTTTAGGGTATTCAAATTCTAATAGAAGGAAAAGTCACTTGAAGACATTTTCTCTAGCTACCATAACTATGTTAGGAATACGTAATTCTTTAGATATACTTGTAATGACACCTTTCTTCATGTTTAGTGTTTATGGTTTATGGTTAGGGTTTAGGGTTAGTTTAAGATTTAGGGTTTAGGGTTAGTTTATGATTTATGGTTTAGGGTTTAGGGTTTAGGGGCTTGGGGTTTAGGGTTTAGAGTTTATGGTTGTAGGGTTTAGGGTTTAGGGTTTAAGGTTTTATGATTTAGGGTTTAGGATTTAGGGTTTTAGGGTTTAAGATTTAGGGTTTAAGGTTTAGGGTTTAGGCTTAGTGTTTAGGGTTTAAAGTTTTTAGGGTTTAGGGTTTAGGGTTTAGGGTTTATGATTTAGGTTTTATGTTTAGAGGTTAAGTTTTAGTTTAGGGTTTAAGGTTTATTTTTTAAGGCATATTTTTTAACATTTCTTCATTTTAATTTCATCAACCAAGTAGCACCCTAAGTTTTCTAAGAGATAAATGATGACATAGATCAAAAATAAGCATTCATAGACTAAATTAAAAACCCAAGATAAGTAGAATAATTTCTACTATAAAGATACAATTTTATAATCAGCAGATCAGATCAGCCATTCTTCAATTTCTCTGGGTCCCATGAGAACCACCCTCACCTCTCGAGTAGTGGGATCCTCCATCATATCCTAGATCTCTCCTTCTTCCACCTCCATGGCTATAACCTCCATCAATCCTCCTACCTCCATATCAACCATTACTCCAACCACTACCTCCATATCCACCAACACCTTCAGATCCCCCATCACCACTATGATAATCGCCTCCTCCACCTCCTCCTCCTTCTCCACCGGCATATCTAAACTAAGCCTAGTTGATAATCATGTTCCTGCCATCAAAGTTCAACCTATTCTTAGGGTTTAGGGTTAGTTTAGGGCTTAGGGTTTATGGTTAGTTTAGTGTTAAGGGTATGGGGTATCGAGTTTAGGGTTGTAGGTTTTAGGATTTATGATTTTGGGTTTAGGGTTTTAGGGTTAAGGGTTTTAGGGTTTAGGGTTTAGAGTTTAGGGTTTTAGGGTTTAGAGTTTTAGGGTTTAGGCTTTAAGATTTAGGGTTTAAGGTTTAGGGTTTAGGGTTTAGATTTTATGGTTTTAGAGTTTAGGGTTGTAGGTTTAAGGTCATAAGTTTATGGATAGTTTTATGGTTTAGGGTTTAGGATTTAAGGTTTAGGGTTTTTTTAAAAAAAAATTAAGTAAACTAGTAGGTTTAGGTTTATTTAGTTTCTTTTTTATTTATTTGAGTTTATTTTATTTTTTAATTTTATTTATGTTTATCTTTTATTTTTATTTAGTTTAATTTATTTATTTTAGTTTTTTATTTTATTTCTTAGGTTTAGGTTTATTTTTTAGTGATTTTATTTTATTTTATTTTGGGTTTAGGTTTTTATTTTATTTTTTTAGGTTTAGGTTTTAGGTTTTTATTTTAGTTATATTTTTAGGTTTTATTTTTTAGTTGAGATTTAGGTTTATTTTTTAGTTTATTTTTATAATTTTATTTAGGCTTAGGTTTAGGTTTAGTTTATTTTTGTTTAGATTAGTTTATTTTATTTTGTTTATTTTATCCTTATTTTAGGTTTAGGTTTTTTTTTAGTTTAGGGTTTAGGTTTTTTTTATTTAATTTTACATTTAGTTTTTAGGTTTAGGTTTTTATTTAGTTTTCATTTTATTTTATTTTAGGTTTATTTTATTTTTAGTTTTTATTTTATTTAGGTTTTATTATTTTAGTTTAGTATTTTATTTAGTGTATTTTAGTTTTCTTTATTTGATTTTTTTACTTTTAGGTTTAGGTTTTAGTTCAAGTTTTATTTTATTTTATTTTAGTTAGTGTTATTTTAAGTTTTATTTAGTTTAGGTTTTGACTTAGATTTAGGTTTAGGTCACTAGGGTAACATTTAGAGTGAAGTTTAGGTAGGGAGGTTTAGAGAGAGGGGTTTAGTTATGGTTTAGTTAAGGTTAAGATTAGGGTGGTTTGGGGTTGGTGGGGTGGTTTAGGGTGTAAGTTTAGGGTTTTGGAGTGGTTATTGAGTGGTTTTTTAGGGATAGTTTACAGGGTTTATGGTTTAGGGTTTAGAAAGAGTTTGGTGGTTTAGTTTAGGTTTATGGTTTTAGGTTTTAGATTTATGGTTTAAGTTCTAGTTTAGAGTTTATGGTTTAGGGTTTAGGTTTTAATGTTTTTTTTAATAGAGAATAACTTCAGATTCAACATTTCTTCTTTTTAATTTCATCAACCAAGTAGCACCCCATGTTTTCTAAGACACAAGCGATGACATATACCAAAAATGAGCACCCATGGGCAAATTAATAACCCAGATAAGTAAAAGCATCTCTATTGTAAAGACACAGTTCCATAAGCAGCAGATTGGATCGATCATTCTTCAGTTTGTCCAATTCCCATCAGAACCACCCTCGCCTCTCAATTAGCAGGATCTGCCATCATATCCCTGATCTCTCTCTTCACAATAACCACAGTCGTAACCTCTGTCTCTCCTCCTGCCTTTATAACCACCACTGCTCTGACCACAACCTCGATATCCACTAGCACCTCCAGATCCCTAACCACCACTGTGACCAACCATCATCCGCTTTGCCCTCATGATCTAGAGCCTGGGATTGATGTTTCTACTAGCAAGGTTCTACCCATTCTTAGGGTTTAGAGTTTATGGATTTAGTGTTGGGTTTTAGGTTTAGGGTTTATGGTTTAGGTTTAGGCTTGTTTTTGGGTTTTGGGTTTCGATTTGGGGTTAGTTTAATATTGCTTAGGGTTTTTTATGGTTAAGATTTTAGGGTTTAGGGTTTTGGGTTTGGGGTAGTAGGTTTAGGGTTGTAGGTTTAGAGTTTAGGGTTAGTTTTACGGTTTAAGATTTTTATTTAAAATTAAGTAAACTAGTAGGTTTAGGGTTATTTAGTTTATTCAGTTTATTTTTTGTTTATTTGACTTTATTATGTTTTTTGTTTTTATTTAGGTTTATTTTTTATTTATATTTAGTTTAGTTTATTCATTTTAGTTTAGGCTTTTTATTTTTGTTTATTTTTATTAATATAAATTTTTATTTAGTTTAGTTTATTTATTTTAAGTTTCTTTATTTTAGTTTAGGTTTTTATTTTAGTTTATTTTTTAGTTTAATTTATTTCATAGTTTAGTTTTATTTTTTATTTTATTTTTATGGTTTTTTTATTTTAGGTTCGATTTAGGTTTTCATTTTAATTTTTAGGTTTTAAATTTTATTTTATTTTTTTAACTTTTATTTTAGTTTAGGTTTAGGTTTATTTTTATTTTTTATGTTAATGTTTTGGTTTTATTTATTTAGTTATCATTTATTTTATTTTGTTCTTATGTTTATTTTATTTTAATTTTAGTTTAAGTTTTATTTATTTTATTTTAGTTTATTTTATTAGATTATTTTATTTTATTTTAGGTTTAGGTTAAAGTTTAGTTTAGGTTTTATTTTATTTTATTTTATTATTTTATTTAGGTTTAGGTTTTTTTATTTTCATTTATTTTTATTTTTTATTTAGTTTAGGTTTAAGTTTTCAGGTTATTAGGATTTATGGTTTAGGGTTTAGGATCAGGGTTCATAGTTTTTGGGATTGTATCAGTTTAGGGTTATGGTTTTAGAGGTTAGTTTTGGGAAGTTTAGATTTAGGCTTTAGCCTTTTTAAGGTCAGGTTAAAGTCAGGTTTAGTTTTATGATTTTATGGCTCAGTGTTTAGGATTTGTTTAGGGCATATAGGGTTTAGTGTTAACAGGTTTAGGGTTAATTTAATGTATGATTTATATTTTAGGGTTTAGGCTTTAAGGTTTAGGGTTTCCTATTTTAGGTTTGGGTTAGTTTAGGTGGGGGTTTGGGGGAGTTAGGGTTTTTAAGGTTTAAGATTTAAGGTTTAGGGTTTTTAATGTTTAGGGTATAGGATTTAGGGTTTAAGTTTTAGGGTTTATGGTTTAAGGTTAGGTTTAGGGTTTAGGGTTAGTGTTGCCAGGGTTTAAGGTTTGGGTAGAGGTTTGGGGTTTATTATTTTTGGGGATAAGTTAGTTATTTTTGTTTGATTTATTTATTTATTTATTTTATTTAAATTAACTAAACTAATAGGTTTATATTTATTTAGTTTATTTTATTTTTATATTTTTATTTAGGTTTATTTTTATTTTTATTTTATCTATTTATTTTCAGTTTATTTTTTTTTGTTTTTTATTTTAGTTTATTTTTTAGGTTTAGGTTTATTTTTTTAGTTTAATTTTATTTTTATTTTATTTTCTAGGTTTAGGTTTTATTTTTTTTATTTTTAGGTTTAGGTTTTATTTAATTTTTCTAGGTTTAGGTTTTAGGTTTTGATTTAGATTTATTTTTAGTTTTATTTTTTAGTTTAGGTATAGGATTATTTTAGTTTAATTGATTTTATTTATATTAGGTTTATATTTAGGTTTAATTTATTAGTTTAGGTTTTATTTATTTTAGTTTAGTTTAGTTTAGTTTAGGTTTTATTTATTTTATTTTATTTTAGATTTAGGTTTATGTTTTAGTTTAGGTTTTCCTTTAATTTTTCATTTTATTTTATTTAGGTTTTAGTTTTTTATTAATTTACATTTTCAATTTTATTTAGTTTTGGTTTTTATTTTAATTTATTTTATTTTATTTTATTTAAGTTTAGGATTTTTTATTTATTTAGTTTAGTAATTATAGTTTATATTTTTTTTTTTTTAGTTGGAGTTTAAGGTTTTAGGTTTAGGATTTAGGGTTTCAAGTTTAGGGTTTAAAGTTTAGGATTTTTTAGGTTTTGGGTTGAGGTTTAGGGTTTAGCTTTCCAGTAGCATTTAAGATTTGGTTTTAAGATTTAGTTTATGGTTTAGAGTTTAGGGTTTGGGTTTGTGGGTTTAAAGTTTAAGGTTTAGGTTTAGGGTTTAGGGAGTGTTTGGGTTTAGGTATGGTTTTATTTTGGGGTTTAGGGTTTACAATTAGGGTTTATGGTTTTGGTTTAGGGTTTAGGGTTTAAGGCTTAGGGATTTTTAGGGATTGTATTATAGTTTAGTTTAGGGTTAGTTTAAGGTTTTTTTATTTAAAATTAACTAAACTAGTCGATTTAGGGTTATTTAGTTTATTCAGTTTATTTATTTTTATTTGACTTTATTATATTTTTTGTTTTATTAAAGTTTATTTTTTATTTATATTTAATTTAGTTTATTAATTTTAGTTTAGGTTTTTTATTTTTGTTTATCTTTTTGGTTGGATTTATTTTTTAATTGAGTTCTATTTTTATTTTAGTTTTTAGGTTTTGGTTTTATTTTTTTACTTTAGCTTAAGGTTTAGGTTTATGTTTTAGGTTTTTATTTTAGGTTAATTTTTAGGTTTTATTTTTTAATTTAGGTTTAGGTTTAAATTTTAGTTGAGTTTTATATTTATTTTATTATATAGGTTTTAGTTTAACTTTTACTTTTAGGTTTTTATTTTATTTTTTTAGGTTTAGTTTATAAGTTTTTATTTTGCATTTATTTTAGGTTTCCATTTTTTATTTTAGGTTTAGGTTTATTTTTAGTTTATCTTATTTTATTTGGTTTAGGTTTAGGTTTAGGTTTATTTATTTTAGTTTAGTTTATTTTAGATTAGGTTTAGGTTTATTTTATTTTGTTTATTTTTTTTATTTTAGGTTTAGGTTTTTTCAGTTTAGGGTTTACATTTTATTTTTTATTTATTCTTGGGCTTTATTTTTAGGTTTAGGTATTTATTTTATTTTATTTTAGTTTTATTTTTTTTAGTTCTTATTTTATTTAGGTTTTTATTTTTTTAGTTTAGTTTAGGTTTTTATTTTTTTTATTTTATTTTATTTTTAGATTTTGGTTTATGTTTTAGTTTCGGTTTGCATTTATTTTTTTAATTTTATTTTATTTAGGTTTTGGTTTTTTTATTTATTTACTTTTTCAATTTTATTTAATTTATGTTTTTATTTTATTTTATTTTATTTAGGTTAAGGATTTTTTATTTATTTAATTTTAGGTTTAATTAGTTTAGGTTTATCTTTTTTTATTTATTTTATTTTTAGGGTTTGGGGTTTAGGGTTGTAGGTTTTAGGGTTTAGGGTTTAGGGCTTAGGATTTCGAGTTTAGGGTTTAAAGTTTAGGGTTTTGGGTTTGTAAGTTTATGGGTTTAGGGTTTAGCATTTGTGATTTAACGTTTAAGATTTAGGGTTTTATGGTTTAGAGTTTAGAGTTTATGGTTTTGTGTTAGTTTAGGGTTTTATGGTTTAGGATTTATGGTTTAAGGTTTAGGTTTTATTTGTTGAGGTTTAGTGTTTTTAGGTTTAGGTTTAGGGTTTAAGTTTAGGATTTAGGGTTTAGGTAGTTTATAGTTTAGTTTAGTTTTGGTTTTATTTAAAAGTAAACCAATGGTAGGGTTATTTAGTTTATTCAGTTTATGTTTTGTTTATTTGACTTTATTATAATTTTTATTTTATTAAGGTTTATTTTTTATTTATATTTAGTTTAGTTTATTCATTTTACTTTAAGTTTTTTATTTTTGTTTATCTTTTTGGTTAGGTTTATTTTTTAGTTAAGTTCTATTTTTATTTTATTTTTTAGGTTTAGGTTTTATTTTTTACTTTTAGCTTAAGTTTTAGGTTTATGTTTTAGGTTTTTATTTTATGTTAATTTTTAGGTTTTATTTTTTAGTTTAGGTTTAGGTTCAATTTTTAGTTGAGTTTTATATTTATTTTATTATATAGGTTTTAGTTTAACTTTTACTTTTAGGTTTTTATTTTATTTTTTTAGGTTTAGTTTATAAGTTTTTATTTTATATTTATTTTAGGTTTCTATTTTTTATTTTAGGTTCAGGTTTATTTTTAGTTTATCTTATTTTATTTAGTTTGGGTTTAGGTTTAGGTTTATTTATTTTAGTTTAGTTTATTTTAGATTAAGTTTAGGTTTATTTTATTTTGTTTATTTTATTTTTATTTTAGGGTTAGGTTTTTTTAGTTTAGAGTTTACATTTTATTTTTTATTTATTCTTGGGCTTTATTTTTAGGTTTATATTTTAGGTTTAGGTCTTTATTTTATTTTATTTTAGTTTTATTTTTTTTAGTTCTTATTTTATTTAGGTTTTTTATTTTTTAGTTTAGTTTAGGTTTTTATTTATTTTATTTTATTTTTTATTTTATTTCATTTTTAGATTTTGGTTTATGTTTTAGTTTAGGTTTGCATTTTATTTTCTTAATTTTATTTTATTTAGGTTTTGGTTTTTTTATTTATTTACTTTTTCAATTTTATTTAGTTTAGGTTTATATTTTATTTTATTTTATTTAGGTTAAGGATTTTTTATTTATTTAATTTTAGTTTTAATTAGTTTAGATTTATCTTTTTTTATTTATTTTATTCTTAGGGTTTGGGGTTTAGGGTTGTTGGTTTTAGGGGTTTAGGGTTTAGGGTTTCGAGTTTAGGGTTTAAAGTTTAGGGTTTTAGGGTTGTAGGTTTATGGGTTTAGGGTTTAGGATTTAGGGTTTAGCTTTATTTAAGATTTAGGGTTTTATGGTTTAGAGTTTAGGGTTTAGTGTTTTAGGGTTTAGGGTTTAAGGTTTAGGCTTTTAGGATTTAGGGTTTAGGGTTGTAGATTTATAGTTTAGTGTTAGTTTTACGGTTTAAGGTTTTTATTTAAAATTAAGTAAACTAGTCGATTTAGGGTTATTTAGTTTATTTAGTTTATTTATTTTTATTTGACTTTATTATATTTTTTGTTTTATTAAGGTTTATTTTTTATTTATATTTAGTTTAGTTTATTCATTTTAGTTTAGGTTTTTTATTTTTGTTTATCTTTTTAGTTAGGTTTATTTTTTAGTTGAGTTCTATTTTTATTTCATTTTTTAGGTTTAGGTTTTCTTTTTTACTTTTAGCTTAAGGTTTAGGTTTATGTTTAAGTTTTTATTTTATGTTAATTTTTAGGTTTATTTTTTAGTTTAGGTTTAGGTTTAATTTTTAGTTGAGTTTTATATTTATTTTATTATATAGGTTTTAGTTTAACTTTTACTTTTACATTTTTATTTTATTTTTTTAGGTTTAGTTTATAAGTTTTTATTTTACATTTATTTTAGGTTTCTATTTTTTATTTTAGGTTCAGGTTTATTTTTAGTTTATCTTATTTTATTTAGTTTGGGTTTAGGTTTAGTTTATTTATTTTAGTTTAGTTTATTTTAGATTAGTTTAGTTTATTTTATTTTGTTTATTTTATTTTATTTTAGGTTTAGGTTTTTTCAGTTTAGGGTTTACATTTTTTTTAATTTATTCTTGGGCTTTATTTTTAGGTTTATATTTTAGGTTTAGGTATTTTTTTATTTTATTTTATTTTAGTTTTATTTTTTTAGTTCTTATTTTATTTAGGTTTTTTATTTTTTTAGTTTAGTTTAGGTTTTTATTTATTTTATTTTATTTTTTATTTTATTTCATTTTTAGATTTTGGTTTATGTTTTAGTTTAGTTTTACATTTTATTTTTTTAATTTTATTTTATTTAGGTTTTGGTTTTTTTATTTATTTTACTCTTTCAATTTTAGTATAGGCTTTATTTTATTTTATTTTATTTAGGTTAAGGATTTTATTTATTTAATTTTAGGTTTAATTAGTTTAGGCTTATCTTTTTCTATTTATTTTATTTTTAGGGTTTGGGGTTTAGGGTTGTAGGTTTTAGGGTTTAGGGTTTAGGGTTTAGGGTTTAAGTTTAGGATTTAAAGTTTAAGGTTTTAGGGTTGTAGGTTTATGGGTTTAGGGTTTAGGATTTAGGGTTTAGCATTCTGATTTAGCATTTAAGATTTAGGGTTTTATGGTTTAGAGTTTAGAGGGTTTAGGGTTTAGTGTTAGTTTAGGGTTTAGAGTTTTGGGTTTAGGGTTTTATGGTTTAGGATTTAAGGTTCAAGGTTTAGGTTTTAGGGTTTAAGGTTGTAGGCTTTAGGGTTTAGTGTTTAGGGTTTAGGGTTTAAGGTTTAGGCTTTTAAGATTTAGGGTTTAGGGTTTACAGCTTTAGAGTTTATGGTTTTGGGTTTATGGTTTAGGGTTTAAGGCTTAGGGCTTAGGGTTTTAGGGTTTAGGGTTGTAGGTTTAATGTTTAGAGTTTTCAGATTTAGGGATTATTGTTATGGTTTTTTTTAAAAGAAATTAAGTAAATTTGTAAGTTTAGGTTTATTTAAATTATTTTTTATTTATTTTAGTTTAGTTTATTTTTTATTTTTCTTTAAATTTATATATATATTTATTTAGTTTAGTTTATTTATTTTAAATTTCTTTATTTTAGATTAGGTTTTTATATTAGTTTATTATTTTAGGTTTAATTTATTTTGTAGTTTAGTTTTATTTTTATTTGATTTTTAAGGTTTATTTTTTATTTTTTATTTTTAGGTTTTGATTTAGGTTTTTATTTTATTTTTTTAGACATGGGTTTTAATTTTTTATTTTAGGTTTATTTTTAACTTTTATTTTTAGTGTAGGTTTAGGTTTATTTTTATCTTTTTTATGTTAATGTTTTGGTTTTATTTATTTAGTTATCATTTTATTTTAATTTTATTCTTATGTTTATTTTATTTTTATTTTAGTTTAAGTTTTTATTAATTTCATTTTAGTTTATTTTTATTAGATTATATTATTTTATTTTATTTTTAGGTTTAGGTTAAGGTTTTGGTTTAGGTTTTTATTTTTATTTTATTTTATTATTTTATTTAAGTTTAGGTTTTTTTATTTTCATTATTTTTATTTTTTATTTAGTTTAGGTTTAGGTTTTCAGGTTATTAGGGTTTATAGTTTAGGTTTCAGGGTTTTAGGGTTTTAGGTTTTAGGCATTAGGCTTTAGGGTTATGGTTTAGGGTTTTGGGTTTAATGTTCAGGCTTTAGGGTTTAGGGTTTAGGATTAGCTAAAGGTTTAGGGTTTAAGATTTTTAGGTTTTAGGGTTTAGGGTTAGCTTAGGGTTTTGGGATTGCAGTTTAGGTTTTAGGCTTTAGAGTTTAAGGTTTTTAAGGTTTATGGTTAGGTTAGAGTTTAGGGTGGTTTGTTTAGGGCATAGGGCATAGGGTTTAGGGTTTAGGGTTAGTTTAGTGTTTAGGGTTAATTTAAGGTTTACGATTTAGGCATTAAGGTTTATGGTATTTAGGGTTTAGGATTAATGTTTAGGGTTTAGGTAGGGTTTAGGGTTTAGGGTTTAAGATTTTGGGTTTAGGGTTTTTAATTTTTAAGGTTAAGGATTTAGGGTTTAGGTTTTAAGGTTTATTTAAGGTTAGGTTAAGGGTTTAGGGTTTAGCATTTAGGGTTTAGGGTAGTAGTTTAGGGTTTAGGGTTTTAGGGGATAGGGTTAGTGTTTTTTTATTTGATTTATTTATTTATTTATTTATTTTGTTTAAATTAAGTGAACTCATAGGTTTAGATTTATTTAGATTATTTAATTTTTAAATTTTTATTTAGGTTTAGTGTTATTTTTATTTAGTTTATTTATTTTTGGCTTATTTATTTTAGTTTTGGTTTTTTTTTATTTTAGTTTATTTTTTAGGTTCAGGTTTAGGTTTAGGTTTATTTTTTTAGTTTTATTTTATTTTTATTTTATTTTTTAGGTTTAGGTTTTATTTTTTTATTTTTAGGTTTACATTTAGGTTTTATATAATTTTTTTAGGTTTAGGTTTTACATTTTTGATTTATGTTTATTTTTAGGTTTTTTTTAGTTTAGATTTAGGTTTATTTTTAGTTTAGTTTATTTTATTTAGATTAGGTTTATATTTAGGTTTAATTTATTTTAGGTTTAGGTTTTATTTATTTTAGTTTAGTTTAATTTAGTTTAGGTTTTTATTTATTTTATTTTATTTTTTATTTTATTTAATTTTTAGATTTAGGTTTAAAGGTTTGCATTTTATTTTTTTAATTTTATTTTATTTAGGTTTTGGTTTTTTTATTTATTTACTTTTCCAATTTTTTTTAGTTTAGGTTTTTATTTTAATTTATTTTATTTTATTTTATTTAGGTTTAGGATTTTTATTTATTTAATTTTAGGTTTAATTATTTTAGGTTTATGTTTCTTTATTTATTTTATTTTTAGGGTTGTAGGTCTTAGGGTTTAGGGTTTAGGGTTTCGGGTTTAGGGTTTAGAGTTTAGGGTTTTAGGGTTGTAGTTTTTTGGGTTTAGGGTTTAGGGTTTAGGGTCTCCGATTTAAGAGTTTAAGATTTAGGGTTTTAGGGTTTAGAGTTTAGGGTTTAGGGTTTAGTGTTAGTTTAGGGTTTAGGTTTTGGGTTTAGGGTTTTAGGGTTTAGGGTTTAAGGTTTAAAGTTTAGGTTTTAGGGTTTAGGGTTGTAGGGTTTAGTGTTTAGGGTTTAGGGTTTAAGGTTTAGGGTTTTAGGGTTTAAGGTTTAGGGTTTACGGTTTTAGGGTTTATGGTTTTGGGTTTAGGGTTTAGGGTTTAAGGCTTAGGGCTTAGGGTTTTAGGGTTTAGGGTTGTAGGTTTAGGGTTTACAGTTTTAGGATTTAGGGATTATGGCTAGGGTTTTTTTTTAAAGTTTAGGGTAAGTAAATTTGTAAGTTTAGGTTTATTTAGTTTATTTTTTATTTATTTTAGTTTAGTTTATTTTTTATTTTGCTTTAGGTTGATATATATTTTTATTTAGTTTAGTTTATTTATTTTAAGTTTCTTGATCTTATTTTAGGTTTTTTATTTTAGTTTATTTTTTTAGGTTTAATTTATTTTGTAATTTAGTTTTATTTTTATTTTATTTTTATGGTTTATTTTTTATTTTTTATTTTTAGGTTTCGATTTAGGTTTTTATTTTATTTTGTAGGCGTAGGTTTTAATTTTTTATTTTAGGTTAATTTTTAACTTTTATTTTTAGTTTAGGTTTAGGTTTATTTTTATTTTTTTTAGGTTAATGTTTTGTTTTTTTATTTAGTTATCATTTTATTTTATTTTATTCTTATGTTTATTTTCTTTTTATTTTAGTTTAAGTTTTTATTTATTTTATTTTTGTTTATTTTTATTAGATTATTTTATTTTATTTTTTGGTTTAGGTTAAGGTTTTAGTTTAGGTTTTTATTTTTATTTTATTTTATTATTTTATTTAGGTTTAGGTTTTTTTATTTTCATTATTTTTATTTTTTATTTAGTTTAGGTTTAGGTTTTCAGGTTATTAGGGTTTAGGGTTTAGGGTAGGGTTCAGGGTTTTAGGGTTTAGGGTTTTAGGCATTAGGCTTTAGGGTTATGGTTTAGGGTTTAGGGTTTAATATTCAGGCTTTAGGGTTTAGGGTTTAGGGTTAGCTAAAGTTTTAGGGTTTAAGATTTTTAGGGTTTAAGGTTTAGGGTTAGCTTAGGGTTTTGGGTTTGCAGTTTAGGATTTAGGCTTTAGAGTTTAAGGTTTTTATGGTTTAAGGTTAGGTTAGAGTTTAGGGTTTAGGGTTTATGGTTTAGGGTGTAGGGTTTAGGGTTTGTTTAGGGTATACGGTTTAGGGTTAGCTTATGGTTTAGGGTTAATTTAAGGTTTAGGATTTAAGGTTTAGGGTTTAGGCTTTAAGGTTTAGGGTTTTTAGGGTTTAGGGTTTAGGGTTTGGGGTTTAGGGTCAGTTTAGGGTTTAGGGTTTATGGTTTAGGGTTAGTTTAGGGTTTTAAGGTTTAGGGTTTAAGATTTAGGGTTTAAGGTTATTAGTTTTTAGGGTTTAGGATTTAGGGTTTAGGTTTTAGGGTTTAAGGGTTAAGGTTTGGGGTAGTAGGTTTAGGGTTATTTTTAGGGGGTAGGGTTAGTGTTTTTTTGTTTGATTTATTTATTTATTTATTTTGTTTAAATAAAGTAAACTCATAGGTTTAGATTTATTTAGTTTATTTTATTTTTATAGTTTTATTTACGTTTAATTTTATTATTTTTTATTTTCAATTTATTTATTTTAGTTTATTTTTTAGGTTTAGGTTTAGGTTTAGTTTTATTTTTTTAGTTTTATTTTATTTTTATTTTATTTTCTAGGTTTAAGTTTTATTTTTTTATTTTTAGGTTTAGGTTTGGTTTTATTTAATGTTTTTACCTTTAAGTTTTAGGTTTTTGATTAAGATTTATTTTTAGGTTTTATTTTTTAGTTTAGGTTTAGGTTTATTTTTAGTTTAGTTTATTTTATTTAGATTAGGTTTATATTTAGGTTTAGGTTTTATATATTTTAGTTTAGTTTATTTTAGTTTAGGTTTTGGTTTATTTTATTTTGTTTATTTTATTTTTATTTTAGGTTTAGTTTTTTTTTTTTTGTTTATGGTTTAGGTTTTATTCTATTTATTTTTAGCTTTACTTTTTAGGTTTAGGTTTTTATTTATTTTTTATTTTTTTTATTTTATGTTTATTTTTTTTATTTTATGTTTAGTTTTTATTTTATTTAGGTTTTTAATTATTAGGTTTATTTTATTTTTTAGTTTAATGTAGGTTTTATTTATTTATTTTATTAGATTATTTTATTTTATTTTAGGTTTAGGTTTAGGTTTTAGCTTAAGGTTTTTTTTTTTATTTTATTTTATTTTAGGTTTAAGTATTTATTTTATTTTTTAGTTTTATTTTATTGAAGTTTAGGTTTTAGTTTTCGCTAGGGATGGCATAGGTGTGGTTTTAGGTTTTAAGAATTTAGGGTATGGTATGGCATGGGTTTGGTTTATGGTTGTTAGGTTAAGGTTTTGGGTAGGGTTTAGGGATTAAGGTTTAAGGTTTAGGATTGGTTTATGATTTGGGGTTAGTTTGGTTTAAGGTTTGGCTTTAGACTTTAGGGTTTATGGTTTTAGGGTTTAGGTTTTAAGTTTAGGGTTAGTTTAGCATTTAGGGTTTTTTTTGGGAAACCCCATGTAGTTGTATTTTATTGCCACAAAAAAGAGGGTTACAAGGTCCTTAAAAGGGGATAAACTCCAAAACTACTGCTCAAAGAGCTACAATCAGCCTAAGGAGTAAATCCCCTACTAAGTACATCCAAAAGCAAAAAAAGACATTAAAGCAATCAAAAAATACAAGGTGATTAACATAATAAGCTAAAGGTAGATTAAGGCCAATGCTCTGGAGGATGTGAGAATTCATGATAATATGGAGCAAACCTGCAAGAGAACAAGAGAGAATCACCTATAAAATTATAATGAGAGAGAAATTAGAACAGTTAAGGTAACAAAGACAAAAAGATAAATGAAAACAATATAATCTGAGAATGATAGTGAGGGATTGTGATAGAGAAGGCTCAGGCTCAATCACACCAAGTTGGGGCAGAAGCAAATATGAGCATCCAAACTTCAGCAGAAGCGTTACATCACAAGAGCTACTACCAAACCAAAAGGGAGTGAGAACATCACAGCCATCATAGCCAACAAACCTGTGAGGAGATAACACCCAGTTGTTCATAGTCTTGTGAGCTTTATTACCTGCAAACCTAAACAAAACCACATATATTGAGAGGAAATTGCAAAGAGCTGAAGGATAAGGTGTACCATTCAAGATAAGTATACCTGACATGAGAATACATAAACATAAGAGAATAAGCCATCTTAGTAACCTCATGAAAAGACATATCCAAGAAAGGAAAAAAGCCAAAGATATAATCCCTCCATAAGAAAATAGCAGAGGAGACAACTTGCTGAAATCTTGCTAATCAAGTCAATGAGCCTATAATTAACACCATCCCAAACATATGATATATATATATATATGAATCTTTCAGGCCAGGAAACAACCCCCTTAATAATATCCATATCAATAATTGGGAAAGAGCAATTGTAAAGGAAGGCAGCATGTCCCAACACAGGAAATAGACTGCAACCTACCAAAAATAGCACCAAGTAAAGACAGTTAGAGTTACAGTTCCAATAGCAGCATTCAGGACCAACAATCGGATAATCCAAATCAGCAAACAACCAAGAGAGCAAGACAGCAAAAGGCAGCAAATGTCCATAATACCACCCATTCAGAATAGACAGCGCATACGATTGCACAAACCTAACCGAACCTAAATGGGAATAGAGACAACAGCAGGTAGTGTAGATAACAATAATCAAAAGTTGAACAGCAGCCTAGACATAAATAAAAAGCCAACCCCAACTGCAAAACAGCTAATGCAACATTGGAACCCACCAGAAGAAAAATCAACTAGAGGATTCAAATGAGTATCAACATCAGAATCTAGAAAAATTAAGACAGCGGATAACCAAGGTAGAAACCATCCAAAATAGCAACATCCAGGACATGAAGGGATAGCAAGTTGGCCATAAAACCTCTCAATCAAAGTAGACATTGCAATAGTTAATAACCAAATAGATAGATCATAAAAATAGGTTTCGAAGGCAAAGAACCTGCATACAAGAATCACCAAAACCATCATAACAAGAATGTCAAACAGCTTGTCGAGCATAGACCTAAGTCCTACAACCAATAAAGATGGAGCCAACATAGGAGTCCTGAAAAACCAAGACAACAAATCTCCAAGACAAGAAACAATTAAGATAACAAAAACTAGCTAGCATGCCATAAAGCCACCCATCCAGGATAAACAGTGCAATAGATACAAGTTTAACTGAAAGGATATGGAGAGAATAACAGCAGATAAGGTAGACCAATCAATTCAGATGATATGCATATAAAAAACCAATAAGGGGGTTCAAAGCAAAATCCACCAAGAAAATAACAACTTCAATAGAGACTTGCTGAAGAAAACAAACCAAAACCCTAGAGACAGCATGTAGAGTATTAATCCAGTCATAACAAAGATGTGATCAAAATAGCCCTGATAATAACACAAACTGTTTGGAAATTGAGAATCAAAAAACAACCATAACTCACAAAGATAACAATTTGTAAAGAGGACCCAAAAAGCCAATGACTAGCATTGAAAAGAATAATACAATTCCATTCCTGCAAAGAGATATTAGAGTAGACATGGGATATCACAAACAAAGAAAATAGAAGACAAGGAAAGATACAACCAATTGGTGCTCAATAGTAATCCCACATTGGATTAAAATAATTAACCAAGTAAGAAAGTCAAGAAATCCCCAACTCAGTACAAGCATAAAATAGTAAGAATGAGGAAAAGGTAGTGATAGGAGGGATATTGAATGCCCCTACCATAAGCCAATCCAAAAAAGACACATTAGTAATACGCTTTAGTCACATTAAGCCAAGATACAAGTATAATGACAGTAATAACTAGTAGGTTGGCCAATAACCAAGTTGTGCATATAAGATAAACCATTAATTAAATTCAAACAGAATAGAAGAAAGATCTTCACGATTTGCATGTTCCCATCATAGCATAAAGAGTGAAAGCAACTGCAAGGAAGACCAACAGCATCCCAATTGTTAGCAACAAGAGCAGAAAGAAAAACAGAGAAAAGAGGGTAAACACAATAAAAACCAAAAAGAGAGGCCAACAAGAAAATCCATTCCAGCAGGGAATAGGAGAAGACAGCCAACAAAAAATAAGTAATCTTCAGACAAGAGCAGTGAAATAAATTGACCAAATCCCCAATCTCAGAAACATCCTGCACAGAAAGGATCTCTTGGATAAGACAGCCAGAAAAAATTTGAATAAACTCCATCCAGGAAAGAAAATAAGCAGTGCAGAAAGAAATAACAGAATGCTAGAGATTCCACCCAAGCAAAGTAGAAGAAGCATATAAAGATAACCAACAAGTAATATCTAAGTTCTGAACAATAATAGGTCTGCCATAAGGTGTAGGGAGGTCAACAGCAACCTGTGAGAAAACTTGCAAAAAATAGCCATAGCAGGTGGAAGAAAAGAAGGAAACCTCCCACATTAAGATCCCACCATAGGAACTCTGAAAATGGGTTCTAAAGAGAGCATACTGAATGGGGTCCAGATTCCAGTAAAGACAATAGCCAAGAAGATAATTATCAGCAAAAGGGCCAAAAAGTCTCTTCTTGCAGAAAAATAAAGTAAAGGATAACTCCCAGAAATAAAAAAGAAACTACCAATCTAGAGTTGAAAAGAATATCAGCAGCAGCCCAAGATCTAATATGTGAGACAAGCAAAGATGTCAAAACCCTCCAAAGATTCATTATCGATAAAATCGATAACCTAATAGTAAGTCATCAAAATAAATATTGCAACCAAAGATGATGGACAATACAATGCATAGAAACAACATAGATAGCTAGATGCTCCAAACAGTAATATCTTTGAGAAACAACAGGTTGTAGAAATTAATGGGAGTAACTAAACCCATCAAAATAAATATCTCCATCCAGCAGTGATTAAGCCCCCTTGGATTAGAAATGCAGCCAACATTGGTGTAAAAAACCCAGGGATAGGGTTAAAACCAAGAACACATAGCTCAACATAATTCCTATGCTGATTATCCATATGCACATAGCTCAACAGCAGCCTTTTATCAATGTAAATAAAAAAGTAGAGCCTCCAAAGCATGACACAAAGATCCAGACACCAAGTAATATCCGTGAGAAGCATCCATAAAAGGCACAAAAAGGAACAGAAAACCAAAAAATGAAGAAGCATACAGATAAAAGAAGAATGGGCAGTAAACAGCAAAAATTAGATTAAGTTATGAGGTAAGGAAACCTAGAATTGTCCAAGTTAACCAGCCCATGCAAGTGTTTGGGTAAGGTGTGTTGATCAAAGAAGATGATACCATTAGACCTAGCACCTAGATTGGCAAGGTAGTCAGCACAAGCATTTCCTTCACGCCAAACATGAGTGATGGTAAAATTCAGTTGGGAAAGAAGAGATCTAGTTTTCTTGAGGAGGTTGTACAATTCAGTGCTGCTCATCTTAGTGGAAGTCAATAGATCAATCAGGAGAACAGTATCCACCTCGATCCAAATATTGAGCTAGCCATTTTGGAGGCAAATCTCAAGAGCTTTGAAGACTGCCATAAGCTCAGAAAAAGGGACAGTGCAAGAAGTAAGGGGATAAGCAAAAGCACATAGGACTATACCCTTAGAGTTCTTGAAAATGCCACCACAACTAGAGCCATTATGAGAGACAGAGCCATCAGTATTGATTTTAATAATATGATCAAGAGGTTTTTTCCAATAGAAAATCTTATCATTTTGACAGTAAGGTTGATTTGGCAAGATAATGCCCAGTTTATTGGCCACAAATTTACAGCCTTTGAAATATCTGTAATGAATGAGATTGGCTTTAAACAAGTCACAAATTTTGTTTTTAGTTTTAGCAATAATCCTCACATGGTTCATAGAGATCCCACGGTGTTTTGCATCATTACGATCCATCCATATGAACCAGATAAGAGTAATAGCAATGATAACTTTAATGTGACCTTTAATAGTATTATCAAAATAGATTTCAAGAAGTTGATATAAAGTAAGTGAGCTATTGAAATTGATAGTGTTAAAAAGATCATCATACCAAATCCAAAGTTTAGAAGCAATGACCCCATTAACAAAAACATGATTAACATTCTCAATATGAAAACAACATTGACATTTAGAGGGTAAATGGAACCCTTTACCCCACAACAAGGAATCAACAGGATAAAATTTTTAGAGTATGCTAAGTAAGTAAGAAATAGGGATATTGTTATTCCAAAGTTTGGAGAATACATAGAAGGAATCATGAGTATCTTTAATGTGGAGTCACACATTTTTGAGGTTGAAATCACCATTATGAGAGAGCTTAAAGAGAATCTGATATTGATTTTGAGGAGTGATAGGAATATTAGTAACCATATTCCAGAAAGTAAAAGGGATAAAATCAGTAAGCTTACTATTGTTCCACTTATTGTTATGCCAGAAAGAGTTTACTCTAATAGCGGAAGTTGGGTGGAGAGTAATTCATCCATGGAACCACAACCACTCCAGTTATCTTGCCAAAAGAAAGAGGCAGAGTTAATGGCCCAAAAAATTAGGGATTCTGCATCCCATTTAACAGAACAAAGTCTTTTCCACACATGGGAGTCACCCAACTTAAAGGGGCAAATGAGGGGGTGCTTTCCCAGGCAATATTTAGTAGTCATGAAATTAGCCCATAGACTATCATTACTAAAATTACACCAGAGTTTATAGGAAAAGGCATTGATAGCTTCTTTTATGGATTTACAACCAAGGCCACCTTCATAAAAAGTGCCACAACTTTTAAACCAAGAGGTCCAGTGCATTTTTTTAGAAGAGGTATTGGAGCCCCTAAAAATTTATTAAGGAGACGCCAATCTGATGCTAAAGATGGTCGGCACTATGGTTTGAATGAGATATAAAGGCATGGAATTAAGAATTCTCTTAATCAAGGTAAGCCTACCACCAAAAGAGAGTAAATGAAATTCCCAAACCAAAATTTTATTAGAAATTTTTTGAATAAGGTCATTAAAAAGATGAGATCTTTTCTGGCCTATAAAAAGGAGAGCCCGAGGTAATTAATGGGAAGTTGACTTTGCTTAAAATTAGTAATTCTAGAGATTTGATTTAATCTATTGGGAGGAATCTTAGATGAGGGAATAAAACAACATTTTTTGTCATTAAGGAAGAGACCACTAACTTTGCCAAAATCATTTAAGAGATTCTTAATAGTTTTAACATGTTGAAGGGAGGCATTACAGAAGATTATAAAATCATCAGCAAAGCTAAGATGAGAAACAGGGAAACCACCATGAGTTTTAAAAGCCATGTTAGGTTTTTTGATGAAAAGGTCATTGAGGCTTCTCGAAAGATATTCGACAGCAATGATAAAAAGAGAAGGAGAAAGGGGGTCACCTTGACGCAAACCATGGCTCGAAGAAAAGAAACCAAGGGACTCACCATTTAAGATGACAGAAAACCAGACATTAGTGATACAACTTTTTATAAGCCGGATAAAATTTTCAGAGAAACCAAACAAATGTAAGATTTGGAAAAGGAAATCCCAAGTGAGGTTTTCAAAGGCTTTAGAGATGTCCAGTTTGAAAAGCATATTACCTCCTCGAAGAAACATCAATGTCATGAACCATCTTGAAGGAGAATATTATCAAATATGGCTCTATTTTTAATAAATTAGTTTGGTTAGGGAGATAATTTTATGGAGTGGGGCTAATCCTATTATTAATTAATTTAGCAATGAGTTTTGGAAAAGGTACAAAGACTAATAGGTCTAAAATCACCCTGTGATTCGTGGATTGATGGTTTTGGGAATAAGGACAATAAAAGTACTTGAAAAATATCTGGGAATAGAGCTACCATCAAAGAAATCAATAACAGCACTAACAAGATAATATTTAATAAAAGGCCAACAATGCTGAAAGAAATGAGTCGTGAAACCATCAGGACCAGCAACAGAATCATTGTTCATGCTATTGAGAGTACTACTAATCTCTTCTTCTGAGGGATGCATAGTGAACAAATGGTTATCCTCATTGGTAATTATAGATGATCTTATAATTATCAATAGTGTTGGAGAGGGTTGGAGAGGGTTTCTAATGAAGGATTAGAATTTAATAAATTTTGAAAGTGATGAATGACAGAATCCTTAATTTCATTATTATCAGTTATCCAGCCACCATTAGGATTCTTAATTTTCTTAATCGAGTTAAGAGCTTTCATTTATTGCAAATAGCATGAAAGTACCTAGTGTTTCTGTCGCCATCAGCAATATGTTTGCTTACGGCTTTTTGACACCAATAGGTTTCCTCCATATTTTGGTAATTAATCAAACTATCTTTAGCAATGGTCAACACATCAAGCTTACTGGGGTCAGTTAAGATAGCTTCTTCAAGTGAACAAACCACTTGTTCCATAACTTTAAGATTGGTAAAGAGATTTTTAAAAATTTGCTTGTTCCACCAATTGAGGTTTTATTTAAGCCTCTTGAGCTTAAAGCCAAACATGCCTTTAATGGAATTATCCGTGAATGGGAGCCATCCAATTAGTGAAAACAACATTAGTGAAATCACCATGTTGGGTCCACAAGTTTTGGAAATGAAAAGATGAGGGAATAGAGGGTTAGTGGGAGGAGTTTTGATAGAGATCAAAAGAGGGGCATGATCAGACAAAGTTCTGCTCAAATGTTCAACAGAGGTAAGAGGCCATTGATTAATCCAAAGAGAATTAAAGAGGGTTCTGTCAAGATGCTGCCAAAGTCTAGAGTTGTGCCACGTGTAATCATACCCCTCAAAACCAACGCCAATCTGCAATCAAGGATCATATTAGAAATCTTCCATGGAATGAAGGTTAGGAGAACATCCTCCCCTCCTTTGAAGAAGCAATGATAGTGTTGAAATCACCCCAACCAACCAAGGAAGGTTAAGCGAGGCGAAGGTTCTTAAATGATTCCAAAGGATGTTCCTACTCTATTACAAGAAGCATAGATAAAGGAACCTAAAAGCGAAAAGTCACCTAATGAGATTTTTTACATTAACCAATTGATCAAGATCATCAATGATGGAAATGGTGATAGAATTATTCCAAAACACCAATTTTATTTTATTAAGATTGAAAAAGAAATTTTGAAATCCAAGTGATCTAGCAACATGAGCAATTTTGGAAGAGTTAATGAAAGGCTCAATGAAAATAAGAAGTTTGATGTTATGAGAGCGACAGAGGCTCCTAACACAGTTGCGGACAGGGAGTGTCCCACAACCCCGGATATTCCAAATAAGAAAATTTATCATAATAGAAATTCTGAAAAAGAAAAGAAAGAAAAAGAAAATGGAAAAGGAAGAAGGGCATAATTATTTATGAGGTGTAAGGGAAGAACGTGTGGTTCTAGTGAAATTATTATTAGTCATTTTGGCTTTAAAAGATTTTTTTTTAACAGTTTGGAAAGGTCTATCGAATCCAAAGTATCTCCATCATAAAGGGATTGGTTTTGTATAGAATAGGAGCGATGTCGATCGATGTTTTAGTAGTGGTGATTTCTCCTTCTTTAGTATCAGAGTTAGGATGAGAAATTTGGATAGCCTGAGTGTCACTCTGTAGAGAAGTAGAAGGGGAGGTTCTTGCACAATTAATAGTGCAAATAACATTTTCATTGCCATGATGCATATTTGGATTTTGGTTAGACACCAAGGGATCAACGTTATTTTGATCCAATGTAAGATTTCCATTTAGATTGTCATTAAGATTCAAATTAAGCAAAGGTTTGTCATGTGAAGCCAAATTATTGCAGGAGTAGTGCTTGGTCATTATCAAATAGTAATATGTATACCTAGCTCAGAATGTTTTCCATTTGACAAATCAATAGGTACTAAGGGGGTAGGTGTAGGAGGATGAACTCCATTATGTGTAGCTTTTGGCACATAAGCTAACTTATTAGTTTTCCCTATTCCAAGAGAGGTATGTCTGTGAGATATTCTTTTTAAGGATGGGGTGTAACACAAAGCATTCGAAGTGGTCATGGCCATGGATCTTATAGTGGGAACAAAAGATAGGGAAATTTTCAAATTCAACTTTACGATTATATCTGAATTTTTTTTGAACCAATCAAATATCTTTGGGGTATTTTTTTGGTAATGTCAATTTCAACGGGATGTGCAGCAGATGAAGATTTAGTGGCGCGGTGATCAATTTGAAGGGGTCTACCAAATAGAGCCCCAAAACAAAACTTGGTGAGTAACATAGTGAATTCTCATGTTGGGAAAGCAATCCATAAAGGAACAATAGGGGATTCTTTTTTGACATCAAAAGGGGTGACCATTTCAAGAGCGCATTTGACAATTATACACAAAATAGGAGGCGATGGCGAACACGAGTAATCTAAATCATTTGATAATTGAATGAGGATGTCAATGAGGATCAATCCAATAGTGAAGACTCACGAAAGCTTTAAGCTATGGAAGAAAGATTGGATATTATCTAGAGTAGCGTGAAATTTACCAACCAAAGAGAACTCAAAAGGCTAATTTCTCCACATCTGGTGAGAACACATGGACAGGCAATCCATGAAAGGATGTAGAAATTAAATTAATCGAGGCATTAGGAAGGGATCTTACGAGAAGAGCATCCTTAAAGGATTTTAATGCCGGTATGTCGGATCGAGTACCTTTAGGGTCGGAGGTTAAAAGTCGATCTAGGTGAGTTGATTCGGAGGAGGAGCCTCCACCATTCATCAATCCGGTGAGAATCACATAAGCTACCAGGTGAACCACAAATAAGCAATTTGATAGCGAGCACGATTAGGGAGGCCCAATTAAACAAGCAAAGCAGAATATAAAACCACAAAATCACGAAAGAGTGCGGGGTTTAAGTGTGGTTAGTTTTTAGTTTAGCATTTAGGGTTTAGGGTTTTATGGTTTAAGGTTTAGGGTTTAGGGTTTAGGGTTTTTAGGGTTTAGGGTTAGTTTAGGGTTTAGGGTTTATGGTTTTAAGGTTTAAGGTTTAAGGTTTAGGGTTAGGGTTAGGGTTAGGGTTTAGGGTTTAGGGTTTAGGGTTTTAGTTTTATGGTTCAGGTTTTAGGATTTAGTGTATTTTAGGGTTTATAGTTTAGGGTTTAGGGTTTAAGGTTTAAGATTTAGGATTTAGGGTTTAAGGTTTTAGGGATTAGGGATTAGGGTTTAGGGTTTATGGTTTAGGGTTTAGTGTTTTATAGTTTAGGGTTTAGGCTTTAGGGTTTATAGTTTAGGGTAGTAGGTTTAGGATTTAGAGTATAGGGTTTAGGGTTTAGGGTATGGGTTTAGTGTTTAGGGCTAGTTTAAGGTTTAGGGTTTAAGGTTTAGTTTCTAAAGTTTAGGGTTTTATGGTTTAGGGTTTTAGGTTTTGGATTTTAAGCTTTAAGGTTTAGGGTTTAGGGTAGTAGGTTTAGGATTTAGAGTTGAGGGTTTAGGGTTAGTTTTAAGGTTTAGGGGTTTAGGGTTAGTTTTTTTTTAATTTTAAATTTTTTTAATTAAGTAAACTAGTTGGTTTAAGTATATTTAGTTTATTTTTATTTATTTTAATTTATTTTATTTTCTATTTTGATTTAGGTTTATTTTTATTTTTATTTAGTTTACTTTATTTATTTTAGGATTATTTTTTTTAGTTTAGGTTATTTATTTTAGTTTATTTTTTTAGGTTTAGGTCAAGGTTTAGGTTTATTTTTTAGTTATTTTTTATTTTTATTTTATTTTTTAGGTTTAGGTTTTACATTTTATTTTTAGGTTTATGTTTGGGTTTTGGATTTTTAATTTAGGTTAATTTCTAAGTTTAATTTTTTTTTGTTTAGGTTTAGGTTTATTTTTAGTTTATTTTATTTTATTTAGTTTAGGTTTATGTTTAGGTTTTATTTATTTTACTTTAGTTTATTTTAATGTATGTTTACTTTTATTTTATCTTTATTTTAGGTTTAATTTTATTTTAGTTTAGGGTTCAGGTTTTGTTTTTATTTATTTTTAAGTTTTATTTTTAGGTTTATTATCTATGTTTAGGTTTTTATTTAGATTTTATTTTATTTTATTTTAGGTTAATTTTATTTTTATTTTAGGTTTAGTTTTTACTAGATTTATGTTTTTTTAGTTTAGCTTATATCTTTATTTATTTTACTTTAGTTTAGCTTTTTTATTTAATTTATTTTCTTTTGAGGATTAGGTTTAGGTTTTATTTTTAGTTTATGTTTTTATTCTATTTTATTTTTTTATTATATTTTGGTTTAGGTTTTTTTATTTATTTCATTTGTAGGTTTTATTTAGTTATTTCATTTGTAAGGTTTTATTTAGTTTAGGTTAGTTTAGGGTTTTGGGTTTAATTTTTTTTTTGGGTTTAGAGTTTAGGGTTTAGGTTTTAGGGTTTTAGGGTTTAGGATTTAGGCTTCTGGGTTTAGGGTTTTATGGGTTTAGGGTTTAGGGTTTAGGGTTTAGGTTTTAGGTTTTAGGTTTAAGGTTCAAGTTGTAGTTTAGGATTTAGGGATTTTGGTTTAGCGTTTAGTGTTCAGGTTTAGGTTTTTTAATTTTGTTTATTTTTTAGGTTTAGGTTTAGGTTTAGGTTTATTTTTTAGTTTAGTTTTATTTTTATTTTATTATTTAAGTTTAGTTTTTTTTTTTTAGGTCTATGTTTAGTTTTTTATTTATTTTTTTTAGGTTTAGGTTTTAGTTTTTTAATTTAGGTTTAGGTTTAGGTTTTATTTTTAGTTTAAGTTTAGGTTAATTTTTAGTTTATTTTATTTAATTCAGTTTAGGTTTAGGTTAAGGTTTAGTTTATTTTAGGTTTACATTTAGGTTTTATTTATTTTAATTTAGGTTTAGGTTTAGGTTTATGTTTATTTTATATTTAATATTTTATTTTTATTTTATGTTTAGGCTTTTTCTTTATTTAGGGTTTAAGTTTTATTTTTTATTTATTTTTAGGATTATTTTTTAGCTTTTGGTTTTTATTTAATTTTTATTTTAGGTTTATTTTTGGTTTATTTTACTTTTATTTTAAGTTTTCTTTTATTTTATTTAGGTTTTAGGTTTATTTTATTTTTTAGTTTAGTTTAGGTTTTTTTTTATTTTAATTTAGTTTATTTTTATTAGTTTATTTTATTTCATTTTTAGGTTTAGGTTCAGGTTTCAGTGTAGGTTTTTTAAGTTTTATTATATTCAGCCTTAGGTTTTTTTATTTATGTCATTTTTAGGTTTTATTTAGTTTAGGATTTAGCTTTTAGGTTATTATGGTTTTGGGTTTAAGGTTTAGGGTTTAAGGTTTAGGGTTTAGTGTTTAGTATTTAGGTTTAGGTTTAGGTCTTTAGGGTTTAGTGTTTAGGGTTAAGGGTGCTGGGTTTAGGGTTTAGTTTGGCTTTAAGGTTTAGTTTAGGGTTTAGATTTGGGGTTTGGGTTTAGGTTTAGTTTAGGGTTAGTTTGGGTTTAAGTTTAGTGTTCTGGCCTTTTAGGTTTAGGATTTAGGTTAGGTTAGTTTAGTTTATGGTTTAGTATTTTTTTTAGGTTTAGGGTTTAGTGTTTGATTTTGGATTTTAGGTTTGGTTTAGGGCTTAGTTTAGTGGTTTAGGGTTTAGGGTTTAGGGTTTAGTTTTAGGGTTTTGGTTTTCGGTTAGGTATTTTTTATTATTTATTTATTTTTTAAGTTTAGGGTTTAGGTTTAGGTTTTTTTAGTTTATTTTTTTATTTAGTTTATTTTATTTTTTATTTTGATTTAGGTTTTTAGTTTAGTTTATGTTTTTATTTATTTTATTTTATTTTATTTTAGTTAGTATTTTTATTTTATTTTATTTTTAGGTTTAGGTTTTGGTTTTGGTTTTTATTTTATTTTATTTTTTATTTTATTTAGATTTAGGTTTATTTTTTTATTTTATTTTTAGGTTTTATTTAGTATAGGTTTAGGTTTTAGGTTTTAGGGTTCTGATTTAGGTTTTAGTTTAGGTTTTAGGGATTAAGGTTTAGGGTTAGGGTTTAGGATTTAGGGTTTAGGGTTTAGGGTTTAGGGTTTAGAGTTTTGGGTTTAAGGTTGTTGGCTTTAAGGTTTATGAATTAGGGTTTAGGGTTTACGATTTACAAGTTTTAGGGTTTAGGGTTTAGGGTTCACGGTTTAGGGTTTAGGTTTTAGGTTTAGGGTTCATGTTTTAGTTTATGGTTTAGGGTTTTTGTTTTTTTTAAGAGAACAAATTCAGATTCAACATTTCTTCTGTTCGATTTCATCAACCAAGTAACAAACTAGCGATGTGAGGTAATCAAATGACCTCTTGGGGCTCGTACAGCCTCATGTTCCCAGGATGTCCAAACTATATATCAATTATCGTGCAATCTTATATAATTCAACACATGAATAGAGGAAAGTGAACTCAACATTCATACACTTAAGCTATAAGCACATGCATTTCTTATCTATTTATAACCAGCATCATAACACATATTATTATTCATTTATAATCTTTTGAGAAATACATTTGGATTTAATACTAATACTAGTCACACATATTAAATTAAATCAACACATGCAAGCTTACATAAGGAAATCCCTTTTATTTTACTTGATTTTGAAAAGATGGATGCATGAATTCAAATGGCATACCAAATTTAACTTGATTGGAAAGAGGACAACCAAATGTAAGCATGTGATTCATTCAACCAAACTAGTTCTTAAGGACAATCATATCAAATAAGATTATTTAAAGCAAACCAAAGCATCTTTATTAATAAAGTTTTGGATTTTATTTGATTTATAGAGGAGAAGAGAAATCATCACTTGCTATTTTACACCCATTCCCACATTAGTGAATTGATTTTACTTTAGGGGATGTAATTAAGTTAATTTTATGGGATAATTAAGTTGAACCCTTAATTAGATGAATTAATTACCCTTACTAATGTCACATTAAAGTAATTAACTAAATAATTATGAGCCAACATGATATGCATGGAAAATAAACTTGTAATGATCATAGGAAATAAAAGGGCACCAATGTAATTGGCTCAAGATTAATAGTTAATTAGATTAAGGGACTTAATTATTTACTCTTATGGTTTTCTCACACATGTGAACTAACCATAATTTCATTAAACTCCTTTAAGTTATTAAATAACTAAAGATGTGCCCCATGATTTAATTAATTAAGGTCTGATGTGATTATGATTTCAATTTGATTTAATTAATTAGTTAAATCTTAATTAATTTCATTTTAAGAAAAGGTGAAATGAACTTAGGGAAAGGGGTCCCAACCCTATTCCTTAGTTCACTTACTGTTGAACAATTATTAATAAAATTAATTAACCAATTTGTTATTGTTCATGGGATTAATTAATCATTAATTAACTTAAAGCAGTAATTGAGGTTTAATTAGTCAATTTTTTTAATTAAGTGAGCAATAAATCCCAAGAAAATCATAAGAGGCAGAGGTCATCCCATTAAATTAACCCATAAAATTTCGGATTAATTGCTCAAGTAATTAAAAATTAATTAAGCTAATTAATTTTGTAATTAAAATTTAATTATTATTCAAAATTAGTTAAGATCATTTTCAACTAATTCTCTTCTGAAATACCTTTTAAATGAGTATTTATTTGCAATTTTTTATTTTTCTATGATTTTTTTATAATTATTAGAAGTTTTAGTCATTAAAAATGATTTATTAAACCTAATTAAAGCCTAATCATATTGGCACCACATGGCGCACTTAAGCGACGTGCTTTCCACGTGGAGCAACGAGATTGGCTACTTAAAACTTACCGACTCAGCGCCTACGTGGCGGTGGTGGACACGCTTTCTCATCTGTTATCCGCCTTCTGATCTAAGATCGACAACTACGATTAATCCCACAACTTAATAGAGTTAAATCAAATTGATCTAGCATATCTAATCATTAATGTCCATTCTGATCATGCAGAATGGATGCCGTGATCGGCGTCACCGAGTGAGGAGAATGGAGTCTATTCGCCATTGCTCACTTGATCTGAGCTTGCTCAAAGTGAGGGAGAATGGAGTTTGTTCGCCATTGCTCACTTGATCTGAGCTTACTTGAGCACAAATCAACTCCAAAAGGATCTCACACCTTCACGACATCGATCAGAGGGGATCAAATGGTCAAGATCACACAAGATGCAAGCTTTCTCAAAAAGCTCCAACCTTTTTTTGCCTAAGGATCGGTTATGGAAGCATACCTTGTCGGAGCTTAAGACTGGCGACTCGAACGATTGAGGAAGCTTCATCTAGTGGAGACGAAGCCTTGTCGAGTAGCAATTGGATCAATTCCTCAATGTTCACTTGGAAGGGCATGAATCAATGATTTAGAGCTCCGCTTTGATCGAAGTCCCACCTTCGGTTCTTGGGCAGCTTGGGAGATGATTCGTTCTTGCTTGATGAGGCCTAGGGAAGGTGTGTGCAAAATTAATTTAAGTTTGATGGAGAAATGGGGAAGTTAGGTAAAAAATGGGAGTGTCCTATTTTAGGACAGATGGTAGTGGCATTTGTTGATCGAGGAACGAGCTTGAGAGCTTAGAGAATAGCTCTAATAGCTCGTATTGGGTAGCTAGGGCTCTGAGGAATGATTTTTGTGTGTGTTTGAGTGTAAACAAGGGGGTGTATAACCCCCTTCATCTTGATCGGATGGTGGGATCAGGTTTGACCTCCAGTGGTCGTCAGACCATCTCAAGGAGTCGTGGGTGGGAGGGAGGAGGTGAGTTAGCTCAGATTGGTTAGTTGAAGGTGTGGAAGTGGCTGCCAAGGAGGAATCATGGGTGTCTTATGGGTTTATAATGCTCTAAAGGGGAGGGTGAGGTGATTTCACCACCCATTTGGTCAGGTTGGGAAATGTCCTAGGTGCCTAAGTGGACCATTGGAAGAGTACCAAGTGGCCAAGGAATGGTAATGACCACTTACATGGGTGATTTGTCTCATGTGATGTCCTTGACCTAAGGGTAGAATGATCATTTGGCATTGTATTTGATTTCGAAAGATTTGAAATGAGCCAAAAGTGGGTTAGCCCAAGTTTTAAGTCAATTGGAGTTGATTTGGTTAGGTTTGGCTCAATTTGACTCATTTAGTTCAAATTAGGTTAGGTTGGGTCAAGTTGACCAATTGGTCAAGTTGGGTCAAGTTGACCAATTGGTCAAATTAGGTCAAACCAAGGGTTGGGTCAAGTTCATATGATCATTTGGGTTGTTTTGATTCTATTTGTTTTATTTAGTTTGGCTTAGATTTGATTTTGGCTCATTTGAATTCATTTGGGTCAAATGGGTTAAGTTGACCAATTTGACCAAATTGGCCAAATTCGCTTGGGTTGGGTGTTGGTTTGGGTTTAGTTGACCAATTGAAGATAGTTCTTGGCTTTGGTTATAATTAATTTGGTTTTGGTTTTGATTTAGGCCAACTTGAACCTTTAGGTCAATTTAGACTAAGTAGGTCAATTGGGACCATTCAAAGCTTTGGGCAAGTTCAACAATCAATTTGGAATGAACTTGAGTCATTTGGTTGTAATCAATTTGGTTTATATTTTAATTTGACCTAATTTGGTCTTTTAGGTCAATTTGGGTCAACTTGGGTCAACTTGGGTCAAGAGGGCCAATTGGGTTTGGTTTGACTCAATTGAAGGTCAAGTCATATTCAAATATTTATTTTGATTTGTTATGAATCATTAGTTTCAAGGGATTTTGCATAGGTTGCAATTTGGCTTGTTTGGATTCATATGGCTTAAGGGGTTGACTTGGTCAAATGACCAAGTTGACTTGGTTTGACCCAATTTATGATAATTGATCAACTTAGGGTGATCAATATTCATGATGGGAGGTTTAGATGGGCTTGGTTCAATCCAATTTGGGTACGATTAGAACTTGGCTCAAATAGGTTAAATTGGTCACTTTGGGTTAAGTGGACCAATTGGGTTTAGTTGGCTTGATTTTGGGTTGAGTTTGACTTAGTTGTGTTTCATATGGATTTGGGATTGATATATAATTTCAATTGCAATTGGTTTAGGTTCAAATGGGTTTTGGTTCATTTGAATATTTCAAGTCAAAAGGGTTAATTTGGGTTTGAGTTAGGTTGATTTTGTTTTGGTTTGATGATTGTAGATTTCATTTATATTTGTTAATATGATTGAAGGTATGATTGATTCATGAGAAAATCAATTGAATTTGGGTTTTGGAATGAAGGAATTTTGCTACGTCCATGGAGTTGGGTCATGTGGCTTAGGTTTGGATTTTGATTTGGTTCGATTCAGTTTTGATGATTTAAATGTATATTTCATTTAAATTTGTGAAGATGATTGAAAATATGATTAATTTGTAAGAAAATAAATTGAGTTTGACTTGATTTGGATTAAGATTTGGCTAATTCCACAGGATAGGTCATATGGCTTAGGAAGGGTTTTGATTTAATTTGATTTAGTTTGATTTAGTTTTGATCATTTGAATGCAGATTTGATTTATATTTAGGAAGATGATTGAAGATATAAATTGATTATGAGAAAATCAATTGATTTTGGATTTATTTGGATTACGAGTTGGCAAAGTCCAAGGGATAGGTCATATAGCTTTGGAAGGGTTTCAAGATTGGATTTGATCATGGGCTTCAATCATTTGGTTTTGGAATTTGGGTTTGGATTTGGATTGGAATTTGATGTTTGAATTGAACCTGAGCTTTGGTTTGGGAAGGTGAACATGGATTGGGTTTGGATTGTAAAGTAGGTGGATTATCCTAATCCCTAAAGCAAAACGTAATCCTATGGTTAACCCTTCTAAGTCTTTAAGCTTAGGTTAAGTGTTTACCTAATTGTTAGAAGTGTCTTATGATTAAGGATGAATTAGTGTCTAAAAGACTCATAAGTCTAAGATGGGAAGATTGGATCCACACTCTAGAAGTAAGGTCAACAGGCTTTAGGCTCCATAGTGTTTCCCTTAAAGATAAATGATTGGAAGACTGAAGCCAAGTTTCACATTATAGACTATGATACATCTTTCAACGCTTTGCTTGGGAGACCATGGATACATGAGAACCACATAGTTCCATCCTCTCTACATCAATTTATGAAGTTTGTGAGAGGTGGGATTGTCTACTATGTCAAAAGAGATCTCAAGCCATTTATAGTTCATGAAGTCGGCATATATGAGGATGTGGCTTACTACCTCTCTCAAAATCAACAAGTCTATTCTCGTGAACTTGGCCAAAGTTTAAAAATAAATGAAAAAAATAATAAAAATAAAAAGAAAGAGGAAAAAAAGAAAAGCGAAAATGAAAAAGAAAATATAAGGGAGCAGAAATAGACTTGGAAGAGAAAATGGAACCTGACATTAGATTCCACCCATAGTTCATTATTCCATTCAAACATATGGGTAGGATGACTTGACCTCCATCAGGTAGAGGAAGAGGCCAGTTCAGAGTCAGTCCCATGGGTGGAAAACCTTCTTATTGACAACCCAATAAAATATATGTCCTAGCTACCAGGAGTACACCTGCTATCCATATATACTTAGAATCTAGTTCATAGGGTGAGTCTTACATGGTTAGCACACCAACCAACTCTTCTCAGTAGTAGATTCCCGTGGAGGTGACACTTGAACCAGATAGCGATGAAGACTGGTTTCCAAAGCAAAAGAATATATGTAAACAATTAGGCATCAGTTAGGAACCTTAGCTCTAACCCTACTTTCCTCTCAAAAAGCTAAGGGTTTGGTAGTTAAGGAATCCCCTAAGTCATTCAAAAGTGTGAAGACTCAGAGGTTTTTTTTGGGAGTATCATCCTCAAGTCAAGAAGTTGATGTAGAACTTGAGGATGATTCATATAAAATTTAATAGAATTACCTTTTGATTGGTACTTGCATTGTGTGCATAATTTAGCAAAGAAATGGTTAATCCCACATACTTGGTCAAAGCACAGGTCAGACTACTCTGAAAGAATATGGAAGAACCAATGCAAAAGCTATCAATCAAGACCGGGACTAGGATTTGGTACAGTGGATCCAGTCGATGATGACTATTACTACTTAGTCATCACCATTCATTTGGAATCAGATAGGTTATTTTCAAATCACATTAAATCATATGAGGAGCTGTGCTTACAAACTTCAGATGATCTAGATGATTTTGAATTCAAAAATGCACTGCCAGAGTTCGAAGAAGAGATCATGTTAACCATGAACAAGCTCAAGGAAATTAACTTAAGAATTGATGGAGATCTACGACATACATCAGTTCTTTGTTGAATGAAATTGAAACTAATGACTTAGTTAAGCTATTAACTAAGTTTAAAGAATGCTTTGCAGAGAGATATAAAGAGATGCCTAGATTGGCTTCTGATGTAGCGGTACATAAACTAGCAATAGAGCTTATTGCTAACCCTATCAAACAAGCTCCTAGATTCATACAATTAGACATAGAACAATAGGTCATTTTCAAAGTCAAGAAACTAACCGATGCTAGCTTCATTTGAGAAAAAAATACCCTACCTAGTTAGCCAGCATCGTCCCAATTAAGAAAAAGAATGGCCAAATTCACATATACGATTTTAGGGATTTGAATAATGCATGTCCAAAAGATGAATTTCCACTACCAATTCCAGCGATGGTGACATTACCTCATCTCATATAGTCCTCTCTTTCATGGATGGCTCATCTAGATATTACCAAATAAAGATGGCCCCTGTAGATGAAAGAAATATTACTTTTAGAACCTCAATTAGAATCTATTGCTATAAGGTCATGCCTTTCAGTCTTAAAAATGCCAATGCTACATACCTGCGGGCTATGACTTGAATCTTTGATAAACTCATTCATCATCAAGTCGAGTGCTATGTCGATGAACTTGGGGTCAAAAGTAGAGAAAAGGAGGACCATCACTTTGGTTTGAGAGTAGTTTTTGAACAGTTAAGTTAATTTAACCTCAAAATGAACCCATTGAAATGTGCATTTAGAGTAGCTTCAGGGAAATTCCTTAGATTGATTGTCTAATACCAGGGAATCAAAATTGATCTGGAGAAGATTAAGAAGATATTAGAAATTCCACCCCCTAAAAGTTTAACTCAACTCAGATCATTTGTAGGGTGATTGGTGTATCTAAGATGCTTTATATCCAACCTATCAAGAAGATGTCAGCCATTCTCAGCACTTGTCAAAAAGGATGCCAAGTTCAAGTGGCTTGATAACTGTGAGCATGCCTTTGAAGACATCAAGTATTTCTTGATGGTGTCACCAATTCTAATAGCCCCTATCCCAGGGAAGCTACTCATACTTTATACTACTACGTTAGAAGACTCCCTTGGTGCTTTGTTGGCCCATGCCAATGACAAAGGGAAGGAAAATGCACTCTACTACCTCAGTTGTTGTTTAATCCCTACTAAGGCTAATTATCCACCCATTCAAATGCATTGCTTATTCTTAATCTTTTCATCCCAAAAGCTACAATACTACATGCTTCCTCATAAGGTGAAATTAATCTTTAGGATCAACTCACTATAGTACCTCATGACATGGATGATGCTATCTGGATGGTATGCGTGATGGTCTATGATCCTCTCAATTCACATTACATTCTCTCCATGCGGTGGAAGGACAAGTGCTAGTGGATTTCTTAGCAGCACACCCACTTCCTACTGACTCTCTGCTTAGTGATGATCTCCCCGATAAACAAATCATGAACTTAGGGGATACTAGCATTCGTGGGTGGGAGATGTACTTTGATGGTGTGGCTTCCTCTCAAAGAGGAGAAAACCAATATGTACTATTCAAGAAAAGGCAGGGGTAAGAATAGTTCTCTTAACTTACTATGATGAGATTCTCATATCATCTATCCAATCCTTGCACAAACAACAAAGCAAAATATGAGCCTCTGATTGCTGGTATAGAGTTAGTCGTTACTCTAAGCATCTAGAACATCAATATCTTCGGGGATTCTTAGCTAGTTATCAACCAAATCGTTGGGTCCTATATGGTTATAAAGCCCAAGATCCATCACTGCCATAAGTACACCATGGAGTTATTGGCCCAAATCCCTGTGGTTACCATTTATAAGATTCCTCGAGGTGACAATGCCATAATGTATGCATTAACCAAGCTTGCCAAGGAGTTGGCATGTTTGAGGATGATTTCATATCAATAAAGGTCTAAAATAGATAAGTCTTATCCCTTATTGATATTGAACTCATCAAAAAGTACTCTCTTGAAGGGGAGGTTTCCATTGCCAAGAAGCATGAGGAGCTACATTGGAGGAAACCGTTCATGGATTACCTAAATAAAGGAAAATGATCTCAAGAGAAGTCTTAAGCCCATCAGATGAAATAGAGAGTACTTTTCTATTCTCTTGTGGATGGTGTCTTGTAACGGCAATCTTTCGATCATATGTGGTTACATTATTTAAACAAGTACAAAGCCTATAAGATCATGATTGAGATACACTTAGGATTATGTGGAGCCAAGTTTTGGTCCGAAGGTGAAAGCCAAAATCAAGAGACTAGATACTACTAGCCATCAATGATCAAAGATTGCATGGATACGGCTAGGCGATGCCACCAATGTCAAATACATGGTGTGATCCTTCACCAACCACCCAACATTCTACATCCTACATTGGCCTCATGGCCATTTGAGTGTTGGGGTATCGACATAGTGCATCTAATTGATCCTCTTTCTTCCAAGGCTCATCGGTTCATCTTAACTACTACTAACTAGTTTTTCAAATGGGCGAAGTTGATTCCCCTCAGATAGGTCATAGCTCTGCATGTGATCAAGTTTTTTAAGAACCCTATCATATATAGGTTCGTAGTGTCTCGATGAATTATATCTGATAATGGTACTGCATTCAAGAGCACTAAGTTCAATAACATTGCCCAGAGACATAACACAGATTGGAGATACTCTACCATCAACTACTCGAGGGAAAACAGCTTATCAGAAGCCTTCAACAAAACTCTCATCCAAATACTAAAGAAGACACTCGATAATAATAAGCTATAATGGCATGAGCATTTAGTTGAAGCCTTTTGGGCTTACCTACACCACATAGAGCTCCCACTTAGTCTACTCCTTTCTTCATTAGTGTATGGACTCAAAGCTATTCTACTATTAGAAGTTCAACTCCCATCACTAAGGATAGGTGTGGGTAGAAAGATCACAATAGAGCAGTATGCCAAGTTGCAGTTAGAAGAGCTCGAAGGATTGGAGGAAAGAAACTTGTGGGCATGACAAAACCTCTTGATGTATAAAGCTAAAATGATTCTAGCACACAATAAGTTGGTCAGTCCTAGAACTTTTCAAGTAGGAGAGCTTATTTTAGTTCCAAGGAGATTGATTGTTGCCCATCATAAGATGGGAGGCATGTTTAAACCCACTTGGGAAGGCCCTTTTTCCATAGAGAAGGCCTACCAAGAAGGATCTTATCAGCTTATTAATCATAATGGATAGTGCCCAATGCTTCCAATCAATAGGCTCTACTTAAAAAATATTATAAATCATATTTGAAAATAATTATCATCAATGAAAATTCCTTATCTAATTCAATCTCTTCCATGTAGAAAGTATTCTTGTTTGTGAATTCACCATGATGTGTTTAGGGTAGGTGTAAGGAACCCAAACAATCCAATCATTAACACAACACAAATACGAACTACACACAAACATATAAAACAAACACATATCTTTCATCTTGGACTACTATGAGTTGAGATAATGCCCCCAGCATCACTCACTCAATAGCTGCTCTAGGTTGGGCTGACGTGCTACCCTACTAGTGTGTCACTCAAGTGGTTTTCTTGCTTTGGAGGATGTAAGCTACACTTTCCTTCCTTACTACACAAGAATGACGAGTGCCTTGTTAGTTTGGTAGGCCTTACTGAATGGCCGATAAACTACCTCATGTATGCTTCATTTAAGAGGATGTGAGTTTACTACACTTTCTTGTTAGATTAGCCTTCATGCACTAACTAGGTCGAGTATATTTGATGTTTTGGATAATTCCCCTAGCGGCATGTTCCCTCTTGATTGCTTTCAAGTCTAAGTCTAGTCCATCCAGGGCAACCCACTTAGTAGTAACTCTAGGTCAGATAACATCTATCCTACCGATGATAAACTATCTTGATGATCAGTTTCACTTAAAAAGTTGTAAGACTACATGCTTTCTTTCCAGATTGATCATTTTACATCAACAATCACCTTAGATTAGTTGGTTCTCACTATGCTGATTAATACACTACTCATGCCGATGGATACACATTACATTGGTTGGTTCTCGCACCTTAGGATACACCACTCATGATAGATGTAAGTCTATTATGCTTTCATCTTGAGTTGGCCACCGTACACCTATAGGATTTCTTTTCAGGGCTCAAGATAATGCCCTTAGTAGCTCCTCCCCTATGAGCACTATATTTCAGTCACATCCTTTGCGACCCCATTTAGACACTACCCAAGTTACTATCGAATGGACCGCTCTCTTTCCTAGTAACCACCTGTGGTTAGAGAATTCATCCCATGGATGCGATTCTCCCTTGGTCTAGTAAATATGAGATAGGTTGAGGCAGCCTTTCTGTGGGCCTCACACCAACAGGTCCACGTAAACATATAAACAAATATATATTCACTTGTTGATTAGGAGGACACACCTAGTGGTATCTTTAATTAAGCAGGCATCCTATCTTTAGAGCATTATGAACATAACTCCCTATAAGAATCTCCTAACTTCTCTTGAGTTGATATAAGTCCCCAGTGACATTCACTCAGTAGTCACCCCTAAGTGGGGTTCAATTTATTGTGCAACCAACAAGTCACCATAGCGGTTGTTCCCTGCTTTAGAAGATGTAAGTCTGCTAAACCTTCTTCATAGGATAGTCACTGCACACCGAAAGGCAACCCCCTAGGTTAGCTAGCTCTACCCGATAGCCAGTAGACTATCTCTTTGGATTTGTAAATCTGAGGTAGGATAAGTTTGATATAGCCCCTTCTCAGTTGGTCCATCACACACCGACATGGTTCATAAATTAAATCTATAAAATTTGATCGAGATCACATCTCCAGTGGATATGCCCTCAATTCAAAATAAAACTAATCCAAATAAACTATATCAAATCACATGAAATTAAGATAAAATTAATCCTGAGTACTTTTGAGTTGACATGAGTCACCAATGACATTCACCGAGTCCCCAGGTCTTCATTGTGCATCCAACAGTCACCGCAACGATTGTTCCTTGCTTTGGAAGATGTAAGTCTGCTACGCCATCTTCCTAGCATAGCTTCTACACACCGAAAGGAAACCCCTTAGGTTGTCCAGCTCTACCCCATAATAGGTAGACTATCCCTTTGGATTTGTAAACCTGAGGTAGGTCAAAGCTAATATAGCTCCTTCTCAGTGGGTCTATCACACATTGATAGAGTCTATACATTAACTCAAATTAAATTAAACCCAATCTGATTTTCCCCAGTGGAGTTAAATCACACTCTTCTTTCTAGTGGAGCCCCAAATCATAGTTAAATAAGTCAAGCGAACAAATCACATTCAAAACTAACCTCCCCAGTGGAGCTAAATTAAACCAACTCCCCTAGTAGAGTCTAAATCAAAGAAATCCAACCAAACTCTTATCCCTAGGGAATACATCCCCAAACAAATCTATGAAATCAAACTCAAATCTTAATCCCTAGCGGATAGCTAAACTGCTTCCCTAGTGGAAGGTTCATATACTTGATCCCCAATGGACTCGAGCCCATATCTCTAGCATATATGCTTCCACATCAATTAAAATAAAAATAAATTAAAGTTGATTTGAGCTTAATCCCCAATGGATTATAGATTCTAATCAGATCTTCCTTCCAGAAATCATATAATCAAATCAAATTCAAACCTTATCCCCAATAGATTTTCCTCTTTATGCCCTTAACATAGATTGTCCAATGCATGTGTGATCTCACGGATCTCCATGCCCTTGACATGGAATTCTCATCAAATCTTCTTTCTTCTATTATGCACACCTTTAATACTTCAACCAAAAGCCTAACAATGTATTTGTTCAAATTACATCATCTTAACAGTATAATAAATATTTATGATTTTTGATGGTGCAAGCTCAAACTAACTATACAATATCATGCTAAACATATTATAGTGTGAATTAACACACTATATTATATTATAATATATGATGTTATATTATAATTTGCTATAATATAATATATTGTCTAACATTACACCTCATTAGAATCACTTAAAAGGAATAAATAACAAAATTTTCTCAAAATTTGAATAATGTTCATTTTGGATGTAAAATTGTTATTTTTCTATTAGAAATGGTAAAAAATAGCATAATTTTGGTGTTGCTTCATGGTGTGTGTCATCAATTTGGCCAAATTCTTCCATCTCAACCTTCAAAGTAACATTTTCTATAAGTTTTGACCCAATGTATTATAACAAAAGTAAAACATACTAAAATGTACAAAAACATTTAGTAACACACCACCACATTCATATATATGTGAATTCATATTGTTATGTACATTATATTTTAATATGCTTTCATATAATATATTATCTTAGATTACACCTTAAAATGAATCACTTTAAGCAAAAAAATTATAAAATTTGGTCAAAAAATGTGCATTTATTTTGGATGAAAAATTCCATTCTTTTGATTAAATGACACACCATAGCACAACCCTAACGATGTTCCCTAAAGTTTACCTTAAATTTGGCCAAATCCCATCATCTCATTCTATAAATTAAGTATTTTATGAATTATTAGTACAAACTCTACTACATACTATAACAAACTAAAATATGCTAAACAATAAGTAGTAATACACAATAGTATGCTATAATGCATGATGCTACACTATGTTATGGCATCCTATATTATAATACACTATAACATATTATATTATATTATATTGCATATCACATCATAAGGGATTGCTTAAGATAAAAAATCATAAAATTAGTCTAAACAAAAAAAATCTATATATTTTAGTCATATAACTTGCATATTTTAAATTGAATTAATATATTATGATGCCATGCTCTACCTATTATGAATTGGCCAAAATTCCACCATTTTAAAGTCTAAATCAACATTTTTATAAATAATAGTGTAGTTTGAGCATGATTCTAAAATACTAAAATAATTTAAAATACATAGAATAATATATTATGATATATGTTGTTACAATATGCTACAACATATAATATTTATTTTGAACATAAAATCTTACTATTTAGACTACAAGTGGCATAGCACACCTTTGGTACTACAACATAATTCCTAATTTAAATTTATCAAACTTCATCATCTGATTTATTAAATTTATATTTTTATAATTTATATCCATATAGACTATAGGGCACAATACCATAATATACTACAAAATTTCAATGCATCTTACAACATCCAAAAACACATTACTACATGTTAAAATATATGATGCTACATTATACTATAATATATGGTATTATAATACAATTTAATTAGGGTTTAGGGTATTTAAATCTCTAATAATCAAGGGAAAGTCTCTTATAGACATTTTCTTTAGCTACCATAACTTTGTTAAGAATAGGCTATTCTTTAGATCTAATCTTAATGGCATCTTTATTCAAGTAGGTCCAAGGTTAGGTTTAGGGTTAATTTAGGGTTTAGGGTGGGGGTAGTGTAGAGTTTAGTCAGGTTTTAGGTTAGGTTTAGGGTTTAGGGAGGGGGTTTAGGGTTTAGGGTTTGGGTCAGGATAGTGTTTAAAGTAGAGTTTGGTTTAGGGTTTAGGGTTTAGAGTTAGGGTTAGGTTGTGGTTTAGGTTTAGGGTTTAGTAGGGATTAGGTTTTAGAGTTTAGGAACAGAGTTTAGGTTTAGAGTTTAGGGTTTTAGTTTTGGGTGTATGTTTTGGTTGTCACTTTGTGGTAGTTTGGGTTTTACAATTAATAAATTAGTTGGTTTAGGTTTATTTAGTTTATTTTAATTATTTTAGTTTAATTTATTTTTTTTTTGATTTAGGTTTTATTTAGTTTAGTTTATATTTTTTAGGTTTGTTTATTTTTAGTTTAGGTTTTATTTTGTTTATATTTAGGTTTAGGTTAATAATTTAGTTGACTTTTATTTTTATTTTATTTTGGGTTTAGGTTTTATATTTTATTTTTTAAGTAGGTTTAGGTTTTACTTTTATTTTTTAGGTTTAGGTTTTAGTTTTTTTATATTTTAGGTTTTATTATTTAGTTTATTTTATTTTATTTAGTTTAGGTTTAGGTTTAGGTTTAATTTATTTTAGGTTTAGTTTATTTTAGTTCAGTTCACGTTTTTATTTATTTTTTTATTTTAGGTTTAGGTTTTTTTTAGTTTAGGGTTTAGGTTTTATTTATTATTTATTTTTACATTTATTTTTTATGTTTAGGTTTTTATTTAGTTTTTATTTTATTTTAATTTAAATTTGTTTTTTTTTTAATTTTTATTTTATTTAGTTTTCTTATTTTTTAGTTTAGGTTAGGTTTTTATTTATTTTATTTTTAGTTTTTATTTTATTTTATTATTAGGTTTAGGTTTTAGGTTTATAGTGTTTAGTGTTTAGGTTTTAGGGTTTAGGATTAGTTTAGGTTTTAGGGTTTAGGGTTGTGGTTCAGATTTTATGTTTGAGTTTAGGATTTAGGGTTTAGGCTAGGTTTAGGTAGAGCCAGGGTTTGGGTATGGTAGGGATTAGGTTTAGGGTTTGGGTTTAGGGCTTTGTGTTTAGGGTTTAAGGTTTCTTTGGCTTAGGGTTTAGGGTTTATGGTTTAGGTTTTAGATTTAGGGTTTAAGTTTTAGTTTAAGGTTTAAAGTTTAGGGTTTAGGGTTTAGTGTTTAAGGTATTTCTTTTTTTTAATAGAGAACAAATTCATATTCAATATTTCTTCTTTTTAATTTCATAAACTAGGTAGCACCCTAAGTTTTTTAAGACACAAGAGACGACAAATTAAAATTGGGCACCTATAGAGCAAATCAAAAATCTAAGATAAATAGAACCGTCTTTATTATAAATACACAATTTCATAAGCAGCAGATCAAATTGATCGTTCTTCAGTTTCTCCAATTCCCATCAGAACCACCCCCGCCTCTAGAAGTAGGATTTTCCATCATATCCATGATCTCTCCCTCTACCACCACAACGACTATAACCTCTTTCGCTCCTCCCACCTCCATTACCATTACTGCTCTGACAACCACCTCCATATCCACCACCACTGATAACCACTGCCTCCGCCTTTTCCTCCACCGGCAGATCTAGACTAAGCTTAGTTGATGGTGATATTTCTGCCATGAAGGTTATACCCATTCATAGGTTTTAAGGTTTAGGGTTTTAGGGTTTAAGGTTTAGAGTTTAGGGTTTAGGGTTAGGGTTATGGTTTATGGTTTAGGGTTTTGGGTTTAGGGTTAGTTTAATATTTTGGCCTTAGGGTTTAGGGTTTAAGGGTTTTTAGGGTTTAGGGTTTAGGGTTTAGAGTAATAAGTTTAGGTTTAGGGTTAGTTTTATGGTTTAGGATTTAGGGTTTAGTGTTTAGGATTTAGGGTTTAGGGTTTTTTTAAAATTAACTAAACCAATTGGTTTAGGTTTATTAAGTTTATTTTTTATTTATTTGACTTAATTTTGTTTTTTTATTTAGGTTTATTTTTTTATTTCATTTAGTTTATTTATTTTAAGTTTTTCTATTTTTAGTTTAGGTTTTTTACTTTTGTTTATCTATTAGGTTTAGGTTTATTTTTTAGTTGAGCTTTATTTTTATTTTATTTTATTTTTTCCTTAGGATTTATTTTTATATTATTTTTTAGGTTTAGGTTTAGGTTTTTATTCTATTTTTTAGCTTTATATTTTAGGTTTTTATTTTAGGTTTATTTTTATATTTATTTTTTAGTTTAGGTTTAGGTTTATTTTAAGTTAATTTTATTTTATTTAATTTCAATTAAGGTTAAGATTTAGGTTTATTTTTTAGTTGAGTTTTATATTTATTTTATTTTTTAGTTTTAGATTTTATCTTTTATTTCTAGGTTTTCATTTCATTTTTTAGGTTTAAGGTTTACATTTTTATTTTACATTTAATTTTTGGTTTTATTTTTTAGTTTAGGTTTAGGTTTATTTTTAGTTTATTTCATTTTATTTAGTTTAGACTTAGGTTTAGGTTTTATTTATTATAGTTTAGATTATTTTAGTTTAGGCTTAGGTTTATTTTATTCTGTTTATTTTATTTTTATTTTAGGTTCAGGTTATTTTAGTTTTGGGTTTAAGTTTTATTTTTTATTTTTTTTAGGTTTTATTTTTAGGTTTATATTTTGAGTTTAGATTTTTATTTAGTTTTTATTTTATTTTGTTTTAATTTTAGTTTATTTTTAGTTTTATTTTATTTAGGTTTTTTTAGTTTAGTTTATGTCTTTATTTATTTTATTTTATTTTATTTTTATTTTTTATTTTATTTTATTTTTAAGTTTAGGTTTAGGTTTTAGTTTATTTTATTTTATTTTGGTTTAGGTTTATTTATTTATTTTATTTAAAGTTTTATTTAGTTTAGGTTTTTATTTTATTTTATTTTATTTTATTTTATTTAGGTTTAGGTCTTTTAATTTATTTTATTTTTAGGTTTTTTTTTGTTTTATTTTATTTTATTTAGTTTCAGTTTATGTTTAAGTTTAGTTTATTTTAGTTTAGGTTTAGGTTTAATTTTTCTTTTCTTGGTTAATTAAATTAAGGAAACATAGGTAAGGGTTAATTATTGGATTTAATGCATAGTACAACCTAATTAACCCATAAAATCAACTTAATTAATTTTCATTAAACGAAATTAAATCACAAACGTGGGAATGGGATATGATCAGAAAAACCTTCCCTCATTTCTTCAAACCAAATCAAATATGAAATTGAAAGTAATAATTAAAAATCCTTGGTTTTCTTTAAATGCTTTTATTTTATTTTATTGTCCTTAGAAATTAATTTAATTGAATGAAATCACATGTTTATACTTATTCATTCCTTTCCAATAATGTTAAATGTTGTATGTCATTTGAAATCATGCATCATCTTTTCAAAATTAATTAAATCAAATGGTTTTCCTTTATGTTAAGCTTGCATGTGTTGATTTAATTTATAATATGTGTGGTTATTATCACTATTAAATCCAAACATAGTTTCCAAAGCTTATAAATGAATGGTTACATATGATATGAATGCTAGTTATAAATACATAAGAGATGTATGTGATCATAACTTAAATGTATGAAGTGATGCTACTTTCCTTTTATTCATGTATTGAGTTAAGTTTAGAATGTTATTATATGGACATCATAATGAGGCTTTAGTTTGCCCAATGAGGTCATGTGATTACCTCAATTCCCTAGTTTAATAATGGCGCGTACTCCATTTTAATACATTATTATCTTTTGGGATGCAAAGATTAAAGCTAGGCAATGCTTCCCAATGGGTGGATAATTAGCCTCAGTAGAAATAAAGTGATGATTAAGGTAGTAGATTGTATTTTCCTTCCCTTCGTCATTGGCTTGGGCCAACAAAGCACCAAAAGAGTCATATGAGCATCCAAAGTTTAGATTTTAAGTTTATGGTTTAGGGTTTAGGTTTTAGGTTTAGGGTTTAAGTTCATGAACCAAGTAACACACCAAGTTTTCTATGACACAAGAGAAAACATAGATAAAAAATGAGCATGCATAGAACAAATCAAAAGCCCTAGGTAACTAGATACATCTCTACTGTAAAGACACAGTTCCATAAGCAGTCATCGGCCATTCTTCAATTTCTCCGTTCCCATGAACTACTCGACCTCTCATAGTGGGATCCACCATCATATCCCCAATCTCTCCCTCCGCCACCAGAACATCGCCCTCTCGCTCCATAACCACCAGCTCCAACTAACACCTCCATATCCACCAGACCGCTAGATCCTACCGACTATGATAACCACGGCCCACCTTGCTCCATAGGATCAGAGATTGAATGATGTTATCCATCAAGGTTCTATCTATTCTGGTTTAGGTTTTATTATTTATGGTTTAGGTTTATTTTTATGTTATTTAGTTACTTTATGTTTAGGTTATTTGGGGTTTAGGGTTTTGGTAGCATTTTAGGATTATTTTGGGTTTTTATGATTTAGATTTAGGTGTAAGAGTAGTATTTAGGTTTAGGGTTTAGGATTTAGGGTTTAAGGTTTTTAAATATTAAGTGAAGAGGTTTAGGTTTATTTAGTTTATTTAGTTTATTTTATTTATTTCATTTTAATTTTTTTTTATTTAGGTTTATTTTTTTATTTATGTAGTTTAGTTAATTTATTTATGTTTATTTATTTTAGTTTAGGTTTTCATTTTAGTTTATTTTTTAGGGTTAGGTTTAGGTTTAAGTTTATTCTTTTTTAAGTTTATTTTAGTTGAGTATTTTTATTTTATTTTTAGGTTTAAGTTTTATTATTTTTAGGTTTAGTTTAGGTTTTATTTTATTTTAGGTTTAGGTTTTAGGTTTTTATTTTAGGTTTATTTTAGGTTTTATTTTTAGTTTAGGTTTAGGTTTATTTTAGTTCATTTTATTTTATTTAGTTTAACTAGGTTATGATTTTAGTTTATTTTAGGTACATTTATGTTTTTAATAATTTAGTTTAGTTTATTTTAGTTTAGGTTTAAGTTTATTTTATTTTTTTTTCTTTATTGATTTATTTTTTTTTTTTTAGTTTAGCTTAGGTTTTATTTTTTTTTTTTATTTTCTTTTTTCATGTTTAGGTTTTATTTAGTTTTATTTTAGGTTTATGTTATTTTATTTTGATTTAGTTTTTATTTTATTAGGTTTATTCATTTTATTTTATTTTTTTTAGTTTAGTTTAGATTTTATTTATTTTATTAGTTTATTTTACTTTTATTTATTTTAATTTAAGTTTAGGTTTAGATTTTAACATATTTATTTTATTTATTTTATTTTATTGGTTTATTTCTTTATTTATTTTATTATTTGGTTTTATTTTGTTTTGGTTAGGTTTAGGGTTTGGGGGTTTAGGGTTTGTAGGGTTTGGTGGGGTGGTTAGGTTATTTAGGGTTTGGGGTTTGAGGTTTAGGGTTTAGTGTTTAGGCTTTAGTGTACACATCGAGGAAATATGTACTATCTCAAAGATAGAAGTCACCACCCTACAAATAGACCTAATCACCTTAATAAGGACTCATAAGAACTATGGGTCTTCAGAATGTACTAGAGATTCTTCCCATATTTTACATGGAAATGTAAAGCAGGGTTTATTTTAAATCGGGTTCGTTAAGTTCCCTATAGGGGCAAGCCCCATAGTTAATTACATCCTAAGGAACAAGATTCCTTAAGAATACTATCGATGTAGGTAAATGATCGTTGTCTCTAAATATTTCGAAGGTAGGAATAACAATCAATTGGTTTATTTTTTAGAATGTTAAGTGGGATCGATCAAGAGGAGGGAGTTCTTATCAAAGACAAATGACGATAAGTAGGGGATGCTTAGGATACTAGAAGCTGTAAGCATCCCAAACTATCTATGGTTGGGCTTTATAATTTTGAAATTGAATTTATTTATTTGAGTTGAATTTTTATTAGAAATTTAGGGCTTACAATTCCATGATACAAGGTCATGGAAATGCCTAAGATGAGGATTTATGCTTGTAACACAAAAGGGAATTAGCAACCTCTAAACCTAAATCTAGGGAGCTTTGACAAGGGCCAAAAGCATGACCTAAATCCAAGGTGAAAATGGGTATTTGGTTTACCTCCACAAGAGATGATAAACCACTGATGTAAACTTACCTGGGTGGCCAACTAACTCCTCCGATTTTAAAACATGTAGGCAAGTCATATGCTTTTGCATGATATCTAAGTTGTTGTTTATTTAGAAAGATACTAAGTCCTTAAACACACCCCTAAGAGACTAGATCATGTAAGGCATGATTTAATGACTTAAATCTAATGCAAATTTTTTACATTTTTTTTTTTTTTTTATTTTGGACAATCAATTTGACACAAGCTTTATGATTCATATGCCAAATGCATGAGAAATTAGATTATGGGATAAAATTAGAGAAAAGGAGGTGCATTTTTGCCATGGCTCTCAAAGGTCAAGCCAAGTTCTCTGGCAAAGATGGAATCCCTCTAATCAAGAGTGAAATAATATGCTTTTATGCATGATGTGAGAAAATACAACATCTTGCTAAGGGTTTGCTAATTCTTTTATCTTATTTATAACCGAGGCTTTAGATGAGGTTATGAGTTATTTATTTATTTTTAATTTGAATTGATTAGTTGGATAGAAAATATATTTACCTAAGAGCCTAATCGTCATCCAGGCCATACATCAAAGCAAGGAAGAAAAAAGGAAAAGTTGCCATCTTAATGCACAAGCTAAATAAACATCAATCAATTTATAAAGCTAGCACAAAAGAATAAGAGGCCATTTGTGGTCGGGCTTCACCGCATAAACCTGAAAAGAAATTGGGTAGCTGAGCTCTACCCTTATTCAACCCAGATTATAAATGAATTAAATACAATCAAAAAGGAATTCTTTGTTATGGGGGTCTTCATTCTTCATATCTTCTTTTCTTCTTTCTTCTTTCATCTTTCTTCTTTTGGTTGGTTGGAATGTAGATACTAAGGCTTCATATGGTTATAAGACATAGTCTTATAATCAATGTTAATCCTAATCCTCCATAATAATCATTCCAAAATCCTGATTGCAAAATTACATGAAAAAAAAAGGAAATCTAACTAAAACTGTAAAATAGAGATTAGCTAAACAAACCATTCAATCCCAAGCATGTATATATATATAAATAGGACTTAGAACCCAACACATGGGTAACTAAGTCCACTGCCTATTTTGGATTACTTAGGGTATAAGCACCGCATAACAAAAGTAATTTTATATTTTTATTACATCACCCTTAAGCACAATCCCATGAAGACAATGGTTAGACTAAGATCACACTACCATTCAATCTACGCACATGCACCCTAACATCTAGACTAAAACATTATATCATAAAATAAAAGCAAACATCAAACCATGCACTACCCTAACCTAAAGCTAGAAGTGGTGACTTAGCCTAATGTGTGTTCCATTTAAGGCTTGTGTTGTATGTTTAGCTAGGCTTTATGGTTGAAGTTTTCTAAGTGTGAACATTTTCATCTTAGAGGGTGGTTTCATTTAAGTGATTTAGTTGATTTGATTAGATTTGAATGAACTTAGAATTAATTACTGTTTTAAAGAGAGGAAAAGAAGAGAACTTCTTTTCCTCCCTACCTTAAGTAATTTCTAAGGTAGATTCATATTTGATTTTGTTAGTGAATGTTTTATTATGTGTTTTAATTAATCTAAGTTTATATTTTCTTAAACAAACCTATTCAAAAGAAAGGCATTTTAAAATTAAGTAAAGTGAAATACTATCACAAAACACACAACACTTCATCTTCCAACATGTGTAACATGTATATGGATGCCTAAGCATATCTATACATGTAAATGGAATTGTTTAAAACACCTTCATGATGAATGCTAAGAGAGTTTATTTAAGAAATTTGGAATGTTTCATGTATGTATGATTTTGTTAAGTAAAAAGAGTGATTCTTTATTCATCTTTTATATGCACATTTCCAAGTATAAAAGTCATAAGTGAGTACGGCACCATTGTTAGCACCAGGGGTGTAAGGTTCAAGACCTACTTAGGGCTACTTAAAGCCTCACAATCCCAGGGTTTTCTAGACTAATATACCACTTTTCTTAAATATATGTGCATGTACAAAAAGAAATGCATGAAGAGAATCAACCAAAAAGTTTATGTTTGTTTGATTTTGGTTTGATTGTTTAGTTTATATGTGTGATGTGGAATTCCTTCTTAAGTCATGACATAGGAGTGTATAGGAATGGATTTAAGCAAGTGTTATGTCCTTTTCAAATGACTATATACTTTGCAAACCCTATACAATTCTATGTTAAGAAAGAGAGGAGAATCACATAACACATTTTATACTATTCATAGTCAAACTCATAAGCAATTGTAAATAGCATACCCTTCATTTGTAATGTTTGATTTATAAGTTTTCAAAATAGTTTTGATTTAGTAGTGAAAATAGCCATTCATATCCTTACTTTAGCCAAAGCATGTAATTTGACATAAAGGAAACATTTCATTTTAATTTGATTTTTCAAAAGGCATGAATGCATGATTTTCATATGACATACACATTTAGCATGTTAGAAAGAAATAAAGTGATGAAAGCATGTAAATTCATTCACCCTAATTAACTCCTAAAGACAATCTTATGGAATAAGATTATTTAAAGTAAATCAAATTATTTTAAAGAGATTTTTGTAATATTTTGAGTTTGATTTGAATTTAGGAAATGTGAAGAGGTTTACCAGTCCTAACTCATTTCTTACATGTGTATGATGTTTTAGTTTGTTTTTAGAACAATTAGATTGATTTTATATTTTGTTTAGGTTAATGTGTACATTAAGTTCATTAATTACCCCTTACCTACACCATTTTATCATATTTAACCAAATAATTATGTGCCAAAGCAAGGAATTTAAATCAGCAATGCACCTAAAAAAGAAAGGGGCCTAATGCATTTGGCTCATAATTAATGATTAATTAACTAAAGGGTTTAATTTTCATACTTTCATAACACTTCACACATATGGGTTAGATATGATTTCTTTAAGTTACTTAGGTTATTGAACACCTAAGCATCTACCCAAGAAGGAATTGATTAAGTTTAGATTGATTTGATTTTAAAATTTGGATTAATTAAGCCATTTAATTAAGTGATTAAACTATTTAATTAATGCACTTTAATTAGATTTTTATCCAAATGAAATGATCTTAGGGAAAAAGATTTGGGAGAGGACTCCTAATCTCATTCCCTAAGTCCATTCACTGTTCTAAGGTATTTAGCAAACTTAATTAACTAATTCATCATTATTTAATAAGTTAATTAATCACTTAATTGATAAAGGGAATGATTAGGAGTGGATCAAGTAATTACCCTAATTAAACCATTAATAAATTCCAAGAAAATCATGGGAGGCAGAGGTCATCCCATTAATCAGCCCTAAGAAGATTGGAATTAATCAGTAGAATAATTAGGGAGTAATTAACATAATTACATTCCCAATAAAACCTAATTGCATAAAATTCACTGTTCAAAATCCATCAAACTTAATGTTAGATTATTCCCCTTTGAATTATCTTCACAATGCATTTTATTTTGTATTTTTCTAAATTTTCTACATTTAGTTATGTTATTCTAAAGTTTTTATGTTTATTAGGTAATTAAATCCCTAATTATATGACTAATCTCGTTAGTGCCACGTGGACCATTGACTCAGCATGCACTTTCCATTTGGCATGATGGGATTCATCACTTAAGTTATCACATCGATTGCATAGTTAGTCGGCAGTGCTTCGCACTTTCTCTCTAGATCGTCCGATCAAAGATCAGATGGTTGAGATCAAGCCCACAGTTTCTAAAGGGATTAATCACAAATCTAGCATGGATTAATTAGGACCGTCCATCCAAAACATGCATATGGATGGTCCATGGTCCATCACAGACCGCTACGGGGAGGGCATCCATCACTCCAGGAAAGATGAGCTCGATTGAGCTGATTGAACTCAAACAACCCACCCCATCAACTTGCAAGAGAGGACAAGCGTTAGTTGAAGCCTTGTGGGCCTACCTCACCACATAGAATTCCAACTCAACTCTTTTCACTTAGTGTATGGCTCGTGTCATTACCATTAGAAGTCCAACTCCCATCACAAAGGATAGCTGCGGGTAGCAAGATCATAAAAGAGCAGAACACCAAGTTATGATAGAAGAGCTCGAAGGTTTGTACGAGAGATACCTGTGAGCACGCCAAAACCTCAGTTATACAAAACTAAAATGATTCAAACTGACAAAAAAGTTGGTCTAGAGATTTTCGTAAGATAGCTTATTTTATTTCTAAGGAGACCAATTGTTGCAATAAGATGGGAGGCAAGTTTAAACCCACATGGGAAGGCCCTTTTGCCAAAGAGAAGGCCTACTAAGGAGGATCTTATCACTTATTAATCATGGGGAGTGCCCAATGCTTCCAATCAAGCTCTACTTAAAAAATATTATAAATCATGTTTCAAAATAATTATTATGAATTCATTTTGTTTATGAATCCTCCTGTTTTTGTATGAAACCTTAGCGACATCCTATCCTTCATCGACACAACATAAACATATAAAATAAACACATATCTTTTATCTTGGGCTACATTGAGATAATGCCACAGTCACTTAGAAGTGCTCTAAGTCAGTGGCGTGCTTCTTGCTAGTGTGTCACCCAAGATGTCTTTTTGCTTTAGATGATGTAAGTCTACTATGCTTTCCTCCCTTACTTGGACACTGCACACCGACGAGCACCTTGTTAGTTTGGTAGGTCTTAATGCATGGTAGTACCTCATGTTGGCTTCATTTAGAGGATGTGAGTCTGTTATTCTTTCTTGTTGGGTTAGCCTTCATGCCTTGACTGTTGAGTATATTTGTAGTTTAGGATAAGTCTCGTATTGGCTCCTTCCCTCCTGACTGCTTCATGTCTAGGTCCAGTCCTTCATCCGAGCTCCCCGCTTAGTAGTCGCTCTAGGTCAAATAGCATATGTCTTGCAGATGACAAACTATCCCGATGATCAGTTCCACTTGAAAAGTTGTAAGCCTACATGCTTTCTTTCCAGATTGATCATTGCACCGTGGGCACCTTTGGTTGGTTTGTTCTTATATTGATGGATACACCACTCATGCTAATGGATACACTTAGGTTGGTTGGTTCTTGCAAATTAGGATACACCACTCATGGGATGTAAGTTTGCTACACTTTCTGACTTGACCGTACACCAATAGGCTTTTTTATTTTAGGCCTCGGATAACCCTAAGCACCTCCCACATGGGCACTATATTTGGATCACATCTTTCCCCATTTAGAAACTACCCAGGTTTTAGTTGGATAGTTCTCCTTTCAAGTAACCACTATGGTTGGAGAATCCATCTGTGGATGTGTAGATTCTCTCTTTGTCTAATAAATCTGAGATAGGTCAAGGCCTGCATAGCCTCTTCTCAATGTGGTCCTCACCAGGTCCACACAAATATATAAACAAAATATATGTTCACTTATGGATTAGGAGGACACTCCTAGTGGTACATTTTCTCAAGAATGCATCATATCTTTAGGGCAGTGTCAATAAAACTCCTTATTAGAATCGCCTGACTACTCTTAAGTTGATATAAGTCCCCTGTGACATTCACTCAATAGTCTCCCCTAAGTCAGGTTTGATTTGTTGTGCTACCAATGTCACCCAAGTGGTTGTTCCCTGCTTTAGAAGATGTAAACCCGGTGCACCTTCTAGCTTATTACTTGAAAGCAACCCTTAGGATGGCTCTACTCCATGGCTAGTAGACTATCTTTTTTTTTGTAAATCTAAGATACGAAAGTCATATAGCCCCTTCTCGGTGGGTCCATGCACACACATGTCTATTAATTAAATTTATCAAATTTGATGATCTCACATCCCCAATATGCCTCAATTTAAAATTAAACTAAACCAAACAAACCATATCAAATCACATGAAATTATGATAAAATTAATCCTGAATACTTTTGAGTTGACATAACTCCCCAGTGGCATTCACTCAATAGTCTCCCTAGGTTAGATTCGATTTGTTGTGCATCCAATAGGTTACGCCAATGGATGTTCCTTGCTTTGGAAGATGTAAGTCTACTATGCCTTTTTCCTAGCATAACCCCACACACTGAAAGGAAACCCCTTAGGTTGGATAGCTCAACCCCATGACTATCCTTTGGATTTGTAAACTAGGTAGGTCAAGGAATAGCCCCTTGTGGATCCATCACACACTAAGGTCCATACATTAACTTCAGTTAAGTTAAATTTTTTTCCGGTGGAGTTAAATCACACCCTTCTCCCTAATGGAGCCCCAAATTATATATAAACAAGTCAAGCAAACAAATCAAATTCAAAACCAACCTCCTTAGTGGAGCAAAATTAAACCAACTCCCCCAATAGAGTCTAAATCAGAGAAATCCAATTAAACTCTTATTCCCAGTAGATACATCTCCAAACAAATCTATGAAATCAAACATAAATCCCAATCCCTTGAGGAAAGCACGAACCTGCTTCTCTAATGGAAGGTTAATATACTCGATCCCCAGCAGACTCGAGCCCATATCTTTAACAGATATGCCTCCACAACAATTAAAACAAATTAAATTAAAGTTGATTCGATCTTAATCCTTGATGGATTATATATTATTACCCCCAGTGGATCTTCTTTCCACAAATCATATAATCAAATAAAATTCAAACCTTTGATTTTCTTCTTCTTAGACATAGAGCCCTCACATGTGATGTCCAATGCGTGTGATCCCTAGATCTCCCTCCATGTCCTTGACATGGAATTCTCATCAAATCTTATTTCTTCTCTTATGCACACCTTTAATACTTTAATCAAAAGCATAACAATGTATTCATTCAAATTACATCATCTTAACATTGGAATCAACATTTTATGATGGTGCAAGCTCAAACTAACTATACAATATGATGATAAACATATTATAATGTGAATTATAACATTATATTATATTATAACATATGATATTATATTATAATTTACTATAATATAATATATTATCTAACAGTACACCTCATTAGAATCACTTAAAGGGAATAAATAACAAAATTTTCTCAAAATATGAATAATGTTCATTTTGGATGTAAAATTATTATTTTTCAATTAAAATGGTACAAAATAGCTTAATTTTGGTGTTGCTTCTTGGTGTGTGCCGTGAATTTGGCCAAATTCTTCCATCTCAACCTTCAAACTAACATTTTTGTGAGTTTCAACCAAATGTATTATAACAAAAGTAAAAACATACTAAAATCTACAATAACATTTAGTAACATACCACCACATTCATATATATGTGAAGTTAGATTGTTACGTACATTATATTTTAATATGCCTTCATATAACATATTATCTTACATTACACTTTAAAATGAATCACTTTAAGCAAAAATCCATAAATTTTGGTTGAAAAATGAACATTTATTTTGGATGCAAAATTCCATTCTTTTGATTAAATGACACACCATAGCACACCCCAATGATGTTCCCTTAAGCTTACCTTAAATTTGGCCAAATCCATCATCTTAGCCTATAAGTTAGTATTTTTATGAATTATACCGGTACAAAATCTACTACATCATCGCAAACTAAAATATGTTAAACAACAAGTAGTAATACAATAGTATGCTATAATGCATGATGGTACACTATGTTATGGCATCCTATATTATAATACACTATAACATATTATATTATATTATGTTGCATATGACATCACAAGGGATTGCTTAAGATAAAAAATAATAAAATTAGTCTAAATAATAAAAAATTATATATTTTAGTTGTATCACTTAGATATTTTAAATTGAAACAATATATTATGATGCCATGCTCTACCTATTACGAATTTGGCCAAATTCCACATTTAAAAAGTCTAAATCAACTTTTTTATAGATAATGCTAGCGTAGGCTCGACTACATGGTTGTAAAATACTAAAAAAATTTAAAATGCATAGAACAATATATTATGATATATGATGTTATACTATGCTACAACATATAATATTTATTTTGAACATAAAATCTTACTTTGTAGACTACAAGTGGCGTAACACACCTTTGGTACTATAGCCTAATTCACACTTCAAATTTAACAAATTTCATCATCTATTTTATTAAGTCAATATTTTTATGACCTATATTAACATAGACTATAGGGCACATTACCATAATATACTAAAACATTTCAAAACATCTTATAACATCCAAAAATATATCACTACATGCTCAAATATATGATGCTACATTATACTATAATATATGGTAATATAATATTATTTAGGGTTAAGGTTTAGGGTATTCAAATCCCTAATAGTCAAGGGAAGTCACTTGAAGACATTTTCTTTAGCTGCCATAACAATGTTAATATTAGGTCATTCTTTAGATCTACTCTTAATGAGATCTTTATACAAGTTTCAGGGTTTAGGGTTAGGGTTTAGAGTTAGCTTAGGCTTTACACTTTAGGGGTTATGATTAGTTTAGGGTTTAGGGTTTAAAGTTTGGGGTTTAGGGTATAGGGTTTAATGTTGTAGCTTTTAGGGTTTAGGGTTTATGGTTTTAGGGTTTAGGGTTTAGGGTTTAGGGTTTAGGGTTTTAGGGTTAGGTTTTTAGGGTTTAGGTTTATGGTTTAGGGTTTATGGTTTTTTTAGGTTATGGTTTAGGGTTTAGGTTTAAGGTTTAGGGTTTAGGTTTTAGGTTAGGGTTAAGTTTTAGTTTAAGATTTAGGGGTTTGGGTTTAGGGTTTAAGGTTTTTTCTAAATAGAGAAAAAATTCATATTCTACATTTGTTCTTTTTGATTTCATCAACCAAGTAGCACCCAAAGTTTTCTAATACATAAGTGATGATATAGATAAAAAATGAGCAGCCATAGAGCAACTCAAAAACCTTAGATAAGTAGAACCATCTCTATTATAAAGACAGAGTTCCATTAGCACTCGAATTGATTCTTTCTCGGTTTCCCCCATCTCTTGAGTAGCGGGATCCTCCATCATATCCCCGATCTATCCCTCCACCAACACCATGACTATATCCTCCGTTGCTCCTCCCGCATCCATAATGACCACTACTTCAATCACCTCCTCCATATCCACCACGCACCTCAGATCCCCCCACCACCACTATGATAAGCGCCACCTCTCTTCACCTCCCGCAGATCTAGATTGATCCTAGTTGCGGTCATGTTCTTCATCAAGGATCCCATTCTTATTTAGGGTTAGTTTTAGGGTTTAGGCTTTAGGGTTGGTTTAGGGTTTAGGTTTAGAGTTTAGGTTTAGGTTTAGGGTTGTAGGTTTTAGGTTTGGGTTTAGGGTTTAAGGTTTAGGGTTTAGGTTTAGGGTTTAGGTTTAGGTTTAGGGTTTAGGGTTTAGGATTTAGGTTTAGGTTTAGGTTTAGGGTATAAGTTTAAGGTTAGGTTTAGGGTTTAGGGTTAATTTTAGAGTTTAGGTTTAGGGTTTAGGATTTAAGGTTTAGGGTTCTTTTTTTAAATTAAGTAAACCAGTAGGTTTTTGTTTATTTAGTTTATTTAGTTTCTTTTTTATTTATTTGAGTTTATTTTATTTTATATTTTTATTTAGGTTAATTTTTTATTTTTATTTAGTTTAATTTATTTATTTTAGTTTTATTTATTTTAGTTTAGGTTTTTTTTTTAGTTTATCTTTTAGGTTTAGGTTTATTTTTAGTAGAGTTTTATTTTTATTTTTTAAGTTTAGATTTTATTTTTTATTTTTAGGTTAAGGTTTAAGTTTTTATTTTATGTTTTTAGGATTAGGTTTTAGGTTTTTATTTTAGGTTTTATTTTTTAGTTTAGATTTATGTTTATTTTTAGTTTATTTTATTTTATTTAGTTTTGGTTTAGGTTTAGGTTTATATTTTATTTATGTTAGTTTAGTTTACTTTAGATTAGGTTTAGGTTTATTTTAATTTTATTTTAGGTTAAGGTTTTTTTTTTGTTAAGGGTTTTAGCTTTATTTTTTATTTATTTTTAGGTTTTATTTTTAGGTTTATTTTTTAGGTTTAGATTTTTATTTAGTTTTTATTTTATTTTATTTTTGGTATATTTTATTTTAATTTTAGGTTTAGTTTTTATTTTATTTAGGTTTTTTATTTTTTTAGTTTAGTTTAGGTTTTTATTTATTTTATTTTTATTTTTATTACTTTTATTTTTTTAAGTTGAAGTTTATGTCTTTAATTTATTTTATTTTTAAATTTTATTTTTGTTTAGATTTTTATATTTATTTTATTTTTATGTTTTATTTAGTTTATGTTTAGGTTTTTATCTTTTTAAGGTTTAGGGTTTAGGGTTAGTTTAAGGTTTAGGGTTTAGGGTTTAGGGTTTGGGGTTTAGGGTTTAGGGTGTAGGGTTTAGGGTTTAGGTTTTAGATTTAGGGTTCATGTTTTAGTTTAGGTTTAGGGTTTAGGGTTTAAGGTTTTATTAAAGAGAGAATAAATTTAGATTCAATATTTCTTCTTTTCGATTTCATCAATCAAGTAGCACCCCAAGTTTTCTAAGACACAATGACATAAAACCAAAATGAGCACCCATAGAAAATCAAAATCATAGATAACTAGAACCATCTTGTAAAGACAGTTGAGAAGCATATCGGATCGAGTCAATTTCTATCAGAACCATGCCCGCCTCTCAAGTAGCGGGATGTGCCATCATATCTCTGATCTCTCCCTCACCACCACTGCTTCCTCCTCCATAACCATAACTCTCCACCTCCTCCTCTCAGACCCATCCCCACCACTTCATGTCTCCACCTTCACCGCCACTACCAAGATCTAGACTGAGCCTAGTTGGCGGTGATGTTCCTACCATCCAGGTTTTGTCGATTCTTAGGGTTTAGGGGGTTAGTTTAGGGTTTAGGGTTTAGGGTTGTAGGCTTTAGGGTTTAGGGTTTAGGGTTTTAGGGTTTATGGATTAGGGTTTAGGGTTTTAGGATTTAGGGTTTAGGGTTTAGGGTTTAGGGTTTATCGTTAAGGGTTTAAGGTTAGGGTTAAGGGTATAAGGTTTAGGGTTTAGGGTTTAGGGTTTTAGGGTTTAGGATTTATGGTTTAGGGTTTTAGGTTTAAGGTTTAGGGCTTAGGGTTAGTTTTAGGGTTTAGGGTTTAGAATTTAGGGTTTAATGTTTTTTTATTAAATTAAATAAATTGGTAGGTTTAGGTTTATTTAGTTTATTTATTATTTATTTGAGTTTATTTTATTTTTATTTTTATTTAGGTTTATTTTTATTATTATTTAGTTTAATTTATTTATCTTAGGTTTATTTATTTTAGTTTATTTTTTAGGTTTAGGTTTATTTTTTAGTTGAGTTTTATTTTTATTTTATTTTTAAGGTTTAGGTTTTATGTTTTAATTTTAGGTTTAGGTTAAGGTTTTTGTATTATTTTTTGGTTTAGGTTTTAAGTTTTTATTTTAGGTTTACTTTTAGGTTTTATTTTTTTAGTTTAGGTTTAGGTATATTTTTAGTTTATATTATTTTATTTAGTTTAGGTTTAGGTTTAGGTTGAGTTTATTTTAGGTTTAGGTTTAGCTTTTATTTATTTTAGTTTAGTTTATTTTAGTTTAGGTTTAGGTTTATTTTATTTTGTTTATTTTTTCTTTATTTTAGGTTTAGATTTTATTTTTAGTTTAGGGTTTATGTTTTATTTTTTATTTATTTTTAGGTTTATTTTTAGGTTTAGGTTTTTATTATTTTTTATTTTATTTTATTTTAGGTCTATTTTATTTTTATTTTATGTTTACTTTTTATTTTATTTAGTTTTTTAATTCTTAGGTTTATTTTATTTTTATTTTATGTTTACTTTTTATTTTATTTAGGTTTTTAATTCTTAGGTTTATTTTATTTTTTTTGTTTAATTTAGGATTTTATTTATTTCATTTTAGTTTATTTTTATTTTTATTTTGTTTTCTTTTTAAGTTTAGGTTTAGGTTTTAGTTAAGGTTATTATTTTATTTTATTTCTATTTAGGTTTATTTATTTATTTTATTATTAGGTTTTATTTAATTTAGGTTTAGGTTTTTAGGTTTTTAGGGTTTAGGGTTTAGGGTTTAGGGTTTAGGTTTAGGATTTAGGGTTTTAGGGTTTAGGGTTTATGGGTTTAGGGTTTAGGGTTAGTGTTTATGATTTAGGGTTTAAGGTTTAGGGTTTATGGTTAGCTTTGGGTTTAGGGTTAGTTTAGGGTTTAGTGTTTAAGGTTTTTTGGGCTTGGGGTTTATTGTTAGTTTTGGTTTAGGTTTTTTTATTTAATTTTTTTAGGTTTAGGTTTTTAGCTTTTTAGGGTTTAGGGTTTGTTTAGGTTAAGGGGTTTAGGGTTTTGGATTTGGGGTTTAGGGTGTAGTGTTTACGGTTTAGGTTTTAGGTTTTAGGTTTAGGGTTTAAGCTTTTTTTTAAGAGAGAATGAATTCAGATTCAACATTTCTTCTTTTTGATTTCATCAACCAAGTAACATCCCAAGTTTTCTAAGACACAAGTGACGACATAGTTCAAAAATGAGCACACATAGAGCAAATCAAAACACTAGATAAGTTGACTCTCTACTTGTTGACCTCATTTTTGAATCTCTTAACTTCATCTTAGACATAGGACTCCTCTTAGACATTAAGAGTTCCTTAGTCTTTCATTTTAGACATAGCACTCCTCTTAGACATTAAGAGTTTCTTAGTCTTAAGACACTTCTAGTGATTAGGTGAACACTTAACTAACTAGAGACTTAGAAGAGTTAACCATAGAGTTATGCCTTGGGGTATTAAAAAATTTGTCTTATATTGAACCAAATTACTTCCTTCTTTCAAGTCAAATCAAATTCAAACCAACTTCAAATTCAAACCAACTTTAAATTCAAACCAACTTCAATTCAAAACTTCAAATCAACTTCAAATCCTAACCAACATCAAATTCAAATCAATTTTAAATTCAAATGTACTTCAAATTCAAATCAATTCCAAATCAAACCTTAAATAAATTTCAACCTAATTGATTTTCTCAAATCCAAATCAATTCCAAAACATAAATCATGAATCAATTCCAAATGATTGAAATCCATGATCAATTCTAATCCCAAATGTTTCCTAAGCCATTTTGATTTCATCTTATGGATTTAGCCTAAATCAAATTCAAATCACTTCAAATTCAAAATATTTTCTCATAGCACATTTATATTCTCATTTATATTCACAAATATAAATAAAATATAAATTCAAATGACCAAAACCAAATTCAAAACTCAAGCCCAAATCTAACCAAAATTCAACCTAAACTATTTCAAGTCAAATTCTTGAACTTACCAAAATCCAACTCTAATCAATCCAAACCTTTGGATTTTCTCTTCAAACAATCTATCCTTCAATCACAAACTAAATTCAATCATAAACTTCAATCATCAAACCAAAACTAAATTCAAAACTCGAACCAAAATCAAACCCATGTTCATCCTTTGAAGTTGAAATTGTCAAATGAATCAAAACTCATTTGACTCCAAATCACTTGCAATTGGGTTTATATTTCAATCATAAGTCCATATGTGAGTTTAACCAAACTTGAATCAACCTTGATCAAGTGAATTGACCCATTGGGCTCAATTTCCCCAAAGTGATCTAAAGTACCTTTTTTAGCCAAATTTTAATCCTACCCAAATTGGATTGAACTAAACCTAAGCCTCACATTGTGAGCAACAATCATCATGTAATGATCAATCACTCAAATTCGGTAAAACCAAGTCAAACCTAACCTTTGAAAAAGTCAACACTTAGCCCAAATGAAACCTAAACTAGCCAAAATCCACCATAGGCCAAATTGATTGAAACCATTAATCTAAACCAATTCATGATCAATGATTGCACTTGACCAAGTCATCATTTGAGCCAAACCTAGCCAATTGGACCAAAGTTGATCCAAGTTGACCTAAAAAGTCAAAATGTGTCAAAACTTAATCTAATCCAAATTGATTGCATACAATAGGTTAAATTCATTCTAAATCACTTGGTGAACTTGACCAAAGCCTCAATTAGCCAACTTGACCCAACCTAGCCCAATTGACCATGAACCCAAGTTGACCTAAAATGTCAAATCAACTTGAAATAAAACTAAACCAAAATTGATTGAAACCAAAGCTTGAAAATCATTTTAAATGATTAACCAAGCCTAAACCAACCCATGACCAATTGATTAAATGGGTCAAATATTGGTCAACTTGACCCATTTGACCTAAATGAAAATGAAACCAAATCTAAACCAAATTGAACCAAATAAAAATACCAAAATACTTTAAATGGTCATATGAACTTGACCCATAGTTTGACCCAATTTGACCAATTGGCAAACTTGTAACCCATTTTGACCAAAATGGGTTGAGCAAATCATATCAAATAAATCATTGAAAATTGGCACCCATATTCTTCAATCATACCAATACAAATCAAAAAAGACAAATGACCATTTTACCCTAGGTCAAGGGTAATCTATGTAAATCCACTTGGAATTTGGTCAATTCCTTTCATGGCCACTCATTCTCCTAGTTGACCATTTAGACACCAAGGGAGGTGATGAGTTTAGGTCTTAGCAAATGCCAATACCATACATAAAATTTTCCACATGGATCACCTCCCAACCTCATTTTCACCCATGTGCACCTCCACACTTCCGCTCCTCTACTAAAATTGAACCACATGGGATACCTAACAACCTAAACAACCAATTCAATTTGATCTATTTGATCAAAATGGCAAAAGAAGGCTATCGGCCATCCGATTCAAGTATGGGGAGATATACTCTCCCTCATTTTAATTCAATTGATGACTCTTGCATTTAATTGAGCTCAGAGGATAAAAGGCAAGCATCCACAAGCTTCCCTAAGGATTCTAGAGCTCATTCCATTTCTCTCTTCTCAATTTTACTTAAGCTAAAAATAGAGGAGGTAGGAGAAATTTCCAACTCACTCATCACTTCACCAAAGTCCAATTGTTCTTGCAAGCACCATCAGGGAGGTTGTTCTCATCAAAGCTTCTCCCAAGTCTCCAAGCCATGGGAAGCCTCACCTAGACCAAAAGACATTGAAGCAACATTTGGTCAATTGCAAGATCGGTACAAATTGAATATTCAAACCTTCAACGGCTTAGTCTCCACTAAAGCTACCTCAATGATTGGAACACGTGATAGCCTCCAAGGTGAATCAAAATCAAGCTTAGGTTGAAAATTCTTTGGTCCTTTGTGAAGAGATTTTTAATCCTATTGAACCTCCACCATTAGATCTTCTTCTCTATGCTCTTAGATGCTCTAAATTTCTAACTCACTCATCACTTTACCTTAGGTTTTTGAACACCTAAGGATCTACCCAGAAAGAGATTGATTAAGTATAGATTAATTTTGAAATTTTGATTAAGCTAATTAAGTAGATCATTAGTGGATTAATCTTTAATTACATCTTAGGAAGGGTCTCTTCCTAAGAATACTCTCGATTAATTACATCTTAGGAAGGGTCTCTTCCTAAGAACTCTCGATTAAAAAAAATAAGTAGTTATTCTTAAAGGCCAAGGTAGTGAGTTTTAAAATTCATTGGGAGGTCCAAATTAGAGTTATTTTCAAGAGTCAAATGGGAAAAAGTAGGAAATGTCTATTGATACTGGGATACCCAGTAGACATTTCAACTATCATATGATTGGGCTTCAAATTTGGGATTTAATTTTATATTTTGAGTTGTCAATTTTTTTAGAAATCTAGGCTTAGATTCTAGTAACACAATACTACAAAAATGCTTAAGGTTGAAGACTTATTCCTGAAAAGGATGCTTCAGAACCTAGTCTATAGGTGCTTCTGACACATGTCGAATGCTCCACCTAATTCTATCCTTAGGAATCATCGATAATTCTCCTCACTTGAGGGAACTAGCCTATCCCTAACTCTTCTAGACATACAATCTACTTGGAGGCATGACTAACAACTAAGCATATTTTAAATTCATGAAGTCAAGTCACATGATGCAAGATGGCTGCTATTGCATTTATTGTAAAGAAATCTATGAACCTATACTAACTCCTTAATTCTTAGCATCATGTAGGGAATGAGGATGCATCTAACTAATGCATATTTTTTAGATTTTATTATTTTTGATTCAAGATTCATTTTAGGTCATAGGAATGCAATTTATGCCTAATGCATGCAATTAGAAAAAGGTTATTGGTGAAATCAAATAAAAAGGTGTTCTTCCATCATAGGCTCTCAAGGTCATGGTTCTCGGCAAAGATGGAAGTCCTCCTTAATAAGGGTGAAACAAGATGATTTATGCATGATGTTAAAACATCCAGCTAAGAGGTTGCTACATATTTTATCTTGCTTTAATACCTAGGCTTTCATATAAAGATTATGAGTTGTATTTATTTTTATGTTACGATTGATTTAGTTGGGTAGAAAATTTAGTTTATCCTATGAGCCTACATCTAGGCATTCATCATAAACATAGCATAGAAAGAAACTTAGAAAAAGCATGTTATTTCTATTGTGCACCCAAAATAAATTAAGCCAGATTAAATTAATAAAATAGGGCAATGTGTTGTAGACCCCAAAAGAAAGAAAAATGGGCAGTCGAGTTTTGACCTTATACAACCCGGCCTAGAACTACAAGTTTAGATCTATGGGTTTTCTTTTCAAGAAAGTCTCTTTCTTCAGGGACATCCATCAAGCTCTACAGCGGACCACTACACCATCTCCTGGTAGGGTCAGCTCCCATTAATCCTAGACCCCATAGATCATAACCTAATTCTAAACTCAAATTTACATTTTAAAATTCAAAAAAAAATCTTAAGCCTTGCAAAATAGATGTTAGGAAATACACACAGCACACAAAGCAGTTTATATTTCTCAAACATATGCAGCATTAGATGCTTCCCAAAACTTGTCATATGGACTATGTTAAAGATTTTCAGCACCTGCAAGCAAAAAATAATTTTATGATTTATTTATTATAGCGATCCCTTTAACACAGTCCCTTAAGAAAATAGTTTTAAATCTAGAAAGAACACCCTAACATCCAATCTAATGAATAAAAATTCCTAAACATCCAATCTAAAGCAATACACCACATAGACATGTGAAGCACAACACAACATATCATAAGAGATTAAAAGAAAATCACATAATGATTTAACCTAGATCTAGAGTCCGTGACCTAAGTAATCTAGTATGTGTAGAAGTTGGGCTTGTTTGGTAAGTCATTGCAAGGATATTTTAGTTCAAGTTTTAATTCATCATTTTATTTTGTTCAATTTTTACCTTTGGGTGGTTTCAATTCAAATTACTTAATGATTTAATTTCATTTTTATTCCATTTTATTTTGTTAAAGTTGTCTAGATTTTCAAGAATGAAGAATGGAATGATTCCATTTTTGGATGGAGCTCTTTCCATTCAACATCTAAATCCTAATGAAGTTTCCAAAAAGAAATCTAACTATGATCCTTAAGTATCTTAATTAATCTTTGGGATTGGTTTTTTATATTCTTTTCCTTTTGAATTTTAGATTTGAGTTGAGTTATTTCATTTATTTGATTTAATTTATTTAATTTGTTTCATTTGGAATTAAACTATGTGGGTTTTATTTGATTTGGTTCACATTAATTTAAAGAGTTTAGATTAAAGTTTGATTTCATTGAATTTAACTTAAGTTGTTTAATTATGTTTGAATTTCATTAAGTATTGATTTTCTTAAAATTTGATATTTAATTAACTTAAGGTTTTAATTTCACTAATCTTTAAGTTTGATTAAATTCTTTGACTAACTCATTGATTTATTATGATTTAATTAAGTTCAGGTTATTTAATTGAATTATTTAATTTATTTACTAATTAGGTCAATTTAAGGATTATTAGGTTTAATTGAGTTTAAGTGATGTTTTAGTGTTCATTGAACTTCATTAGTGTGATTTAAGATTGTTTGATTATAATTCCCTAATTATTTCATTAAAGATTTATTAATTTAATTAATGTATTAATTAAGCATGTGAAATTGCAATTTTCGTTAAATCCAGTGAATTAAATCATGAAAAAATTCACCTAAGGTGTGTTTCATGCTTAATTTCATTTCCCCAAAGTTTCAAATTAATTGGATTATTAATTTGAGTGTAATTAGGGTTTGATTTTTTTCATATAAACTTAAATTAAGGCTAAAATACCCAATAATAATTGGGGATTTTAATTTTCATGGATTCCTCCCATCAAGATGAATCCATAAAGCCCTCATTTGTATTTTTCTGATTTGTATTTATTTTTTTATAATTTTTGGAATTTCTATAATTTTTTAATTATTTTAAATTATTACTTAACAATTTTTATGTGTCGTGGGGTCTACGAATGCATATCACCTACATTAACGTCTATGCATGGTGCCACATCATGATCCACGTGCCGCGTCATTACCTTATGCGAGATGATCTGGACTATCGAAGGAAGATGGATGGTCGGATCGATCCCATCTAAATGGAAAAATCATCCGGTCTACCTAAATATGGACTATCAAGTCAGGATAGTAGAGCCCATCTCCTTCATTTCTGGGGGCTAGAATCATCCATCTTGTTTTGCAAATATCTTTTGATCTAGGGGTGGAAATCACACAATTTCAATTTCTACATGATTATTGAAGGAAATCCTATGAATCTATATGGTTGGATCAACCTAGAGATCCAAGTTCCTTCAAAAAGCTCTAAAATCAAAAATCATAGGAGAAAAATTAAGGTATGTTAATGGAGAACCTAGATTTTGATCTCCAATGGCGAGGTGATTCCATTAGCTTTAGATCAATGCTCATGGCAGTTTGGTGGCTTGTTTCCATGTGATTTTCCCATTTGACGAGCTTCTACCATCACCTTGATGGTTCTTGAACTTCTCGGTATGATTTGAGTAAGGACTTCGATTTGGATGTAAGCACTAGAACTTATGTGTGCCTTCAATTTGGGATGAAATCCCCTCCTTTGGATTTCACCATTAGAGGAGCTTGATTTTGCCTTTGTTCACCACCCTTTTGGTGGTCAATTCATCGAGAGGAGTTTCACTCTCTAGCTTTAGGGAGTGTTTTGGGATTAATTTGGAAAAGAGTTTAACATCCTTTGCTTGGTTTCCACTCTTTGTCGATCCCCACCTTCTCTTCTTCTTCTTCTCTTTTTCTTCTCTTCCCTTGGTTGGCTAGAGTCATGGCCAGCCCTTGGAAGTTTCCTCTTGATTACTAATTGCCTACCTTCACTTGAAGGCAACCACCTTTTTTAAGAGGTGGAAGAGGTGTTGTGGGATGAGGTGGGAAAAAGAGTTTGCATTTTTCTTGTACCCATTTTCTCCTCTTTTTTATTTTATTTTTTATGATTATCTCATCACCATATAGCCCTAGACTAATGTGCTGCATTTTGAGTTTATGTTGGAATACATTTAATTTGGGTTGGAGTTCAAGTCAAATCAAGTGCATTGATTCAAGCTTGATCCTATTCAAAATCAATTCAAGGGTATTTTGAAATTAAATGTAATTTGAATTTTAATCATCTTGGATTGATGATCAATTGATTATTAATTTTTTTGAATTGATTCATATTGGATGCTTGAGTTGATCTTACCTAAGCCAAATATGTTAGATCCAACCCAAGGTGAATTCCCTAGGTCACTAAGCATAGTTCCCTAAGTAAATTAAGAAAATTATATTTGAGATTAGGATCTCCTAATTGCTAAATTAACCTCATCCAATAATGTGGTCAACAAATGGTTCTATAATTAAACTAAATCAATTCACATATGGGGAAATGAACTAGCAAACTTTTTTTTACATTTCCTAAATCAAATTAAAAACAAAATAAAACAATCTCTTTAAGAAATGGTGATTCTCTTTAAATGATCTTATTTCATAAGATTATTATTAGGAATTACTTAGGGTGAATGAAGTTACATGCTTACATCACTTTATTTTTTTTTCCAAGCATGCTAAATGTTGTGTGCCATATGAAAATCATGCATTCACATCTTTAAAAAAACAAAAATAAATGAAATGTTTCCTTTATGTCAAATTGCATGTTTTGGTTAAAGTAAGAATATGAATGGCTATTATCACTACTAAATCAAAACTTATTTTCAAAATCTATAAATCAAAGATCATAAATGAAGGTATGCTACTTATAAATACTTATAAGCTTGCATGTGGTTATATTTTAAAATGTGTTATGTGATTTTCTTTTCTTTTCTTAACATGGGTTTGTATAGGATTTATAAAGTGTATAGTTCATTTGAAAAGAACATAACACTTGCTTAAATCTATTCCTATGCACTCTTATGTTATGACGTAAGAAGGATCCCCACATTGCACACATAAATTAAACAAAGAAAATCAAACAAATAAAAAAAAATCTTTTACATGATTCTTCATCCATTTATTTTCTTTTTATACATGCACATGTATTTAAGAAAAGTGGTATATTAGTCTGGATATCTCGGGGTTACGAGGCTTTAAGTAGCCTGAAGATGGTCTTTTTCCTAATACCCTTGGTAGAAAATAATGGCGTCGTACTCACTTATGTCTTTCATACATGTAAATATACATTTGATTAATGGATGAAAGAATCCCTCTCTTTTCTACTTAACAAAATCATGCATCATGAAATATCAAAAAATTTCCTAAACCACATCTCTTTGCATTCATCATTAAGGTGTGCTAAAGTTTGCATTTGAATGTATAAATATGCTTAAGATTTATTCATATGCATGATACACATGTTGGAAAGAAATAAGGGTTCTGTGTTTTGTGATAGTAAAATCACTTTAATTAATCCTAAAATGCCTTTCTTCTTTAATAGGTTTATTTAGAAAAAATCTAAACTTAAGATTAATTAAAACACATAATAAAACATTCACTAAAGAAAAATCACTAATGAATCTACCTTAGAAGATACTTAAGGTAGGGAGGAAAGAGAAGTTCTCTTCTCTTTCCTCCTCTACAACACTTAGTAATAATTGTAGGTTCATTCAAACAGATCAAATCATCAAATAAAATTAACAAATCAACTAACTCACTTAAATAAAAACACCTTCTAAGTTGAATCCTTCACACTTAGAAAATTCTATCCTTAAAGCCTAGCTAAAACATGCCACAGCCTTAAATGGCACACACATTAGGCTAAGTCACCATTTATTTTCTATGTTAGTATGTGCATGGTTTGATACCGATTTTGTTTTGTGATGTAATGTTTTGGTCCAGATGTTAGGCTGTATGTGCATAAGGATGATAGGATGATCTTAGTCTAATCATTATCTTCTTGTGCTTAAGGGGCACTATAATAAAAATAATAAATACTTTTATTGTGCAGGTTGCTTATACCCCTAAGCATAATCCAAATTAGGACAGGTGGACTTGGTTACCCATGTGTGGGGTGCAAAGTCCAATTTATTTATATAACTTCTTAGGATTGTGTGGTATGTTTAGCTAATTTTTGTTTTGCAAGTTTAGTTAGATTTACTTTCCCATTTTCATGTAATTTTGCAATTAAGATTTGGAATGAATGTTATGGGGGAGTCGAATGAACATTGGTCATAAGACTATGTCTTATGCACCATATGAAGTCTTGGAGCAACTACATCCCAACCAACCAAAAGAACTAAAGAAAGAAAGAAAAGAAAAAGAAAGAAAGAGAGAAGAAGAATGAAGACCCCATAACATGAATTCCTTTTGATTGTAATTAATTCAATAATCTAGGTTGTATAAGGGTAGAGAGCTACCCATTTCTTTTCAGGTTTGTGCAGTGGAGCTCGTTAACAAAGGCCTCTTATTCTTTTGTACTAGCTTTGTAAAATTGCATGATGTTTGTTTCGCTTGTGCATTAAGATGGCATGTTTTTCTAGTATCTTCATTGATTGATGAATGTCCTGGATATGATTTAGGCTCTTAGGAAAATAAATTTTCTATCTAATTAATCAATTCAAAATAAAAAATTAACAACTCATAATCTCACCTAAAGCCTAGGTTATAAATCAAGATAAAACATTTTGCAACCCCTTAGCTAGATGTTGTATGTCTCACATCATGCATAAAAAGCATTTTACTTCACTCTTGCTTATGGAGGGCATCCACCTTTTCTAGAGAATTTTGCTTGACCTTTGAGAGCCATGGTGGAAGCACTCCTCTTTATTACTGATTTTGGCCCATAACCAATTTCTCATGCATTAGGTATATAAATTGTCCAAAAATAAATAAATATAAACAAAATTTGCATTAAATTTAAGTCATTAATCATGCCCTACATGATCTAGTATCTTAGGGAGTGTGTTTAAGGACTTAAGTCACTTTCTAAAAAAACAACAGCCTAGCTATCTTGCAAAAGCATATGAGTTGCCTACATGTATTTAAAATTGTAGGGAGTTAGTTGGTGGCTACCCCCAAGCAGTTGTAAGTCCAATAGTCGGGTGGTTTATCTTCTCTTATAGAGGTAAACCATATACCATTTTTTCTCCTTAGATTTAGGTCATGTCTTGGCTCTCGCCAAAGCTCCCTAGATTTAAGTTCAGAGGTTGCTACTTCCATTTACTGAATATAATCATAAATCCTCACCTCTTAGGCATTTTCATGATCTTGTGTTGTGGAAATGTAAGCCCTAGATTTATGATAAAAATTCAACTCAAATAATTAACTCTCTTCAAATTTCAAAAATATAAAGCCCAACAATAGGATAGTTTGGGATGCTTGCTAGGC